>JAHZTW010000001.1:350958049-351491786 GCA_020283515.1 Alliaria petiolata
CTCTCTCGACTTCATCACTTTGGCTGCTTCTCCAAAATGCTCCAAAAAGCTTCAGAATCTCCAATTATGCTCCAAACGTAGTCCAACCTATAAAGACTCAGAAAAGACTCTAAAACTAACAAAAGACTCTATAAAAACACATATATCATGGTCCAAAAAGGGTAAAAACCATGATATATCATCTCTGCATCTGCTTTCAGATACCAAGCCATATCCATCTCTAAACCGGGCTAAGGTATGAGTTTCGTTTTCACGCTTCCGCATAAGTCTCTTACATTGGTATCAAAAATTTAGGATTCGGTTCTGGCATGTTAACGTTCTTAGTAACCATGGATTAAAAGTGATATGTGTTATTCACGCTCATTCATAGTGAACTAGTACGGTTAATGCTTAGAATGATTGAAAATGGTGAATCCGTAAATAGAAAATGAAATGAATATAAAATATGTATAATTGTTCATCATATTGGTTCAAATGTTTCTGCAAAAATTTTCGGGAAAATATAAACTATTCATCATATTGGCTAAAATGTTTCTGAAAAGTATATCGTAGAGAGCCGCAATATGTTGCATATATTTGGATAGATAGTGTGAAAACTAGTAATATTGTTTCGTTCATATCTCGCTGTAGAAAATTTAGAATTGCGTGATCTTGGTGTCCGTATGTAGATATTAGAATTGTCTTTCTATAGGTATATAGAACGCTTGATTTGGTTACGTATTTAGAGAGATATAGGGGTCGAAAGTTTCAGCAGAATTGTAGTGAAATAGTATGTGTTAGGAAGAAGATGAACAGTAACCGACACATGTCAGTTTCTGATTTGTCTGAAAATACATATTTGTTTATGCAATAAATTAAGTTTGGTATGTTTAAATTTGAAAATAAATTTCTCTAGATTCTTCTTGAATTGAGTAGATTAAGAATGTAATTTATTTGGGTTAGAATGTGTATGAACAACAGTAAGTGATTGTTGTTTGAAAGAAAGAATTCTAGAGAAAGAGGCATTGATTGCATCTTTATTGGATATTCTAAGTGTAAGAACTAATATCCGATCTAAAGAAAGAATAAGAGTTTGTGGGGGAAAAGAGTAAGTCTTTATTGATTTAAGCCGGAGCTCGGAGATAGTACAGCGGTGGTTAGATCGTCGGAATAAGAACACCGACCTAAACCTTTTAAACGGTGAATCAAGATCTAGTATTAAATGCCGGAGCTAAGTTTTCCCTAGGTCTCGAGAGTAGAATTGCGGATCCCGTTAATGAGCGAGGTTGCCACCTATTTATAATAGATCTAAGTCGGCCAACCGAACTCTTTCCTTTTCGGAGAAATGGAAGATTTCATTTATCTTCAGCCGACCTCCCTCTCTTTTCGGAAGATTTCCTTTTTCTTCGGAAGGCGGCGCCGACCTCTACGTTATGATTAGTCAAGTGAGCCGAGGAACCCTAATTTGAATGGGCCGAGCTGGGCTCAGAAGGGGCCTTTTAGAGGGGTGTTAAACTCATCTCTAACAATTACCCCCCCCCCAGTTCGGTGAGCGTGAGTAATGAGCTCGGGGAACTTAAAAAGATGATGGCTCAGTGTGAATTCAGCTCGGGAAATTCTACCCTTGAGAAATCGTCAAGATTTACTTCCGGGCGGATTAGGTCGAAAGATTATGTCTTCCCGCTAAAATAGTCCTCATGTTTTTAGGGCAACACGTGTACGGTTGTGGTGAATGTTCCGAATAGATTTAATTCGGGGAAATACGGAGAGTCTCCAAAGTAATGATGACTCTCGATAACCGTTCTCGTTTCCCTATAAATCGAGGGAGCTCTCCTCATTTCTTCACTTTTCCAACTCGCGAAAAAAAGCAAAGGTTCGCTCTCTCTCCCTCTCTTAATTTATTTCTCCGCTCTAGATAAACAAAACGCCGTAATTTTAGATTTCTCGGCGTTCTTCGCGTTCTTCGCGTTCTTTGTGTTCTTCCATTTTCTTCAAGAGATTCCATTAAACATAATGGGTTTGATCCGAAAAAAATTCCAAAGTGAAGGCGCTTCTGGTTTCTCCAAGCTCAGAAGAAGACACGACTCCAAAGGTATCAGGTCGGATCTCACCTGATAGCTCGGAGGAATTTGATCAAGAGTTTGCAGATGAAACGGGATACTCCCGTGCCGAATTAAAGCTTCTCAATCAACGGGCTGCTGTCGAGCGGTTTGAAGCGGCACAGCTCGGGGTGACCCGTCCTGGCGATGCCGAAGCGTCCTCAGTTCGGCAAACTTTTAGCATCCCACAATTAAGGGATGAGTCTGATGATGATGGTGGGAATGAATTATGCCCGGAGGACGAAGCTGTCATCGCGGAGACGGAAGCCCGAGCTACCATCGGTTCCGGTCTCGAAACGGAGTTTGGCGAGTATGGGATCGTTGACCTCTGGACTAAGCCAGAGGCCGAGACCAAAAGAGGTGGGGCCAAGAAGAAGAAGAAGAAAATCCTTCCCGAGACGGATAACCGCTGGGGTGTGATCCCGACCCAATCGACGGGAGAGTCTTTGCTTGCGCTAAAGAAACAGCGCGGAATTGGTCCCGAAGTGAAGTTCATAGTTCCAGCTCCTTTTTAGCGTCCCTGGGATGTTCCTTCGGGCTGGGTCTGCCTCTATGAGTGCTTTTTCACGCACTGTCACCTTTGGTTTCCGCTCCCGCGGCTCTTGTTCGAGTTCTGTAACGCGAGGGGAATGTCGGTTTCCCAGATGGGCCATGGTGGAATCAAAAAAAAATTTCGCACTTTCGGTCATGGTCTATGAGAACGGGATTCCGTTCAATTTTCATGTGTTCCAGGAGAAGTCGTACAGATCGTTCTACGCGAATATGCGGCCAAAATATAATATCCTGTCCCGGGGGTTCATTAGTAAAATCGACAATTGGAGAGATTACTATTTTTTTGTCCACGTCGATGAATATTCGATGGCTGACCCCAACATCTTTGTTGAGAGCCGTTGGAAAACAGAGCTCGGTAGATTTTTAGTTTCTTTATTTTTCTTTCTAGCTTCCGTGTTTCAGTTGATGACCGATCTTCCTTTTTTTTTGCAGGTCAATACGCTCCAATCGGTCCACTCCCCGACGATTTCGAAGAGAGCAGAGACGCGTTCCTGGTACTTAGCCATCTATATTGGCCTGAACTTACTCCACGCGTTCCTGGTACTTAGCAGAATAAACCGAGCTGCTAATTCCCTTAAAAGATCATCTCGCAAGAAGAAAATGCCGCTTGCTCCCCGAGAGATCGAAGATTACTCCACGGGAATGGTGGAAGTCATAAAGAAGTCTGGAGCAAGTCGCCAGCCGCGTCGGGTTTGGATTCTTCAAAAGGGAAAGGTCCCAAAGAGTCCGGGTCGAAAAGGACGAGTGGCGCTAAGAAGGCGTCACGGGGGTCTAAGAAAAAGGATTCCAAACGAGGCGGCGTTGAAGCGCCCGTTCCGAGCTTGAGCTCGGATGACGTTACTCTCGCAGAGCGCCGGGCTGCAGGAGGTAACAAGGAGGTCGCTGCTGAGACGCAGGTAACTGCCGAGGAGGCAGCACAAAGGAAGGCCAAGGCGGCTGGCAAACGGAAGTCTTCTGAGGTCGAGTCGAAGAGTACTCCCGACCAGGCTCCCAAACGTGCCAGATCGGATTCTGGTTCGAGTATCACGGGAAGGAACCGCTGTCGACAAATCGTCGCGCCTGTTCTTAGCTGGTTTGGAGTCTTAAAGCTAGAGCGACGGCTGGGCCGCGGACAAAATCCGGGTAAGGCTCACTTTAATCGAATTTTTCTTTATTGTTGTAAAACGGGCTCTCATACGTTTTTATACAGACGAAAAGCAGCGCGAACCATTTGCTTGGTCATCTTGGTCGCGATGCGAAGAAGGTCAAAGAGGCCGAGAAGGAGAGAGCTGCGGCGGAGAAGAAATTCCACGACGCTAGCCTTAGTCTTGAAGTCGAGAAGCTCAAGTCAGGGCAGCTCGAAGAGCGAATCATCGACCTTCAATCCCAAGTTGGGGAGTTGGAGGCTAATAATTCCGAACTTTCTTCGGCCCTCATCAGGTCGTCGAAGCAGGTTGAGCACTTCAGAGCGGAAGCCGCCCGATTGAGGAAATCTCGCGACGAGATAGCCGTCTTTTCCCAGAAGCATGTCATCAGCTTTTACTCCGGCCTGACGGAGAAAATGAAGAAAAGCCTCGAGCAACGAAAAGAGGTTGAGAAGATTGTTTCGTCCCTGGCTTAAGCCCGCGGAGCTCGCTCTATTGCGGAGCTTGCCAAGAAGTTGGGATTGGATCTCCCTAAGGTGATCATGGATAAGATTGAGGACGACGTCGCCAAGTGGGAAGCCAAGGCGAATGCCTTTGATGAAATCTTCTTCGCAGAGGGCGAGTTCGACGCTCCTCTGCTGGCACTGCGCTATCCTCGTGATGACCCGTCCGCTCGCCTTACAAGAATCAATGAGTTCGGGTCAAACGCACCCCTGGTGACCTCTGAGGTAACTTCTCAGCTTAAGTCTCCTGAGCCGCAGGTCGAGAGCACGGCCACTGCGACAGCGATCGTTCAAGCCGATGCTCCGCCACTGCTCCGGCTGACCGCCCCGGTCGAGAGCATAGCCGCAAAGAAGGGCTTCGAGCAGTCGATCCGACTCTGTTTATCCCAAAGGAAGATGAGCGAGCAGAAGACCCTGGAAATGAGCCTGTTCGAGTTGAGGGAAGCAAGGAGGGGACCGAGCTGGAAGACGGCGGAGAGCTGGTCGATGTTCTCGGGGATTGATCACCCTTTAGTTAAAATCTTTTGTATTTGTTCTTACGTAGACTTCGATAACCCGAGCCGAGTGTGTAAGTATATTTCCTTTGGTTTGCCCGAGAGGGCTTCAGAACGAGTTTGCCGGTTTCGGCTTTTATTAAATGCTTTGAAGTCTCAATGGCGTGTCCGATCTGAAATTGCTTTAGTATATGCACGAGTAACTGGAGTTCGAATACAAACGTGCGATGCGATATATCGGCTTTAAATTGTTCGTATGACTCAGATTTCCCTAAGTGCGAATGCAAACGTGCGAGATTTAGTTCAGCTCGGCTTATTGAATGTTTACATGACTTAGGAATGTGCGAGATGGGTCTCGGCTTTTAAAAGGTAAGTACTAATATGATCATGTGAAACAGGTCGGCTTATATGGATCATAAGATTTATTCCTAAGTACGAATACCGATATGTGATCAGGTTGGCGTTTTAATATCGATATGACTTAGAAAATTCTAAGTTCGAATGCAAAGGTGCGAGAAGTGCCCGGCTTATGTGCTTTGCATGACTTAGAAGGGTGCGAGAACAGGCTCGGCTTATATGTGTGGATTATTTCACCACGGCATCCATGAGGAACGCATGGAAGATGGATCTTGGCTTTTTGTGATGCCGAACTAAGTTGATCAGACTTAGTTGTAGGCATATCTAACGACTAGCCAGGAAGTTGATGCGTAAATAGCTCTGGAGGGTAAAAAATGGGAAAATTTGAAATTTTTATTAAGTTATAGTTGGACCCAAATAGGGCTGCCTACGTACCCAAACGTAATCAAACCATTCGTAGTTCATATTACAATAGGGAACTGCTCGGATGACGAGCTCTTTTTTTTTTTTTTTGGCGAAGATGCCGATCAGAAGATTGCCGAGCTTGGAGGGTCGGGCTTAAGAGTAGAAGCGCTTGAGGCTCATTGAATTCCACGCTCGTGGGACTTCGTCGCCCGTGGTTGTTTCGAGGCGGGAGACGCCGGACTTCACGACCTTGGTGATGATGTAGGGGCCTTCCCAGTTAGCTCCGAGCTTGCCTGCTCCGCATTCCTTTGTGTTTTCATACACTTTTCGAAGGACGAGGTCTCCTTTGTCGAAATGTCTATTGCGGACCTTCTTGTTGTGATACTGCGAAGCTTGGTTCTGGTAGATCTGCATTCGAAGGAGTGCTAGGTCGCGCAGTTCCTCCGCAATGTCGAGGTTCTCGGTGAGTACGGCATCGTTCACCTCGGAGTTCTCGGTCATCAGAGTTCGGCGAATGCTGGAAATATTGACTTTGGCGGGAACCATTGCTTCGCGATGGATAATGGAGTTGATAAGGAAAATGGAGTTTGACCAGTTGCAGTGCGAGGCGTTGTGCGATGGGACCAGAGGACGCCGTCCAGTTCGTCAGCCCAGAGACCTTTCTTCTTTTCGAGGCGTTTCTTCAGGC
Organism: Alliaria petiolata; assembly: GCA_020283515.1. Taxonomy (NCBI): domain Eukaryota; kingdom Viridiplantae; phylum Streptophyta; class Magnoliopsida; order Brassicales; family Brassicaceae; genus Alliaria; species Alliaria petiolata. The sequence goes on from JAHZTW010000001.1 coordinate 350,964,251, forward strand.
CGTCAATGATGGTTTAGTTCGTTGCCTCGGCCTGACCGTTGCCTTGGGGGTAGCGCGGGGTTGATTTACTTAGTCGGATGTTCCATCGTTCGCAAAACCTTCAAAGAGCTTGGAGATGAACTGGGATTTGTTATCAGTGACGATTTCGTATGGAAGCCCGTGTCGGCAAATGATGTACTTCCAAACGAAGTTTTGTACTTCCTTGTCCTGAATCCGAACGTATGCCTTAGCCTCCACCCACTTAGTAAAATAGTCGGTCATTACTAGCAAGTACTTTCGTTGTCTTGAAGACGGAAGAGGGCCAACGATGTCCATTGCCCAGCGCATGAAGGGGGAGGGCGGGATTGCCGAGGTAAGCAGCTCGGTGGGTTAATTGATCATTGGGGCATGCCTTTGGCAGAATTCACACTTCTTGGCGTATGTCTCGCAGTCCGTCATCATAGAAGACCAATAAAAGCCAGCCTTTTATACTTTCAGAGAGAGAGCTCGGCCGCCAGAGTGGTTGCCTCCGGCTCCGTCGTGTGTCTCTTTGATCATGCGAGAGATTTCATCGCCATTGATGCATTTGAGCAAAACGCCTGTTGAGGTCCATCGACAGAGTTGGTCGCGTACCATCGAGTACTTTGCACCACGGGCTTTAAGGCGACGTGCTGCCCATCTATCATTTGGTACTTCTCCGTTTGCTAAGTATAGCATAAGCTCGACGCGCCAATCTACGCCGTCGGTTCTTGGTTCGTTGAGAAGCTCCATTGGGTCGTCATACTCATCCTCTTGATAGGTTAGGGTGCAGATCTCTCCAGGCTGCATTATGCTGTAGTGGGGTATGGTTGCTACCGGGATGGTACGTCGAAGATCGGGATCGGTGCTGGTGGCGAGGGCGGCCAAGGCGTCAGCAGCTGTATTCTCCTTCCGAGGTATTTTGGTGAGCTCGAATGTCTTAAACTCCTCTGTGGATAATTGGACGAGTTTGAGGTAGGCGTCCATCCGGTCATCTTTGGCGTCGTATTCGCCGTTGAATTGATTCGCGACGAACTGTGAATCGCAGAAGGCGCGAATGTGTTCAATTTGCATTCCCCGGGCTAAACGTAGACCAGCGAGTAGCGCTTCGTACTCAGCTTCATTGTTTGATGCTGAGAACTCGAGGCGAAATGACAGTTCCAGAATCTCACCAGTAGGAGATTCGAGTTGTACCCCGACTCCCGATCCGAGGTGTGAAGAAGCTCCGTCAACGTGCAAGGTCTAGCGCTCCAATGATGCTTCCGCACTAGTTAGCTCGGGTGGTAACTCAATGAGGAAATCAGCAAGGACTTGTGCCTTCGCGCAAGTTCGGATGCGATACTCGATGTCGTACTCAGACAACTCGATTGCCCACTTGGACATTCTTCCGGATTGGGAGGGACTGTGAAGTATGGTCCTGAGCGGGTGACTCGTGAGGACGGCTATTGTGTGCGATTGGAAGTAAGGTCAGAGCTTTCGCGAGGCGACGACTAGTGCCAGGGCCAATTTTTCCAAGGTCGGGTATCTAGTTTTGGCCCCGTCTAGAGATTTGCTGGTGTAGAAAATTGGTTTCTGTTCTCCTCGGTCTTCTCGAACGAGGACCCCACTGATCGCCGAGCTGGAAATGGCTATGTAGAGGTACAGAGTTTCGCCGTCCTCTGGTTTTGCTAAGATCGGGGGTGTTGACAAGTAGGTCTTGAGCTGCTTCTTGTCCCATTCGAAACGCTTGTTTCCCCGAAGCAGCTGATAGAACAGGAGACATTTATCTGTTGACCAGGAAATAAAGCGATTTAGAGCGGCGATCCGTCCGGTGAGTTTCTAGACTTCTCTTGTATTCGTCGGAGAAGGAAGGTTGAGAATCGCCGAGATCTGTTTTGGATTGGCTTCAATTCCGCGCTGTGTAACGAGGTAACCGAGGAATTCTCCAGACGTGACCGCGAACGTGCATTTGGTCGGGTTGAGTTTCATGTCGTATTCGTTAAGGATAACGAAACACTCTTTTAAGTGTGTTATATGATCTTCGGCCCTTGCTGACTTGACCAGCATATCATCGATGTATACTTCCATGGTATTTCTGAGCTGGTTGGCAAACATTTTGTTAACGAGGCGTTGGTATATCGCGCCCGCGTTTTTCAGACCGAAAGGCATCACCTTGTAGCAGTATGTTCCGCGGTTAGTTATAAAGGCCGTCTTCTCTCGGTCGTCGGGATGCATGACGATCTGATTATATCCTGAGAACGCATCCATGAAGGACAGGAGCTGGTTTCCGGCGGTGGCTTCAACGAGTTGATCAATTCGAGGAAGAGGGAAGCTATCCTTTGGGCAGACCTTATTGAGGTCGGTGAAATCCTTGCATACTCTCCACTTCACTTTCTTCTTTTTGACCACCACGGGGTTGGCTAGCCAGTCTGGGTATTGTACCTTGGCACGTTTTGGCACAAGAAAACGATGAGCTCGTCCCTCACGCTTGGGAGCAGCTCGGTTCCAATTTCAACGCATCGTTCTGGGTTGGCTTCGTCTATGTTGACCTATACTACCAACTCGCTCTTTGGCATCTCGTGATGGACGACTCAAGGGTCGAAATCGTTCTAGCTGCCAATAGTAAAAGTATTGCGAACACGTTGCTTGTCTATGTAGCAATGGCGGGACTCGCGTTGGTCACCTTGGAGTGTGTAAACTCCTCTTTTGGCCGGGAATTTAAGGAACTGGTGATACGAAGATGGGATGGCTCGCATCGAATTTATCCACGGGGTGCCGAGTATGGCGTTGTAGATAGCCGGTCTGTCAATGACATCGAAATCGACGATCTTCATCACCCCTCCAACTAGGGTGGGTAGTTGGATAGTCTCGATCGTAGAGATCGAGTCTCCCGTGAATCCTGTGAGCGGTCTAGGTGCGATCTTGATCTCGCTCTCCTTTATACCCATCTTCTGGAGTGTCGTTTTAAAGATTACGTCGACCGAGCTGCCTGTATCGATGAGGATCTTGGAGACCTCGTCCTGACCCATTCTCAGTGAGATAACGAGAGGATCGTTATGAGGACGGTCTATATCTTTGGCGTCATCTTCAGTGAATGTGATCAGTATATCATCATCGTAGAGCGGGGTTTCGTTCTTGACGTTCACAGCTCGGCGTTCGTGCCTTTTAATCGAATTTATCGATTCAGTGCAAGTGAGGAGTCCGCCCATGATCATGTTGATTACTCGTCGGGGCGAATCTGGCGGGGTGGGCGCAGCGTCGTCGCGCGCTCTTTTCGGGGCGTGCTCATCTCCGCCCTGACGCGGTTCGGGCCTGGTATCCCTTTTGATGATTTGATTGTTACCGTTCTCAGGTCGGTTTAGATTTCCTCCAGGATTCGGTCGGCGATCATCGAGGTTGATTTCGCCTTTCTTCCATTTTCGTATTAATCTTCCTGTTAAGGTTCTGCATTCTTCCTCGGTATGGCCCGATCTGCCATGCCATCTGCAGAAGGAATCCGGATTCGAAGGAGTTTCGTCAGGTCGGTCAGCTCTTCGATCCCATGTGTTCCAGCGAGGTGATCGGGATACTGCGGATACGTTCGATTTCCGAGATTTATCTTCCCGATCATAATGCTGTCTCGGCTCCTGGTAGTCCTCGGATTTATCCCGAGCTGCCTTCCGTTTGTCCTTGGCGGCCTCTTGGCGTTGTTCTGCGAGAGTTTCTTCTTCCAGACTCATGAACCCTGTAGCTTTATGAAGCACGTCCTCCAGCGTTCTCGGTCTCCCGGTCTTCAATCTTTCGCGAAACAGCTGGTTTTTTCGGAGGTTTTGCATCAGTGCGGAGATCGCGCTATCGTCGGACGCGTTGGTCCGTGATACGATGTCTCGGAAGCGAGTTATGAAATCCCGGAGGGTTTCGTTTTTGCCTTGGACACAGGCCCAAAGGTCTAGAGTGGAGGTCGCTTGCTCGATGTAGAAGGAGTAGTGTTTGAGAAACGCCTGCGACAACTGATCGTAGGTCGTGATGGAGTGCGGCTTGAGTCGGGAGAACCAGGTGAGGGCGCTTCCACTCAGACTTTCGACGAAGTATTGGCAGCAACTCGCGTCGCGTTCCTCGTCGTTGAAACGTGCTCGAGCCATGGCTATGTTGAACTCCGTGAGGTGCTTGTTGGGATCGCTCTTCCCGTCGTAGGAAGTCAGATTCTTGAGCTTCCCGTGGTCTCTAAGCGGGATGCTCGTAATGTTGGGAGCGAAGGGTGTCTGTTGCGTGAGTTGCAACATCTTGTGGAGCTCGGGTGCTGACGATATGGCTCGGTGAACTTGAGATCCTATCGCGCTGATCTGCTCTTGCATTAGTTCCATGGCTCTGGCATCCGCACTGGGTGCTAAGGGGTTCGGTGCTGAAACCGGAGTTGTGATGACCGGGGGATGGATCGGCCTGATCCCGGCATTCGACGCCGCTATGTCTCTTTGCTGTCCCGGAAGTTGATCAGTTGGGGTATCTCCAAACAACGTTCTGTTGAGTCCCGATCTAGTTTGGAAAGCGGATTGTTGTGGTTCCGGAGTGCCGATGGTGTTACGGGCTCCTGGTTGCCGAAGACTGTCCAACTCGTAACGGTAAGCGATCTGTTGAGCCCGCATCTCGTTTAGGCGCAGCATGACAGTCTGCATGAAGGTCATCACATCGAGAGGTGGTGGTGGTGCGTTGTTGACACCCGATGTGTTCCGTGGGAGGCTCTGGTCTCCAGCCCCGGTGGTAGTATCCTCTGGCGGTGGTGTCCCGACCATCTTTGAGCTTTTAGGCTTTTCAAAGACTGGTCTCTCTTTTCCCCACAGCCGGCGCCAATTGTAAGAACTGATATCCGCTCTAAAGAAAGAATTAGAGTTTGTGGGGGAAAAGAGTAACTCTTTATTGATTTAAGCCGGAGCTCGGAGATAGTACAACGGTGGTTAGGTCGTCGGAATAAGAACGCCGACCTAAACCTTTTAAACGGTGAATCGAGATCTAGAACTAAATGTCGGAGCTAAGTTTGCCCTAGGTCTCGAGAGTAGAATTGCGGATCCCGTGAATGAGCGAGGTTGTCACCTATTTATAATGATGAGTCAAGTGGGCCGAGGAACCCTAATTTGAATGGGCCGAGCTGGGTTCAGAAGGGGCCTTTTAGAGGGGTGCTAAACCCATCTCTAACACTAAGCATTCAAAAGCTTATAGGTTTTATATCATAGGACCTAATGATTTTGTATCAGTTTACACGATAAAGCAACCTGAAGGTTTTATTATGCCTGGTAATGAGCATAAGGTGTGTAAGTTAATAATGTCATTGCATGGGCTAAAGCAAGCACCTAAGCAGTGGTATCAAAAGTTTGATGAGGTTGTCTTATCAAGTGTATTTAAGTTTAATCACTCGGATAAGTGTTTATATAGCAAGTTTGATGAGTCCGGTAATGGAGTAATCATTTGTTTATATGTTGATGACATGTTGATCTTTGGCACCGACCTTAGACAAGTAGAACTTACAAAAGCATTTTTGTCATCAAGTTTTGCCATGAAAGACATGGGAGAGGCAGATGTGATTCTTGGAATTCGAATATAACGTGAAGGCAAAAGAATATCTTTGACACAATCTCATTACATTGAGAAAGTGCTTAAGAATTTCAATTGTGAGAATTGTTCTCCAATGAGCACTCTCATGGATGCGAGTGTGAAGCTTATGCCTAACATGGGAAAAGCAGTGTCACAACTCGAGTATTCACAAGTAATTGGTTGCTTAATGTATGCCATGACGAGCACCAGGCCAGATATAGCTTATGTTGTAGGAAGGTTGAGTAGATATACTAGTAATCCTAGTACTCATAATTGGCAAACCATAAAACGGGTGCTGAAATACTTGAAAGGAACCATAAATTATGGTTTGTCTTATGATGGATTTCCTTCGATACTAGAAGGGTATTCAGATGCAAGTTGGATCACCAAATGGAAGATCATTCTTCTACAAGTGGTTGGGTGTTTTTGCTTGGGGGAGGTGTCATTTCATGGGCTTCTAAAAACCAAACTTGCATTACGAGTTCAACTATGGAATCTAAATTTGTAGCATTAGCGGCTGCCGGTAAAGAGGCAGAATGGCTAAGAAATTTAGTTTACGAGATTCCATTGTGGCTGAGACCAGTATCACCGATATCTATCCATTGTCATAGTCAAGCTACATTGGCTAAGGCCTATAGCCAAGTGTATAATAGTAAGTCGCGACACTTGGGCGTTAGACATAGCGCGATACGTGAGCTGATCACTCATGGGGTGATTACCATAGAATTTGTTCGGTCTCAGCAGAATCTAGCGGATCACTTGACAAAAGGATTAGATAGGGACTTGGTAACTAAGTCGGCGAAAGGGATGGGATTAAAGTCCATTTGAAATCTTTGGTGATGGGATACCTAATTCCCGTCTAATACGACGTTAGAGGCTGAATTCAATGTGGAAAGCCCACACTTAAAGATTGAAGCACATGTTTTCATACAATCCCAAGGAATGTGCTTGGAACTGTAAGAAAGGGATAGGATGAAATTATTTCTTAATAGGTATTTTGAAAAAGTGTATTTTGCAGGTGCTCAATTAAAATATCTACATATATGAGTGTGAAGTGCAGCCACTTCAAGAAGCTAGGACTTGGCTTTGTATGCGCTCATGAATGGATAGAGACACATGGCTTATAATAGTGTCAAGTATAAACACTTAGAGTAGTGTGGAAATTTGTGTGTGTATTATCTTCATGTGCCCAAATGAGTTGAGAGGATTCNTTAGAGTAGTGTGGAAATTTGTGTGTGTATTATCTTCATGTGCCCAAATGAGTTGAGAGGATTCAATCCATATGACATCCTGATTCTCGGGCATTTGTAACGTGTAATATCACTAAGATGAAAATTCAATCGTTACGACATTTTCATTTATGCATGAGTTTGATTTATGTGTTGTTTATTTAATTTAGTGAATCTATGATTACACTTAAATGGGGGAGGAATGTTGGAAATTTAAGTGAATCGTTGTAACGGTTGCAACCGCTTAAATGAACATTTGCAACCGTTTAAATGAATCATTGCAACTGTTGTATTTATGGTTACAACTTTCGGTGACTAACCATTGCAACTGTTGGTGACCAACAATTGCAACTCTATCAACCATTGCAATCTTTCGAGGTAACCTTTGGTTTCCTATAAAATGAGTTGTTGGCTTTGCCAAAATCACAACAAGAAACAATTACAAAACAGAGAAATAAGAAAGAGAGAAAGAGAAAGATTCATTGTTCCAATAGATCATTAAAGATCTTTGGAAATACACATAAAAGCATTAGAACTCTAGTGTGTCTCTTGTATCTTTGCCTAGAACAAGAGAGAACTTTGGTTGTCTTATCCTACAAGGAATTTCGTGTAACACAAAGCTCTCTATCAATGACGACAAGATCTTGAGCTTGTTATGCATCAATTCAGAGACACAGCCAGGGCCCGTTCTGAGATTTATGGGATTTGGAACAATTACGAGTTGAATACTAGATAATTCATACATATTTGTTTTTGAAAATTTGGAGGCCAATTAATAATATACATATCAACCATGTAAATTTTAGGACAATGCAAATGTTTTATTTGGCTATGCACAGGACCGGCCATGGACACAACCCCTTCCTCTTTATCCATTGCGTAGAAAAGCAACCTCGTCATCATACCTATATGGAAAATTGTTGTCTTGATTGGTTGATGAGGTCCTTGTTGCGTTCAGACTCCTTCAAGAGCATATCTTGCCGCTCCTCGCGTTAGTTGCAATTTTTTCTTCAGTATGTTCACTAGAATGTCACCAAACTCATCATTACCAAACATAAAACAGAGCACTCTGTTTCATCAACCAATTTAGCTGATGAAAAAGACTTTCTTTGTTAAGCAGGATACACAATGTGTAACAAAAGCAGCGGCATGTAAAGTGGTATTAGCATTAACAGATTCTCTAAGACGCAGTCTACTATGGGCCAACGAGCAAATTTAAATTAAGCCCATCGATCTCAATTCGTCTGGGCATAATACCCAGAACCGAAACTGAATCGAATTAAAAGAACCTGAACCGAATCGAATATTCATAAATACCCGAATGGTTCTTTGTTTAAAATATTTTGGATATTTGAACCGAACCGTAACTGAATCAAAAATCGAATGGGTACCAGAAATATCTAAAATACCATTACATATAAAAAAATATTAGTTATATTTCGATTTAAATTAACCAAATATCCAAAATTATAGTTTTAAACTTAATGTTTAAACTAAAATAACAAAATAACAAAAATATTCAAATGTCCTTAGTTATATTTGTCAAAATTAAACCAAATTTTATCGAAAATTAAACTAAATTTATCAAAAATTAATATTCAGGGTACGTGGACCCGGACAAAACCGAACTCAAACCGAAAAAAAATATCTGAATGGATTCTAAACCCCTAATAAAGAATCGATTCGAACCCGAACGGATATCCGAATGCTCAGGGCTAATCCCAATCTTGTTTTTGGATGAAAACATGAGATTCATCAACTGATTGTAGGAACCGCAAAAACCAACTAAGATTTGCGAGTAATAAAATCGATTAGAAAACAGGTAAGGAAGAGGGAGAAAACGAGAAAACGGAAAAACGGATTTTTTAGAAGAAATCCGAATATCGGAGGTGAGAAGAACTCTTTCCGTAACTCAATAAATCGCCCGTAGTGAGACATGATTACACGATTTTTGAATCCCAAGATACAACCGATACGAGATCGTTTCGCAACACTCTAAACGAAATCCACGAACTACGAGTTCTACGAAAAAACACTCAAGACTTACGATTTAAAAAAGAGGAATTGATGAATGATTTTGAGAGCATTTTTTCAGAGTGAGAAAAGTATATAGAAGTGCGTTTGACAGCCTTATTTTATAGGAGAGGGGAAGCGATTAGTGGAGCCAAAAGTCCGCAATTTAGGGGCGTGATTTGAGGAAAATTTTTCCGCAAATCCCAGCACCAAGCGCACGTTAGATAAATCTCGACACCAATCGCACGTTAGACAAATCCCGGCACCAAGCTCACGTTAGACGGAGCCGTTTTGAGTGGCAAAAAGTTTAACTTTGTGCGGATATTTAAAGTCTTCCCCGAAGACAAAAATCCAATCGTGGCCCAAAAACAATACCACCTTCGGCCCAAAGGCCCATTCCGCAAACCAGCAAACCCACAAACCCGCGACCCGTGCCCGTGCCCGTGCCCAAGCCCGGCTTGGCCCGGCTAGGCGGCAAGGCCTGTCCGGTCTCTCCCATGCATACCATTTTGAACATGACTCACTTTCAACTCTATATATACTATTTTTCTCAAGTTTCCAATATGGGATAAAACCACACACCTCACTTTCAATTCATTTAGGCTAATATTCCAAAGCCCATTGACTCTTAAAATTTGATCCAACAATCCCCAACATGAATAGAAATGGCTATAAACATATGAAGACTCGACTGACTCTTCTAGACTCTACTGACTAGACATCTTATATGACTAGATAGACTGACTTTTTGAGTGCTTTAACGAAAATTCACTGTGTTTGAGTAAGTGGCATTTTTCAGTTTTGAACTTCTCATTTTAATATATGTCGGGTTTACTTGGCCAGGAGGTGAACATAATGTCTTGAACCACCCGGATTTTGATGTAAACCGAGACAACAAATATAATACAGTTTTATTTCTCGTAGAACTAAGTTCTCTATTGTGTTCATTTTGGCATTGAACTTGCTTGGTTATTCGTGAGTGAACTTGGAGAATATAGCCTCACTTTTATTCTCCTAGAAACGGCCGTATTTCACACTCACTAGGTGATATGCCATTAACTTTTTATTCAGAAGTATCATGTTATACTCCACTATAACAAAGTTATAGAATCATTAGAAGCTAACGCTTAACCTTATCACTAACAGGTTTATAGCACTGTTTATCATCCTGGGAACTGGGTAGAGATACAAGTCTCACAGTGCTTTTCACAGATTCCATTTGATTTAGTTTTCCCTTTGAACCTAGATATTGGGATCTCCTGTCACTTAGGTGGGGTTTCCATCAAACTTCGTCTTAATTCATAGGCTTTAAACCCATTCCTCTTGATGTTTTTTCAACTTGATCTCGTGACAAACCTTTAGTAAATGGATCCGCTAGGTTGTCAGCCGATTTGATATAATCAATCGTGATTACACCACTTGAGATCAAATGTCTAATGGTTTTATGTCGTCTTCTAATATGACGAGATTTACCATTGTAGAGAGTATTCAATGCCCGAGCTATAGCTGATTGACTATCACAGTATACACGTAATGCTGGCACTGGTTTCTCCCACATCGGTATATCTTCCAGAAAATTTTGAAGCCACTATGCTTCCTCCGCGGCTTTATCTAGCGCTATAAACTCAGATTCCATGGTCGATCTAGCTAACGGAGTTTGTTTGGAAGATTTCCAGGACACCGCTCCACCTCCAAGCGTAAAGACATATCCACTCGTTGATTTTGAGTTCTTAGAATCGGAAATCCAGTTTGCGTCACTGTATCCTTCTAAAACTGCGGGTTCTTTACCGCAGTGAAGACCATAATTTTTGGTATAGCGTAAGTAGTTTAATACTCTAGTTATAGCTTTCCAATGTTTATGTCCTGGATTACTTGTGTAGCGACTTAGCACATTTACTGCATGTGCTAGATCGGATCTAGTACAATTTGTTAAGTACATCGACTTCCGATCACTCTTGCATACTCCAGTTGTGACACCGCCACACCCGAATTCTTTTGAAGGTGAAGTTGAGAATCTACTGGAGTTTTTGCTGTTTTATTTGAGTAGTTTTTAAATCTCTCAAGTATCTTTTCAGCATAATGACCTTGAGATAGGATGATCCCATCAGAATTTCTAGTGATTTGAATCCCTAGAATTACATCTGCGAGTCCCATATCTTTCATATCAAACTTGCTTTTCAGCAATTGTTTAGTTTGATTGATTAAATCTGTTGTGCTTCTGAGAATGAGCATGTCATCTACGTATAAACATAGCATAATGTATCCTTGTGTAGTATATTTTATGTAGATGCACATTCATTGATGCTGAAACCATTTGACATCATTACATTGTTAAATTTTTCATGCCATTGTTTTGGAGCTTGTTTAAGTCCGTATAACGACTTCACAAGTCGACATACTTTATGTTCCTATCCGGGGACGACAAAACCTTCTGGTTGTTTCATATAAATCTCTTCTTCTAAATTGCCATTTAAAAAAACAGTTTTAACATCCATTTGATGGATTTCTAGGTCCCTTAAAGCAGCAATGCTTGTTAGCGTTCTTATAGAGGTTATTCTCGTTACCGGAGAATATGTGTCAAAGAAATCCAAGCCTTCTTTTTGTCGGAATCCTTGCACTACAAGCCTAGCCTTGTACTTTTCTATTGAGCCATCGGTTTTCAACTTTGTTTTGAAAATCCATTTACACCCTAATGGTTTAAACCCTTGTGGTAGGTCTGTTATTTCATATGTATGATTTTGCATAATTGAGTCGAACTCAGTATTAACGGCTTCTTCCAAGAAGGTGCGTCTGGTGTAGACATGGCTTCGGCGAAAGTTCTTGGTTCATTCTCTGTAAGAAATACCATTAAAAAATCTTCACCGTAAGATTTTTCCTTACGAGCCCTTTTGCTACGTCTAGGTTCATCTTTTACGTCTTATGCCTCATCAAACGATGTGCCCGAAGTTCTTGCCTCGTTTACGGAGGTGATCGCTTCTCTTTCTTCACGAGTTCGTTTTGGGTTTTGTTTAACCTTGCATGGAAACACGTGTTCAATGAAAAAAGCGTTTCTTGATTCCATGGTTGTATTGACGTGAATACCCATTATATATGATTTATGAACCAAAAACTGATAAGCATTACTGTTGTGTGCATACCCAATGAAGATACAATCCACAGTTTTTGGTCCGATTGTGACCTTTTTCGAAGTGGTACCGCAACTTTTGCTACGCACCCCCACGCTTTCAAGTATTTATACGATGGTGGACTTCCTTTCCAAAGTTCGTAAGCAGTTTTTCCCGTGACTTTGTGTGGAATTTTATTGAGGATATAATTTGTGGTAAGCAACGCTTCCCCTCACATGTCATGGGCTAGCCCGGATTCCTGCAATATCGCATTCATCATTTCTTTAAGAGTTCGGTTTTTTTGTTTCGCAACTCCGTTAGATTCAGGTGAGTAAGGAGCGGTGGTCTGGTGAATTATCCCATGTTCTTGACAATATGCATTAAACGGTCCATCAAATTCGCCTCCTCTATCACTTCTAACTATTTTAATAGTTTTAGTAAGTTAATTTTCAACTTCGCGCTTATATTCCTTGAATTTTTCCAAGGTTTCATCTTTTGTTACGTAACAAATATACGTAACAATATTTTGTATGATCGTCTATGAACGTTACAAAATACTTTTTACCGCCTCTAGTTGGTGCATATTTTAAATCACCCAAATCTGTATGTATCAAACCTAGAGGTTCGGTTGTTCTTTCAACTCGAGGTGATGGTGTTTTTGTGAGTTTGGCCTGTACGCACACTTCACATTTTTCTTTACTTGTTTTGCATTTCGGGATTAGGTTCATGTTCATTAATCTTTTTATGGATTTGTAATTCAAATGTCCTAATCTTTCCTGCCAAATATCAAATGACTCAAGCAAATAAGGAACAGGGTTGTTCTCATTGATTGAAATCTTCGAGACAGATTCAGCAACATTTAAAACAGAAGCAACAACATTATTAGCACCAACATTATTTGCAACAACATTATTAGAGTTAGAAGCATCTTTGTTGCGTAGAACTGTCGTGACACACATCTTGATCAGTCCATTTTTCTCATATCCCCTACCAACAAACACCCCAAATTTTTTCAAGACGAGTTTGTCCGCCTCAAGGTTAACAGCAAATCCGACCTTGCTCATCAGAGTACCGGAGATCAGATTCTTCCTCATGTCAGGCACGTGTTAGACATTCTGAAGAGTGAGTTCCTTCCCCGATGTCATTTTCAGGACAACTTTACCACGACCAAATATTTTGGAGAAAGCAGAGTTCCCCATGAACAGTTGTTCGGTTGAAGTACTTTTCTGGTAACTGTTGAACATTGCACGTTCAGCGCAAATGTGGGTAGTTGCACCAGTGTCATATCACCACTCCTTCGGGTTGTCTTCCACCATGTTGACTTCCGAGACAACAGCACACATATCCTCTTCTGTCAAATTGGCTTGAGCTTTCCCGTTTTCCCTCGGGTTGCTGTGACACACGTCACTTTTGTGACCAATCTTGTTACAATTGTGGCATTTCCCTTTGAACTTCGTTTGAGCGTTGTTGCGCTTCTTGAAGTTTGTGGAGGATCTTGATTTAAAAGGAGTGCCTTCACTTGCCGCAGCCTTGTTCTTTCCTCTGCCCTTTTGGGTTGCCATATTCACGTTGTGCCCCTGGAATTGTAGACCGTTTACTTGACGGTTTCTGCTCTCCATTTGGAGCATTGTGATGACTTCTTGGAGAGTCATCGCCTTCCGCTTATGCTTCAGGTGGTTCTTGAAATTCAACCAACCCGGAGGTAACTTCTCGATGAAGCTGTTAACGGTGAAGATCTCGCAGATTGGCATCCCCTCAGCAGCTATGTCATGGAAAATCAATTGGAGTGCCTCCACTTAATCAATGATCGGTTTGGAATCCACCATTTTGAAGTCGAGAAATTTTGCAACCGCATATTTCTGACATCCGGCATCTTCTGATTTGTACTTCTTCTCCATAGCCATCCACAAAGACTTGGAGGTTTTTTTCATACTATAGACGAGGTACAGTTGGTCACTGAGGCGACTTAAGATCCAGCCTCTACACACAAAGTCCCCATGAATCCAGGCTTCCACACTTGCGAGAGTGTATGCACATGTGTTTTCTTCTGGAAGGATAGGTGGGTCTTCCTTAAGAAACTTATCGAATTTCATGTTCGTCAAGAAGAAATGCATCTTCAGTTGCCATGTTTTAGAACCTTTTCCGTCAAAATGATCCGGCATGAGTCTTTGACTCGTAACTGCAGGGATCGACGGAATCAAAGGGTGGATAACGTTGGGTGTTGTAGCCGTAGGTAGACCATCGTCAAACAGAATTTGGCGTGTCGACATCATTCGCACTCACTGGTCCAAACGCGTTTGGTGTTTGATCGAACACATTTGACGTACCGGTAGCCATCTGTTCCACAAATAAACAAATGAATCAGGTACGAAATGATTTTGAACGAAAGTTCAACAAATGATTTATTTAAATCAAAACGGTTATTTAGCAATCTCGGTTTTATCGTTTGTGAAACGTTGGAAACGTTTGCAGAAAATTGTAAAACGTTGGAACCGTTTGCAGAAACCTTATACAGTTGGAAGAAAATAAAACCGTTACGCGGAATCACTAAAGAAGCGTTCGCAAAACCAATTTTTTTTTTCACTTAAAAAAAATCGGTTCGCGGAATCGCTAAATAAGCGTTCGCAAACCCCAAATTTTTTTTTTCCTTTTTTTTCTCAGTTAGAAAAAAATACGGTTCGCGGAATCGCTAAATAAGCGTTCGCAAAAGCCTTTTTCACTTTAAAAAAAAATGTTTCGCGGAATCACTAAATAAGCATTCGCAAAACCAATTTTTTTTTCTTGTCACTGTTCAACAAAAAACGATTTAGAAACGTTTTTGGAAACCGATTTTAGAGAAATCGCAGAAACTTAATCCGTTTTTAGCGAAAGAGTAAAAACGAATTTATTGAGTTACGATTGTAGGAACCGCAAAAACCGACTAAGATTTGCGAGTAATAAAATCGATTAGAAAACAGGTAAGTAAGAGGGAGAAAACGAGAAAACGGATCTTTTTGAAAAAATCCGAATATCGGAGGCGAGAAGAACTCTTTCCGTAACTCAATAAATCGCCCGTAGTGAGACGGGATTACACGATTTTTGAATCCCAAGATACAACCGATACGAGATCGTTTCGCAACACTAGAAACGAAATCCGCGAACTATGAGTTCTACGAAAAAACACTCGAGACTTACGATTTAAAAAAGAGGAATTGATGAATGATTTTGAGAGCGTTTTTTTAGAGTGAAAAAAGTATATAGAAGTGCGTTTGACAGCCTTCTTTTATAGGAGAGGGGAAGCGATTAGTGGAGCCAAAAGTTCGCAATTTAGAGGCATGATTTGAGGAAAAGTTTTCCGTAAATCCCGGCATCAAGCGCATGTTAGACAAATCCCGACACCAAGCTCACGTTAGACGGAGCCGTCATGAGTGGCAAAAAGTTTGACTTTGTGCGGATATTTAAAGTCTGCCCCGAAGACAAAAAATCAAAATGTGGCCCAAACACCACCTTCATTCCGCAAATCCGCAAACCCGTAACTCGCACCCGTGTTCGAGCCCGACACGGTTAGGCGGCGACGCACGAGGCCTGTCCGGTCTCTCTCATGCACACCATTTTGAACATGAATCATTTTCAACTCTATATGTACTAGAGGAATTTTTCTCAAGTTTAGTGGGATAAAACCACACACCTCACTTTCAATTCATTTAGGCTAATTTTCCAAATCCCATTGGCTCTTAAAATTTGATCCAACACTAATATGTATCTTATATTCTTTTTTTTGGACTTCTTAGGGCTTGATTGGTTCTGCCGCTAGCATCCACAAACGCAACTTTTGCGGGTGGTAGCGGTTGTTGGCGTTTGACAACAATCACACAAAACGCTTTCTACCGCTTCAAACTCCTTTTTGACGCTCAAAATCAAAAGCTCCTTCCAGCTAGCGTTTGCGGCTGCGGGCGATTGCGGGTGGATAATTAAAAAAAATTAAAAATTAAAAAACACAAAATTTATTTTTAAATTAAAATATATATATTAGAAACTTTTAAAAAAATAAAATTTAAATATTATAATTACAAATAAATAAATAAATTTTACATTTTTAACTAATGTTTATTAACAATCTTTCATAATTTTATATGTATAAGATTTATAAACTCTAATTATTTTGATAAATTTTCTCTTCAACGCTAATGTATATATAACAACTAAAATTGTTTTACTCTAACATCTTCATACAAAAAAACAATTTCTCTATTAAAATCATAACTTTCATCCAAAATTGAAAAATAAAAGTAATAAATTTTATAATTTATTATTTTTAATTAATAATTTTATAGTTTTTAATAATAATATGATATTTAATATTTTTTATAGTTACAAAATATATTTATACGGTTAATTTATTGTTTAACCGCTAATGAAGTCGTAAGTTAACCAGTCGTAAATAGTCGTAAATATCCCACATCCGTTTCTAACCGTTGTGCCAGTCGTACAACCCGGTTAATAACACTGTTAACCGCAATCGCCCGCTTCCGCAAACTCTCGCAAACGGTTGCGTTTAAACCAGTTTAAACCAGTCTGACCGTTAGTCACAGTTTTGATTAGTTGCAGTAACTAGAATGACAATGAATAATCAGTTTCATAATCTCGAAATGATTAGAAATGATTAAACGGCCGTTTAAGGGCTTAATCACATTGTTACATACAAGTATGAATTATATACATACTACAATCACCATATTTTCAAATGAGACTCGCTTTTGCCTCTACTCTTATGAATCTTTGACCCAATCGAGCCATATGCAGACTTCCAAATTCATGGCGACGAGACAAAAGAGGATTCCAGATATCTCCGATTTGACGGATTTGTTGAGAAAAATCCATTGAATAGATATCTCGAAACCTAATTGGGACCCCAACAACTCAAATACATGACCGTCCGGAGCGATTCCTCAGCCTGCTTCGCCTTACAGGAGGAGACAGCGGCGGCAGCGGCGGAAGCGGACGAAGAGAGACTCTTGGTCTGAGAAATGGGTCTGACGTTATTCCGGAGATGCTGATTCATCGAACGGAGAACGTAGTTCCATCGGCAAACGCCTAATTGGTCTTTCAATGTCTCCACGACTCCGATACTCGCCGCCACAGCCCATGCCTTGCTCGTAGAACTCATCTCTGAATTGACTGAATAATTCGAGAGAAAATACTTCTTCTAATTGCTTTTGTTTGAGTTTTTGGATTTGAAGTTTGTGAATTTGCCGATGATAAGAATGAGAATCGACGGGTTTCATTATATAATAAAAGCAACAGAAACAGACAAAACTGCCGCAAAGGTGAAGTGAAAAAACAGGATGCGTTAAGCGGCTGGTTTTGTTTTCCCTGTTTCTGCCGTTTAAAAGACTTTTTTGCCCCTAGCTTAGACTGACTACTCGTTAATTAATTGAGAGTTAGGACAAATTGGAAAAGGGGCAACATTGGGTTTTCGCATATTTTGTATTGCCACGGTTTCTGTGTTTCCCGCAACTGGTTTTGTAGTCGATTTGGAAGGGACCACGACAAGTTCTTCACTCCAACTAGTTTCTTTAATAAAATAACTTCTTCTTTTTTTCATTTATAGTTTTTTCTTTGACATTTGATTCAACTTCTCATTAGTCATTCATTAATCCAGACAAAAACTTGTCAACCTCAACACACATTTTTAATCAGTGTGGAAAAATATAATAATAAATATGATAGAGCTTAAGTAAGTACATATTTCATTAAAGAAGAAAGTCTCATTGGACATTCTATCTGCCGCAATTTTTCCATTACGGGATTGGAACACCAACTAATAATATTTGGCAAAATATGTCAGCAGCAGACATCATCACTGTCTATGATACGAGTTATTAGTTCTTTTGAGTCAAATAAGAATATTACCTTACGATAAACCACGATTACGAGATGAAATGAGGATGCGGTTATGAAGCTGAAATAATAAGAAAACAACACAAGAGACAGTTTTTTTTTTTTGAAAACGAACACAAGAGACAGTTACCACAGTACTTTTGTTTTGTTAGCCAACATAGATTATGTTCCATTAATTTCACCTCTTTTTTTTTATCTTAATAAACCACAACTAATTGTCAAACGAAACCTAATTCTTGAAAATCAAGATTCTCATTCTTTTTTTTTTTTGTTCAACCATTTGCTTCATTAAAATTTAAACTTTCGAACTAAAATTTAAGATTCTCATTTTATTTCTTAATAACCACCCATCGATGCTATAATGTTTTGATAATAAATATTGCACAGTTGTTTCTGTGTGAGACTATTAATTACCGATTGTAAAAGCTTGGCTTTATGCGGAAAAATCCAAAAGTGGAGAATAACAAATATAAGTCACGTTCGATTCAAAACATTTTAGAGATGTAATTTTTTTTTTTCCCATGAACATCATAAAAAAATTGATATTCATCTATACATTCTGTACACGTATCATATTGCCTCTACGAATTCGAATCCGTCATTTACTTGCATCCCAAAACAATCCCCAACATTAGATCATGGCGTAATCCTCAGATTTAGGGTTCTTCGTTTTTTTCAATTTCCCACGACTTAGAAATGGAAAAATCTTTCGTGATTCAATCGACGGCGCAAAAAAAAAACCTCGATCCGTCTACATCAATTCGGACCCCAACAGCTCAAATACATGACCGTCCTGAGAGACTCCTCGGCTTGCTTCGCCTTCACGTCTTTACCGGAGCCGACGACGGTGGTGGAGGAAGAAGAAGAAGAGAACCTCTTCGCCTGAGAAGCAGATCTCACATTGTTCCAGATACTTTGATTCACCGATCGGAGAACGTAGTTCCACCGACATAGACCTAATTGATCTTTCGACGCCTCCACGGCTCCGATGCTTGCTGCCACCAACCATGCTTTGGTCGTTGAACTCATCTTTTCTCTCTTTCTTTCTTTTTTTCTAATTGGAAAACAAATTAGATTAACCTCTTGTTTTCTTTGCGATTTCGTTTTTTTGTTTGCGTTTGTGAAATTTGTTGATGAAAGATAAGATTCGAGGAGGGTCTGTTTATATATAAAAGAAGAAGATGATAAAATTTAGCCGCTTGTTAAGAGTTCAAAACCAGACGCTGGTTTTCGCAATGTTTCTTCTGTCGTCTCGGTAAGTGAATAAACTGTGTAGTTTACCAATTTGCCCACGTGAGAACAAACTGGATAAGGGGTAATATTGACTTCTTAAACATCCTGGATTGCTGCAAGTGCCTTCAAACGCGCACCTGGTTTCGATTAAACTTTGGCCCTCGTGTTTCGCTTATCTTAAACAAAAATACGTTAAAAAAACGAAACTATCTAAATTTTACGAAATTGTCTCAAACTTTGAAAACTACAAATAAAACCCAATGTTTAGAAACCGACCCGGAACGCCCGGTTACTAATCCGGTTTGGGTTCAATACTTAAATTCGCTAGTTATTTACCGATCAAACCCAAAAAAAACCGTTATTACTTGGTGATCCGACGACCCGGTTCATTGGTTAAATCAATTGGATTGCAGTTTACTTTTTTTTTCTCACACGAACGACCATAGTTTATCTTCTCCGACATAATAATAATCCGATTTTAAAATTTAAGAATTCGAGTAGCGTATCTTATCTTAACTTATAACTTCCATTATTTTTATAATATTTCATTTTTGTATTGTTTGTCGTGACTTTTATTTTGTTTTCATATCATATATGGTTATGTTCTTTTTTTCTATTTTAAAACTTTTATATTCTTTATTTCATTATGTTTTCACATGTGTGTGATTATACTTTGTTTTCTTCTCAATCTGTTATTATTTTTATGTTACGAAGACTTTTTTATATTCATAAATAGATATACATAATGATATTTAAAGTTTATTAATCTATTAATCTGCGGTCGGACCAGAACAACTCGGATCAACCCAGTGACCCGGCTACCCATAAGCTATTCTGGTTCGCTTGCCGGATCGGGTTTAAAAACATTAAAACCTTAGCTACTTTTTCGGATTAGAAGCTGAGATACCCCTATCGATAGAAGCATAGCCTGGATTGCCCCCGTTATAACTGACAATTTCTTTTTGGTTTATTTTTAATACCAAAACGTGGCTAAAGTCTTTTAAACCCTTAATGAATCTATGTTATTACCGACCGAACAATACGAACCAAATTAATAACCGACCAAACCCATAAAAATCGGATTTTTGCCCTAATAAGAAGGGAAGAAACATAATCGACAATGACAACACATTCCAAAAGAAAAATCAGAAAAAAGTTTGAAAACTTGAAAAACCCTCGCAATTCCATGGGAAGAACACGAAGAACTCAAGAAAACTAATGGATTGGAACAATCGATTTCGCAGAAAATAGGAAAATGTAAGTCTCAGATTGATGTCGTCGATTTCGTCACATGGATGTCGATTTTGTTTGATTATAACCGATTTCGTCAGATCCGATAGTAACTGATTTGCGGGTTTGGTCACGTAGGATGCCTCGTACAAAGAATCCAAATTATGGTTTGGCAGAGGAGGTTGAAGGATCGGAAAGAACTTCTCGAATTATATATGAAGACCCAGACATTACGACTTCAAATGAAGAAGAAGACAAAGAAGGAAGTAGCAACCGAACTGTTTCGGACCCAGATTCAACGGTTTGAATAACTACTTGATTTTGTAAGTTAGATTTTTGGGATTGTTCAAATAATTTCGTGTTTGGGCTCGGGTTTGTTTAAGAACTTCTGGTTCGGGTTTGTTCTCAAATTGGAGTTTCTTTTTGATTTTGGGGTCGAATTTATGAGATTTATGCTTATGATTATCTGGGTTTTAGTAATAGTTGGTAAAACATTTATGATTTTGTATGTTATTTTCTGGAAAAAAAAGTAACACTTGGTACAACTGAATATATGTTGCAGGGTTCCGAACCAATGCAACCGCTGCAGATGTACTTTCAGCCTGAAGCGTATAATAAGAAGATAAAGATCTCTACAAGGTGTCATATCAAGGAAGCGGTGGATACACTTCTAGAGAAGTTAAAGTATCTGCTTAAACCAGAGGAGAAGAGTTGGTTTGTGAATCACCCGCAGTTCAAACATTTTTTCCACATGCATAAGGACAAAAACCATAAGGTCATGGTCATGTGGATGCTCCTTCTGCGAACAGCGTGTACTGACAAAATAAAAGAAGCGTGGTTTGTTGTGAATGGCGTTCCCATCCGCTACGGTCTACGTGAACACGCCCTGATATCGTGTTTAAACTGTTGCAGCTATCCAGACGGCTATATGCAATTGGGTAGTATGAGATTCATGGAGAAGCATTTTGGGATGGGATCAAAGATCAGATATGCAGATGTGAAAGAAAAGCTATTGGGAATGAAATATTCTCAAGATAGGTTGAAGATGGCTATCCTATACTTTTTGTCAAGCATAATTATAAGATGAGAAAGAACAAGGTGGGAATGGTGGAGAGAAGGACGAAGAAGGTGGAGACAAAGGAGGAGAGAAACAATGAGAGAAAGAAACAGATGTGGCTACCAAAGTAGTGGCAGGGGAATCACTTATGGATCATGAAGGAGTAGATGAGAAAGAATAAGGTGGGAATGGTGGAAAGAAGGACGAAGAAGGTGGAGACAAAGGAGGAGAGAAACAAGGAGAGAAAGAAACAGATGTGGCTACCGAAGTAGTGGCAGGGGAATCACTTATGGCTCCTGAAGGAGTAGATGAGGAAGAACAAGGTGGGAATGTTGGAGAGAAGGACGAAGAAGGAGAAGGTGGAGAAGGTGGAGAAAAAGGAGGAGAGAAAGAAGGAGTAAGAGGAAAGGGTGAAGCGCAAAGGTGAGAGGAAAGCTTCCGAGCAAGCTGAGGTAAAGACAAAACTTGTTATTCTTAAATTTCGAAATAAAAATGTAAAACTTGGAATACTTAGAACAATTGTATTTTGATTGCAGGCTTCGAAGGAGATTGAAGGTAGTGACAAGGATGGACAGAAGGAAGGAGACAAAGGAGTAGAGACTAAAACGTATCAGAAAAAATTTAAGCGTGCCCACCTTGAGAAGGAGAAAGGAGAGAAGGAAGGTGTGGGAGGTTCAGAAAAATCAAAGAAGGACGAATCCAGGAAGAAGAGAGAGATAAAACTTTCCCAACTTGTGACGGATCCTTACACGCAGGAAAAGAGACGAGTGACGAGGCAGAGTAAGAAGAAATCAGAAGAGAACTGAAACAATTTGTTTTTTGGATTTCAGTTTGGATTTGGACTACTGGTTTGTATTTCAGCTTGGATTTCATAATACTAGTGTTATCATGTAAAACTAGGTTGTTTTGGTTTGTATTTAAATTCTTAGTATTAGTTATTTTTCAGATTGTTGCATTACTAAATCAGAAGTCCTTTGTGCCATAACTAATACCGAATTTAAAATAGAATTCATACAACAACACGAAAACTTAAAAACAATGACTAGAAGACCTTTTGACTAAACTTAAAACAAAAGGTTCTTCATCCGCAACCAAAAAAAGTACAACGAAACACAAATAATATGGTTCTATTCTACTTAAACAAGTAGATAACAGTAGCAAGAAATAGAAATAGACCCGCAAGCCCTTTCACTATCTCCTCCAGGTTTTCAATCTCATTAAGATTGTTGTGCAGCTGCACACGCATTGTCTCCAGCTCTGTATCATCACCATTGTTCTGCACACGAGATGTCTCGACACCCGTATCATCAGCAGTGGTCACGACACCTCTAAGGCTTTGAATCTTCTCTGCTTGCTCTTCAATCTGCAGCCTTAGGATAGTTAATTCCTCCCCAACAGCGTGATTCCACCATTTCCGAATGTGATAGCCAGGAACCTACACATAAAGCCCATGTTATCGCAACTTAAAATCATGATTCACAAATTTCATACATTAAATTTGAAAAATACCAGCATCGATCTCACCTCACGCAGCCAACACGTAAAGAATCTCCTCCTTGGATCGGTTTCTGTATAAGATGTCTCCTCTCCAATTGTCCACCACAAGAACACTTTGTAGGCATTCCAAATTCACCATCAGCTCTGCAACATCCACTGCTAAAACTTGCTTTGGAGGAGGAGCTTTGACTGTAGATGTATCTTCCCATGTCACTGTAAGATAAGAAACGAAAAGCTTTCTTATCCATATTACATAACGCAGTATTACCAAGTTTACTTGTTCCAGTATTACTATATGTAAATCCCAGAAAATCAAGAACAAACTCAGAATAATGCTTTAACCCAAAATCAAGCACAAACCCAGAATAATGCATAAATCCAAAATCAAGAACAAACCCGAATAATGCATAAACCCGAAATCCAAAATCACGAACAATCCCGAGAGATTTAGAACAAAATCGGAAATTGAGGAAGATACCCGAACTCACAAACCTCGGAGCTTGAAAACCAGAAATCGCTGCATTGGAGAATGAGGAAGAAGAGAGAGAGGTGCTCGAGACGGAGAAAAGAAAAGAAAAGTGAAAACCTTACTTTTTGATTTGGGGAAAAAAAAGGAAAAAGACCTAACTAGTAAACAAATAAAATAAATGAAAAAATCACAAAAATTAAAAAAACACATGTGCACCGCCTATTTGACATGTGCGCCGTTTTATGCACACGTGTGCGCCGTAAAAATTGCATTTAGTTGTTCACGAGATTTCAGTTATACCAATTTTCAAATAGTTGTACTTTTGGTGTTTTCAAGTTTAATTAGTTTTACATGTCCATCAAATTTACAATTTTAGTTTTACATATGATTTTACCCAGTTAAAGTATGTTTCCTAGGATATTATGCATTAATAGGTTTTGAAACTCATTTCATGTGTCTTTAGCATCCTAAGGTGGTTAGTATTAGCAAAGTAATCTTGAAATTGTGTGTGTTTGTTATGTAAATATCCTAATAACAACCATTATGCTATAAATTATTTTACCCACTTAATACAAATTTTTTTAAAAATTTTATAGTTACTTATCTAACATAAATTTGTTTGTTTCATATTGTTGGTTTGTTTTTCTAATAAATTTATAAAATAAAAATTAAAAATGAGTTTTGAACACTCTCAGTTACACCAGTTATACCAGTTATACATAATATTTCGAAGACACAAATTAAGCTACTCTACTACTACTACCACAATAAAAATATTCATACAACGTCAAACTTCCTCTTCCTCTTCCTCTCCCTCTTCCTCGGTGTTCTCCAACTGATGGGAACCTAGTTTCATGAAGTCTTCATTTTTTCTTTACATAATCTGGTGGTATGACACACAAATCTCGTATATGGTCAGGAACCATTCAATCAGACTTGTGAGGTACTGGATAAATCGTTATGTTATACGCGAATATCCACAGCTCCATCGAATAATATTTAGAGCAAAACTCTTATAGATGGAAGTCTCTCTCCCCACTTATATGTATGGTAGCAGCTATTGCATGGACACATGGGTATCTATCTATATCAAAGTACTTGCAACTCCAAGTTTTCCTTGTCATATCAACCAAATAGGTCTTGCCATCAGTTCCAATGACACTGTATTCAAGGGGAAAGATGTTTAACTCATGCACCGTTAATCGCTTTGCTTCCGGTGATCTTTTAGACAATATTTTCTCCACAAAAGGCACAAGATTTTGTGTGCTTGGTACTTCAGCAGAACTGTTCCTATGCTTCTTAGACCATTCAGCCAATTTTGCAACAATCACATCAATCATCGGTAGTAGCGCGTACTTCCTTACTTTTCTAAAAACACCATTAATAGATTCTACAATATTGGAGGTGTCTATGTTGTACCTTTCTCCTGGAAAATAACATATTGCCCATTTTCTCTCATCAACGCTATTATCCAGATACACGGCAGCAGGAGAATACTTGTTTCTAAAAGCAACATAAAGTGTTAGGAACTCACTCTCGGTATAAGCATGAGCGCATGCTTTGAACTTCGCCGCACATGTGTCTTTGTTGACGTTAAAAACGCTGCCTTTCACATTTTGAGACAAATTTTGTATACAATACCCATGCCGAGACAACGGGAACACCTCATGTATCAACTTGATGAGGCTTGGGTTTCTATCAGAAACAAACACCATTTTAGGATCATCCGGTACTACTGATTTCAACCTATTCAGAAACCACATCCAGCTTGCATCTCACTCACCATTAACTACACCAAAAGCTATTGGATAATGGTGGTGGTCAGGATCCTGAGCTATAGCGACAATTAAAACTTCACCATATACCGTCTTAAGGTGGGTTCTATCCACAACAATGACTTTTCTCATGGCTTTAAATCCCCAATGCTAACTCCCAATGCAAAGAATAGATACTTAAAATTTGTTTGCTCATCCAATTCCACATATGTTCGGGTACCAGGATTCATCAACTCTAACATGTACATATAAGAATACACCATCTAATAACTCTCCGCTGGACTTCCCCGCACATCAGTAGCAGTTTCTTTTTTTCCTCTCAACGCAGTAGAGTATGATACTTTAACACCAAGTCTTCCTTGAACCATACCGATGAGATTTTTTGGAGTTGGAGTGTCGAACTCACCTGGATAATCATCATGCAAAACAGATGCAACTAATCGTGGTGTGCTTTTCCTTCTATTTTTGGTTGTAACTGATGTAGCTCGAGAGCATGTATGCATCTTGTTGTAAGTTCTAACCGAGAAACCATCTGAATTCATAAGCTTTGCAGCTCGTAAAGACCACTTGCAACCATCTTTTGCTTCACGACGTTTTACCACATATCGTTTTCTATCAGACTTGATTGTATCAACCTCAAAACAATTCAGATGTGAAGCTTTATGAACTAAATCTTGCACTGTCTGCTTACTTCCAAATTCTTGACCTAATGTCATAGCAATACCATCTTTCCATGCATTATTTACACATGCGTCTTCTTCTACAGCTACTGCGACCTCATTATCTTCAGACATACCAAAGCAATCCTCATTACCAAGTTCTTCTTCACGTGAAACATTTTCAGCTTCATGGGTTTCCGATGGTTTGCATGTGTAAAGACTAATGATACCATCATTAACATCTATACCACTTGCAAACCGCTCATCATTACGTACACCATATTCACTTTCACGATCCTCTTTTGAAAATTGCACAAATCCCTGATTTTGATCTAACATCTTTCACGATCTCCACATGCAAAACACTTTTACATGTATCGTTGTTCTAAGTTTCTAAACCCTAAACCCTAAACCCTAAACCCTAAACCATATATATGATGGTTTCTTAGGATCCACTACCAATGGAAAGTAACTAACTTTTAGCTGCGTTTTAGCTTCAACTATCTTCATCTCTTTGCAAATTCCATCAACCAACCCATAATAAGTGACCTCCTCAATAGATGTCTTCATCACTAAAGTATGAATTTCATCTTCTCCGGACACCCATTTTATGTCATCACCCTCCTTTAAATAACGTCCCCCATAATCGAAACATATGAATGTGCAACGAGCTTTATTCATTGTCCCCTGAACAAGAATAACAAATATCATTAGTTCTCTTTCTAATACCAGCTGCTCTTAGCAATACCCTATATCTTAGTAATACCAGCTGCTCTCAGTAATACCCGATATCTTAGTAATACAAGTTGCTCTCAGTAATACACGATATCTTAGTAAATACCAATTGGCCTAGTAATACCCAATTTTGTCACTCAGAAAATTTCTATTTAACTATGAATCTACTACGATTTACTACGATTCAGAATGATTCAATGTCATTTAACCATTGTAATTACCTTTATTTATCAATATATGACCCTGTGGAATCAATTGAGCAAAGAATTTTAAAAGCTCAATGACAAAAAAAATCAAGAAATATTAGATGATTTCCTATAATTCAAATTAATTTGATTCATAACAGAGTAGTAATGAAGAAGTTCCTTGTCAACTGAAAACCACAACCACGTCATCGCATCTTCTTGTCACAGTCTCACAGAGTTCGATCGAGTTCTTTGTCTGTAATAATACTAATTTTATTGATGTTAATGTTTTCGATGATGACGGTACAGTTGTTTTCTGTGTGACGACTAATGTCTTAAACCACCAAACATCTCTAGAGCATTATGCTATTACCGAATGTAATAGCTTAACTTTGATTCCAAAACCTTTTGAGAAATCCAAGTCAAGAAGAGCATAGTGAAGTTCGATTGAAGGATCATGAAAGCTTGATGATATCTTGAGATGTATAATTATTTTTTTTTTCACAGTATCATCAGAAAATGTTATAATCATTTACATTTCTGTACAAGCAACATTTTGCCTCTACGAAATCGGATCCGCCATTTGAACAAATCCATCAAAACTCAAAAAATCAATGGCGTCAATTCGAAATTTTCCCAAATTTCCTCAGATCCAGTGTTCTTAGAATTTCGATTCCACGGAGGGAAAATAAAAATCTGAACGGAGAAAAAAATCTCGATCCGTCAAACATCAGTTAGGACCCCAACAGCTCAAGTACATAACCGTCCTGAGAGATTGCTCAGCTTGTTGCTTCGCCTTCTCATCTTTACCGGAGCCGACGACGGTGAAGGAAAAAGAAGAGAACCTGTTCCCCTGAGAAGCAGATCTCAAATTGTTTCGGATACGTTGATTCACTGATCGGAGAACGTGATTCCACCGGCACAAGCCTAATTGGTCCTTCGACGCCTCCACGACTCCGATGCTTGCCGCCACCAACCATGCTTTTCTCGTCGAACTACTCATCTTCTCTCTTTGCTTTTTTTGTTATTTTTTTTTCGTTTAATGGAGGAATTTGCGTTGTGAGATTTGTTAATGAAGATGATGAGATTCGATGGGTCTGTGTTTATATAACAGAGAAGCGGATAAAATTAGCCGCTAGTTATAGATTACAAAACCAGACGCCTTTTCTCCGGGACACGGTTTAGTTTAATTGGCTAATTACCAATTTGCCCACCTGAGAACAAGCTGGATTAGGGATAATGTTGACTTTTTGAAGCTCCTGGTTGATCGCAAGTTACTTACTTCATGCGCACCTGGTTTCGGTGACTTATCAGTGTGTGTGTTTCGCCCACCTTGAACAAAAATTATTTTACAAACAAATCCTAAACTATCTAAATATTACACAATTATCCTAAACTTTGAAAAGTACAGAAAACGATATTCTATTTTATTTTGGAGTAACAGCCTATGTTAAAAAACCCAAATGTGATAATTCTTTACAAAATTGTCTTAAAACTTTGAAAACTACAGAAAAAAACGAAATTATACGTTTTTTGGAGTAACCGTCCATGTTAAGAAACCAAATGTGATATTCTTTATTGAAAAACAGAACTTAGAAAAATTAAGATCAAAGACGAGTTGAAGTTTCATCTCTATGAAGATTGAAGTTTAATCTGAAGGAGTCAGTTGACATGATTTGTCCATCCTCGACAAATGTCCACAACAAAAATGTTTCGCTTTATGATTGCGGTTTTTGTGTTTTGCATCCTACCTATGTTGTGCGTTGTGCGGGGAGTATTAGAGATATCTTGCAAATCTAGCATTGTGGGCTGTCAAAAGCCGTTTCTAAGTTTTATTGACTTCACTTCATAAACGATCCATAAGATACACATGTTGTTTCTCAAGTTACTTCAATACAAATAAAGATCACAATCTCATGACGGTTGGATCATTGATCTCAATATCAATCAGGATCTTGCTCATAGCACACAACTCGTTACAAAAATAATTTTCTGGATAAGATGAACAAAAGAATCAGAAATCTATTTGTATTCGATCTTCTTCACTCTTCAGCTCTTACTTCACTGACAAACACGGTCTCACTATTCACATTGTTTTGAACTAAGCCGTTACAACAAAAGGGAAATCTAATAATCAGACGGTGAATAGTCTTTAATTTGCATTGACCAGTATCTACCTTCTTCATCATATTCTCTTATTACAATGTATGAAGAAGACGCTCGTCTTCCTCCAATGATTTAAGATTGCAGAGACCTTAAACACAAAGCTGCTAGCGAAATTGTGGCCGTCCCTATACTTGTGGAAGCCATCACAACATTGATGTGGAGATGTGCCGAAAAAAAGGCTTCATCAAGATGTAGCTGGTCATCGATGATCTTTGGTAAGTAAGAGAGAACTTGTTATTGACGTTGGTCAAAGGCTTAATAAGCCTTTTATAATTTGAGTCTGTGACATGTATATATCCAACTTACATGTATACAAATACAATTGAACTATCTAAAAATCTTAACATTCCCATTAGACATTGTAAAGCTCTGTTTACTATACTAATATTATATTGTACTCGGTTCAATATATATAACAGTTTCAGAGCAATGGTTTCGAAGTAGCCAACAATCGCACCAAGGACAGTAAACGGAAAAATTTAAGAACTAGAGATGAGATCTCTGATGCAGCAACATGTAGAAGCAAAAAAAAAAACCAGAACTAGTATAGGACGGTTATAATATCCGGTCTAAGCCAGTTACAATATAAAAATGTCTAAACAATGACAAGATTGTGATTTTGTCAGATTTGTTTTGTTTGTTTACTTCATTGTAACAAGTTTCTGTAAAGGATAAAAGCTTTTTTTATTGCTGGCTAGAGAAATACTTAAATAGTAACTTCAAAAGAGTCATGAGGTTACAAAAGAAGACGCATTTAAACGAGATTGAACATGGAGGTCACACTGGGTTTACTTAGGATATAGAAAGCATCTGCAAAAAAGAAACAAAGAAAATTTTATTACATTCACAGAGCAAAATACCAATATATAGAAGCATAAAAACGAGATATTAGATAACAATGTACCTGAAGTTACTTGAGAGAGAATGCATCTGAGATGATTTTCTCCTCTTCTTCGTAGACCTGAAGATTATAGGACTTCATAAGAAACTCTTAAAGCAGCTTCATAACTTTAGAAGAGTCACGAGGTTACAGAAGATGTAATTTACCAAAAAAGACGCAAGAAAACGAGATTGAACATAGAGATTACTTAGTTTGCTTGGGATTTTCTAGCATCTGCACAAAAAAACAGAGGATTATATTAATACATTCACAGAGCAAAATATCATTATAAAACCATAAAAACGAGATATTTGATAACAATGTACCTCAAGTTACTTGAGAGAGAAAGCATCTGAGATAAATTTCTCATCTTCTTCGTAAACCTGAAGATTCTTGGACTTCATGAGAAACTCCAAAGCATCGTCATCGAACTCCACCAAGTAAGCCATCTTCACAAGCTCTGATAACCGTCCGATCAGATCCTCTCTCTCCCACATCACTCCCTTAGAAATCACCTCAGCGAAACACGTGGCGTACTCCAGAACCTTTCTTTTACCACAAGCTTCCTCCATCTTCTCTGCATAAACAACTCCTTTCTCCCTCTCCCACCTTATCATCCGCTTCGCCTTCGCAATCAACTTCTCTCCCTTCGACGGTAGATTCAGAGTATACTCAGTCGAGATTGTCTCCGGAGTTTCCACAACGTTGAGGGTAACAAGTCCATGTATCATTCTAGAACGTTCCTTAGCTTCTATCTTGAGAGATGGATCAGAGAGGAAACCAAGAATCAACCGTACCAGCCCCGGTTTGATCAGATTATTCTTCTCTTGCTGATCGATTTCGACTCCATCGGTTAGCTTAGCTTCTGCCATCTCCACGCATTTGGAGATCTCTTTGATGCCGATTTTTCTGTAAAGCTCCAAAAGACTCGTCTGTGACAAAGACGATATGCTTGGAGTTGGGTACCAGACGAAAACAGGGGAATCTATGAAGAGATCTTTCAACAGCAGATCATCAGCTATGAACACGTCGCTTATGTTCGATAACAAGACATCTCCATCTTGTCCGTTTACGGGCAGACGCGAGAAGGATTCAGAGAGGATCTTCTCAGCTTTAACAGTGTAACTGTGTCGAACAACGAATCTCCAGAACGCACAACACTCGTCGTTAGACAATCTTTCCTTCGTTTTCTCCCAATATTTCCACAGCGTACAGTAATCTTCAAGCGAAGGGTTGGCTCTCACTTCAAACGTAGATAAGAAGAAGCCAAGAAGTTCACGGTCCGTATAATGATTTTCAAGAACGTTTAGCTGCGATGATGCAAAGAGTTTATCTTTGTCGTAGATCACACAGCTAGAAACATCTGCCCATTTCGCATCGCTCGGGATCCAAATCTGGCCTGAAGACGACCCTTTCTCAGGCTTCCATCCAGATTTACAGAGAAACCTATAAATTCTTGAGATAGCGTCAGAATCGTAATGTGTGTAAACGTGGCGAGCAAGCAACTTGCAAGCTTTGGCCGAATCGTGACCAACACCAATCGAAATAAGCTCTTTCTTGTACGATGTAATCTCCGAGCCACCATAATACTCTTCATCGATGAACGGACCATCACACGGCTCTATATCCCAGCTGCTATTGAAAACGAGACACTCTTTGGGACTGCAGTAACCAGCATGTGTCTTCAACCATAAGACAGAAACCTTTTCAACAAACTCTTCAGGGAGTTTCTCAAATCTGTCCTCAAGCAAGAACTTGACGCACTTAAGAAGAGACAATGCGCTCGAAGGAGCGATGCGTGAAAGATCAGGGAGCCTAAAGGAGATAACCACGTGGCACATGCCTTGACTCAGCTCAACTGTAACTCCAAAGCTCTTTAGCTCCTTCTTGTAATCGTGAATGCTTTGGCCGTACCAGTTTGAGCTGTCGTCGATGAACGGGAGATTCGCTATAAGACGAAGAGGTTCCCAGTCTTGCTCAAAGAGAATGCAATCTTTTGGTGCACGGAAATCGGCGAGTTTGGTATGAAGCCATTGAAACTCTTTAAAGCTTTTCAAGAGATCTTCAGGGAACTTATGACTACTTCCCATTAGTTTCCTGTAGCAAGAGAGGAGAGACGAGGCGGTGTTTCGTGTTAAACCGGAGGAAGTAGCTTTCTGCTTAAACGTACGAACAAACCCTTTCACTGCTTCTTCAAGCTGAACAACAACACCAATCTGCTTCAGCTCCTCCTTGTAGGAAAAGATCTTGCTTCCATAGAAACCCTCGTCGATCAAAGGGAAGCAATCAAAGACTGTTACAAGGCAGCTCCATTCAGGATCAGGTATGAAACAATCTGCAGGGGACTTATAGCCACTTTTTGTCTTGAAGCATTGAGAGTTTCTCAGGGAATTAATAAGCTTTTGAGGACTCAGACGACGCATACAATCAAGCACTAAGAGCATTCCATCGGCTGTTAAGTAACTCAGCTTTGCAGGATTCAGATGAGAAACGATGAGGCTGTGGTTATCTTGAAACTGAACTACAACGCCTAGTAGCTTAAGCTCTCCCTTAAATTCATTGAGGTTAGCTTCACCGTAGAAATCTCTGTCTATGAACGGAATGTCAGAGATCAACGCCGCGGCTTTCCATTCTCCGCTGAACAAAACAACTCCATCCGGAGATCTGTTGTAACCGCAGGTTGTCCTCATCCAGGCGACATTCTTCACAGCACGAATGAAATCATCTGGTGATAGTAGCTTCTGTCTCAAGTGCCTGATGAACTTCAGGATCGAGAACACGTTCGCTTTCGACAACGATGAGTTCATAGCTAAACTCATGAGGTGGTTTCCCACAAACTCACATGCTTCGCTGAAATCAAACATTACACCAGCAGTTTTCAGCTCTTCTTTGAAGTTCTCAATCTGATTACCATAGAAGCTCCGATCAACAAGTGGAATATCCACAAGAATCGATCCGTCCTGCAGAATCCGTCCCCATGATGAAGTATGATAAAACGACTGAGAAGGCGGGCGATAATCAGAGGACCCATTCATTGTCGTTCTCAACCAGCTTCCTCCTTTAGCAGAATCAAGAAACAAGGGAGGAAGAGAATATCTGTTACTCTTAATCCACTCCAAGAGCAAGAAAGCATTCTCTTTTCTTAGAGCACCAGACAAAGCAGGTATAGCAGCATTTGGAGGCATTAAGTCAGGTATATCTCCAGCATCAGCATAAGTTTTAAGAAACCAGAGAAGGTCACTGTGCTTAGACAACAAACCAGCAAACCTACCAGGCGACAAATACTCTTCCCCAAGCTCAATGTAGCCGTTCTGTCTCCAAGGATTAGAGCCAATCAAGCTAACCCATTTGCCTGTACTAGCAGGAACAAGAACACCTTTCCTACTTGTGTTGACATTCCCATAGTTGTCCACAAGCGGCATGTCTCTACAGCACTTCACAGCCTCGTCATTCGATAGAAACCCCTTCGAGATTGAGTGATGTAGAAAGTGTGCATACGCAACCACAAGCCTCTTATCTCCATTAAGATTCTCCCGGATACATTTTGCGTAGTCAGAGATACTAAGAGTTGCGACGGTAAACTTCTCTTTGAGCCAATTAAGTACTGTCTCCTTCTTGGGGCAAGCTCTAAATGCTAACTTCGTTGTCTGTGGCAGGAAAACAAACTTAGACATGAATCTGAACTCATCATTCCAATCCAGTAGCCAAACCTGGTTCTTGTCTGTAGGGAAGCATAATGTCTTAGGACTGAAATCTGCCAAACTGCTAAGAGAAGTCATCACTCCCTTCTGCACAACGTACTTGATAAGCGGAACCTTAACCATGTTCGTACTCTTGAATCTTGACTCCCAATTCTCAGCCAGGAAAACAAGAACCTTCACATACGTATTTTCTGAAACACTCGTCACGAGATCACAACCCTGAATGCATTTCGCATACCATTCATTGCTGACTCTCTGCACACCCAAGAACTCCATAACGCTATCATTCTCTGTTTTGTCAAAGCATGGATCCAATATGTACATCCCATGGGTTGAGATGTTCTGCAAGCTTGCACCTTCTTCTTTTGCTTTCGCTAAGATGTCCCAGAAATCAGGGATGAGACGACCGACTTCGCAAGGCCTGTGAAAGAACTTCTGTCCCTTGTGTGAGACGCTTGGCACGATTTCCTCTGAAGAAACCCTTGTCCTTATAGATTCTCGAACAAGATTCATCGCTGCGTAAGTAGATTGCTCCACAGGCAAGAAGCTGAAGACAGGAAGCAAAGTGGACACAGGCGCTTCGGTCTTTTTCACCAAGGATGTGAATGCATTCACAAACGCCATGGGAACACAGTTGAGAATCCCTTGGTTCCATTTGTCATCAAGAACTATAGTTTCTCTCGATGAAGCTAGGATGAAATCCGCTTGTATGATGAAAGGGAACTTCGTTACCATCTCCGTAGGAAGAAACGCATAGATACCAGGAGAGCTGTTTCCACGGCCAAGACGCTCTCCGAATGGGAAAGCCAAAGTTATGACCCAATCCTCGACTCCACTTCTCCTATCCACACGGTTCTCATGTTTCACCGGGAACTTTTGCTTCCACATATAATAACTGCACTGTTTCTCAGAGCTAGTTTCACTAGCAGAGAGATGTACCGTGTAGGACTCAGCATCGATGCTCTTCCTCGCCACGAGATCAGTCTCGCTTAAAATCCCGATCGAGTTCACCGTGCTGAGCCTAGAATCTTGGCAGTGTTCTCTGATTGAGAGGCGCTTGATTTTGGAGAGAAACAACAGAACTTCAGGGTGAACATTAGAGAGCTGTTCTTTCACCGGCTTTACTTTGTCGTTGTACAAAGGCAAGATAATGGTTGTTGTCGGAAGAACAGAACCAGAACCGTAGATCCTTTGTATGTCCACACGGGAAGGATTTTGCTCAACCCACTCAGGAACAATGTAGCCAAGGCTGCACTGGCTACAAGGCTCCTTGTTGAATTTGATCTGATACCCGTTGCTGAAGATATAAGGGTGAGAAGTAATCAAGAAAACACTTTTGAAACCGATTCCTGCCAAGAGATTAAAACAGAACACACATAGTAAGAACAAGAGTCTTTGGGAAAATTCGTGTTACGTTCTTGAGGTTACAGTACAAAGGCAAAGACATAATACCTTTCTCGCCGATGTAACCGCGCTTTCGGTTGCCTTTCTTTGTGGACCTTCCAACACTGCAGATGGACTCAATGTTCTTCTCTGAGAAACCTTTCTCATTGTTGAAGATGAGGAGAGTCGCTGGAGCTCCAGTGGCTGTGATGTCCTCAGATGTAACGACAAACTCAAGAGAAGGATCCACACCTTCAGGATACTCGTTGTCCTCAGCATTCTGGAAACCAAAGAAAAATAATTAACGTCTATCATTAACAAATTTGTAATAAAGTTTTCCTGGTAAGGAAAGGTCCACAAATTTCTTAGTCCTTACTTATGTTTATCATTTTCATATACATAAAGATTAAAAAGGAAACATCTTCTGCGTAGCAAAAAATCCAAGAAACATGGTTTCCATATTCAGCAGAATAAAAAATACAGGAAAACTCATTTGAGAGTGTTATTTATCTGATACTTCAAATTCCACATAAAATCAGTTGCATGCTTTTAGTATGTGTGGGTGTGTGTGTCAGTGTGTGCAAAGAACAAACATGATTCTGATATTACACAAGAAAACAATGTCCAATCATATGGAATCATGAAAACGCTTCGGTACAAGATACAAATGAGAGTGAGAATGATTCAGTTACACGGTTCCTGTTTTAGGTTCAACATTTTCAAGAAATAAGACCATTCAAGATCATTCCTTTCGCTTTGATACGGATAATACACACGAAAATAGACTTCCGTATGACACGAACACCAGAAATTCAACTATACACATACAAACATAACAAAACAAAATAATGCGGGAAAAGTAGCAATTCAAAATTCGATTCTATATTTTTTTTCTCGGGAAAAGTGCACAAACCCTCGAGAAATCAGAAATCAAAAACACGATCTCGCAAAAGGAGGAGAGAAGTCAAGAGTTAAAACTCACTTGGATAAGCTCCATGAGGAAGTGAACATCCTTGGTGTAAATCTCAACGGCGAGATTCGTCACGGCCTGATGAAGATCCTCCGTCAAAGGATTATCAGCTCCGCCGATTGAAAACTTAGTCCTCCGAATTTGATCAATGTGTCTTTTCGCTGCTTCCGCCATTGTTATTTTTTTGTTATCTCTTCTCTGGTTTGGTTTCGATTATCTCTGCCTCTGCGTGTGGGGAAGAAACAGAGAGTGAGTGGGATTCTTAAAGAGAGAAGGAAGGAAACTTCATAGGGAAGGTAAACTTGGGAACTAAGGAGTTGAAGTATAGTACGGAGTAACGATGATGTGACTCTTGTACGGGGAAAACCAAAAGACTATAACTTGATTGGCTTACGAAAAGAAAAATCTTGTACTGTGTGTTGCATTAACGAAAAAGCAATGCAACTTCGTAAACCTAAGGCTAAGTATATAATTAATTCTTTCTTTCTTCCCTTTTTCTCCTTTTAAATGTGTAAACATTTATTTCATTTAGATTTATGAAACAGAAATATGGATTCACATTAATCCAATCAAACCACTTTGTTTTATCTCTTAGTGCATCCAATTAAATCTTGTGGGGGAATCTTTCCTATGTACATCTTTAATTTCTTTCGGTTGAACACACACAAAAAAAAAAAAAAAAAAACTACAATTGTCGAGTTTTATTGGTCTGATTTTTTTAAAAATAATACTTTTAAAGAAAACATTTATGACAATGACAAATACTTATATCAAATACTCTTCAAAACAATTATCCATTTAAAATCATTTATTTTATTCAAACGAATATGGATAAGTTACGAGAAGAGACATAAATGAGAACGAATATCTGAATTATTCGTTTAGAAAATAAAATTTTTTAAAATTTATATATTTTTCTAAAATTTTCAAAAAAATTTCAAATTTTTTCAAATTTTCTCAAAATTAACCGAAATATATTTTCCGAAGTTAACATTTACTTAAATTATTGAGAGATTGAAAAAAGATTTTAAGTAAGAGAATTTTCCGAACTCGTCCCAATTATCCAAATTTCCTGTCTCGTTCTTATCGTATTCCCGTTTGAAAATTGTTTTCCAGTTCTTAAATTTCTCATTCCCGTCCCAGTCCTATTCCCTAGATTTACGTTCCAAAAATTTTCAGGGCCAGTTTTTACACATAGACTAAGAAAATAATTTTTTTTTTTTTGTTTTTTCTAAACAAAAGCATCATGTATTATCTACATTTACAAATGGTTTTCAATCCTTTGCGAGCATTTTTCATATAAGACAAAGATTGGATCAGTGAAAATGCCCAAGTTTGTGATCACAACCATTAAAAAAGGAAAACTCAGATGCCTTGTCCATCGTATGACTTCCATCTTTCTATCACTACTTTGAACTCCTCATCTCTTTTCCTTACCTAAAAGAAATCGAAAACCATAAATGCTATAGTCTATACAAGTCGAATAAGTACCTTAGTATCTCCAACGATCCATCATCATTATGTATATCCTCAAATTAAGATATTGTCTACCTCAACCATAGGGTTCCTTCCACGAAGCAACATATCAACACTCTTTTCGGTCTGCAATAGGAGTAAGCGAAGAAGATGTCGAATGTCAAGAAGATAGTGACATCCAGAGATTTGTGAAAATACAATCAGTACCTGATGTGCAATCCAATAATCTCTCTCTCTCATCTCGATCAAGAAATAAAAAGTAGGAGGAGCTTTTCTCTCGAGAATGCTCTTCTGGCTCCTTCTCGCCCTCGCTTCTTCGTCTCCCAGAGTAACAGTCTCGATACCACCAATCTACAAACCAACCAATGAGAAGACAATCGAACATGCAAGGGACGAAAAATACATAACATTACAGACAAGTAATTTATTACCAAGTCTGAAAGAGTAGGGTTCTGATAAGTTTGAAGATCGAATCTCTCTCTCGCTTATCCTCTCTTTCACCGAACAATCGATTCGTATCAATGGAAGATATCGGATCACTCCAACAATGAGTTCTCCGATCAACTTCCCTCACGATCCTAGATCGCCTCAAGACCTCTGTCTCAGATACAACTCAATTCCTAGATAATCCCCAAATGAAAAGAACAACAAAGATTATAAAGAGTTCACCGCAGCTAACGCCACGTTCTGAATCAGTCTTTCTTCTGCCAGCTCAGCTTCTGAATCAGCTTCAAGTGATTTCTTCTTCGAAATGTAGACTTGCTCAAGCTTATCAGAACCCCCTCCTTTAAAAATAAGCTTGTCCCCAAGCTTATGGTTGTAACAAAAAATATCTATTGTTGCCCTTGCAAAAGTGAGAAACGTGGCTGCCCTTTTTGGTGTTTTGTACTTGAACATCCAAGTCTTCAAACACTTAAGCTTCTTCTGATTTTTATGTACGTGAATTTGTAGCCGATGCCCCATTTTATGAATCAATAAAATGTCTGGTTCTTCTGTTGTTGTATTCTGATTTATGAAAAACAACTTCCCTCTTGTAGCACCATACTGATTCATGTATATGTCCCAGCAAGATTGGTCTGAATCCAGCACATAAACATAGTATAGCAACAACCACGCAGTCCGCTCTGCCTCATTCTTATGCAACAATTTTCTGCAGCAACGAGAGTGACACCCCTCTGCTTCCCAATCTGGACTCACTGTCACTGCAAACCCTAAGATCTGCAACAGTCTAAACTCTTGTCCCTTGGCTGAATATGCCAAAACCACAGTGAAAGATGTTCTCTCCTCCAAGAAATTCAAAGAAATTGCAGAACAAGTGATGAACACAACTCTGTCCACACACATAGCTAAATCTGAAACTAAGTGTAGTGACTTATATCTCCATTTGTGCTTCACTTTGAACATCTCCTCACCAAAGATCAACTTTTGTAGGTCTCGTGAATGTTGCCACCATATTCTCAGTTTGCAAAACAACTTTGAAATGTAAGATTGTCTCATCATTCTCACATTCTCTGAATTATATTTGAAGTGCCCAGATTTGTAACAATTTCTCTTTTGTTCAATTCGTTTCTTCTCTGAATTCATCAACCTAGCCTCATCCGATTCCTGTACGTGGACAGAATCTACTTGAGCAACATTAGTTGTCCTTGACTCTTTATAACGCAGCTTCTCGTTTACCAATCCGCTTGGCTTTGCCCACGTTCTAAACTTGAATCTCCATGATTTCCCACTTTCCAACATTCCCAATGCGTCTGTCATTTGCGTACCGTCAACACATTCAAAACCAGGTTGTAAATATTGTGAGACTGCTAGGTGTTTGAACTTGATTTTCCCTCTCTTAGAACATTCAGACTGAATCAAATCTCCTGGATTCGCCCTGTTTTTAAACTTGAACCTCCATGATTTGAAACATTTCCTCTGCTTCTTCTTACTTACTACCACTCGAGGCCTTTGCACAAACAGTTGGTGTGCACAATCAGGCTGCAATATATCAGTCAAATGCTGAGATATCTTGTCATTTTCTGTATCTTCAATCCCAGTAATGCGCACCGATGGCATCAGGTTTGTCTCCTCCAATGAAGCCAAATTGTCAATGCAGCATGCCTTCATCCCAAAGGGAACACAATCACCTGCTTTTTTATGAAGTTCTTTCTCAATTAGTGATTCCCGCATCTCCACCAATTCTGGCTCATGAATCATCGCAGGAACCGTTTCCTTCTTGAGCATCAATTCAGATTGAAAGGTACTCTTGTCCGGTGCAAATCTGGCCAACATTTTGTTCTTAAAAATGGACCAATTCGTGAATTCACCATTGGTCAATTCTTCCTTATACCAATCCAATCCAGCTCCTTCTACGCTTACGCACACCAATCGCAGTTTATCCTCCTCGCTAAACTGGCCAGTTCGGAAAATTCTTTCCACTCTCCAGATCCATCCATAAGGCAGTTTGCCATCGAAAACTGGCATCTGACTTCCGAGCCTAATATCGCTACGGCAGGGTTCCAAATTAGAAATGTGTACCTGATTCGATGGAAATGGAGAAATTGATTTTTCATGATGCACAAAAGCAATCTCCAAGGTGGAATCTGAGGCTTTTAATTGCTTCTTCTCTTCAAACGGTTTCGTCTCCAAAGTTTCGTTCCATGAACGAAGGTCGTGAAGAGTCTGTAGACGTTCGAAGCATTGCCGCAATTCGCTTTGATTCTTCGCACACGTCGCGATCCTCTCTGGATCATCGTTGCTGCCAAATCTCAACCACAACATCTCTGTGAGTTCTTCCCAATTTTGGATAGGCCACAACGACTGTCTCTGAGTGATGTACGATTCTGCTTCTCCATGAATAAATCCATGTGCCATCGCCAATTTCTGCAAATCAGTGAAATCATCCCGAGCAAAATACTGCTCCATCCATGAAATCCATGGCCTCAATTCAACACCGGTGAACACAGGAACCTCCACAAGTTCCATCGCGATGCTTCGATCTGGATCACAACGCACCATTTGATAAGTTTGAAGATCGAATCTCTCTCTCGCTTATCCTCTCTTTCACCGAACAATCGATTCGTATCAATGGAAGATATCGGATCACTCCAACAATGAGTTCTCCGATCAACTTCCCTCACGATCCTAGATCGCCTCAAGACCTCTGTCTCAGATACAACTCAATTCCTAGATAATCCCCAAATGAAAAGAACAACAAAGATTATAAAGAGTTCACCGCAGCTAACGCCACGTTCTGAATCAGTCTTTCTTCTGCCAGCTCAGCTTCTGAATCAGCTTCAAGTGATTTCTTCTTCGAAATGTAGACTTGCTCAAGCTTATCAGGTTCTTGATGATGTTCTGCAGCTGCTCTCCATGAGCAGTGCCAATCAGCATCACTCCCCTCTCAGCGATTGAACGACAGGCAAGCGCCTCAGCTTCAGTGCCGATCTCATCAACGATGATCACCTGAGGCATATGGTTCTCTACTGCCTCGATCATCACTTTATGCTGCAAAGACGGCTTCGGTACCTGCATCCTACGCGCACCTCCGATAGCCGAGTGTGGAATATCGCCGTCTCCTCCAATTTCGTTGCTTGTATCAATTATCACCTTAAACACACATTGCACAATACTAAACCACTTAGACAAAAAAAGGCAAAGACATAACCTTTCAGGGCTAAGAAAATATAGAAACAGGCAGAGCAAGACCCACCACTCTTTTCTGGAACTCATCGGACAAGACACGAGCAATCTCTCGCAAAACCGTGGTCTTTCCAACACCGGGCCTATGATCAAGAACTCGATCAAAATCACCATCAAAGAAGTGAGAAATGAAAGCAACAGAGTAGCAAACAAGTACCGTCCAACGAACAAGATGCTTTTGCCATAGTGAAGGAGGTCATAGATCATGTCAATGTGACCACTCACAGCTCTCCCAACA
Source organism: Alliaria petiolata (assembly GCA_020283515.1). Classification (NCBI taxonomy): domain Eukaryota; kingdom Viridiplantae; phylum Streptophyta; class Magnoliopsida; order Brassicales; family Brassicaceae; genus Alliaria; species Alliaria petiolata. The sequence goes on from JAHZTW010000001.1 coordinate 351,005,356, forward strand.
CGACAAGTCAGACCGACGACGAAGCCTTTCCGATTGCGAATTGCCGATATCCTGTGCAGTGTACCCTCTATCCCAGCTCTGTTATCAGCCCCGAACTCACCTACAAGCTCTTGAGCATCCTCTAGCTCTTCCATGGATACCTAAGCTAGTGTTTCATGGATACAAGAATCCAGATTCAAAGACCATCAACACACACACAACATCAAAACTAGTTTACTTACCTCGATGTTCCTAAGATATTGGCCTCCGGGTTCTCCGAGATAACGTGCTTCAGGTGGTCTCCCCAAGTCCATTATCACCTAATCGAGATTCAAAATCATCACACATAACATAACATTCCTCAATAGATTTTTGACGGGAGGAGGTAAAGAGTATCAACCTCTACGAGCTTGTTTCTGCGGGAATCGTTTAGGAGACGGTGACGCAGATCTCGGGGAAGAATCTGCAAACACCCAAAGGGTTAAGGCAAATATCAGAACTGAAGTGTAGAACAGAGGTATGTGATTCACAGTGAAATTAGACCTCGAGAAAAGCGCCGAGATTGTCATCGACGATCATAGACGAGGAAATTGGAAGAGCGAGGGAGACGACGGTGGAGGAAACCGGAAGACGCCGGCGAATTGGGAAAAAAAGACGACAAGCTTCGCCGCTCCATGGGACGCACACGCCGGCCATCTTTCACTGCGCTACCGGGTAAGGAAGATTCCAGTCTAACAAAGACTCAACAACAACAACGAAGTATGGGCTTGGGCCTATCGAGAGCTCTTATTGATCAAATCAGGCTTTACTCTCCTAACCTTGATTTACAAGTTAAATTACACCTAAAGACGCTTTTGTACACACTTTGTAGATTAGGCTTTCCTTAAAATTGTTAAAACAACTTTGAGTGTTCCATATGGATTTCGGTTGGGTTTCGGATCCATTTTTACAGTTTTTTATTTATAAATAATTATATTCAACATAAAACCGAATTTATTGTGGGTAGTTTGGTTTGAATTTGGTTTCGATTTAGATTCGGTTTTTAGTAAAATATATCACTAATTTTGAAAGAAACTTCGGTTCAAATCGATTTTTTTTTTCAATTTAGTTCGGTTTTAGTTTTTGGTTGTTTCGATTACAAAAAATGAAAACATTTAAACCGTATTAAGTCATGGTTCGATTTTTAGATCAATTTTATTTCGGTCAAACCGGATCAGTTCTGTTTATCGGGATTAAACACCTATCTCCATGAAATTGCAATGATCCTTTAGTATATTATTATTATTATCTTGCTTAAGCTTCTAAGTAAAAGGTGTTGTCTAGCTAAAGCAAAGATGGATTGAGACATATATCCTTTTGAACTATTATACATAACAGAGCAAACATCAACTAGTTGAAAATGTACGATATTCTTATTAACCTCATCAGTGAAGCAATTTGCTTCCAATGACATAATGAAATAAATGGAAACATGTAATCAAATAACAAAAAACACATAGAGATGTAGTAGGTATATAACAGAATTAGAATAGCCCGAGAAATCCATTTTCACCGCGCAAAGAAAGCAGATTCGAAGGTGGCTGGACCGTGGACGAATTGTTGTTACCTTCCTCTTCAAACCTCATACCTCTAGACGAATCCTCGTGGTTCCCCATGTGACAAGTCACCATTCCCCATTCACCTACTGACTTGCACGTGCAAACAACCTCAACACTTGATGGCTCACACGCTTGCTGGTACTGATGAAACCCCTGATCACTCTCGCTTTCCCTTGGAAGAAGAGCCAAGGAGTGGTCATAGCCAATTGAAAGAGGCTTGTTGTGATGAGAGGCAGTCAATATAGCCTGAGACTGAAACATTGTTGGTGGTTGGTATTGATGAAGACCAATCTCTCCAGGCTTGTTAAGCTCAAAGGAAGTTGTGTTCCCGTGGTAAGGGATTTCCTTGCGGACGAGGCTACGAGCTTCAAGCCTAGGGTTGTTTGAGCTAGCATCATTCCCTACTTTGAATAGATTTTTCTTCGTGAACACTCTACAAACAACCCATCCATCTTCCTACATATATATGTATAATATTAGCTCATTCAATTAAAATGGACTTTCATAATTTTCAACTACCTTAATTCCTTTCATTATAAATCTCAGTTTAGAAATTTTTTCTCACATATTAAAAAAAAGTGATGTTATACTTATGATTAATATACTTATTATGAGTTTATTCTTCAAATGAATAAACTACAAGAATATTGAAATTTACGCATTGAAAAGACAAAACGACCCATTTTTGTGAAGTAAAAATAAGAGATACCTACACTAGGTTCATCGTTAGTGTCCTCAATACGGTACTCGTGCATGATCCAATCGGTCTTTTGGCCATGAGGAGCTCTTCCTTTGTAGAAGACAAGAGTCTTCCTCATGCCTATCTTCTTGTAACAGTTTCTTATGCATTTGTCACGTCCCGTCGCCTTCCAGAAACCTGAGTGAGTCGCACGGTTCGTCCTTGAACCTGTTGGATATTTCTTATCCTTGTGGCTGAAGAAATACCACTCGTTTTGCGGCGTTGATCCTATTCTGCATCTATCTGCCAAAAAAAGCATTTGCTAGTAATTAATTAGAAAATTGGATCATGCATGATTCATGGGATGATTCATAATAGGAGTTTTATTAATCAAACTCTACGTACCTTGTAAATCCCACGGCTCAATCTTGTTCAAATCAACCTCCCTTATGACTTCCATATCGAACTTTTCATAAGAAATCTTCTTCTTCAAGTAGTAATGAAGAAGTTCTTCGTCTGTTGGGTGAAACCGGAAACCTGGCGGTACACCTCCATTCAACGAACTCATTTTCCGGTTTACGATGATCTTTCTTTCTGTGTTTGTTTGAGTCCAAAGCTATACGAAAGATATCTTAATTAGTTACAATGATCTGCCTTTTTTCTCAAGCACTCTTCTTGTTCTTGGTTTATATATATATATATATATATAGAGACTAGCTACAGAGATACACACACACACACACGTAATTGTCAACTATGTTATCGAAATTAATTAAATAATCAAAGTCATTAGTATGAAGATGATGAAGTTGACGGCCGGTGACAACGCCGCCGGAGAAGCTCAAAAAGCTATCGTGAAAATCAAGATTCGCCGTTCGGAAGCATTTAAGCCGTATCCACGCGCCTTGTGTTACACTGATCTCCTTGGCTTTTACGTTATGTTAATTTTAATAATTTGTTTATCCATTTATAAACAGTTGGGCCCGATAAATTTGGAAATTTAATTATCATTATCATTATGTTATTAATAATCAATCCGTGTTGAATTGAATTTGATTGCTCCGTAAGCAAGGGGTTGGTTTTTGCCAAAGAATTAAAAAATATCAAAAAATGGGGAACTCCAATTCTGATCATACGGTCATATTTGTGTTCATATGGGAAGTTTGGTTAGCAATCAATTACTATAATATCTCTAATTTAATGACTATTATTATTCGATAAATTTGTTTTTTTTCTTATAACATGCGCGCATGGAGGTGGATATTAATGCAATGCAGTGGGCAATGGCAAACTGGGCCAATTGTACCTTCACCGATATCTTCTGGTTTAATTGGTTTGTCTAACTTTCAAGCATTCTAACTGTTTAATTCATTGATTCATTGACTAAAGCAACCAATATATAAATGGATTTATGATCTCAATGAAAAAGGGATTTGAAATTTGAGATAATGTACGTAACAAGAGAACGAGAAGGTCAATCCCGTGCATGCATCGCACGTGGGAGACTTGCGGTGATGGTATATGTACGTTGACTTACGACTATTGTACATCTACTGATCAANAAATAATCAAAGTCATTAGTATGAAGATGATGAAGTTGACGGCCGGTGACAACGCCGCCGGAGAAGCTCAAAAAGCTATCGTGAAAATCAAGATTAGCCGTTCGGAAGCATTTAAGCCGTATCCACGCGCCTTGTGTTACACTGATCTCCTTGGCTTTTACGTTATGTTAAATTTAAATAATCTGTTTATCCATTTATAAACAATTGGTCCCGATAAATTTGGAAATTTAATTATCATTATCATAATGTTATTAATAATCAATCCGTGTTGAATTGAATTTGATTGCTCCGTAAGCAAGGGGTTGGTTTTTGCCAAAGAATTAAAAAAATATCCAAAAATGGGGAACTCCAATTCTGATCATACGGTCATATTTGTGTTCATATGGGAAGTTTGGTTAGCAATTACTATATTGTATCTCTAATTTAATGACTATTATTATTCGATAAATTTGTTTTTTCTTTATAACATGCGCGCATGGAGGTCGATATTAATGCAATGCAGTGGGCAATGGCAAACTGGGCCAATTGTACCTTCACCGATATTTTCTGATTTAATTGGTTTGTCTAACTTTCAAGCATTCTAACTGTTTAATTCATTTATTCATTGACTAAAGCAACCAATATATAAATGGATTTATGAACTCAATGAAAAAGGGATTTGAAATTTGAGATAATGTACGTAACAAGAGAACGAGAAGGTCAATCCCGTGCATGCATCGCACGTGGGAGACTTGCGGTGATGGTATATGTACGTTGACTTACGAGACTATTGTACATCTGATCCATAACGTTCGTGAGTATGGTAAAATTTTGAGATTTGAGCGTAATTAGGTAAGGGTATTCTAATTATTTCTGTGAACAAAAATTCAATTTAATAGTTTTAAAGGTGTTCAAGCTTTAAGATGGTAATATGTTAATGAAGAAAAAATGTTTTGAACAAATATCTAAATGATTTTTGGAATATATGTATATGAAATAAAAGTATTTACTTTTAAACCACATTTTGTAGCTCGCTCCCATCACTTTGTCTTTGGCGAAATTCGAGTTATCTACTTCTTTCTTCTTCATTGCACTTTTATTTTATAGACTAATGGACCTACGTATGTATTTGGTGGATTTTTTAAATCCATATCAAGGTAAAATGTTAAAAAATTTACCACATAAACACTTTTTTTTTTGCTTCCTTTAGTAAACATATTCAAAATATATAAATCTTGACAGAGTAATGAATGCACGTACAACAAAGCTATATAGAATATGTTTATAACAAATTATAGAATCTACAAACGCTTCAAATGATGGTGTTTAAGTCTTGGGAAATCAGCTCGCTTTTGAGTTTTGGTGTTTTCTTCTGCGTAGTACGCTTCCACTTCACGTTCAATGTTCCAAATATTGTTTCTTAACCTAACGAAAAGAAAAAAGTTTGGGAACAAATACAAATATGAATTGAACTAAGTAAGATTTTGAAGCAAATAATACCTCCTTTTTCTTAAGCCATCTTTTGCCAAGAAATTGAACACGGATTGGGAGCAAATACAAATATGACTTAACATTTTGAAGCAAATAATACCTCCTCTTCCTCGAATACGAACAAGGCTGGGATCAAACTTAAATAGCTCTAGTCTCTAGAGCTAACTCAACTTGGTGGTTTTCCACAGCGAGATGCAAAGGACTTAACCCATCTGTATTCAGTTTTTTGGCAAAAGATGGCTTAAGAATCATCAGCTCCATCGCCAAGTCTATATATCTTCCCGGTAGATGAAGCTTCATGGAGAGGAGTGTGGGTGAATGGTAAAACGTCTGCGTTTTGAAGAATACACTGATCCTTTTGAATAAGAGAATATAAAGCATCTACGCTACCTGACTGACTAACCCAAAGCAATCTTGGATCCATACTAACAAAGAAAGAAAACTAACTCTAACTCTAAGGACCATGTTCAAGAAGAAAGTATACTCGAAGCATTGTAGTTCATCAAATTTATAGGAAACTACATTATGTTTACATACTTTTTCGAGTATTGGTGAGTCTATATTGACTAAACTGTTTCGTAGAAAGAAAATAAAAACACAAAGTTAGGTGAGACTCAGTGACGCTAGGCTACAACATAACTAATAATTGACTTTAGTGATGAGAAGAGCTGTAAATACTATATTGTTTATGTATTTTCTTTATTTTCTAATACCAAAACGTTAATATAAAAACATACGAGGATGGTAAAGAACAAAGCTCAAGCACTTCTGGAACCTAGCCTCTCTTCTCCTTCCCTTGTCAGAAATATTAATGGCATATGGTCGGATGGTTGTTGATGTTTGGGTTTGGTTTGGAATTAATGCAATTTGTAACCAAACCCTATAAAGGTTTAATTTCTCTTCGACGGGGAGAACCCTAAAATGTGGCATGTTTAACCCATTAATTTGTACTCTACATAAAAAAAAGAATTAACAACTGAAATTAACAAGTAAAATCAGTTTGTACTCCAGTTTCAGTTTATTTCATTGTTATTTTATTTTTTTTATTTTTTTGAGAAGTATATAATTAAACTACAGTTCATGAATCTAAATTAAAATATATGAAATGTATTACTAAAAAATTAGTGATAAAAAGTAGGCCGGTCTAAATCATTGATATAAAATATAAAAAACCGATCGAAATTGGTCAAAATGATCCAAGTTGTTTAGGATTATGACTAGGCGTAAGCGTTCGGGTATTCGAGTTAGTTACGAGTCAGGTTTTTTGGTTTTCGGCTAAATCATGCAAATTTTCCTGTTTTGGAACCGTAAAATTTCTGTTTGGTTCTTTTTAATTCCGGATCGGTTCTTAAAATTAAAAACCGAAAAATATCCGATTTTTTTTATATAGTTCAATTTGGATATATATTACCCAAATACCTGAAAATATACCCGTTTGATTTTTAAACACATTTGCCATCATGTTTTTTCATCCATAGAACTATGATGTGACAAATTTATAGACTTTATTGCATTTAAATGTTTTTATTTAAATTTCTGAAGTTCTTATAAAAAATGCTTATTAGCTAGATAAATATTTATGAGTGATGCAACGCTTAATTAAAACATTAAAAATATACATCAATATCAAATGAACTCATATATCGTTTACAATAATCTTTCCCAATATATTCAAACACCAAATTAGTTGATTTCTTAGTTTTTATGTTTTAGTCACATTCCATTGAATTGCAAGCCTTGGTGGTTCATTAATTCTTCTTGAATGATAAATCCCATCTTTTCTGGCAGTCCATATGAATAACCGACCACATCGACGGAATTGGGCTCCTTCGTAGACTTTGATGACAAAATTATACTCCTTGTTACGTCCGTATCTTAAAAGACAATACCATATTATCCTTGGGGGAGGTTTATTAACATCTTCCAAAATTCTAATGACATATGGAGTTGCATTGAATTTTAACTCGTGGACTCCTTTATTGACCGTTGGATTCTTGGCACGACAATGATGTTGGAGAATACTATCCGGAGCGAGTTGGTTTTGAATCATTATTTGATCGTTACAAGCTTCATTCAAGACGAAATATATCGCAATAAGTAACAAAAAACGTATTGTTATAAACTATATCTAGTATTATGTATATGAGGTGAAATATATATTATATATATGTATATGTAGAGATGGAGGAAGTGGTATACGAGAGAGAAGAGAGAATGAAAGAAGATTTTTCTTCTTATTCTTATTACCTTTTTACAAATGAACGTGAAGGTAAGTATTTATAGAGGATGCAAGTCGGTTTACTTCACCGACATAAGATAAAAACATTAATATAATCTATTTGGATAATCATTATCCATAACACTCTTTCTTGATTATCCATTATTGTGAAGTTGCGTGCTGTCTCGTTAAAAACTTTTTCATGCAAAAATTCAGTCAAATAAAAATCATGACAAAGAGAAAAAGAGTACAACAACATCAAACTCCCCCCTAAAAATGATGTATCTCATCTTCTCTTCACAAATCTCGTAGATGCCACACCCAGTACTATAAACATGCTTATTGAATGTTGTAGTAGGAAGCGTCTTTGTGAAGAGATCAGCTACGTTGTCATTTGAGCGAACATACTGAATATCTACTTTTTTATTTTTCTCGAGCTCTCGAACATACTGAATATCCACTTTTTTATTTTTCTCGAGCTCTTGAGTATAAGAGAAGAATTTTGGAGGGATATGCTTCGTTATATCGCTCTTGATATAATCTTCTTTAATTTGGAGAAATGGCGACCAAAGTTTGCTTCTGGGATCGCCAAGTGATCGGAGTTCCACCAAATGTGAAAACATATCCAATTTGCGACCGAGCCTTATGTGGGTCTGATAAATATCTTGTATCTGCAAAACTAACCAGACCAATCTCGAGGATTCTAATAATAACAATAATAGTCAAAAACAATCATACCTATGAGACAACGGAATATATGCTTTATTCTGTTCCAATGTATGTAAGTAGGAGATGAGCGGAATCTTGCAAGTATATTAGTAGCAAAAGCTATAGTGGTCAAGTAAAATTTGTAAGATATATAAGCTCACTCATATGGCTCAGATAAGATACTTTAGAAATAATTAGCATTTTCTTTACAAATGCTTTAAAGTAATATCCTTCCAGGAAATTTTAAGATAACATCTTATTCATTAGATGTTCAATTTCAAATAATTGGGGACAATATTGTCTTTCCCAAGTCTTTAATTCCAAAATACTATACGGCTTTTAATAACTCTTCAGGAGTTATGATGATCAATCATTCTTTGATTAGATCAAGTAGTCTTCCCGGGGATATCATTTTGATGTCATTAATCCTTCAGGGATTATGTTTTGAGACACAACTCAAGTCATTCATGGACTGCCAGACATATCAAATTGCATCAATCATACTATCATATTTTTCCAATGACCTTATGAAGCAAGCAACTTTACATATCGTAAGGTCATTTTTCTCATTCATTTTTTCTAGAAAAATATTTACTCTTTTGATGCTCAGACTACTGGTCCAAAAATTTCTCGTTTTTCTAACGAGATTAATATAGACTTGATTGTCTCTTTCACTCTTTTTGGCCAATACTTTATCCTTCTACTCTCATCCACAGAGGTAGATTTATGATCCTCATTTATCTTAATCATATCGCGTGATATCTTATTTCTTGTCGACATTTTGTCTTTGGTTCCATCTTCTTCCGTAATGACATGGTTAACCGAGATCTCTTTATCAATATCATTGATAACATTCAGGTACCTGATTATATTATTAACCATGTCAACGGTCTCTTCTGGAGATTCATCCTCTTTTCAAAATATATATATATGCTCCTTTTTTTTCGAGGATTTACAATCTTTGGAAACAAAGTAGTCTATCACGTTTCTGACGTGCCATAGACTTATTATTAATAAACTGTCCTTCAGGGACACGTATTCTCATTGGAGCATTATCAGCTGGGATATGAGATTTACACATGTCTGACAGTCAATTTAAGACATTACGTGAATGAATTATCTTTTGAACATCATGTTCAAAATCAGCGAGGATCCATAACTTTCATGATAATTCATTTCAAGAAATCTCATCCAGCAACCGTTTATAAATGCTTCTGGCATTTGATTTCCATTTTGTTTTGAATAATGATCATTTGAACTTTTGAACTTCAGGTTCACATTAACATGTTCAAAGATACAAATTATTCAACAAATTTCCATGAGAAATTTATTCTTTGCAAATCTTACAATAAGCACATCTCTCATTGATGGTTTAATTTACTTTAATAGAGATTCATCTCTATTATATATTTTCTTCTGAGATTTTTAATCCTTCTGGAATTTTATCTCATTATTACATGCACGATTGCATGTTTTATACCCGATCATGGAGATAATATTTTGCCAAAGTTCATTTTGAGTGTGAACATAATCTTCAGGATGTTCCACTTATTGGGATTCTTTAATCTCCCCCTCGAGATGATGATATTTCATGTCCATCCATCTCGAATTAAATCCCACATTAGGACCAATAACATATCTAATCACAAGTCTAGGGTCAAGTATTATGCCTCAAATCCTTTTGATGTGGGATGATTTGGGGTCTGCTTAAAGAAATCAAACCATCATATATAATGAACTTGTTCAACCAACTATGGTGATTCATCTCTTATGATGGTCTCTTTTTCATTTTATTTTCTTGAAGACATGCTAAGTGTGAAAAACTTATGGTTTTTTTCACATAATATTTGATATCATTACTGAACCGAGATGGCTATAACTGATTATATACATATTAGTAAACTTCATGTTTACTATAACTTTGACATCTTTATGCATGTCTCCATGATATGCTCTTCTGGAGCACTCGCTCTATTGGAGCGTTTTGATTTCTGAGAAGTTTCGCTCTTCTGGAGCTTTTATTTCATTTAGAGCATTTTACTTTTCTGGAGCATTTCGCTCTTTTAGAGCCTTTAACTCTTATAAAGTATTTTGCTCTTCTAAACTTCCCATTCATTCTTATGTAGTTCTTCTGGAACTCACATATTTAAAAATTATATCAAATCATTTAAACAATTCATAAAAACAATTTAGAAGGCATAACCGATAATTTATAAAATTAAAGAGATAATAAATTTTTTTAATAAAAAAATATATAATATAAAACAGATCACATTCGTCTTCTAGACGAACATTATCATGCGGTTCTTCTGGAACTCTGCATGTATATCTTCCCGACGTTTATTTTCACATGGTTCTTCTGAAACCTTTCACAAATATCTTCAGGATATTTATTTTGTGTGATTCTTTGATTATTTGGGTAATGATTTACGAAAGTCGTATTTTGTGTTGTCAATAGACACACATGTGACCATAGAGTCAATATCATTAAACGGCCCGTACGGTGGATGGATTGATCCACATATATCATCATATATTCTCTTTAGAAATACATGAGATTCATTCCCAATTTTTGTTGGCGAGGGTCTACTTATGAGTTTTTCTTGAGAACATGTCTTACATGAAAACTCCCCCGATTGAAAAATCTTCTGGTTTTTCAATGGGTGGCCACTCTCATTTTTACACAATCCTTCTCGTGATTGAAGCAGGGTGGCCTAACCTCTCATGCCACAAAAGTGCTGGTAAACTTCTGGTTTACTGCAACATGTGATTCAACCATGGTTATCTTTGTGCAATATAATCTGGAAAATAACTCAAATCCATATTTTATTTTCTATGTAATGAAAATATATTTAATGTTATTTTTACTCATGGTCTCTCTAAGACCTGGGGAGATATTGTATATCGTACACTTCAAACTTTATTTTCCTTGACATTGACAAATAGGCTTTTTGGAGCCCAATATAATATTTGCATTACAAGATATAATACTCACGCTTCCGGCGGAGCCCTTTATTGAGTCATGAGATACGCTTTTTATTTTTAAAATATTATGTATCTCTTTTCTGAATCTCAAATTTGTGACATCTTTTGGATCACAATAGTTGTAAGAGATGTATTAACTAAAAACATTAACTTATAATAAAATTTAATATATTACATTAAAAACCTTTTGATAAACAAAACTTTATCATATACTTTTGTTTACCATATATACTATAAACCAGATTAAGTTTCGTTATTCGTGTCTTATTCATAAAGACACAATTATCGACTTAAGTTTTGTTGATTCTTCGGGATCAATAAAAAAATCAAGATGAGAATCATCACTTAAGCCATCAAAGGAAGTTCGAGCTTCATCCCAGATGAAGTTGGTCTTTGCATCCTTTTCTTTGGTCTTTTGTGATTCAACATACAGATCGGCTAAATGTGTTGGCGTACAACACGTGTGTACCCAATAATCTTTCCATGCCGCATCTTTAGCAAGTGTTTCACCTTGCATTTTTACGTCTTAACCATCATTTTCTTCTTTTATTATTGAATTCGTCCATCACACTTATTTTAAGTGGATAACTCAACATTCTCTTCCAGGAATGAAGTTAACCTAGTTGGACGAGATTGATGGTTCATCACCACGAATTCATTATATTGTTAAGCTACCAAGAGGATTTACATCAACTCCGAGCTTTGGGTGAATTCTCTCGTCTGGAGATTCAACCATTTATTTCTAAAGATCTTGAGGATCTTTATTGTGATGGATTCATCTTATAAACCATCATAGATGTGGTGGCGTAAAAAGTTCATGACTTTTACTTTAGTCTCATCTGATGTCGTTTTCGACTTATCGATAGTGCTCAAGAGATCATTTCTCTTTAGATGCAACCTTGCACCTACCACCCATAACATATAATTATTTCCACACAAGTCAAGGACGGCGATCTCGAGCTTTGACAAATTTGACATTATTACTGAATAACAAGACTTAATCCATTTTAATGATTTTTATTTTTTTAATAAAAAAAATTGGACAGAATAACGGCACAATAATAACATAATTTAAAAACAATAATTTAAATACTTCATAAAGAAATAAATAAAGATGGGGGTTTTAACCTGCATAATAAATAAACAAGTGTAGGGGTTTTAATCTCCCACTACATAAATATGATCCGAGGTAACATAGTCTACCATATGATCATTTGATCGTGAAGGCAGAGCCTATCATAACGATCAGCTCGGAGAAGGCAGAGCCTATCATCCCGGCATAACAATATAATTTTTTTTTTGATCGTGAAGGCAGATCCTGTCATAACGATCGGCTCGGAGGAGGAAAATCTACCATCTCGGCATAATAATAATTAGAATTAAAATAAATGAAATACAAATAAATCTCACATTTTCGGTATTGAACAGATTTAAAAACGTTCGTGTTGATAACGTGTTATAAACTATATCTAGTATTATGTATATGAGGTGAGATATATATTATATATATGTATATGTAGAGATGGAGGAGGTGGTATACGAGAGAGAAGAGAGAATGAAAGAAGATTTTTCTTCTTATTCTTATTACCTATTTACAAATGAACGTGAAGGTAAATATTTATAGAGGATGCAAGTCGGTTTACTTCACCGACATAAGATAAAAACATTAATATAATCTATTTGGATAATCATTATCCATAACACGTATTAGATTATTCATTTTTCTTTTTGATAAAAGACAACTTTTGTAGCAAGAAGAACATCAAAGTGCAATATTTATAATTTTTTTGTGTGGAAAATGGTTCATCCTTATTTATTTAGTAATCTATTCATGGCACTAGCGAAATTTAAAAAAAAAAACAAATATGAACAAATTAAACCTATGGTCAAAGTAAAGTTTAGCATCGAAAAGTATTAAGTTTGCTTGATTTTGTTTTACAAAGAGGCATCTGGTTCTTGGGATTTAAAACAGATTCATCGTTTTGGTCATGAGGGTGCAAAATGGATATTTTGGTATATGGCTGGTTCGACCGTTTGATCAAACCAGTGTCACATAATGTGTGACGATGAAAAATTATAGTTTGCTTTGGCATGTAGTTAGTAGTTACAACAATTATGTGATGAGTTTAGAATCAATTACGTTCTTTTTGGAAACTATGAAAATTGGCTCCTAGGTATTTAAAAAATCGAAATAAAATTTATGATCAATTACTCTTTTTTTGTCAGATCATGGGTAAATGCAATTTTGAAAACTCACATAATTACAAATGTGAAATTAATTTGATTTGAAAAATTCAGATGATTTAGAGATGAAATTTATAAGTTTAAAAAGTTTTTAAGTTTGGAATTTGAGAGGTATATCGAAATCAATCACATAGAGTAAATGATTTCACTAGCATATAAATTATAAAAGATCTTAAGAACAAATACTTTAAAGAATAACTTTTTTTATTATATGTTTAGAAACTCTCGAAACTAAACACATAATTGTTCTTATCTTCTAATATGATTGTCACAACTCAACAATCATATTTATAGAATTAGATTTTTTTTTCTAATCATATGGTAAATAGGAAAACACACTTTTCCTATTACAAGAGAAACTAGGTAATTTCATTTTAACCTTTCTTATCCTAAACCAACTTGTTTATGGATTTCTTAGGTTGCAAGTCTCAAAGCTTATCCAACAATCTTCCTCGTAAGCTTTGTTGTCTTCGTTTTGGACATGTCTTGAACACCTATCAAGTTCCTCATCTCAGCAAACTTGATCCGCACCAATGCCTTTGTTAGTATGTCCGTTTTCTGCTCGGTTCCGGACACATGCTCCACATCAACGAACTCATTTTCAATACATTGTCGAATGAAATGGTAGCGCTTATGAATGTGCTTACTTTTGCCTTGAAACACCGGGTTTCGGGTGAGAGCAATTGCAGACATGTTATCAATCTTGATGAGAACTTGATATGTCTTTCATCCTGTGATTTCGCTTAGAAGATCTTGAAGCCACATAGCTTGCCTTGCTGCTTCCGCTGCTGCCATGAACTCGGCTTCACACGAAGAGATGGCGACCGTGTCCTTTTTTTTAGAACACCAAGTAATTGGTGAAGATCCAAAGTAGAAGATATGACCCGTTGTACTTCTTCCATCATCTTGGTCAATGTTATGACTGCTATCACTAAAGCCGATAAAACTTCAATCCAAACGCCATAGTTCCCTTAAGATACTGTAGAATGTGCTTCATTGTTTCACCATGTGACTTTCCAGGGCTTTGCATATATATGCTAGCAACTCCAACAGAGAATGTCAAGTTCGGTCGTGTGTGTAACAAGTATCGTAAACATCCTACGTTTCTTCTATAACTCGTGGGAGATATCTCTTCTTCTTCTAGTGCCTTAAAAATCTTTAATCCAAACTCCATAAAAACTTGAGTCGGATTACATGTTTCCAAACCAGCTTCCTTTAAGATTCGTCGAGCATAACCTTCTTGTTTGATCTTGATTGCATCTTCTCCTTGATATACTTCAATACCAAGGTAGTATGTGAGCTTACCGAGGTCCGACATCTCAAAGGTATTTGACATTCCAATCTTGAATTCAATAATAGCCTTGAGAGAGTTGCCGGTTACGAATAAATCATCCACATAAATCGCAATAATGAGAAGCTTGTCTCCTTCTTCTTTGCGATAGAAAGCACTTTCTTTTCCACACTTCTTGAATCCCATCTTTCTTAGGATTTGATCGAGCTTTGTATTCCAAGCTTGTGGAGCTTGTCTTATGCCGTACAAAGCTTTTGAAAGCTTGTATACCTTGTGTTCTCTTTTTATCTCGAAACCTTCGGGTTGTGCCACATATACATCTTATTTTAACTCTCTATGTAAGAAAGCGGTTTTTACATCCAGATGATGAATCTCCCATCCTTCAGATGTTGCCAATGCTATCAATAGCCGAATAGTCTCAATACGTGCAACTGGTGCAAATACTTCATCGAAGTCTATGCCTGACTCTTATACGTATCATTTTGCTACAAGTCTCGCCTTGTGCTTGTTGATAGTATTGTTCGCGTTCTTCTTGAGTTTAAAGACCCACTTGAGACCAATGACCTTCATATCTCCGGTTCTATCAACTAGAAACCACGTCTTGTTTTTGTTGATAGACTCGATCTCTTCCTTGCATGCTAGTCTCCACTATAATGATCCCTTTGCTTCTTTGAAGCAGCTCGGCTCATCGTTTAGTAGGAGTAAAAGTCTTTCGCATTCTATGGATGCTTGAAGGAGATAATCATTAAGATAGGCTGGCTTACCTACTTGACGATTTGATCTTCTTAGTGGTTGTTGTACCGGTTGATCGTGTGCAACTTCCTCATCGTTTGTGTTGACATCTTCTCCATGATCGCTTAGATCTTCATCTTCGTTTTCGTGATGATCATCACCGACTATTGTAGGACCTTCTCCTGTGTCTACAATATCTCCCCAAATTAAGTGAAACATTCATGGATCTCTGCTTGATCCTTCTCCGGTTTCACCCCAATTCCAGCTTGATCTCTCATCAAAGATCACATCACGGCTTACCACAATCTTCTTCTCCATCGGATTGTAGAGCCTATACGCCTTGGTTCCGGGTTCTAGACCAAGATGTACTAGTGGTCTTGATCTATCATCGAGCTTCTTGAGGTTTGTAGTCTTTATTTTAGCATAAGCTAGACAACCGAACACCTTTAGATGATCAAGATTTGGTTTCTTGCTTCTCAAGCACTTGTTTGGAGTCATATTCTTGAGAGATTTTGTTGGTACTTTATTGATTATGTGAGTGGCTTGTCGCACAGCTTCTCCCCACAAGTAATTCGGTACTTTTAATGCTTCGAGAGTACTTCTAGTCATTCCCAATAGAGTCTGATTCCTTTTCTCCACAACTCCGTTTTGTTGAGGGGTGTAAGGTGTCGTGAGATGCCTCTTGATCCCATTCGTATTGCAGAATTCATTGTATTCCCTTGAGGTAAACTCTCCTCCTCTGCCCGCCCTTAGAGTTAAGACTTTCTTACCGAGATCCTTCTCTACTAGGCTCTTGTACTCTTTGAACCTCGCAAACGCATCACTCTTCTCCTTTATCAAGATAGACCACTTGTATTTTGAGTAATCATCTATTATAACAAATATGTATTTGTTATGAGCGATGATTGGTGGTGAGATCGGGCCACACAAATCTGTGTGAAGAAGCTCTAGAGGCTTGGACGCTCGATACATGGTTGCTTTCGGAAAGGATTGTCGAGTTTGTTTTCCCACCAAACAAGACTCGCACAATCTGTTTTCTTCTCTAAACTCCAGCAAGTCATGGACCATCTTTTGTGTTGATATAGCTTCCATTGTCTTAAAGCTTATATGTCCTAACTTCGCATGCCATCTCCAAGAGTCTTCTTCCATGCTCGTCTTTAGACATATCGGTCTCCCAATCTTGAGATTTATCTTGTAGAGTCTATTCGTCGTTCTTGTGACTCTTACCAGGAGCTTTCCACTTGGATCATGAATCGTGAGAAAATCTTGCTTCATTCTGACATCACAACCAGCCTCCGTAGCTTGTCCTAGACTTAGGATGTTGCTCTTAAGATCAGGAATGTAGTAGATGTCCGTAACTAGCTTCTGTTCTTCTATCTTGCTTTGAAATAGTATAGAACTTTTCCCTCCTATTTCAATGCACGATCCATCTCCAAATTTGACTTTGCCTTTTATGTTTTCGTTGAGCTCCGAGAAGAACTCCTTATGGCCAGTCATGTGGTTGCTTGCTCAATTATCAAGGTACCAAAGTCCTCCTTCACCTTTTTCGATTTTGTAGTTATTTGGTATGATATTCTCTTCGTTTAAGAATACTACTTCGTGCATGTAGAGAGATGGGTCTGCGTCCTCTGTCTCTATCTTGTTTGCTTCTTGTATTCTTGGTCTGTCCGGACATACAGAGGCGAAGTGACCAGGCTTGTCGCTTCAATAGCAAATCACATTCGACATATCTTTCTTTTCTTTTGGCTTGTCTTTATCCGCTTGATTTGTTGATCGGTCTTGTGTATTTGATCGTCCTTTCCCTCGTCCTCTGTTTCCTTTTCTACGACCTCTCCCTCGTGAAGAATATGTGTTTCTTTCCTCAGAGTTTGTATAGAGCAGCTTCTCTTGCGAATCTCAGTGGCTCTCTTCGTCTATGATTCTTTCTTCATAAGCTTTGAATCTTCCAACCATGTCTTCAAAGCTTGTTTTGTTGAAATCTAATAGTTGTTCAAGAGAAGCTATTAGATGTATATACTTTGTTCTTGGCAAACTGTTGAGGAACTTCTTGACAAGCTTAGGTTCATCAATTGTTTGGCCAACTGCAGCAGATTTCGAAGTTATTTTTGATAGCTTTCCCGCGAAGCTATCAGTGGCTTATGTGTCCCTCATCTTGATGCGTTCGAACTCGGACATTAGGGTTTGGAGTCGAGCCTCCTTGACTTGATATGCACCCATGTGGCGTGATTTTATTGCTTCTCATATCCCTTTTGGAGAATCTTGTTCACCAACTTGCAAGATAAGAGCCCCTGGGATCGATTGGAACAATAAACAAGTGGCGATATCATTCTTGTCTAGGGCTAATGAACCTGGTTAAATAGACTCCCAAACCTTATGAATATGCAGTAGGAATTTCATTCTTATAGCTCATACCGTGTAGTTTGTAGCTGTAAGCATCGGACATTGGATAGAAGATGGAATGACATCCTTTTGACGAGCAGGAGGGACGACGTGTCCCATGACTTGGCGACACTTCTTTCCTTATACTCCTTGTTCGTCAAAGCTATAAGGTCAAGCCTGGATCACTTGCTTATAAGCTGTGATACCAAATAAAAGATCTTAAGAACAAACACTTTAAAGAATAACTCTCTTTAATATATGTTTAGAAACTTCTCAAAACTAAACACATAATTGCTTTTAACTTTTCATATGATTGTCACAGCTCAACAACCATATTTATAGAATTAGATTACTTTTTCTAATAGAAAACACACTTTTCTTATTACAAGAGAAACTATATAATTTTCTTTTAACCTTGTTTATCCTATGGATTTCTTAGGTTGCAAGTCTCAAAACTTATAAAAAAAAGAAAAAAATAGGGTCATTTACTCTATAAACTGACCTTATAACAAAATAAACATAATTTGTCGGATAAGTTTTGAGACCCTATTTACTTCTTGTTTTAAATATATATGGTTGCAATAGAAACCGAAACCAAATCACAACTTTTTTACTCTTTTGGTCCTTCTTAAATTTATCCTTCCTAGATTCTCTCCTAAAATCTTGACTCACCGACTGATTTTTCCGATGTTGCTGCTGTTTCCTGGGAAAACGAATTTTTATAAAATTTGTTATTTATATATATAAATCTCAGGACTCAGCCAACAATTCCGCCACGAAACCACACAGTCTCATCCTCATGACTGTTTTGTGAGCTGCGATGATCGTGTGAATCAAAAATCCCTAACTTTTTCCAAAATCGCGAAACCAAAAAAACTAAATCCGAGTGTGACCCTTTGCTCCAATGGCGACCTCTCTTCTTCCCAGACCTTTCATCTCCCTCCGTACAAGTAAAAGCTATCACCTTCCTTCGAGGATCTTCTCCCTCAGGTTATCTTGCTCTTCTTCTTCCTCTGATGGGTCCACCGGAGGAAACCAGCAGGTTTCTTCGAGTCCCGAGAAGAGATCGTTCGCTGTTGCCACCAGCGACATGTTTATAGGAATCGCGGCGAGGCTTTTGAAGTTCTCCAACCAGCGGACGACGTCTCCTTCGCCTCCGATTGATGATGGAGATAGAATAGGAACAGTAATCGAGGACGAGATTGATCCAGCGATGATCTGGGAACAGAGGGTTAAAGACGTAGAGGCTGAGAAAGAGAGGAGGATCATTACAAGCCCTGGGTTTAGCTTCTCCGCTGCTGGTCTTTTGTTTCCTTATCATCTTGGTGTTGCTCAGCTTCTCATCGAGAAGGGTTACATCAAGGTGCTGGACTCTCTCATGAAGTTTTCCTTTGCAAAGGGTTTCTGTGTGTTGATGTTTGAGAGATAACGTTGTTGGTGATTTTTCAGGAGACCACTCCTTTGGCAGGAGCTTCTGCTGGTGCCATAGTCTGTGCTGTGATAACCTCAGGGTCCTCTATGCGTGAAGCCCTTGAAGCTACCAAGGTTCTTGCTGATGATTGTCGACGCAATGGCACTGCTTTTCGTCTTGGGGTAATGATATCAACTGTTTCTTCTTGGTGTTCTGTTTTCAATTGTATGCCAGATAGAGTTGATGATTGAAAACAGAAGAACAAGCATTGTTGCTGTGATGATTTTTGCTTTTTAAGTTACTTGTTGAAGCTGTTCATCCAAGTCCATGTGGGTAATTACAGGCTGTCCTCAGAGATTCGATGGAGAAGTTACTCCCAGATGATATTCATATGAGGTCCAATGGCAGAGTTCGTGGTGAGAAACAATACCTTTCTCTCTTCAGTTTGGTTTCCTTTTGCCGAAAGGGCTCGTCTTCGGACCTGACTTTTCTGACCATTCTACGGTATTGTAGTTGCCATCACACAGGTTTTTTGGAGACCGAGAGGTTTACTGGTGGATCAGTTCGACTCCAAAAGCGACCTGATCAATGCAGTTTTTACATCTGCCTTCATTCCAGGGTAAAATATCACTCGCTTGCTCTGTAAAACATCCAGTTTCTATGGAGAGCAAAACTTTTTTAACACAATTTAATTCAAGAACAAATGCAGATATCTTGCACCAAAGCCTGCAACGATGTTCCGTGATCGACTTTGTGTTGATGGAGGCTTGACATTGTTTATGCCACCAACAGCTGCTGCTAAAACAGTATGCACATGAAGATGCTTCTTCCTTTTTTCTCTATCTTTTGTGGCTGGTGCTTCTGTTCATTTTACATCTTTGAGATCAGCTAAAAGAGTCTGTGTCCTTGTTAAAAATTTGGAAGCCCTTTCATTTGTTCATCCATCTGACTTCTGAAGATGTTCCTTGGAGCCTAATGGGCTTTCTGTATCAAATCTTTCTCACAGGTTCGAGTTTGTGCTTTTTCCCCGAGCACCTTCAAACTAAAGGGTATTGGTATCAGCCCAGATTGCAACCCTCTAAACAGAGCAACAGCCAGACAAGTAAGTACTCAGTTTCTTCTAATGAGATCATTCTCCTTTTTGAGAGTAAGTGTGTTAATCTTGGTTTTTTCTGATACTTAGCTACTGAATTGGGCACTGGAGCCAGCAGAGGACGAGGTGTTGGAGATGTTGTTTGATCTGGGATACGCAGATGCAGCTTCTTGGGCTGAGATTAATCCAGTCGAGGAACTGGTCTATGAAGATACTCCTTCAGCTCAAGAGATTCAAGCTAGTTAGGACGTGGACACACAAGAATTCATTACTTTTTCTTTTAACCATAAATAGTCTGTTTATTCACAAGCTTGGCTTTTTAAGTTACAGAATCTTGTAGTTCTTAGATCAAACAAATTCAATGGTACATCACTTTCTGTATTGAGTTCATAAGAAACATATCCTTCATAAAGAGATTATTATTAGTAGCCAATCTCGCTCAAATTCCAACGTACTCTCTTATTCAGCATGGATCATTCAAGATCAAAAAGCAAAAAACTTTCATCTCACAAATGCATCCGAGTCTGATTTAGCAACAACTCTCCAAACAAACATTAATGTCTCCACATTAGCCTCACAAAGCTTTGCAATTTATTGGTGTTGTGGGCAAAAGCAAAACAGTTTCTGGGAACTTTCCTCCTATCTGGTTAAAAGCCAATGCTCTCATCTAGGCTAAGGTAGAGGTAATGGATCCGGTACGGATACAGCGGGTAAACTATCATGCATATACGCCATTACAAAGAAGGCCAGCATGCCAATGGAAAGGAGGAGTAGCGGACCTGCCGGGACCGGTTTCCGGGAAGATGCCAAACGGAATCCTACAAGAATCCGGTGCGGATGAGAAGAGATTCTGTCTCACACTCACACATTTGACATATATGAAAATGACAAAAGGCACATTTTCTCAAGAGGAGCTTACCGAAGACGGAAGAGAAGAGGAAGGCAGAACCGAGGCCTATGGTATCGCCGAGGACTCTTGTCTCTGGTGATTTAGTAAGGAAGTATGCCTACAATGGATATTCAAACATTGGATAATGCTCCGTTAAATGATGTAATCATAGAGCTGAACAAGAAGAATGGTCATTAAACCAAACTTTGCTCACCAGGAAAACAACAAAGAGAGGCAAAGGTTTTGGTAGGACACAAAATGTAGAGGATCACAATCAAGAAGACACAATACAGATGTTTATGCAATAAGCTTCCGAACATACTAGTAAGTAGGGTTTGATCAGACCTACAAATCTAATACTTAGCAAGAGAGGATCCAATATCACAATTCACAAGGTAAGAAGGAATAGAAGAGAATCATCAAATGACCGGCTTTTGAAATCCAACCATACAATTTGAAAGGACCTGGGCTAATGCTACATTAGGAGAAGATTCTAGCAAACCAAAGTGAGAGACAAAAAAAACACCATTTTTCTCAAGAACTGAAACAAAGATTCGAGAAGAACCACAATAAGCAAGAAACAATGACCTCAAAGGGACAAGTTCAGATTTAAAGACTATGCAGCGTCTTGATAACTAACAATGAGAAGAGATTAAGAGAGAGAGATAGGAAGAAGATCTTACAGATGCCATAAGGACAGAACCAGTCAAACCCCCAAAGAGAGAACCTTTGCTTCCGGATTTGCTATCTTCAGTTTTTGGGGACAAAAAGATCCAAATTTAGTGAAGTGGGCTAAAAACAAAATCCAAATAAAACGTCTCTATCATGAGATCAGTAACTTACAGGCGAAGAGACCGCCTCCTAGAAGAAGCACACCATAACCAGCAGAGACAGCGGGAGCTAGCTCCGACAACTCCGCCTTGCAGCAGAGACCATAACCTCTTCTGCTCTTCGATTTCTCCGACAACTTAGTAAGTCCAGACCAATTCCGGCCGCAATCACTGACACTACGTCCGAGTTTAGTGTTCGTCACCGACACCACCGACGGAGTAGTTAACGTTAGCGCAAAAGACGACATTTGCTTCGCCGAATGTTTGTTTCGTCAGAGAAGAGAAAGGGATCGAAATAGATTTAACAGAACCAAGAATTGGGTTTTTAAAGGCTCATTGTTCTTTTGTATCTAATGGGTTCGAAAAAAAGCTTAGCTCTTCTCTCTCCTTCAAGGCCCTGACCCAGTTTTTAGAAAGGCAACTTCAAATCTAAAAATCCCGACTTTGTTCGATTTTAAAAGTTCAAAATATTTGTAAATCGTCTGTCTCATACTTGCAGCAATAAGAGTGAGAGAGGACACCAATCATTTTGTATTATACATCACACAGTAATGTTTACAAAATCCAATTTTTTTAACACAAAATGTTGTTGTTTGCTGTTTACTATACAGTATACACATAACTAAAGCAGAAGAAGAATACGAATCTTCCTTCTTTCTTTTGGGTTTTTGCAGAATCTCCTACACAACGAAACTCAAATCTTCAGATCACTACCTAAACCTCATCGTCTTTATCAATCACTTTTCTTTTCCAAAGTCGAGGAAAGACACAGACGGGATCTTCTGGACAAGATTTTGGACTACCTGAGAAGCCGAGGGTCTCAGAGACGGCGGGCTGCGAAGACAGAGAGCAGCCACGCCGAGCATTGTCTTAACCTCGTAAAGAAAAAAAAAAAAAACCCTGGACAACCTTGGATCCAAGAACCGTCTCACTTTCTCTTCTGAGATATCCGCATTCGAATCAAGAACCTCATTGATCAAGGGAGCTGCTGTGTGCACAAGCATCTCACCTCTCTCGGAGCTAACCGCTTCTCTACCCGAAACCAACTCAAGAACCACCACTCCAAACCCATACATGTCCATCTTCTTCGAAGCCATCCCGGTTCTCAAGTAGTGAGGATCAGTGTACCCTGGAGACCCGACCATCATCACTTGCTTGGACCGTGGTGAAGAAACCGTTGCAGAAGGCTGAACCATTGATGAGAAACCGACTTTGGCCGATCCGAAATCGCAGAGCTTGAAGTTGAAATGCTTGTCAAGGAGGATGTTGGAGGATTTGATGTCCCCGTGAACAATCTGAGGGGTACATTTCTCATGAATGTGTTCGATCGCCTGCGCAACCTGAAACGCTATGACGGTTCGGTTTCTCCATGGCAACACAAGTTTGCTGTTGCGGTTTAGCTTCTCTTGGAGGTTACCTTGAGGTAAGTATTCTAATAGAAGCGCACCACTTTCTTCTGAAAGATCATCAGAGAAGAAAAAACATTAGACTTTAACATTAAACAATCAAAAAGAGGATAACTTGCAACAAAGAAAAGAACTTTAATGAGAGGACAAGACAAGAATAAGAACAACTTGCATTTATATAAATCTCAAGGCTTTCTTCTTTAAAGTCTCTGACTTTTCATGTGATGTGCATAATTCATATGACCAATTCTCACACAAATCAATATTGACGATGACTTGACATCCCAGAAATCGAAGAATCTAAACCAAAATTGGGGACCCATTTATGAATTCTGCTGACCTAATTGAATTTAAATGGAGTTAAAGAAGAAGGGGAAACCTGAATCGTCGAAGTAACCGAGAAGCTTAACAATGTGAGGATGTTGAAGACGGAGCAAGATCTCGAGCTCAGACCTAAACACCTGGTAAAGACGGTGGCTACGGGCATGAACCTTGAGAGCCGCTTTGTTCGAGCCAGACAAGCGGGCTAAGTAGATGCTGCTGTAGCCGCCGGAGCCGATGAGCCTAGAGAAATTGGAGGTGAGGAACTCGACGTCGTCCCAGGTGTAACAGGTTACGCCGGAGACAGAGATGGATCCCGTAATCGTGGGTTTGTTGTCGGTGGCGGTGATCGAGTCGTCGAAGCGGACGCAAGTTAAGAAACAAGACATTTTGTGAAGAGAGAGAGCGAAGAAGAGAAGAGGAGTGGTGAAATTTGAGTGAGGAATCTCTGATTAAGAAGGAGGAGGTAATGGTGGGTTTCTGGGAAAGTGGAAGGTTTTGTAACTGCCGACAAAGAAGGAACAGGAGAATGGAGGAGATCTCTGATTAGGAATGTCTGTGTGTTGGTGGATTGTGTGATTAGTTAAGGAGATGAGGAGGAAGAAGAAGAAGAGAGTAAAAAAAGGGGTTTTTTGGATTAAGAAGAGAGGCAGAGTTTGACCACTTGTGTGAGTTGTGTGATTATGAAGAAGAAGAAGAAGAAGAAGCCTTCCTCAGAAGCTGCTGCACTGACATTGTAACCACTACGACTCACTCCTTTCCTTCTCTAATTAAAATTAATTAATAGGTTGCACAACAATTCTTTTTTAATTAGCATCGTTAATACTTCCTCCGTTTTTTTATTAAGTGTCGTTTTGCGCTTATTTTTCTGTTTCAAAATAATTGTCGTTTTTATTTTCCAATGCATATTTGTGACAAAATTTCCAGTTTTATCCCTATCTTTTTAGCTTATTAATTACTTATATCAAACAAAATAATATATTAATTAGGGATAAAACAGAAAATTTAATATTTTTCTTAATTGGTGTGAAATAATGTAGAACGACAGTTAATTTAAAACAGAAGGAGTAGTTGTTTAATAACCATAAAATTATGGGTATTATTCAAAGATGAACCAAATTTTCGGTTCTAAAAAAAATTATATAATAAGTAGTATTCCTTCTGTTTCACAAAGAGTGTCATTCTGACATTTTTCACACAAATTAAAAAAAATTTGTAAATCTCTTTTATGCCCTTTATTAATACACCAAATCAGTTTCTCTTTCTAATTAATAGGTTAAAATAGTAGGGATAAAACTGAGCTTTAGTTTAAAAAATTGCATTGAAAATATAAAGTGACACTCTTTGTGAAACAAAAATCAAGAATCAAAATGATACTCTTTGTGAAACGGAGGGACTATTATAGTATATAATTAAAGTTCTGTTCATTTTTTCTTGTGGATATCGCACGATTCAGTATATAAATGCAACTTATAGATACAATATTTAGATAATATTCATTTTTAAAAATAATTTTGCAGATTAAATAGAAAAATACGGTTTTGATTGTAATTTTAGTGGAGATATACGTTTTTGCGGTATTAAAAAAAAAACATGGTTTTGTCAATTTTATAGGAAACTATAATAGCAAAATACGGTTTTCCTTGATTTGGTAACAAATGTGATTCTTGTAGTTTTAGCAGAAATATGTGATTTGAAGGTTTAAGCAAAAAAATGCTATTTTGCTGAAAAATAATTTTTTGTCATCAACATAAATTTAATTAGTCTTTTATTATATTAAATAATATTTTAAATTTTTTAGTTTTTTGAGATGCAAAATTTGCATATAAACTCTATTTTTTATCATTTAAATATCATAATTCCTGAGATACAATTGATTTTGATTTCAGATTTAACATCTAAATACATATTTTAAAATGTTTAAACAAACAATATTTGAGTATTTGTATCCATGTGCAAAATCTAGATACAAAAACAAACAAAATTTAAATATATATCATACAAAATCTAAAGTTTTCTAATTTTTCTAATCGGTAACAAAGTTATTAATTATTATATTTTATATTATATACATTGTGTTGTATGTTTTTTGGAATTAAGGTAGTGTGACTAGTTAATGCACCTCTGTCTCTGGTTAGTCTTTCAAGTCGCCATCGCCACCGCCAAATACGAAAGTTTTTCAAAAACAAAATTACTTGGGAAGTTTCAAGATGATGGTCACTAGAAACGAAGCTTTCTTCTATAATTGACCACATAATATTTGGT
Source organism: Alliaria petiolata (assembly GCA_020283515.1). NCBI lineage: Eukaryota > Viridiplantae > Streptophyta > Magnoliopsida > Brassicales > Brassicaceae > Alliaria > Alliaria petiolata. Next base: position 351,031,416 of record JAHZTW010000001.1, read on the forward strand.
ATCCAAAAATGAATTTTCTTTATATATATAAAAAAAAAATCGAGATTATCACTACACTACACTGCGTATGTTGTTGATTCGTGATCAAGTAACAAATGAAATCGTGTCGTGAAATAATAGCAAGCAAAAAACATCATAACAATTTCTATATTTAGAAATGAAATCTGGTCAAAAAAATCGGTAAAGTTACCCACGAGTTGGTCATAGATTTTAACAGCTAAAAATATAAAAATAGTGTTTCAATCTGTCGGTAACTAACTACTAATTGCTGACGAAACAAAACTTTATTTGCTTTTGCTTTTATAACAAAAGACGTAAATATATATCTCTTCGTACATCCAATCATACCTTTTTATCGTGAAGTTTAAAGTAGAAAAAAAACACACACGCTCTCTCCAAATATGTGAAATACGCACCACCAACCAAACTGACATAAGATAGCACGGGTACACATGTATTATCATGCTCTCTATAGTCTCTAGAATACGAATATCTTATTCTTCACTCGCAAATTATAATATTTAATAACACAAAGAGTAAAATATTAAACAGTGTGTATATACATTAATTCAACGGCAAGTGAACGGTGGGAGAATCATTGTCCCATGTATTTCAAATAGTACTCGTTTTTCTATGTTTAATTAATTTTGAATCCAAAAGATGTCGTCAAGTGTTAGAAGGTTAGCTATAATGTCGTTTTCTTTCGTTTTTCCAACACACAAAAACGTGGAAGACGCTCTTCTTTTACACCCTGCGTATTAATTGTATTTTTGTACATACATTACTCGAATTTTTCTCTTGAATTGACCACAATGCATCCAACCACTCACCGACACATTTCTCTGGCTTCTTTTAATTTAATGCCATCTTGATTATTCAATGTTAATTATGACTTCCTATTTTGTCATTCTTCACATTCATTTCTCTGAGTGATTCGTGTTTGATCGTATTTATGAGCTGCGACAGACAAATCATACGGCAACAACTAGTCGAAGAGCAAAGTTATTTTTTTCGGAAATACCGATGTACATGATTAATGTGGGTTTCATTCATTAATCGGAGTAGAATTTTTGGTTTTCCGAATGATTATGATTCTATACATCACAGGTTTGTATCCTAATGTTACAGTTTGATGTTAGATAAAAATTATTTTCTTTGTTGATACAAACCTATTGTGCAGTCAGGTTTATATGACTCGACCAAACTTGATAACTTTCGTTCGATAGGGAATAAAATCATTCATTGAAGATCACAAACAAATGGTGAATCAATAATTTTGAAACTGTATATTTTTTAATTTTTTATCGAATGGGAATGTAGGATTTGGAAATAAAACCTTTTTTTTTCTTTGAGATTTATAAAAACGACACTACAAAAATTATGTGTGTTGTATCATTTATTTTATTTGTTAATATCATTTATTGATTGATGCAAATTCAGTTGCATCATTTAATTAAATGACCCTTAAAGTGATGACTCTAATCATTTACATCAGTATTATTTAATTGATGTTAATATGTATCATTTGCAATAAATGATATTAATATTTTGCATCATTTAAAATAAATGATATTAATATTTTGCATCAATTAGAATAAATGATATTAATTTGCATCTGCTATAATAAATGATATTTACATCAGTTAATATAATTGAGGTAAACATTTGCATCAATTAATATAAATAAGGTTAATATTTGTCTCGGTTATAACAATTGATGTTATATATTTATATCATATATTTTAGTTGATACTATATAAATTATAAATAAATGATATTAAAATTTATTTAAATTTTAAATTTTGTGTTAGTTTTTATAATAGTATCATTTGGAGATAACTAATCATTTTATATTTATTATTTTAATAAATATATGCAAATACATATGAATGATTTAACATAGAAAAAAAAATATGGTGTTGATCTTTTATAGTGGAGAAAACTAGTACTCTTCATCCTTCTTTAGCAATATGAGACAAATAATTGTTTAGTTAAAATTTTGTTTGCATCACTTTTTAGTTTCATTTTTAATAAGTGATGCTAATTAAGTTAGTATTACTATCAATTATTTTAATTGATGTTAATTAAGTTAGTAATAATATCAATTGTTTTTATTTGATGCTAATCAAGTTAGTATTAATATCAATCGTTTTTAATGATACTAATCAAGTTAGTATTATTATCAATTTTATTTAATTGATGTTAATCAAGTTAGTATTAATATCAATTAAAAGAACTGATACAAAATTAGATATTTAATGTCAATTTTTAATAATTGCGAATTTAAATTCTTTGGAAATGTTTATGGTTGTACAGGGTGATCAAAGTAGATGAAAAATGACTAAAAAAGTATTGTTATCCAATTTTTGTTTTTTATCGTTTAATTTATTTATTTATTAGAAATTATAAAAACTATTATAATAATAATTTATCCGTTAATGATTGATATACAATCTTAATATGAAAACCATGACCAATGCTTATAATTACACCAAATTGAAGAATTTCTATAATTTTGTTTTCATTTAATTTATAAAGATCGGTTCTATAATTATACAAGGGGTTAGTTCATTTGTATTCCAGATTCAAATCCTTTTAAGAATGGAGAGGAGATTACAGGTGAGGCTCGTAACTTCGGCAGTTAATTTAAAAAAAAATTGAAATCTATACCTTCTAAAGAAAATTAATTAATTATTTATCAACCAATTTCACAATTATTTTTAAAAAGTGTTGTAAGATTAAATAAAACAACAACGATAAATATGAAAAGAATAAGACGGGATGATGATGAATCTGACAGACAGTGACGGTCGTTGGGCTTCCCGATAGTATAACGAAACGCCACCTGGGGAGTGAGTGGGGTCACCAGACTGACAATTTCTATAAAAATTCTTGCGTCACACTAAATGGGCCTTAATAAAGTGGTCCATTAATAAAGGCCTATAATGGATCTAGCCCATTTTTAATAAAACGAGACGAACCTTTTTTTTTAAACCAAAATCCGCCCCTAATTTTTGAAAATCAAAATCGAACCCTCAGAGGTCAAAGCGACGGGCGACGGAGAGAGAGAGACAAAACAAGAGAGACGCCGACATCTCCCCCTCCTTCGTGGCTATCGAAACCCTGAGCCCCAATTTCACAAAAAAACCCTAACGGAACCTTCTTTCGCCGCCGTTCTGCGTCGCCCGGCGGCGGAAATGTGCGCTTGGGGCGATGCGTTTAATCTTCAGCGTCATGCTCTCTTTCATTCCTCACCTTTATTCTTCTCCTCACCGTCCCTGCTCTTCCCCCGTCGCTCGTCCTCGCATCCGCCGCTGCCGTCTCAGTCGCTTCGCCACCGCATTGGTCGCTACCTCCGCTCTCCTCCTCGCCTCCGTCGCCTGGCTCTCCCTCGTCTTCTCACCCGCCACTTCTCGTTGCTGGCATCTCCTTAGGGATTGGGAAGACGCCCACATCTGGAACAGACGGTACCATCCGTATACCCCTAGAGAAATCCCGCCGCCGTCGATTCCAGCTCTCCCTTTCTCCGATCACGACGACGAGATTCTCCAGCAGCCTCGAAATCGCAGTCTCTGGGAGTCGAATAGACTTGATCTCTCTCTGCATCACTTGATGTTCGGTATCGCGGAATCTTCACAGCTCTGGGAACGACGCAAGGAGCTCGTGAGGCTGTGGTGGAGATCTTCTCAGATGCGTGGTCACGTCTGGCTAGAAGAGAAGGTTTCTCCTGTGGAAGGAGATGATTCTCTTCCTCCGATCATCGTCTCCGAAGACTCCTCTCGTTTCCGTTACACCAATCCCACTGGCCATCCTTCTGGGCTTCGAATCTCCCGAATTGCAATGGAGTCTTTCCGCCTCTCTCTCCCTGATGTCCGGTGGTTTATCCTCGGAGACGACGACACCATCTTCAATGTCCACAATCTTCTCGCCGTGTTGAGCAAGTACGATCCTTCCGAGATGGTCTACGTCGGAAGCCCCTCGGAGAGCCACTCTGCCAATTCCTACTTCAGTCATAACATGGGCTTTGGAGGCGGTGGCATCGCAATTAGCTATCCTCTAGCGGAAGCTCTCTCTCGCATCCACGACGATTGTCTCGATAGGTATCCAAAGCTATACGGGAGTGATGATCGCCTTCACGCCTGCATCACAGAACTCGGAGTTCCTTTATCCAGAGAGCCTGGCTTTCACCAGGTACTGTCTCATCATCATCTCTGCCTCTATGATATCTTGTTTCTTCAATCTGATCATTGCTAATTTCACGGTTTTGTTGTGGCAGTGGGATATTAAGGGAGACGCTCATGGCCTCTTGTCCTCTCACCCCATCGCACCCTTTGTCTCTATTCACCACGTTGAAGCTGTGAACCCACTCTATCCGGGCTTATCGACACTAGATAGTTTGAAACTCTTCACAAGAGCCATGAGCTTGGACCCCAAGAGTGTTTTGCAGCGGTCCATCTGCTACGATCACACTCACAAGCTGACATTTTCAGTATCTCTCGGTTATGTTGTACAAGTCTTCCCGAATATCCTCCTACCACGGGATCTTGAGCGAGCTGAGCTTTCCTTCTCTGCCTGGAATGGGATAAGTCACCGGAGCGAGTTTGATCTTGACGTAAAGCTTCCGATTTCATCTCTCTGTAAGAAGCCTATACTTTTCTTCTTGAACGAGGTAGGACGAGAAGGCAACGCTACACTGGGAACGTACTTGAGATCCTCGATAAAGGATGATTTGAAGAGGAAGCTTCTGTGTTTTCCACGGTCTCCTCCTCTGCAGAAAGTGGAAAAGATCCAGGTCCTAGGGTTTCCTCTGAGCAAAAACTGGCACTTGGTGAGGTTTTCTTGTTTATCTATCCTTTGATCACCCTAATGTTTCTGTCCTTTTCTTTACGATTCACAATTGATGATTCTTTTGTTACTGCTCCGATCCAGGCCCCGCGACGGCTGTGTTGCAGAGCAACCCCAACTACTAATGAGCCTCTCAGATTAACAGTTGGGCAGTGTGGAAAGATCATTTTGGGTTCCACGATTAGTTACCAATGAACACTTATGGTGGAAACTGGATCTAAGCATATGTTGTTTCAGCTCTATCCTGTGGCTTGTACATAGGTAAGATCCAGGACCTTTAACTGTTGTCTGACCTAGAATGCGAATGCCCAAATTGATTTTTTTTCTTTCTTCCATTGTCACTCTTTTGTTTCTTTCTTTTTGTACATGCTGAGAATTCAAGAACTCAAACTCTTCCTGTTGAGAAAAATAGTGCATTGTGTACAAACACATTTGAGCTTAGCACATCATCAAAAACTTCCTATCTATCTAAGAAGCTTGTGAAAGATTGGTCTTTTTTTATTTTATTTCCCTATCTACTACATTGCCAATCTTAATAGCCACATAATAATTTTTGTGGGTTTTACTTTTGTTTCATAATCTTCAAAAGGAAAATATATCCACTAGAAGAGTGGTCCATGGGTAGTGGATTTAGTGTGGATTTAAGGAAATGTCTTTGGTTGGATAGATTTTTTTAAGATGTGTGTGTGTGTTCTAAAAACCATGGGTTTAAATCAGAGTGTTGTGGTCTGAGTTGACTTGTCATAAACACTCTGACACACTGGCAAGTGAGCCCAGGTTTGCTACTTGTTTGTCGTAGACCCTGATATTGACATTATGATGAGAGAGCAGTTGCATCATTGTGTCTATTTTGGGGGTCATATAGTTATTGCAGCGATCACAAGTTATAGCCCAAAGTTAAGTTTTTTCTTAGAGCTAGTGTAAGTAAATTTTTTTTTTTTTTTTGGCTTTTTGACTTTGTGAGAAGGTATTTGTTGGCTGCCACTCAAAACGTAGACGAAAGGATTTTGCAGGAATCTGGATTTAGTGGGTGTGAATTTCTGATCCAGTTACATACAATAATATATATTTATCTATATGGACCATTTTTAAAAAAACTAAATCCGATTTCTGAGTCGTGAAAAATGATGTTGACTTGTTTTATTTGGTAGTCCTCGTATGACACAAGTTGGGAAAGTAATGAGTTTGACAAGTTGCGTCCTAACGAGATCAGAGATTTGTAGTTTGTATTACTAGAGAGAGAGAGAGGGAGACGTTGTTTTGGATTAACCAAAATTTGTTGGTTTTTTCTTTTAACTAATTAACTAATGTAAATCAAACGCCCTAAGATGTAAGATCTTAGATCTCTATGGGAGATGTGAAAAAATAAAGGAAAGAAGACGGTTAGAGAAATTCAGAAATCAAGGAACTCACTCCGGGAGCATGTTGTTACCACCTCTTTTTATTGATTATGTGGTTCTTATCATTCCTTTTAATCAAGTTTTTAAATGAATATTAATTAAAATTAATGAAAAAAGAAACACATCACATGTAATAAGTAATAAATAAGTGAGAAAAGGGGTTAAGGGGAGAAGAGAGCATGTGAAAGTGGGGAAGAAGAAGAAGAGAATACAGCTGTTTCCGCCGCTCTCTCTCTCTCTCTTTCTTTTCTTTCCCCTTCAAGAAAGTTCTCCACTTCCACCGTCCACCTTCTCTCTTCATTCGTTCCTTCTTCTTCATCTTCCTCTCTCTCTCTCTTTTTATTTTATTTATTCATTTTTTCTATTATTATTAGTAGCATCTTGTTCGAATTACGTGGTTCTTTAATTAATGCTCTCTGTTTTATAATATAAATTGTATTACAAATATTTTTTTATTTTAAAATATAAGTTACTTTCACATTTACAATAGAACCTCTATAAATTAATACTCGATAAATTAATAATCACTATAAATTAATAAATTTTATCGGTTCCAAATCGAATCAGTGTAAAAATTAGCAAAATTCGATAAGATAATAATTTTTTTGAAACTTTTATGTAAATATATGATCCCATTAATATCATAAATTAATAATTTGTATATAATCATTTGGGAATAATATGTATCAAATTATATTATGTTTTTAATTTTTAATAAAAATAATAATTATTTTGTAGTGTTTTTAACTATTTGTATTCGATACATTGTTTAATCATTAGTTGAATTGTGTTTTATAGTGCTTTTAAAACAATGTTTATGAATTTATTGTTAAAAATTTATGTGATGATATTTAAGGATATTTCATATAAATTAATAAAATATCATAGAGGTTTTACTGTATATGTAATTTTTACATATGTCCGACTATATTTCATAATTGATTAATTTATATATTAAATGCTATTAATAAAAAAAATTCTTAATCTCTATGCTTTTAACTAAAAAAATTTATATTATGAAATAAATAGAATAATAGTCTTTGATTCTCTCCTTAAAATTCACGATTTTGTTACATTTTGTTTCCTTTTTTAGATAACTAATAAAACCAGCGGTGTATATGTATAGCGTGATTTTGGTAATGAAAATGAAATGTTGTAACAAACGGTTATAATTTTTTTTTTTTTTATGTAGGTGAAGGTATTTAAGAGTGTATAATGTCGACAGTGTGAGTGTCTGCGTCGACGTCTTGAGTTTGCAGCTAATTTTAGATATGAAGCTATTCAACTTGTCTGCTCATTAACTTCATCATTCGTATCTAGCTATCTTTCACCACAGCTTTAGTATCTCAAATGTACTTGTTCCATTGTTCTACCTAGGTCTCTTTTTTTCTGAATTGTAATCTTTTATTTTATGGCTACAATCTGGTACTTACCAAAACAAAAATTATCATCTTTACTTTTATTTTAATATATTAGTTCATTAAAAATTTGAGAAAAAAACAAACAATAACAAAATCAACCTCTTAAAGAACAAAAATGAGTTATTATTTTGTTCTTTTTTTGTCTAAAAATGAGTTATTATTTAATACTCAAGTTATTTTAACAATGCAAATCGACCTCTAAATGCAAAATTAGAAATATAAATATATAAAACCAGAATTATACATTTAACTAAACAAACATGTCATTTATTTTTGAATGAAAAGACCCAATTTTTTTTATAAAAAGTATCATAGATTATTTTATAACATGTTAAAGTTTTTTTTTTAATTTTGAAACCATGTTCTTGATTTTAAGATATGTCAGCATCATCGTAACACTTGCATTTTCTGAACCACCACAAATTTAGTAGAATAAATTACTTGAAAAAGAAAACAGAAACAAAAATTATGACGGCATTGGCAACGTCGTGAGGTGATAATTTTTTATTTTGTTTTGAATACTATGCAAATTTTGAATTTTTAGTCCATAAGTTCTTCTAATATCCTTAATCAAGCATGATAAATTTGATAAGAATTCATATTCCCGTTACCAAAGTTTCCAAAAATTAAAATTTGAAAACTTTGGCAAATGTTTGAAAATATATTTTTGAATTTTTTTTGGAAATTTCTATCTAAATTATTTATATTTGATCGATATTGTTTCACCAAAATTACAACAGCTATACATTAATAAAAAATGATTTATAAATAAATAAATTCACTAGCATTGGATTTACTATAGTTTGGTCTGATTTTTACTTACATCACTATTGTTTGGTCTGTTTTCTATTTACATCACTATTTGTTTGGTCTGTGTTTCTTGTTTTTTACATCACTATTGTTTGGTCTGTTTTTCTATAACTATATTACACAACAAAAATCAAAAATCAAAAAAGGAGAGAGAGACTGTTGAATTGGAGAGGAAAGAGAGTGGTGGAAAGATGTCAAGGCTGGTCCAGCTCAAATCGGGTAAAACTCTCTAAATTCCAACTTTGTCCTTCCCCCGAAAATCTGATTGTCACATACCCTACCAATAAAACAACGCCACGTGGGCACCATATACATGATGGTGGGAGAGGACAACAACATGGGAGGCACATGATTTTGTGTTTATTATATTTGCAAAATTTTAACCGAAAATTGATAAAAATAAAATAAAAATTAATCGGAGATCACTGGCAATGAGATGTTTGCGGATCCAAATTTAACTTTTAAAGCCTTCCTTCCCTTATTATCATAATAATAATAATAATAATAATACATATAAATTTAATGTGATAAAAATAAGTGGACCCTTTTATCGATTTTTTTTTAAATAGAAAAAAAAAGAAAAAGGAGGGTGAAGAAAAGTGGGTTTAACAATTATTTGCTGCAAAGTTAGAAGAGGCTCAGCTTTATTAACTTCTCTTTGCTTTCATTCTCTCTATCTATCATCATCATCCTCGTAATCCTCATCTCTCCTTTCTAACACCTAGTTGCAGTAAAAAAAAGGCTGCTTCTTTCTTTCTTTCTTTCTCTTCTTCGTCAATGGTTTTATGAGGAAACTGTGAGCTAGAGAGAGAGAGAGAGAGAGAAAGTGTAGGATAAAAGAGTGTGGTGGATTGAAATCAAGATTGGTGAAATCGAGAGATGGAGCAAGGAGGAGGAGGAGGAGGAGGAGGAGGAGGTGGTAATGAAGTGGTGGAGGAAGCTTCACCGATCAGCTCAAGACCTCCGGCGAATTTGGAAGAGCTTATGAGATTCTCAGCCGCCGCCGATGACGGTGGAGGATTGGGAGGAGGAGGAGGAGGAAGCTCGTCTTCTTCATCGGGAAATAGATGGCCGAGAGAAGAAACACTTGCTCTTCTCAGGATCCGATCTGATATGGATTCTACTTTCCGTGACGCTACTCTCAAAGCTCCTCTCTGGGAACACGTTTCCAGGTTTCTCTCTCTCTCTCTTCACTACAATCGTTCTTCTTCTTCTTCAGTTCTCAATTTTGCATCAATGGTGTTTCTTCCAGATTGCTTGAGATCCATTTGCATGTGTTTCCAACGCTTACTTTTTTTCTTTTTTTCTGTTAATTTATATAAATTATATTAATATATTCGGGATCAAGCATCTTCACCATCCCCAAGAAAAAAAAAATTAAAAAAAAAAACTGTTTGTTTATACAGAAGTGGCTCATAAGTTTCTGGGACGTTTTCGATTTTGTAAATCCCAATATATATTTTTTTTTTATTTTATAATATAATTCCGATCGAACAGTACCCATGAATTTTCCAGTTTAATTATATAAAACAAAATTAAAATAAAAACATATCTGAATTTTTGATGTTTTGAATGGCACACGAACAGGAAGCTGTTGGAGCTTGGTTACAAACGCAGTGCTAAGAAATGCAAAGAGAAATTCGAAAACGTTCAGAAATACTACAAACGCACTAAAGAAACGCGCGGTGGTCGCCATGACGGTAAAGCTTACAAGTTCTTCTCTCAGCTCGAAGCTCTCAACACTACTCCTCCTCCTCCTCCTCTTCCTCCTCATCCTCCTTCTTCTTCCCTCGACGTCACTCCTCTCTCCGTCGCCAATCCCATCCAACCTCCATCTTCCTCTTCTCAATTCCCCGTCTTCCCACTACCGCAAACGCAACCGCAACTGTCTCAACCGCTGATGACGCACACTGTCTCCTTTACCCCTAATCCACTTCCTCCTCCTCCTCCACCAATGGGTCCTACTTTTCCCGGTGTTACCTTCTCGTCTCACAGCTCATCCACAGCTTCAGGAATGGGGTCCGATGATGACGATGACGACGAGGACGATATGGACGTGGATCATGCGGGTCCCAGCAGCCGCAAACGCAAACGTGGTGGTGGAAGCGGAAGCGGCAAGATGATGGAATTATTCGAAGGTTTGGTGAGACAAGTGATGCAGAAGCAAGCGGCGATGCAACGGAGCTTTCTTGAAGCGCTTGAGAAGAGAGAACAAGAACGTCTAGATAGAGAAGAAGCTTGGAAACGCCAAGAGATGTCTCGATTAGCTCGAGAACACGAGATCATGTCTCAAGAACGAGCAGCGTCTGCTTCTCGTGACGCTGCGATCATCTCATTGATCCAGAAAATCACTGGCCACACCATCCAACTACCTCCTTCTTTATCATCACAACCGCCTCAACCGCCTCCGCCGCAACAACCACCACCCGCCGCTAAACGTCCTTCATCACAAGCTGTAGAACAACCTCATTCACAACCAATAATGGCGATTCCACAACAACAGATTCTTCCTCCACCTCCTCCTCCTCCTCCTCATCATCATCACCAACAAGATCAGAAACAACAACAAGAGATGGTTATAAGCTCGGAACAATCATCATTACCCTCGTCATCGCGATGGCCAAAGGCGGAGATTCTTGCGCTTATAAACCTGAGAAGCGGAATGGAACCAAGGTACCAAGATAATGTTCCCAAAGGACTTCTATGGGAAGAGATCTCAAGTTCAATGAAGAGAATGGGATACAACAGAAACGCAAAGAGATGCAAAGAGAAATGGGAAAACATAAACAAATACTACAAGAAAGTTAAAGAAAGCAACAAGAAACGCCCTCAAGACGCTAAGACCTGTCCTTACTTTCACCGTCTTGATCTTCTATACCGCAACAAAGTACTCGGTAGTGGTGGTGGTGGTGGTTCTAGCACTTCTGGTCTACCTCAAGACACAACACCAACAGTACAAAAGCAGAGTCCGGTCTCTACGACTAAGCCGCCACAAGAAGGAGTTGCTAACATTCATCAACCTCATGGGCCGGCTTCAAGTGAGGAAGAACCTATAGAGGAAAGTCCACAAGGAGCAGAAAAGGTAAAAACTTTGCTTTTTAACTCTCAGAATGTGAATTGGTTTGTGTTTCCTTAATAACTAAAATCTTGATTTGTTGGAAATGAAGCCAGAAGACCTTGTGATGAGAGAGCTGATGCAACACCAACACCAACAACAACAACAGCAACAAGAGTCAATGATAGGTGAGTATGAAAAGATTGAAGCGTCTCACAATTATAACAACATGGAGGAAGAAGAAGAGGAGCTTGATGAAGAAGAGCTAGACGAGGATGAGAAGTCCGCGGCTTATGAGATCGCGTTTCAGAGCCCTGCAAACAGAGGAGGCAATGGCCACACGGAGCCACCGTTCTTGACAATGGTTCAGTAAATCAGGAATCACTGTTCTCGAGTCCCCCTCAGATTCCAAGAAAATGTACTTATGTGTGCATAGTTTCTAAACAACACCCCAAAAAAAAAAACACTCAAAACACAAAACACACTTCTGACACCAAAAAACTGAAATTCAAGGTTCTCATCAATCTTGATATTTTTCAGTGAATACAATTCTTTTTTTTTCCCACATTCTTTCCCTTTGTTCCTTTCTTTCTCTCACTGTCTCTTGTTTGTTTCTCTGTTCATTGTTTTCTTCTTCAACACCATTGTTCATCACACACACACACCCACACACCCACATGAACAAAAACTCTAGCTAAAGGTCTTTTAGATTATTTGGAGTTGTAATTCATCAGCAAAGTCTCACACTTTTTTTTCTTTTTTTCTTTTTCCTTTTCTTCTTAAAACATTTGTTGATTGGTTGGTTAATTGGGGAATAAAGAGTCTTTTTTTTTGTCTTCCTTGAGGTTAATAAGAATCATTCAGTTATCAGTCAAAGGTGAAGAAGACTTAAGAAACAAGAGAAACATATTTGAATTGATAGATGAAAAAGATCATTGGCTTATTCCTTTACTCAAAGACTCAACAAAAAGATGAGAAGAGAGACTCACTCAAAGCCATAGTTTTGTTTGAGAGAAGAGAAGAGAAGAAAGAATCTGTGTTTTATGTTTTATCCTTTTTTTGCGGCGCCCACAAAGACACACAATCCGATAAGCCATTATTCATTTGTGTCACAATCAATTAAACAGAGTCACTCAAAGTTTTGTTCTTTTGTTTCAACTTTCTCCTTTTTTTTTGGTTTATAATTTTTTTCCATATAATCAAAAGCATGTGCAGCTTTTGTACTTACAACGACAAGACTCGTGCCACTCTCATTGTTCATCTTCGGTTTCTCTTTTGCTTTTTTTTTTTAATACCTTCAAAAACCGTTCAGAAATATATTGATTTACTGCAAAACTATAAAAAAAAAAAGTTAAAAAGCTGGTTATTTTGAATGGAGAGAATATACAAAAACATGGATTGAGACAGCATGATCACACCAAAAAAAGATTAAAAGAGAAACAAAAAAAAAATTTAAAAGAAAAGAAAAGATTCTGTATCTTTTTGATAGAGAGAGTAATAATGGAGGAAATGGGTACAGGTAAGAAAGAGTAAGTACCACTTTGATTGCCAACTTGCTTTCACCTCTTTGTGTCTTACAACAGCTGCCCCAACGTGCAATCATTTATATAAAACGTATGGTATGTATCTAATTATACAGATATATATATATATATTACAAAAAAATGTAATGCTTGTGTATAAAATTATATTACAAAAAAATGTAATGCTTGTGTATAAAATACACCAACGAGCCCTGTCCTACCCATGTGCATTTGTTGTTTTCTTTATTAATTAGACTTTTCATTTTTGTTGTTTTTGTTTAATTACGTATATATTTGTGGGTAGCCCCAAAAAAATATATACCCAACATGTAATCAACAATTTCACATGTTGATCCCACCATAAACTCAATATGCTTAAGATCTATCTGTGTGTTTAAGTCACTCACATGTAGTTTCCTTTTTGATTAGGCTTCCTTCTCTTTTCTTGTCTACAAATCCGTAAGTTTTTTTCTTTTGTTTGTGTTTTTTTTTTCTTTCATTATGAATAGACTAATTATATCTACAAACCAAGTAAAATCTTTAATATATAAATCCAGTGTTCCGGTTCGAAAAGACTACAAACCTAGGCCTGGAACTTTGTAGTGAACCAAACAAAATAACAAAAACTGTCTTTGAGGTTATTGATTGGGGAACCTTGACGAGAAAGCTACCCTTTTTTCAAACTAGTGTCAAGGTCCAAGCACAAAGACAAAAATACAAATCTTTCAACGACCATATTTTGAGAATCTTGATAATTAGAAAATCCAACAAATGTTAGTTGGAAGTTTTACAAAAACACAATCCAATCCATCATCTCCCACTTCCATTTACACAAAGAAAGGGCATACCCTGTTTTTTTTTTTTTTTAAAGAACCTTAGGTCACTTTTGCCCCAAGAAAACAAAATTTATCAAGTAAAATCAATAATGGGGGAGAAAAATCCAAAGTTGGGAACTATGAAGCTGTGTAGTTATATAAGTTAGGTATTTCAATCAAGCTCTGCTCTGCTTTTACTTCTCTTCATCTTCGCCTTGAACCTCGACTTCACCATCAATGTCTCTACTGTGTTTATGAAGTTACCAATGGCCATCACAACCAGAAGAACGCCACAAATCAATACCTGTCCCCAGCATTCACGTTATCATCAGAAAACCATTGGAAATGGGAAGCAAGAAAAGCTAGAGACTGAGTTTATCGATATTCACAAGTTTCCAATATCGATTATATATATTAAACTATTGTCTACACATCAAGAATTTATGTTTTTTTGGGAAAAAAAAGAAAAAAAAAAAGAACAAAAGGAAAAAAAAAAAAAATAAAAAAAAAAAAAAAAAAAAAAATACCTGCCATTCGGCGACTACCCCAGTTAAAGCTGTCCTGAGCAACTGCAGTCCAACGTATGCTTCAAAGCCCTGAGTTTGCCAAAGTATAATACAACAATGTTTAACTACAATACGATAAGCAAGCTTATGAACTTAGTCTATGTCTGAAGTTTCCTTTGGATCGATGAGGAGTGAAAACAAGATCTTTCATTGTTTAGACCATCTCACAAGTCTGAGAGGACATCAAAAAAGTTTGGTTTACTTTGTAAATATCTTCAAAGATATATTTGAGTTCCAAATATATCCTTATGGAAGCCATGCATACGGATAATAGCTACAAATCACACAAGACTGATCTATGGTGCAAGAAATATGAAGCTTTAAGATGCTCTAGCATAACCTTATTGTGCAACAAAAGTAGAATTGTTACCTGTAAAGTGAACAAAATAGGACATAATAGCCATAATTGCCCATCTACTCCAGCGGTTTCTCCCCATACAACATCCATCCTCTTAGCCTGAAAATGGTACACAATGCACATTTTTCACAGCCATTTCACAGAGGCAGATATGAATTGGGCCAGAAAAAAGTGCAAATACTATGGTACCTTTCCCATTGCAATGCGAGTGTATAATCTTTGGCGCTGATATCTATTTTGCAGAAGCATCGCAACACCTTGCATCATAGCCCATTGGAGGAAAAGACAGACTCCTTTCTGCAGAATATTTAGGATGATCCATAAACAATTACTTGGTAAGATTTTACTCTGCATATATGTTAATAACCAACTACCTGCTTCTGAACACAGTTTGGTTGACCTTTGATTTCCCAAGTGAGACTGACAAGGGCCATAGCCATGGCACAATAATGATGATAAAGCCACCTGCAAAAGCATATCAGCCCCGAGGTTTAAGTCATCTCCATGCTAACTGGTGGATAAGATCACCAGAGTATCACGCAATAAAATTCACGTTCTAAATAACATGATTCACTTCAGATCATCAAGCCACTGAGGGCTTTAAGGGTGACTAAAGTTCTTTATTATCCTTTCAAAGATATAGAGATTCAAGTTCTACTTGACAACAAGAACAAACTACCACTTCAACAGCATTCCCATATTTTTATCCAATGGCAGACAGAAGACATTTGAAAGGAAAATCAAAACAGCGTGAAACCTGATGCATTACATTCCCTATAGAAATTCCTATCATCCACTCAATTCCAATGCCCCTCATTCGGTAGTGAGATCAATATAGGCTTCGAGGTGTACTAAAAATAGAGGCAAAACACAAAAGGGTAGCAAAACATTGACCAGCGACAATTAGTTCGATGAGTTGCTTGCAGTCAAGCTTACACCTTAAAGCCAATAGTAATTTTTCATGGGCAGTCATAAAGAGAGAATAGACAAACAAGGCGACTCAGCAGCACACAGAATCTAACAAACAGGAAGAGAGTCCACCCACAAGAAAAACCGAACCCTGCTCTCAAAGGAAGGAGCAACCTAATGAAAGAAACTATGATCAAGATGTAGCATACTAATTTACCCAAACGAGATACATCATGTAACTTTCACCAATAACATAACAATCGCATCAACCTAGAATACTTCAACTTTATAAAACACTGGATAACAATAGCAAACTGCAACTTAAGGGATCAATCAAAACCAATCACAAGCAACTAAGAAGGGATGGGATAAGAGTACCATGAACGGATATCACTCCCGTTGGCTCTCAAAATGTTCTCTCGCATAACCAAACCAGCATAAAGGAACAGAAGCCAAGCCTGATAAAGGGAGTTTACATGTTAACAGACAAATAACAATATTTAAGTAACTCAAATCAACAAAAACATCAACCCTAGTATACCTCGTAGAGCTGAACAGGGAATGCAGGCTGTCTCTTATACACATCTAGATGTGTATAAGAGACAGACTTTAAGCTGTATGTCTTTTCGTGAGGCTCGAACATTCACAGGTCCCAAAAACATTCTTACAAAGCGTCCTGCTTTCAATCATAAAAAGGGCATTTGACGCATTCAAACAGTGACGAGACGACGACAATGGATCAAAAACCATATAATTGAATCTGAGATTTGATAAGTGATCCCGAGGGAGAGAGGAGGAGAAACCTTGGGGTTTGGAGGGAAGAAAAGAGGAAGTGTCCCCATCGGCAAGCATGCATCTAGCTCGTTGCAGATCCTCCTCCAGCTACAGCAGGAGAAGGAAAGAAAATTTGAGAATTTGAGAAACGAAAGACAGATCGAAAAAGGGAGAGGGAGATGGGTCAGAAGAAGAAGGATGCCTTCTCGAAAAGCTTGGGATCGAGATGTCTGTCGGAGACAAGTGTGGAGTGGAGGCGGCGGATTGATGCGTCGACGACGGAGGATCTCTGGCGGAGAGAGACCTCTTCCTGGGAAGAAGAAGAGACGAAGGAGGTGGCAGAGTCGTGGAGCTCTTTAACCTGCTCGACGATCCGTCTCACTTCTTCTTCAACCTCCATGGTGTCGATTCCGAAGGTGAGATCGGACTTTTGTGTGTCCGAATGAGGGATGACAAATTCGAGGAAACCCACGAAGAAAAGGAAGGATTTTTGAAGAGACGGAGAGGAAGAAGAAGATGAAGAAGAAGAAGAAAGAGAAGAAAAGGTTGGAGTTTATTTTGGTATTACTCAAACTGACGAGGTCCTCAGTTGTAAATACGAATGATTCGCACGCATCTCTTTCCTCATGCTCTTCCTAAACCCTTGATTAAAAATTAGGAAATAAAAATGAAAAATAATAATAATAAAATAAAACCACACTATTACATAAATTTTATGTCGGCATGAAGGGCATGGAATACATAAATTTCTAAAAAAAATTTCAACGAAATGGTATTTTATATGTGTATCATCATTGATTCATTATCCATACAAAGCTTTCATATATTAAATATAAATATACAATTTATTATATAAATTTTGATATTTCAAAATTGCTAATTAACACATTTCACTTTTCTTTGAATCGGATCTTGCATTTTTACACAAATTGTACTCGAAGGTTTTCGACTGCGTTAATTGCTCAAACACAATAACGATCATAACTAAGGATAATTAATTTGATATGGTTATCACAAAAGCATATGTTCTTTGAAAGAAGTGGGTGAATAATGGCTCGAGCTGGGCTCAACAGGATGGGTTAATAGGGGCCACTCTTCTCTTGGAGTATCTCGAATGTTCCACGTTTTTGTAAGCAACACGAGAAAATAATTTAAAGAAAACTATCCAGAAACGTTCCTCGCATCTCCAAAATTAGTTGCCTCATACGATGAGCTGTTTCGAATGATTAACGTTATGCGATGGACTCATGTAGCATTATGCTATGAGGAGAGTTCAAGACCTTTTGTTACTCCCGCCTTAACTAAACTGAGGGAGAGCTTTGATGAGGTTTGGATCAGTTTGCCATTGGATGACGCACTGGACAACTGGGAGAAGTCTTATCTGCCAAGGTGGAAAGCCGCTAATGACATGGTGGAGTTGCTAAAAAACTGCATGCGACAAGGTAGAGAAAATTTGATTATGATATTTGAAAGTCGTCGTTGGAGTAAGGTTCGCCGAAGTAATGGACCAGTTGAACGTAAAAAGTGGATTGCCCTTGCTTCATGGGCTTGGGATGTCGAAGTTGACAATTGTTCGATTTGCTTAAACCATATCATGAGTCCATGCATTGAATGCGAGGCTTATATGTGCACCTCCACAAACGTGGATTGCAATGTTGTTTTATGTGGGGGAGGGGGAGAGGGGTTTGCAATCACACATTCCATTATCATTGGGGGGAGAGAGCTTGCAATCACACATTTCATTATCATTGGAGGGAGGGGGAGGGGGCTTGCAATCACACATTTCATTATCATTTTGGAGAGGGAGGGGGGGGGGACTATCACTACATCAGTTGTTGGTTAAAGAACGTGTCTATATGTCCATTGGATTGCACATTTATGATACTAAGATTGTGGAAACATAGATTTACTGTTCAGTGAACGTCTTACCGTTGTGCAGGCTTTGAGCGATGTCTTTGATCTTTTATGTTTAAAAAGAATTAAAGCCTATTTTCCAAAAATTTGGCACTTCTAACTTCCAATACTCGGTGAAATTTACTATAATGCCAATTCGAAACCCACTTAAATCCCTTGAATTTTTTTTGCTACTTAATATGATCACGACACATGTCAGATTTAGACACATGTCGCGGTAAAAACATATTAGTAAATAAAAAATATAGTTTAGAAAATTATACAATTAATTATTTGTCATGAAAAGAAAAAAAAAAGACTTCAATTATAAGGAAATGAATCATTTTGATACAACCGTTGTCCTTTACTTCGATTTCCTTTTCTTCCAACTGTTGTCCAAATCATTTCTTGAATTTATTGAGTTGGCTTGATAGGTCTTCCTCCTCGGCTCCTTTGTGAGGCTGAATCATTAGGGAATGAATTCTTTTGATCCAAAGAAGTAAAACGATAACCCATAACTCCTCCACAATCTTCCTCAAACCGCGTTGAATCATCAGGAACTGAATTTTTTATATTTTATTATAAATTCGCGTATACCGAAATCCTAATCTAATTTCATTAGAAAATCTAAAACAATCAACTTACTAAGATACAATCTCATGCGCTTCCAATAAAGTTTATGATGCTTTAAATTTATTTTGCTTTCAAGTTTTATTGTATTAACCTAAGAGTTCTGATAACTCCGTTTGTTTCATGTAACCCGAAAGATTAAATTAATCTAAACTTGCTAAGATACAATCTCATGCTCTTCCAAAACCCTCCCAAGTCCCCACCACATCGCTCTCTAACTCTTAATTAAGCTTCATTTTACTTGTTTTTTTAATAATTAAAATATAAGAAAATCTGTTTAACCTAGATGCAAGCTACTTGTTTTTCATTTTCTTTTTCCAACTATGATGGCCTTCTTGAACCACAAATTATAAACGATTTTCAAATGTGACACTCTTAGCGATTGCATAAGCACCATTGTTTGTTATTGGTGTTTTAGGAAAATTACAATTGGAGCAATTTGACCTTCAATCGTTGGCCAATCAACTAGACTTTACATGCCCTCCATTGCCTTAATTAATCCAGCTATTTATTTTCGCATCTACCTCCGATATATAATCGGGAGAAAGCTTCTTTTTTTTACTATGTGTGATAACTTCTTATTTCAGATCATGTAAGACTCACATAACTCACATGGACCAGACAAAATTAATATGTCGCTGCATCCATTTACTGGCATCATCCCGAGAGTTGGCAATAATTTCATTCGCTTCCTAGTTATCCCAAAAACCAAAGTTACTTATGTTATTTCTAAATTAACCAAAGAGCTCATGGGAATAGTGTAACATCCGTATCCAAAATATAGGTACCGAATCAGTTTATTCTGATGAAATCTGGATCATAGTCAATGAATGATTGAGGAATGAGTAAACCAAGAGAAACAAGTAATTAATGAGTTGGTCGGATGGATCGGGAAAGTGATAGATGAGTTGGATCAATGTGGAGTGGACCTCGACTCTGAGAAAACCTGATTGGTAAATTGGTTTTATTAATCAATTCGATTAGTCATCTGAATTAACAATTAAGCATCCAATTTTATTATCAGAAAGACTTATTAGATTCACTCTGATTTTTTTATACAAAATTGTGTATTTTAAGAGAAAAGAGACATTAGAATCAGAACGAGAAAATGTTCCGCACCATAGTGAGCTGCCTCCACTGTTACGGCATTGCCTCCTTTGTTGCGGTACTGCCTCAGATGCCTGCCCTTCTAAGTTGATGCATGCCTCTTAAGCAGTTAAGCTGATCCATCGTTTCAAAGCAAGTTATTAATATATGAAATCTCTCCAATCCGATGATACATAAGGATCTTTTTCATAGTGAAATTGTAATAGTAGGTCTTCCAAAACTTTTTTGCCAAATCATGTTCAGGTTCTTAAGAATTTAAAAATCCCAAGATTTGGAAAAAGTGTCTAGGAGTTTTTAAACAACTTTGTCCTTGTTGGTATTCCTCCCTAGTGCAGTATATATATATATATATATATATATAAAGACTTTTAATATAATTTTGTGGTTACATAAAGATCAAAAAATAAGAGGCAAAAGGCAAAAAAAAAAGAGGCAAAAAGAAAAGAAAGGAAAAGTGAGAGAAGAAAAAAAGAGAGAAAAACAATTTTTCGTCTAGATTCTTCAAGATTGTGTTTGGAAGCTTGAGAGTTTCCTGATCGGGCTGAAACTTTGAAGGAAGCTTCTTGACTCAGTGGGTTTGAGATTCAACGGTTGGTTTCACGAGAATTCGGATTTTAGCGTGGCTTTTCGCTGCACTTTTTCAGCTGGTTCTGTCTTGAGTGTTTGAGAAATATAATGGTGAGTTCTTCTCTGTTTGAGCTAAAATTTGGCAGAGGTGTTGTTGACTTGTTCATCTTGGATCTGTACAGTGGGATCTTCCTCTGGTGGCCGGAATCCTAGTGAACTAAAGGTCGTTTGTGACTGCTTATTTTCTAAGCTCTTAAATTGCTTTTGTATTGCTCTCTTGTTGAGTTTCTTGTGTTGAAGATTGCTATGTGTGAGCTTAAGTCTTTGGATCTGTTCTGTGGGAACAGGGAGGATATGGTTGTAACTCATATTCATTTCATATAGTGAATTTTTGAGTGGACTACAGTCCTGTGGTTTTTTACTCCTCACATCGAGGAGGTTTTCCACGTAAAATAAGTTTGCGTCTTATTTACTTTCTGATTTGATTACTGTCTGCCATCGTCGATGTATTTTTCTCACAGGTTCACACAAGTGCGGGGAACTTTATTTCCGCTGCGCCTTTGTTGCGTTTTGTGTTTTCTCCAACAGAGTGGTATCAGAGCTTCTGGTTTTGAGAGCTTTTGGTTATTGGTTTGCTTGTGTGAACGATGAAAAATATGGGCAGAATGATAAGTTTGAATGGTGCTAACTATCATCTATGGAAAGGCAAGATGGAGGATTTGCTTTTCGTGAAGGAGTTTCATACGGTGTTTCACGAGAATAAACCTGCTAATATAACCGATGATGATTGGAAGCTGCTGCATCGTAAAGTGTGTGGTTCGATAAGGCAGTGGGTAGATGATAATGTGTTGCATCATATTGAGAATGAGATTGATGCTCGTCTGTTGTGGTTGAAGCTGGAGCAGTTGTATGCTCGGAAGAGATGGAATAATAAGATGTACATGATTAAGAAGTTGATATAGCTGAGGTATCAGGAGGGAATTCCGATGACAGATCACTTGAATGAGTTTCAGGGATTGCTCAACAAACTGTCTGTCATGTGAATCAAGTTTGATGACGAGATTCACGGTTTGTGGCTTCTTGGTACATTACCAGATTCTTGGGAGGTGTTCATGATGTCTATTTGTAGCTCCACGTCGGATGGTGCTATTTCGATGGACTTAGTGAAGAGCAGTCTCTTGAATGAGGAAACAAGAAAGCAATCAAATGCTAGTTCCTCGCGTTCAGATGTTTTAGTTACTAAGTCAAGGGGGAGGAATACACATCAAGAGCTCAAGAAGGACAAGAGCAGAAGCAGAAGCAAGTCTAATATATTTGCGAATCTAGAGTGCCACTACTGTCATAAGAAAGGGCACACGAAGAAACATTGCTGGAAGTTGAAAAGGGACAACAAGCAGCAAGGAGACGGTGAAGATCGAGTGACAATCACCGATGATCAGTTTCTGATTCTCCATAATTGTGATGCCATTAATGTTGCATGTCAAGACACCAGTTAAGTGGTTGATAGTGGAGCTACTACTCATGCTACATCGCAGCGGGACTTATTTCCTACCTATACTTCGGGTGATTATGATTATGTGAAGATGGGTAATGATGGTTTGGCTTAAGTTGTTGGCATTGGTGATATTTGTTTGGAGACTAGTATTGGTACTAGACTTGTGCTTAAAGGAGTTAAGCATGTCCCATATGTTCGTTTGAACTTGATATACACGGGAAGACTTGATAATGAAGGTTTTTATAGCTTATTTGTTGGTGGTAAATGGAAACTTTTAAGAGGTTCTATGGTTGTGGCTCGAGGTGATAAGCTTTCATCTTTCTATTGGATGTAAGCTAGGATCATTAAAGACATTGTTAATGCTTTAGAGAATGATGATGCCATGCAGTTGTGGCATAAGAGACTCAGTCACATGAGTGAGAAAAGATTGTCTGTGTTGTCTAAGAAGGAGTCTATTCCAGGGATATCCGGTTTGCACTTGTAGAAGTGTGCATATTGTTTTGCGGGAAAATAACACATATTCTCTTTCAAATCTTCTGCACCTTCTAGGAAATCTGAGATACTTGATCTGGTGCACTCAGATGTATGTGGTCCAATGAAGACAAAATCTCTTGGTGGGGCATCATATTTTGTCACTTTCATTGATGATCATTCCAGGAAGTTGTGGGTTTACACTATGAAGACGAAAGATCAGGTTCTGGGATATTTCAAGCATTTTGTGGCATTGGTTGAAAGACAAACGGGAAAGAAGTTGAAGTGTATCCGCAGTGATAATGGTGGAGAGTATTATGGACCATTTGATGCTTATTGCAAGGAACATGGTATTAGGCATCAGTTTACGCCACCTAAGACTCCACAGTTGAATGGGTTGGCTGAGAGGATGAACATGACGATTGTCGAGAGAGTGAGATGTTTAATTTCACAGCTAGGCTTGACGATGACTTTCTGGGCTGAAGCTTTGAGCACGGTTGTTCATGTGCTAAATTTGTCATCAAGTGCTCCGTTGGAGGGTAATATTCCAAAGAGAGTTTGGACCGGTGAGGATGTTTCTTATGATCATAGGTCTTTGGGTGCAAGACATTTGTGCATATTCCTAAAGATGAGAGGTCGAAGTTTGAGTCGAAGTCGCGGCAATGCGTGTTCATTGGTTATGGTCAGGATGAATTTGGATACATATTTTATGATCCCGTTGAGAAGAAGCTTATTAGGAGCAGAGATGTTGTGTTCATGGAATATCAAACGATTAAGGACATTGACAAGTCCATAAAACCAGCTTAGAGTTTTGAGGGTTTGATTGATTCAGAGGTTTCTCCTTCTACATCGGTCCACGGTCAGGTCGAAGGTGAGGTTCAAGTTGATACACCTAGTGCAGATGCACCTGCACATGATGATGATGATGGTATTGGTGGTCATGGTGACGATCATGATGGAACACCAATTACCGAGAACCTACCTGCTGTTAGAAGATTTGAGAGAGGTCTAAAGACGTCGACAAGGTATGATCCTAGTAAGAATGTGTTACTTACTGATGTGGGAGAATATGAAAGTTTTGGTGAAGCTTTGGAAGATGAACACAAAGATAAATGGCTTGGTGCTATGGGAGAAGAGGTGGATTCTTTTAGGGGTGTCAAACGGGCTAACCCGCACCCAAATGGCCCGCACCGCAGCAGTTGCTCCTCCTCTCTGGACTGCAGCGGGTTGATCCGCGCGGGTCACGGATCACTCTTATGATGTTCAAACCCGCCCCCCCAAAAACTACGGGCTATGCGGACAAACCCGCGGATCATTAAAACTGCAGGTTTTTCATAAAAAGTTACAGGTTTTTCATAAAAAGTTGCAGGTTTTGAGAATTGGTTTTCTGCGTGTTCTTCCACGTGATTCTCCTTTAATGTCTCTCATCTCAATTGCAGAATAAAGAATAAATAACTTGAAAACTAAATAAACTACATGTCAGAATCCAAATGGAACATAAGATATTTATTTCATCTCTAAAGCATAACAAGAGATTTCCAGTGATTTTTTAAGACACGAACATAAACAAAGTATGTGAGCTAGTATACTGTTTGTGAGTATCCAAATCATTATGCTTATGAAAATGATTCTATAATAAAATTAACTTTTTCTTACGGGCTCTCTCTCTCTAATTATCTATGTGACTCTGTGTCAGACCAAAATATCATTCTTAGGACAAAAACAAGTGTGTGCTTGTGAAGAAGAAGAAGAGACCACAATATTGAATTTCTCTGTTAACTTCCACATTCATAACATAACTCAGAAACAGAGATTATTAAAAAATAAAAACTGAATTTGTGTAAACAAAAGATGAATGAAACTGATGCAAAAAAAAAGAATCAAACTCAATCCTGGAAAACTCTTTGAAACAATCATACGTTTGAAAGCAAACTGAAACAATCGTACGTCAAGCTTCCGTATAGAAACCGTCTTCTTCCGAAAGATCAAACTAAAATCAGAAAAGCAACCTAAAACACAAATCCAAGAAGCAATTTGAAACAATAAAACGTCAAGCAAACTGAAACAAATCCAAGAAGCCTAATGAAACACAAATCTGAGAAGCAAGTTTCTTCATCAACATCCATCAACTTCATCAATGATTGATTCAAAGGAAGGCAGTGGCTCATCTTCACCATCAAATTTTTCATCCTCCTCTACGCATATCAAAAAGAGAAATATAGTTAATATATAATTTATGAATATGTAATTGTAAAGCTTATAAAACCTATTTGATTACCATTTTCATATGCTTCAAAACCCTTTAGCCAATTGCGACTGCATATTAAGGCTTGAACATTTTTCGGAAGAAGACGGCTTCTATACTTGTTTAAAACTCGAGATCCAATGCTGAAAGATGATTCTGAAGCCACTGTTGTTATAGGAATGCTGAGAAGGTCACAAGCCATGGCAGCAAAAATCTCTAAAACGTTGAGAGTTATCTTTCCAATAAGTCAATATATCTAAACTCTTAAATTTCGCCGGGTCCAATGGCGGTTCCTCCAAATACAATATCAAGGATGACTTCCCACTAACAGCAACATTTGATTTGCGAAAGGCAAAGAATCCTGTTCCATTAACAAAAAAAAATTATGTTAGCAAAAAGTGTATGAAATCAAACATTTATGTAAAAATAAATCACTTACATTGTAATTTATAAAATTTCGTCTTTGTTCTTCGCATTCATTAGCTTGTTTTTGGTGAACAGTTTCACGCATTTTTGAAGACGGTGATGCAGATTTAAATTTACTCTCATAAGTCTCAAAAAGAGTAGTCAGTTTACCACGCAAATGTTTCAGCCTTTCTTCACAAGTTCCCTTATCGAGTTTTGCGAAACAAAATTCTGCAAGTGTCAACTTGAATCTTGGATCAAACACAGTAGCCATTGCAAGAATATCACTGTACTCTTCCCAATACTTGTCAAACTTCTGTTGCATAACCTTAACCATTTCTTTGATAATCCCATTCCTATGAGCTGCATGATCTTTCAACCAAATTTGAATCTTCCAAACTTGCATAAAATACAAGTTTGAAGTTGGGTAAGTTAAACCTGATATGAGACGCGTGATTTCATCAAAAGGCTCCAGAAAATCACAAATCATCTTTCCTACTATCCACTCATCTTCTGTTGGGAGAAACTTGTAGTTTTTTGGGTCAATGATTTTCAGATTAACAAAAGCAGGTCTATATTTGATCGCCATGTCAAGCATATGGTAGGTTGAATTCCATCGAGTTTGCACATCCAATATCAAACCAGCTTGTGATTTTATTCCAACTCTCTCAACACATTTTCCAAACAGAATTTCACGAGACTCAGAAGCTCCAACATATTTGATGCTCTCCCTAATCTTAGTCAAACAATCACCAATCACTTTCAACCCATCTTGAACAATGAGGTTAAGAATATGGGCTGAGCATCTGACATGAAAAAATTCTCCTCCACATAACAAATCATCACGCAACACAAGCTGTGATTTCAAAATATCTTGCATACTATCATTGCTAGTAGCATTATCTAAAGTCATAGAGAACACTTTTTTTTTCTATTCCCCATTCCTTAAACTTTTCAAGAAGCTCTATAGCTAAGTGCGTACCTGTATGTGGAGGCGGAAAAGCACAAAAAACTAGAATCTTATTCTGCAATTTCCAGTTGGTATCCACGTAATGTGCTGTCAAACACATGTAACCCTGATGAGTGATAGCAGACCATAAATCAGAAGTGAAGCAAATCCTTCCTCGAAGTTGAGCTAACTCTCTCTTTAACTTCGTTGTCTCATTCTCATAAAACTTGTAAACATCACTCGCGGCTGTGTTTCGACAAATGAACTTGACATCTGCATTCAAATACTTCCACACTGATCTAACTCTCTCATACTCAACATACGCATATGGTATATCATGTTGGATAATACACTTAGCCACCATTTCACGAAAACGAGATGATCAAGTTTTCGTGCTTGCAACTTTACTTCTGTATTGATCATCATCTGACCAACATCACCATTTCTGACCATAAGTTTGCATTTCTCAAGATGGCGTCTTAAAGTAGTTGTACCGTTCTTGTGTGACTCATGAGCATATTCCTTCTTGCAATGCTTACACACTGCCTTTTGTACAGTCTTACCCGATTTTTCTAGCTTACTTATCACCGTATAATGCGGCCATACATCTGAATGTTGCTTCTTCTTCTTTGGTTCATATGACTCTCCTTTGTCATCATCACCTTCAGCCTCATGCGCAGTTCGTTTTTTGTTTGTTGCAGAAACTTTTTCTTCATCTAAATGGTGCTTCCTCTGTCTCGTAGTAACGACATCATCATCTTCAACATCAACAACAAAGTTTTTTCGAAGATCTGATGCCTTTGATGACTTTGTTTCATCAAACGTTCGGCGTTCGTGTTCTGCGTTTAATTCATCAATAAGTCTCTGAGATTCAAAATCTACCCATCTTAAACTCTCTGAATTCTGTAAACAAATAAACAACATTAGTTAGTACTTAGTACACTACAAACAGACATGGAAAGGATTTCAAGATTTGACGTTTGGTAGAGAACTACGCTCAGGTTTTATAAAAATCTTAAACTTTCTTGAGTTTTGCTTACTTCTTGTGCAAGAGAACGAAGTTCACTGATATTTCTCTAGTAAAAAAAAACAGGATGCAGCAAACAAGATTAATGGTGAATTGCATGGTGTGCCTGATTTCATTATCGGTAACTACAGCGACGGAAACCTTGTTGCATCGTTAATGCATTGACATATCTAATATTTTAGAAATTAAAAACATCAGCTCAAAAAAATAAACGATCCTAAAAACTCCTTTAATTGAACTCCATTATAAATTTGCTCAAATAAAAAAACTTACAAAGTTCTCCATTACAAGGAGTTAATACTTAAAGTAGTGATCTTCTCTGTCTTTGAAAATCGTGAGGGCCTTTCTTTGAAAAAACAGAGATTGGGTCGGCGAGAGACGAGAGTTGATTGATAATGTCGATGACTCTGTTTTGTTCACAAAATAGTTAGGGCTTTAAGTTTTCTTTGATCGATTGATTTGTGATTACTTGGTTTGGTTTTGTAATTTTGTTGGATATAAACGTATGGTTTACTTTATTAGATTGATTAATGGGCTTAATTATAGATTTAAGAAATCAATTATATAGGATCATTAACAAAAGTACAAAACGTGATGACTCGCGGACCAAACTCGCTGAACCGCAAACCGTAACGGTTTTGTCCGCCGAACCCAGAAACCGCGACGGACTAGACCGCGAGACCCGCTACTTAACGATTTCAGAATGTCATGTCCGCACCCGCCCCATGGCGGACCTAGACGGGCCAAACCCGCGGATCATCGACCCGTTTTACACCCTTAGATTCTTTTGATGAGAATCATACATTTGAGTTGGTGAAGTTGCCAAAAGGTAAGAAGGCATTGCTTAATAAGTGGGTGTATAGGATTAAGCATGAAGATACCATTTTGCTACCTCGATACAAGGCTAGATTGGTTGTCAAAGGATTCAGCCAAAAGAAGGAGATTGATTATGATGAAATATTTTATCCTGTTGTGAAGATGTCATCCATTCAGGTTGTACTTGGATTGACAGCGAATCTTGATCTAGAGGTTAAACAAATGGATGTAAAGACGGCTTTCCTTCATGGTGATTTGGAGAAAGAGATTTACATGGTACAACCAGAAGGCTTCGTGAAGAAGGGCAAAGAAGACTTAGTTTACCGCTTGAAGAAAAGCCTTTTTGGATTGAAACAAGCACCGAGGCAGTGGTACATGAAGTTCAACTCTATTATGGGGGAGCGTGGTTATAAAGAGACTACTTCTGATAATTGTGTGTTTGTACAGGTGTTTGGTGATGATGATTTTATCATCTTGTTGTTGTATGTTGAGGATATGTTGATTGTGGGCAGGAACTTGAGCAGAATTCAAGAGCTAAAGAAGCAGCTTAGCAAGTCATTTGCCATGAAAGATTTGGGTCCAGCGAAACAGATTCTTGGTATTAGAATTTCTAGAGACAGAGGTGCGATGTTGATTCACTTGTCTCAAGAGAAGTATATTGAGAAAGTACTTCAAAGGTTTCACATGGACAAGTCTAAAGGTGTTAGCACTCCTCTTGCTACACACTTTAGATTGAGCATTCAACAGAGTCCGAGTACATATTCTGAGAAGGAAGATATGACGCGGTTTCCATATGCTTCTGCAGTTGGTAGTTTGATGTATGCTATGGTTTGTACAAGACCATATTTAGCTCAAGCCATTGGTACAGTTAGTCATTTTCTTTCAAAACCTGGAAGAGAACATTGGAATGCTGTGAAGTGGATTTTGAGATATTTTCGAGGGACTTCTAGTTTGAAGCTTACCTTTGGAGGTGATAAGTCATTGCTTGTCAGTTACACTTATTCTGATATGGCTGGAGATATTAATACAAGGAAGTCTACTTCGGGTTATTTGGTAACATTTGCGGGTGGAGCTGTGGCATGCAATCAAGATTGTAAAAGTGTGTTGCATTTTCTACCACCGAAGCTGAGTTTATAGGCGCAACAGAAGCTTGTAAGGAGTTGTTGTAGATGAAGAATTTTCTTGAGGAGATCGGTTTCAAGCAAGATAAGTATGTGTTGATTTGCGATAGTCAAAGTGCAATTTGTCTCGGGAAAAACTTTACATTTCATTCGCGTTCAAAACATATTGACAAGAGGTATAATTGGATATTAGATGTGGTTGCTTCTAAGGAAGTGGAACTTGTGAAAGTTCATACAGATGATAATGAAGCTGATATGATGAAAAAGCCATTGCCGAGAGGAAAGTTTGAAGTTTGGCTAGAGATAGCAGGTATGGCTGTTTCCTCTATCTAGTCGGAGGGAGAATTTGTTGTTCCTCCTAGTGGAGTATATATATATATAAAGACTTTTAATATAATTTTGTGGTTACATAAGGGTCAAAAGACAAGAGACAAGAGGCAAGAAAGAAAAGGAGGCAAGAAAGAAAAGGAGGCAAAAAGAAAAGAGAGGAAAAGTGAGAGAAGAAAGAGAGAGAGAAACACAGTTTTTCGTCTAGATTCTTCAAGACTGAGTTTGGAGGCTTGAGAGTTTCCTGATCAGGCTGAAACTTTGAAGAAAGTTTCGTGACTCAGTGGGTTTGAGATTCAACGGTGGGATTTTCATTTCAACGGTTGGTTTTTCGAGAATACGGGTTTTACCGTGGCTGTTTGCTGCAGTTTTTTAGCTGGTTGTGTCTTGAGTGTTTGGAAAATCTGACGGTGAGTTCTTCTCTGTTTGAGCTGAAATTTGGCAGATGTGTTGTTGACTTGTTCATCTTGGATCTGTACGGTTTTGTATTGCTCTTTTATTGAGTTTTTTGTGTTGGAGATTGCTCTGTGGGAGCTTAACTTTCTGGATCTGTTACTTGGGAACATGGAGGACGTGGTTGTAACTCATATTCATTTCATATAGTGAATTTTTGAGTGGACTACGCTCCCGTGATTTTTTACTCTTCACATCGAGTAGATTTTCCACGTAAAATAAATTTGCGTCTTATTTACTTTCTGCTTTGATTACTGTCTACCATCGTCGAAATATTTTTCTCATAAGTTCACACAAATGCGAAAAACTTTATTTTTGCTGCGCCATTGTTGCGTTTTGTGTTTTCCCCAAAAATCCTTTTATGTTTTCCCCAAAAATCCTTTTGTGTTTCCCCTAAGAATACTCTCATAATGCTCTATTTTGAGAATTTATTGCATCAAAGGGTTAAAACAGAAGTAAATTAGGATCCAACGTTTGTGCGCATCTCATTGATAGCAATTTGAAACATTGGTGACCAATTGACCATATCATTTTATTACTCTGTCGTTCTCTTCTTTGTGGCTTTATTTCTACATAGTTTTTTTGAATTAAACAAAAAAAACTTTATTTCCACATAGTTGCACCACTTGTAAATAATCTTCTTATTTCTTTGTCTTGAATTTGTTATTTTTTCTAACGTTTTTTTGTTAAAGACATTTTTTACTTCTTTTTCTAGTCTAAGTTAAATTTTTTGATAGTATAACTGAATAAAAAGACTTATAGAGAGATTCACTATGTTTTTTTTACAAAATTGTGTATTTTAAAAGAAAGAGAAATTAGAATCAGAATGAGAAATTGATTGGCAACAAATTGAGGTTTTTTTATTTTTTTTTATTTTGGAGCGGTGTTAGTTTGATATTTCTTTTAGCTCTATAGTTTTGAAAATTTTCGAAAGAAATATCAAACCAACACCAAGAAGAATAGAAATACAAGCTACAAACATCTTCAAACTATTTTAAATTTGGTAAATAAAAAATTGTCAAACCACCAGATCAACAAGTGCCATGTAAACTAATATTTATACGGCTGCAGCGTTAAAAAAATAGTCAAGATTAAGAAAAAAATACTACAGTAGATACTCTATAAATTATTTGATAAATTAATAGTCACTATAAATTAATAAATTAGCAAAATTCGATAAGATAATAAGATAATATTATTTTTGAAACTCCTATATAAATATATAGTTCTATTAATATCATAAATTAATAATTTGTATATATTTTTTCCATTTTACAATAACTAATGTTGTAGGGGGAAAATATGTTTCAAATTATATTATGTTTTTAACTTTTAATAAAATAATAATTAATTTTTAGTGTTTTTAACCATTTGTATTTGATAAATTGTTTTATCACTGGTTGAATTATGTTTTATATTACTTTTCAAACAATGATTATTAATTTATTGTTAAAAATTTATTTTCATGCTATTTAAGGATATTTCTTATAAATTAATAACTCTATAAAAATTAATAAAATATTATAATCTTAAAATTATTAATTTATAGAGGTTTTACTGTATTTATAAAAGAGGTATCATAAATGTCATGTGAAGAGAAAAGAAAAAAAAACACTCACTATTTGTAGGAAAATTTAGATTAAAAAAATAAATATAGAACCACATTATTACAATTTCATGTCGGCATCGTCGTATCCCTATTATTTCAAACACAATTTTTGAAAATAATACTAATTATTTTAATATAAACCTTTACCATTATAGGCAAATGTATGGGGACCTACAATAATTTAACTACAAAACTTCATATTTTCAAGCTCAAAATATCGAAAATAGACATGTTTTTGTCATACAGTTTAATATTTTTTGACACATCGTTTTGTTTTTGTTGATGTTGGTGGTATTCAAAATTGAATGATTTGAGTCAGTGCCATACATGTCCAAAAAAAAAAGTTCAAGGAAGATGCGAGCACAAAGCTCCAGTGAAAAGCTTCAAATAGAGGTGTTCAATTTGGATTAACCAAACATATCCGATTCAAACCAAATCGAAATAACCAATCCAAAAATCAAATCATAATTTAATATGGTTTTAATGAATTCACTTTTTTATAACCGAAAAATCGAAAATAAAAATCAAACCAAAATCGAAAAAATCCGATTTAAACCAAAATTTTCTCTAAAAATAAGTGATATATTATACTAAATACTGAATTCAAATTGAAATCGAATAACCAAACCATCCATAATAAATTCAGTTTTATTTTGGATATAATTATTGATAAACCAAAAAGCTGAAAAATCATAAAAATCGATTCGAAACCGAACCGAAATCCCGAAATCCGGATTGAACACTCTAAGTCATTTGGGAAAAAGCTATGATAGACTTAATTAACAACAAAAAATACATTTTTTTTTACATATCCTGCTTCAGGTCGTTGGACAAAAATTATGTAGCAAGTTTATTAGATTCATATGGAGCAAATTCCACTCACCCTAGGATTGAAAGAGCAGAACTCATCAACAAGTTCATCATGATTACTAAATCTGGTGACAAAATAGAAATGCCCGATACACTACATATGTTTTCTAAAAAACTTGGTCAAGAAGCTTCTACTGATAGGGCGACGAAAGTTATGGGACCATCGTGATAATTGATGTCTTAGACAACAATAATGTAATTTTTAACTTCTTGTAGACATTGTAATACTTTCAAATTGGTCCAAGGTAATTCTTTTGTTACTATTGTTGATAGTTCATGTCTTGTTTGTTACTGATTAATAGGAAACTTTTAGGATAAGATCTATCTTTCTTGACAAGGCTAATGTTAACATAACAAAAAGCTTCCAAAGTCATCACCTCAAAATATTGATTGGTAACCTTGTACTCTTGTGGTACAAAATATACTGTTTCAATAGTACTAATCAGAAAAGCAGTAGGTTTGATTGGTAATCTTTTACTGTTGCGGTACAAAGTATATCGCCTTAATAGTTATCAATCATAAAAGCAGAATAAAAAACGTTACCAATAATATTATAGATCTGAGTCACAATTGTATTCGTTTGAATTCAATAAAATGAAGTTATAGAAAAAAGAAAAAAAAAACATAGCAACATTTGTAGAAAATAACATTGGTTTTAAAAAAGAATAACCTGAGCCAACCTAATGGCTAAAATAGCCTAATAATGGTTTATCGCCAATCTTGTTCATCTAATATTTCTCGTTTTCAATACATAGAAAAATGCTAATTTTTAGCGTAAGAAACAAATCCTCTAAATGTGTTTTCCCATTTTTTAGACAAATCAAATCGCTTGTATTTTCCCAATTAATCATAGAAATTTTCTTTAACCAAAAAAAAAAAAAACAGAGATGAGAAACAGAAGAACATCAAAGTCCCAAAAAAGAAATCGAAACTAGCTTAAGAAGAAGGACCGGTCCAATAGGATTTTACAGCGATAAGGATCTTCTCAGGGATAAATGGACCTTTCTCATGATCCAAAATCCGACTTGCCCATTTCATTCCATTGGTTATGCTTTGTATCTTCGTCAACATTTCGACTGTGTCCCTAAACACCACTGTTCCTTCGGGTCTTAGTATTCTATCCATCTCGAGTAGTATCAACGTCACATCACACCTTCCATTAACAACAATAACAACAACGACAACATTATAAGTCACGTTTATGACACAAACACATATGCAAACAACAATTTTTATATTTGCGTTCACATGAGAAACATCTTTAAGAACCATACTAAATTCTTTTTAAATATAAAACATTTTCCTTTATAAGTAAGCGTATGAACCTACAATATTTTAACAAGAAAAAAACTTCATATTTTCATGCTCAAAATATCGAAAATGTACATGTTTTTGTCATATCATTTAAAATATTTTTTTTTAACATTTCTTTTTTTGTCAAATTGTTTTTCTTTCTATTGTCAACTTAACATATACACATGTAAAAGTAATTATAGTCCATGTAAATTATTGGACACGGTCCACTATATTTAGTCACTACACTCTTTTCATATAATACTTTTGTAAATCGCAAATGCAAGTAAAGTCTAGTGATTGGTGTTTACCTGTTTTCGTAGATGCTGAACAATCCACCGGCATGAATAAGATCATAAGTTCTTGGATACGTAGAGAATCCTTCACACCAATCTTGATATGTCCCTATGAATCCCCTCTCGTAAATCACCCCTAACGTTTGCTTCTCGGCATCCACAGGAACCACATTCATAACCCAAGATGGATATTTCACCATTGCTGCTGCAAATCCTCCAAGATATGCATTCATGTCCATGATGTTTCTGAACCTTCCACGTGAAAGCTCTGGCATTATCTGTTTGTAATAAGCCATTCTCTCCTTCCACACCTCATTGTCTTCTCTGAATTTCTCAGCATTGATCTCCGGGATTGTCCCCCGGATAATCCTAGGTGGGACCGCGAAAGCTCGGTCCGGCCAATCCTCCAACGCACCTCCTACGAATTCATCTGGACTGTTTGCTTCTGGCAATGGCGTTACACAAGATTCCAATTCTTTGTACCTATCAAAGATACATCAAGTTTCATTTTAGAATGTCTACAATAGTATTCCCTCTATTTCTAATTGATAGATCTTTTGGAATTTTCACACATATTAAGAAAAAATATTAAAATTTATCTATAAATGCATCATTTTTTTGTGATTTACAATTTCCTACAACTTTCAATCAATAGTAATTCAATTAATTTTCTTGAAATTTTTAATCTATCATCATTAACTAATAAAAAAATGCATAGAAAACTTACAAAATGCATAAAAAAATATATCTTTGTGAAACAAAAAGAAAAACTAGAAAATTTCTTTTATAAACAGAGATAGTATATAATAGACGGCCTCCTCGCTTATTGTCAAATGATTTTGAGTTGAAAACGATCATATCTGAAATTTGACAATAACATAAATATAACTTGAGCATTAATTTGGGAGGGGTTTAGATTGTTACCAAGCGAAATCGGGTTGATCTGATTTGCTGCATAGAGGAGGAGATTTATGAAGCCGTTTGAGTTTTTTACACTCAATGTGATTGATTGGCTTTTGCCAGATTGAAAAATCACCTTTCTCTGTAACTTTCTTCCAACAAAGACTCTTCGCTGCATCTTCTATTGAATCTTGCTCTTGCTTCAAATCCTCTTGTGATCTCTCCCAGCCTTTCCAATGTTTCTTCCAGTTGATCGGTGGGCCCGATAGGATCCAGTAACCACCCGGTCTTAAAACCCGGTCCACTTCGGTCAAGTACAAGCCATCTACACACAACTAATATTTTGGTTAAGTTTCCTGTAGCAATCAAGAACCTGATTGGAAAAAATCAAGAAAATTTTAATTACCGTTTTGAAACCAAGGAATCAAACAGCGAGAACAGTGAGCAAGATCGAACGCTCTAGCTGGATAAGGAAGCCTTATTGATCCCATAATCCCGATTATCGCAGGAACTCCACGTTCTAAGGCAAACTGGACTTGAGCTTCATGAGTGTCTCTCGGTGCGAAAGACATAGCCACAATGTCTCTCTTCAACAAGTAAGCACCAAAACTCGCCACCTATATAACAAACAAAAACTGAATCAATTACAAAACAAGCCAAAGATTGATGCACTGTGGATGCCTTAAGTGACAAGAATACTCGGTTTTTTCACAAGCCACTGGATTAGTATGGATTTTGATTAAAAAAATAAAAGTAAAAGATGGATGCATCTATAAAGGTAGTAGAGAAATCGAAACTTACACCACATCCTGTATCAATAGCTGTTCTAATGGATCCATCAGTAAGAGGGATGAGTCTAGAAATGTCATCAATGTAAGCATCAGCTCCACGTGGAAACCCGGTTCCACCACCAGGGAATCTGAATCGTTCTCCTTCGACTTGAATCCAGTTCTGGATTGCTTTCTCGATACTTAGCTCCTTGTGTGGGATGTTGTCGTACCAAGCATAGTCTCTGCTCTGAGGCCATTTGAATGGGATCTTGTAGTTTGGTGGAGGAGGAATCAGACAGTAGAGAAGCTCATCTTTCGAAGGACAATGCCTCTCTCTGTATTTCATCATGTTCCTATCGAATCTTCTCCCTCTCTCTCGATCTTCACATGGAGTGTACTCGCTGAGAGACATGTCGCATGGCTCGAAGTACTTTACGGTTTGATTCTTTTGCTTGAGCTCGAGTTTGTGATGGCTTTCGAAATCTAACTCAACTGGTTCTGAGGATGACAAAGAAGAGGAAGAAGAAGAGAGATTCTCATCATCATCAGAAGAAGAAGAGGATTTTTTTGTCTGAGTCTTTGTTTCGTCACATCCCATTCTTGAGAAAACCTCAGAGGAAGAAGATGGGGCTGTGTTGTTTTGCCAAGCTCCAAGAACGTAAGACAAGATGCAGAATCCACTCACACATAGAATCCAAATGAGTCTTTTTCTCTTTGCTTCTGCGTGGTGATGACTACTGTTCTCTTTCGCCATTTCTCTGTAGAGATGAATCAAAAAGACTCTGCAACTTTTATCTGATTTTAGTAAAACTAATGTAAGGTGATGGAAAAAATTCGATGTAAAATGTTAAAAAATGTACGAAAGGTTATAGTGGAGCTCGAAACACGAAGATAAGGGATCCACCATGAGAGGAAAATAGTGATAAAGAAACAAAACTTTGTCTGAATTTTTTTGTATAAAAAAAGGACAATTGGTCTCTATTCTTTAGCAAAAAGCCAAGAACCACACTTATTAGATGTGGTCTAAAAAGAGAGGGAAAAATATTAAAATTTTGAGATAAAGTTGGAGCCTGACTAGCCTTATTTTTCGTTTGGCCATGTATAACATATACACACACTGCTTCTAGCTGAAGAGCAGAAAAAAAAATGAGAAAATTAAATTATGCAAGTGTGTATTGGACAGCAAGAAATGTGAAATCTTTAAGAGGTTAAGAAAAAAGTCAAAATAAGGAAAATTACAGAACAAATTCACGTGGCACCCATAACTTTGGACTAAAGGAAATAATTATTAGGGTCATGTCCTTATGCCATTTTGTGGTTGATATTTTATATGAAATGATAATAAATGAGGCATAGTATTCTAGACAAGTCGAGCAGAATGTCAGAATTTTCATGCCCCCACAAAACTTTTGCTAGATTTATCGACTGTGCACAAGAATTCTTCGCACGTGACATACATATATGTTTATATACAATTATACACATGTGATTGTGTGAACATCATCGGTTTGTGGATGTTTAATAAGCAACTATAAGTTAGAGAGTACAACAGGTTGTTTGGACTAGTGGTTCAGCGCATGGTAGTACTATCACGCTCCTAGTTTGACTTCCGGTAGAAAGGATGCTTTACATCATATCATAACGTATTAGCAAAGGCTGGTTCTGAACTATGTGGAAATAAAGATCTTGCGCGAATCCCTCATAGTTAAAAAAAAAAAGCACTATAAGTTAGAAGTTACACAAGGAAATGAGGATGTGAAGTGTGAACTAATTTGCCATGATTTGAATCTTTTCCTCCTTGTTTTGTGGTTATATATGCAAATGGAAATGGTGGGGAACGGGATAGGACGGGGCGGGACAAAATGTAATGGAACATGAAAAATAATATCAACTTTCCATAAACTTGTTTATACTATTCCGTGTGATTCCTCTCGCTCCATTTCCATTGTATTCAATCAATTATAACCAATTTAGATCACATTGAAATTTGGACAAACCCGAAACACTTAATTAACCCCGTTGTATTCACACTTAAGTTCATAAAATTTCACGTATTGGCCTACATATTTCCATCAACTGTATCATTGTATCAATTCCTCATCCTTATGTAGTTATGTAGAGTCCTAATCAAAGTAGCAAGGTAAAGACGAGGAACTTGTGCTTCCACTACAACACCATGATCGATGTTTAGAAAAGCTAAAAGGTTGATAACAAATTCAAACCTTAAAACCATGATTTGAGCACATACCACAACGGAAAATATGGTAGTGAGACTATGGCCGGGTGTATTATTAATTGGCTACACTATCATTTGATGGAGTAAAAACATTACTCAGATATTACAGAAACGTTGGAATATTTCTAATATATTATATATTTTCTAAAAATTACTCAGATATTTTGTGCCCTTGTGTAATTACAATTAACATCCTTGATTAATATGAGATTTTTTTAATTAAAAAATGATTAACCAAAAATTAGTTTAATCCATCTCATTAAGATAAAATCCACGTCATTAACAACATTTATCTCCGTCGCATTTCGTCTCGGCGAAACTTCTCTCGGCGAACCTCTCTCTCTCTCAGCGAAACCTCTCTCTCTCTCTCGGCGATTCCGAAGTCGAACCCTAATTCCACCATCGTATCGTCTCTTCCGGCCACTTCTCTTATCTCCGTCGCATTTCGTCTCTTTTTTCGAGAGGGGACTCTTCGTTTTCGAGAGTGGACTCTTTGTTTCTCCATTGCTAAAAATCTCTCTTTTTTTCACGAACAACTTGCTCCGGTAAGTTCAAATCTTTTTTTTTGAGTTTAAACCGTTTAATTGCAAGTGATTCCCGTGATTTAAACCGTTTTCTGAAAACTATCGCGGTGATATTAATTGTTTTTATTTATGTTTATTACGGTTGATTTTTGCCATCGTTGATTTACATATGGTGACTGATTTGTTAGATCTATTCGATTTGGTGTATGGTTTATCAATGCATACGTGGCTGAGTTTGTTTTATGTTACGGCTGAGTGACTATTTACTTTACGGCTGATTTATGGTTTATCAATGCATCTGTGGCTGAGTTTGTTTTATGTTGCGACTGAGTTACGGTTTTCCAAATTTCTTCTGCTCCAAATCCAGAATTGAGGATCCAATCACAGAGACATATGTATATAAATAATTTGTCTCTGCTGATTAAGAGTTTTATTTTGGTTTTCGATTAGATGGATTTAAATTCGGGCTCATCTAGTAACAATAGGAGCCGAACGGCGGTCTTAAATTGTGTGATTGTCGATTGCCTACAAAAATTTTCACATCTTGGAAGATAAAAACCCAGGTCGAAGGTTCTTCGGCTGTGAATTGTACAAGGTATGTAGAAGAATGAGTGATTGTCTGGATCATATTTGATTGTATACAATTTTTATTTGTGTGTCATTAGGAGGGTGGGACAGTTCACTGCAAATATTTTAGGTGGTTTGATGAAGAAGAGGTGAAAGGATGGCCAAAAGAGCATTGATTCAAGCTCGAGATGAAATCCAGGAGAAGAAAAATGTGATCGATCAACTAAGTACAACAATTGTGGAGTTTCGTAGAGAATTGGAGAAGCATGAGGTGGAGAAATGTGCAGGAGTTGGTGATATACAACAACAATTTGAATTTGGATGGAAAGCAAAGATCTTGAAGTTGTTCTGTATCAGCAATGCATAAGTAGATGCATAAGTAGATATTTTGTTGGCCCTTTGTGTTTGGTTTGTAAGGACATCCCTTATATGATTCATGACTATTTGTGTTTGATTAAGATGTTGTGGTGATTAGATCTAAAACAAAACAAAACTTAAATGCAACTTGCAATGTCATTGCTATCAAAGAGGCTGAAAATTTGACACATTATATAACTTGCAATCCTTATGTAAGTTTGTCTAGGAATGGAATCTAAGTATAGCTTCACAATGTATGGATATAGGGTTTGGGATTTATCGTTTTGTTGAATAATTTTTAAAAAGTATAAACATGAACTAATTTCATGATCATTATTCGGTAAAGTGAATAAAAATGTTAATTACAACTTATTAAAGTGGTTTAATTACATGAATGTATCAAATATTCACATCTGCCACATTCGTGGTTTGGCCGAGTTATGCCATATTCGTGGTTTGACTGAGTTATTCTAACGACATGGCTGACTTAACGCAGATTCATTTGCGGTTTGGCTGAGTTATTCTTTTAATTAAAAAATGATTAACGAAAAATTAGTTTAATCCACGTCATTAAGATAAAAAAATAAAATAAATCCACGTCATTAACAACAGTTATGTCATTAATGATCAAAAGCGAGGGAAACTGAATTGTTCTCTTTTATTGGGACGGAAAAAAAAACCTCTCTCTCTCTCTCTCGACGATTCCGAAGTAATCGAAGTCGAACCCTAATTTCGCCGTCGTATAGTCTCTTCCGGCCGCTTCTCTTATCTCCGTCGCATTTCGTCCCTTTTTTCACGAACTCGAGCGGGGACTCTTCGTTTTCGAGAGTGGACTCTTCGTTTTCCATTGCTAAAAATCTCTCATTTTTGCACGAACAAACTTGATCCGGTAAGTTCGAATCTTTTTTTTTAGGTTAACCGTTTAATTGCATGTGATTACCGTGATTTAAACCGTTTTTCGAAAACTATCGCAATGATATTAAGGATTTTTATCGATGCTTATTACGGCTGATTTTCGCCGTCGTTGATTTACATATGGTTAGTTGATTTGTTAGATCTATTCGATTTGGTGTCTGGTTTATCAATGCATTTGTGGCTGAGAATGTTTTATGTTGCGACTAAGTTACGGGTTGCTTTACGGCTGATGTATGGTTTATCAATGCATTTGTGGCTGAGTTTGTTTTATGGTGTGGCTGAGTTATGATTTATGCATTTATGGCTAAGGTTATTTCTGAAGAACAAGCAAGGATTACCCTCCAAGACTTTACGCAGAA
The DNA here is from genome assembly GCA_020283515.1 of Alliaria petiolata. Classification (NCBI taxonomy): domain Eukaryota; kingdom Viridiplantae; phylum Streptophyta; class Magnoliopsida; order Brassicales; family Brassicaceae; genus Alliaria; species Alliaria petiolata. The sequence goes on from JAHZTW010000001.1 coordinate 351,072,094, forward strand.
GGGGAGTCTAATTTGGAGAATATATCCATTAACCACAATTTTAAGATGGCAGATCTCCCTGGAGAATCAATAGGTCAAGATGTGTGGGATCAAATGAAGGAGTTACCTATTGGAATAGTTGCTAAGCTATCTGACAGCCATTTCACATGGTCTGGTAAGACTGTACACTATCTTCTATGTAGACAGTTGAGTATACATAAGAAGGAGATTTGGTGTCTCGTCGGTGGTCAACCTATCAGGTTTGGCTTGAATTAATTTGGTCATATCACGGGTTTAAACACAGATCCAATGCCTACAGAGATGTTTGAACATAGAGCTGACTACAGAACGTTCTTCAGAGAAATGAATGTGCCTGGTGGGGAAGGACCAAAGTTAGATGAACTTAGGGCAAGATTATCAGTGTGCCGGACATGGCCTCCTCAAAAGCGTAAATGGTTGGGGCTGTTGCTTCTTCAAGTCATTGATATTTATGAATTGCATCATAATTCTAGAATACCATTCGAAAGTGCAAAAAGAGTTTTCGATGATGAAGCCATGAAGATTTATCCATGGGGTCGGTCAGCATTTGAAACTCTTGTTGATGTTATAAAGATGTTGAGTCCTATAGGAAATTTGTACACCATTAGTGGTATGGTTTACGTGTTACAGGCTTGGACGTATGATTCAGTCAAATGCTTTGGAGAGCGATTTGGGAACATAGTCAATAATGATGAGATACCGTTGGTTCGATGGGGTGGAAACCGTACACGTTCAACAATGGAATCGACCATTGCTGAAGAGATCATAACGTATGGTGAGGTAAGGTTTTGGCTGTGTTATGATAGTTAATGGCTGATTTATGTTTTTAATAATGGTTGAGTTCTATTTTAGTGATGGCTGAGTTATATTTTTGGATGGTTGAGTTATATTTTAGTGATTCCTGATGTATTGTTTAGTGATGCCTGATGTATGGTTTAGTGATGGCTGAGTTATGGTTTATTAGTGGTTGAGTTATGCTATAGTGATGTCTGAGTTATACCTATTTATGATTGAGTTAAAACTTACTGATGGGTTTCATAATCTCTTATGTTATAGGTGCGTGTGAGTAAAATGGTTATGAAGGACGATGTAAGAGAGCTATTTCATACGTGGCCAGATCAAGCAGAAGACCCAACACTTGATCACTTGATCCAAGACATACATGAGGATAAATTTATCAAAGGTTTTTGGGATGTGAAGAGGAATGAGAAGAAGAAAAAAGTAAATGTTATAGCAGCGGTTGAGTCTGAATCTCCCGCAAAAGAAGCAAAAAGTCCAGAAGGTCTCGAAAACCATGGAAGTGATCAACAATGAGGGTGGTGAATCTGGTGAAAGAGATGCACATAAGAAGAAGAAGAAAAAGAAAGAAGCAGAGGTAAGTGATATGGTATATAGTGAGTTTATATTTTATGTAACGTTTTGTTAGCTTGTTTATGCGTTTTTGTGTATGTGTTGCAAGGTGTTGGTGAATAGGACGATGTTGGGGAAGATGTGTCGGTTAGAACAGTCGTGGATATGGTGTCTAAATTAAATTCAAGGTTTGACACCGTTGATAGAACCATTAGAGAAATGTCTTTAAATTTGGAGAAGGTGATTGGAGATAGAGTAGAAGTGAGGATGGATGCAAGGTTTGTCCCAAGGATGACTGACATTGAAATCAGGTTTGGATATATTGAGACTGAATTCAAACAGATGAAAGAGCACCTGAATGCCATGAGGGTAGGGCAATCTGGCCAAAACGTTGGTGATGGCGAGTCAGATTTCAGAATTATCGATCTGCTCAAGAAGAAGAAGCCACAACTACCGACACCTCAAGTTCCACGGAAACCACCACAAAACTACTCTGTTACTAGTTCTATGGTAAGCTAAGAGTGGCATACATACGGCTAAAATATCAATACATTGCGGCTGAATTATGTTTAATGTATAGCTGAGTTGTCTTAACGTTGTGGTTGAGTTATCGTTATCTTATTCTCTTCGCTATGTTATACATGCGAAGAATTCTGTCGACGTAGAGAAGGACAGTGGTTTTGATGGAGTCAATAAGAATCCGTATAAGGAATTTGTTAAGGCTACTGATGGAAAAGATGATCATATTGATTTCATTGAGCAGTCTCCTGCTAAACGATTACGCCCAGAAATACAAAAAACCAAGTGTCCAAAGAAGCAGAGGTACATATGCCGGCCGAAGATAATAAGTCAAAGAGAAGAGGTAGAAAGCTTAAAATGGTGACCAAAGAAGCAGAGGTACAAAAAACAAACGTCGAAGATGTGAGGAAACAGATGCCGGCCGAAGATAATAAGGCAAAGAGAAGATGTAGAAAGCTTTCATCGGTGACGAAGCTGAAAATAAATTTACATGCTCCGAAAATTAAAGAGATGAAAGAAGCTGATGAAGTCTTGAAAAAGCTGACAATAACGACCCGAAGGAAGGTGACAGTGACATATGGGATGTCATATATCAGTTTGTCGCTGATAACAGCCGCATGTTGCCTGAGTCTGATGATGATGATGAGGAAAAGATTAGGATGGATAGAATTAAAGCTTTAAGGACGGAGAGTGCATTTAATTCACAACAAGATCATCCATCAAGGGTATTTCCTTATATTGGAGACAACGGATTAACGTGCATGAGGTAGAATTGTGTACCTTCACCTGGAATATATGATCCTCTGACACCGGTTGATCCGGCCAAATTGCAGAATGTTAAGGATTACCTAAAGCCATACGAGTATGACCCTTTAGACCTTATTTGTGTATGTTAACTTGTGTTTGTCTGTTTGGAATATCACATTGAGCAGGGCAACAATCTTTGTTGATTTCTATAGAGTTATTATCACCAAAAGAAAGCATTGGCCAGATCGAGAATATGGATGGTTGTTCGATGTTGTAAGTATTACTTTATGTCTGATTTATTGTTGTTTACAGCTGAATTATGATACAATATTATGTCTGAGTTATGCCACATCGCGGCTGAGTAATGCTATATCATGTCTCACTTATTACATCATGTGTGTGTGCGTTCTTGAGAGTCCTCAGGAACAAGTTCAAGCGAGATCCCTGCCCATTCCACAACAAGCGCATTGCGTTTATAGACACGTGATTCGTCACTCTATGGGTTAAAGAGTATGAACAGTTCAAGATAAAACCGAAGAGGTTTAAATTCAAAGACACCCCGTATGAGAACGTAGTTAACGATTTGCTTCCACTGGACCAACCAAAAAATATGAAGTGGATACAAGATGTGGATCACTTGTATATTATTCCACAAACCGGAGGCAATCACTAGGTGGCGCTGCACGTGGACCTGCGTAATGGGCATATTGATTGCTATGATAGTATCGTGGGAGAAGTAACCCCAAAAAGTGAATATAAGATTCTGGAAAGTTGTAGGCCGTTTACGCGGATGATTCCAGCATTGATGAACGATCTAGTTCCTGCCACAATCCGTGAACCTAACTTCGAGCAGTTTACCTTCAGAAGGAGGAGTGTCTCCACGGTCCCTCAAAACGTACAAGTTAGGGATTGTGGCGTGTACGCGTGTAAATTTGTCGAATGTCTAGCGCTTGGTTTAACTTTCGATGACATCTGTTATCAAAATATCTAGGCTATACGGGTTAAGATGGCAGCAGATATCTACGAAGAGGCACCTGATATGCTTGCACAGTTTCAATGATATATTCTGTTTTCGTTGATACCTATTATGATATTAAAATATTTGGATTTTGAACATAATCGTTTGTGGCTGATTTAAGGATTTTACAAACATACTTACCGGCTGATTTATAGTCAAGTTACGGCTGATTTGCTAATATCATCAACATCAGTGTTACTGCTGAGTTACGAAACATATCCAACCTAACAGACCCATATCATCAACAACAGTGTTACGACTGAGTTACGAAACGAACCCAACCTAACAGACCAATATCATCAACAACAGTGTTCCCATCCGTTGGATTTAGTTTTATCAATTGTTGATAATAAAATAAAGCATGATCCTTGTTTCTAAGAATTAACCAATGAGAAACAAGTTATTTATTGTCTACACTAAATAAATATATTTAATAATTAGTTACATGTGTTGTAATTTTTTATATCAATCGATTTATAGTTTATGTTTAAGAATTAAGGGTTTAGAGTTTAGAATTTGAATTTGGGAAATTAAAGTTTATTTGTGGTTAATCCAGTTACTACGAGTAGCCACAAAATCGTAGTTACTTAGTGATACAAATTTTTGTTACAAATTAATGTTGTGACAAAAAACGAAGCTATGCTGACCAATTCTTGTAGTGAGTATATAACTTGCATTCCTTAATGTAAGTTTGTATAGGAATGGAATCTAATTTTTCACATGAATGTATTAAATATTCACATCTATCATATTCGTGGTTTGGCCGAGTTATGCCATATTCGTGGTTTGGCTGAGTTATTATAACGACATGGCTGACTTAAGGCAGATTCATTCGTGGTTTGGCTGAGTTATTCTAACGACATGATTGACTTAAACCAGATTCATTCGTGGTTTCCCTGCGTTATTCTAACGACATGTCTAAGTTTTAGTTAAGTTACGGCTGATTTATAGTCAAGTTTAACAATGGAATTCCCGGGTATGCTAAAATAAAGTGAAATCAAAATTCAAAAGAAAAGATGATCATTGCTAGATAAAACACCATTACATAGAAGTTCATAGAGAAGACGACAGTACAAAGAAGTTTAACAATGAAATTCACGGGTATGTTAAAATCAAGTGAAATCAAAAGTCAAAAGAAAAGATGATCATAGCTAGCTAAAACACCATTACATAGAAATTCATAGAGAAGACGGCAGTACAAAGAAGTTTAACAATGGAATTCACATTTTGAAACCGACATCATCTGGGCCAAATTTCTCAAACATATTGACCAAATTATTCCACACTATCCTATTAATCTACTCGGGCTTATCACCACCACGTGCCAATATTCTCTTCAACGCATGCATCTAGTCTCGGAATAACGTTCTAGCACACAAATTAAACTGCGTCCAAACCGTTGAAGTATGTTTTGGATCCCACGTGTATTTACGCTACAAATAAAGAAAAGAAAAGAAGTTATAAGAGTATATAACCATATTAGAGTTTTTGTTTTAGTGTGCTTTATATCAAAAATTAGTAGTGTCTTATAATGGATGGGAATAAAGCGGTACGTCGGCCACTCATGGTGCCAGTTGTGTTGAAGGATCTCTCCGATAGCGACATAGAGAAAGTGATTGAACTTGAACCACGTAACAATGGTTTTGCCCGCACCAGGGTATTGAACGGGAAGATTCGCCCGATCAGCAGCGTTAAGGATCGCTTCAACATCTCTGAGAAACTGTCTTGTGATGGGAGGAACAACGTCCATGTCGAAAGGTTGTAACGGAGAGAATGAGATGGAAAATAAGATTTAGGAGAATCTGATATAAAGAGAAATAGAGATAGGAAGACGAAAGGTTGCGTAAAATAGGTTAACTTATGGTTTTGCGGCAAAACAACAGTGTTACGCCTGAGTTATAATACTTAATGGAAGACGAAAGGTTGCGTAAAATAGGTTAACATATGGTTTCGCGGCAAAACAACACTGTCACGACTGAGTTATAATATTTCATGTCTGAGTTATTATACTTGACGGCTGAGTTATAATACTAAACGGAAGACGAAAGGTTGCGTAAAATATGTTAACTTATGGTTTCGCGGCAAAACAACAGTGGTACGACTGAGTTATAATACTTCACGACTGAGTTATAATACTTCACGGCTGAGTTATTATACTTCACGACTGATTTATAATATATTACGGAAGACGAAAGGTTGCGTAAAATAGGTTAACTTATGGCTTCGCGGTAAATCCACATTTGATGGCTGAGTTATAATACTTTACAGAAGACGAAAGGTTGTGTAAAATAGGTTAACTTAAGGTTTCACGGCAAATCCACATTTGATGGCTGAGTTATAATACTTCACAGAAGAGGAAAGGTTTCGTAGATTAACAAATTAGGGTTTCGCGGCTGAGTTATAATGCTTCACATAAACATAAAACACATAAACATAAAACACATAAACTAACGGTCATGTTCGCTATTACCAAATAGGAAAACAAAAAATACTTGCCAACAATACTACGTCGGACAAGTTATTGCATTATGCCCAACTTGTTTACATCGAGAACATGCGAGTTGCTTCCTAGGACGTTTATTTCCAAGGGCAACTTCCAAAGATGATTTAATCCTAATTTTATTGAGCCTTCCTATCCAAGGGCAAGCACGGTTGGATAGTTACAATTTCAGGAACAAGTAGTGCTGTAACTGAAGGCATGATTGAATCAGCGTATGCGTTAACCAAATAACCGCTCTTATAGTAAGGACTGCATAGGGATATACGAGACACACTCGTATGCTCTGCAGCTGCGATTGTATGGACGCATGATATTTTTTCGTGGTCGAAACGACGGCATGTGCATCTTTTTGCATCCAGATTTACAACATGCAAATATGTTCCATATGTCACTTGTACACGTAAAGCATCAATCGTTAGTACATCCATAAGTTTTGCTGCGGTGACACGGGCTTATTTGAGAGTAGAACAAAAAAAAAAAATGTTAAGGCTGTTTATCAAAATAATGTCTGGTTTATGAGCATTTGACGAGTGACTTATGTAAACAATTACAGCTGAGTTACTTGTAACAGTTTTTCAATTGATTCCGCTATATTCGTAGTCATTAAATTGTACCTTTCACCAGGGAAATGAACACGCGCCCACATTCGGGCACCAGCTCTTTGGAGGTAACCATGTAGTTCAGGATGAAGAGCTTCAATCTCATTGAATGCCTTTGTAAAATCAGCTAGCCTAAAACACCTTGCCGATTTTTTCACCAGAGGGAACAAATGTTTTCCTTTGAATTTCACCAAAATGTTCTTATACAATGGTAAGTGCAAATTCCACGAGAAGCCAACAGATACACATGACCAATTGCTTTCCCTATTGACTTATGTTTGTCCGAGATTATCGCAAGATCCTTATTGTCACAAATAAAAACTTTGAGTTGCGTAAAAAACCAACGCTAAGAATCATCATTTTCAGTGTCATCAACACCGAAAGCTATTGGGAAAATCTGAAAATACCATCCCGGGCTAGGTCTGTTAGAAGCGTCCATTTGTAACTACCATGGAGAAACGTACCGTCGACAACAACAACTTTGCGCATGAAAGGAAACCCAACAACACTCGCACCAAAAGCAATGAACACATATTTGAATCTTCCACACTCATCAATTTGAAGACGCGTGATTGTACCCGGATTTGCCCGTCTTATCATGTATAGGTAAGAAGGCAAATCTTTAAAACTACTCCCAGGAGTCCCCAGATCGATCTGCCTTGCAAACCTTAGCGTCCTATGTGACTTCCAATAATCCATCTGTTGACACAAACATATTAATAAATCAGCCGAAAAAACAATCCTAAAAGTCAGCCATAAACAATCGTAACAATAAGTCAGCCATAAACAACCTATAAGTCAGCCATAAACAATCCTAAAAGTCAGCCATAAACAATCCTATAAGTCAGCCATAAACAATCCTATAAGTCAGCCATAAACAATCCTATAAGTCCGCCGGAGTGTATTAATAAATCAATAAGTCAGCTATAAAATAATCTATAAGTCAGCCGCAAACAATCTATTACCTGTATACTAAAATGCTTATTGATAATTATTCCGACACTGCGAGGTTTAACAGATGGACCAATGTCACCAAGAAAGTCCCTGTAAAGAGTTCCCAAAATATCAGGTGTTGCTTGTCGGGATCGATTAGAACGTTTCGTCACAGAACATGTGTGTTCCGAATCGTATATACGAACATAAAAATGCGGCTCATCCCCTTGTTTAAATACACGAACTCTCTAACGACATCCATCCACCCAGCACTTAATAATCAGTGTACTCAGATTTTATACTGGTACATCAAAATCAAATCCATCCCTTACCGAAAGAAGTTTCAGTCGTTTCTCCAACTCTTCTTTGCTCCCGTATCGTTGTCCTACAGCGAGGTTTAGCGAAGACATCTCCAACCTTAAAGCCTCCGAGTTCCTAATCGATCCGGTCATTTCAATGTTCTGAGGTCTCTTCTTAGGAGGCAGAGTCGGTGAATCTTCGTCTTTATTATGAGGCTCGCCGTATACAGTAAAGTTTTCATCATCAGATGACGCACCATCAGAGTCGTCGAAAACATCAAATCGGCTTGAAAATTCATCAGCTTCTTCTTCGTCATCTGCTTCGTCGACATCTTCATCGTCTTCTTCGTCTTGATTTTGACTATAATCATAACATGAACCATCAAATCCCCCACCGTAATCTTTGTATCTAGATTCTACTTTTGAGTCAGAACTGATTGGTCGTTTCATCCTTCGTCTTGATCCATCCTTCCGACTAATTTCGCTAGACTTTTTCTCCGTAAACTCCACACTAAGACGTAGCTGATCGATTTTCCATAGGCTTAGAAAACAAAGCACTGTCTATCATTGGAGACATAAACTGGTGGAGTATCATGCGACATATTTTTCATAGCCTTGTTCGAGAACATGTAGCTCAGCTTTACCAGATGGCTAAACTCCTTCAATCTGTAGTCATCGAGAACCAACTTGACAAGCTTCTCGTGCATTGTTTCCGCATCTATCTGCACAACTTTATACCCTCTATCGTCGGTGTTAAATACATATTTGTGTTTCTTTACCCAATTACCAGAAACTACAATTCTCGAAACCGGATCTATCATATATCAGAGAAGGATGAACGAAAATGAAGAAGAACGAGGAAGACGATAACGAATTGGATATTCAAAATTTAAGTTCTGGATATCTCTGTTGATGTGAAGAACAACGACGGCGAGAAATACGATGATGACGACGAGGAAGAGGAAGACGACGTTTCGTATTTCTCTGTTGATGATGACATGGAAATATGCATCCGACGTCATTTTTTAATTGATGAAGTGGCAAGTAAGCTACCAAACGAACACGTAAATCAACTGCCTTAAATCAGCCATCAAACAAAACTTTAAGTCAGTCGTAACATGAATACTATTACATTAATTAAAAAACGAAAAACGGCTGCCAAATTCAGCCATTTAATGTCGTAGCTCAGTTGAAAATCTTTAGCTCAGCCGTATCATTTAATAAGTCAGTCGTCAAAGCATGCTATTGTGGTAATTAATCTTTCGCTACTAAATCAGCCATAATTAGGCTGAGTTTTTCGTTAACCCAGCTCATTACGGCTGATTTATGACACTTACACAAAAATCAGCCGTAACGAAGCAATAACTCAGCCAGCCGGAGAAAGTTAATTCATCTGTGTCGAAACAATAACTCAACCCAATTTTGACAAATCAACCATCGGGAATTAAAAAGTAATGGCATTCCTTGTAATTCTTTGATTTCTGGTGTGGCGTCGCGTTTTTTTTTCTGATGTGGAATTAAAAAGTAATGGCATTTCTTATAATTATGTTTTTTCCTATAACATGTAACAAGGACACGCTGGGTATAGAAAATATAGGCGAAATACGATAGTAATAAAATAAAGTTTTGTATGTAACTGGTCATATCAGCTTATCACCTAATTTTTATGATATCTGAGTAACTTTCTCTAAAAACATAAGACCATATATAATTTTAAATTCCTTTACCAATGTAGGTCTAGTGACTACTTCCTTTTGCAAAACAATCACCAAATTTTTTATTTTTTTTATTAAGGACTTTTGCATATAGTTAACATTTAACACAATCAATATAGAAACCGTCGAACATTTGCATATAGTTACACACCGAAACTCCACTACGCCTTACTACGCCTGAGTTTTTCGTTAACCCAACTCATTACGCCTGATTTATAACACTTACACAAAAATCAGCCGTAACGAAGCAATAACTCATCCAGCCGGAGAAAGTTAATTCATCCGTGTCAAAACAATAACTCAGCCAAATTTTGACAAATCAACCATCGGGAATTAAAAAGTAATGGCATTCCTTGTAATTCCTTGATTTATGACGTGGTGGCGTATTTTTCTGATGTGCAATTAAAAAGTAATGGTATTCCTTGTAATTACGTTTTTTCCTATAACATATAACAAGAGCACGCTGGGTATAAAAAATATAGGCGAAATATGATAGTAATAAAAAAAAAAACTTATATGTAATTGGTCATATTACCTTATCATCTAATTTATATGATATCTAAGTAACTTTCTCTAAGAACATAAGACCATAATTTTAAATTTCTTTACGAATGTAGGTATAGTGACTACTTCCCTTTGCAAAACAATCACCAATTTTTTTTTTTTTTATTAAGGACTTTTGCATATAGTTAACATTTAACACAATCAATATAGAAACCGTCGAACATTTGCATTACACACCGAAACTCCACTTTTTACAAACATACATGAACAAACAATCATAAAGAAACAAAATTCAAAACAAGCCAAGACCAAAGATTTTTCACCTTAAAGCCAATTTCATCAATCAACAAGCCGAAAACCACAAACCTTCTTCGAGTTGATGATTAAACATTTGCATATAGTTACATACCCAAACTCCAGTTTTTACAAACGTACATGATAACATGAACAATCATAAAGAAACAAAACTCAAAACAAGCCAAGACCAAAGATATTCACCTTAAGCCACATTCATCAATCAACAATCCGAAAAACCACAAACAACTCCCCAAGAGGTTGTCTAGAAGCACTTCCTGTGAACAATGGCTGGTCCTGATTCCTCATATTCTGCCTTTGATATCCACATCTGCATTTCCGGACAATGTAACCAAACATCAGTACTTTAAGTGAATCACTGAAACATAAACACAGTTAAAGAGTTTTACCATACCTGTTGAAATGTGCTAAGAGAAGCCAATATGGAACCTCCAATCCATACACTATACTTCCTCTCAGGTGGTGCAACCACCTTAATCTTCATGCTGCTTGGCGCCAACGCCGTGATCTCTTTGGTCATCCGGTCAGCGATTCCCGGAAACATGGTCGATCCACCACTGAGCACAATGTTACCATACAGGTCCTTTCTTATGTCGACATCACATTTCATGATGGAGTTATAAGTGGTCTCGTGAATCCCCGGTGCTTCCATTCCGACAAACGACGGCTGAAAGAGGACTTCCGGGCAACGGAATCTTTCTGCACCGATGGTGATCACCTGACCATCGGGGAGCTCGTAGCTATTCTCGATCGCAGAGCTTGATTTCGCCGTCTCAAGCTCCTGCTCGTAATCCAACGCTACATAAGCAAGCTTCTCCTTGATGTCTCTCACGATTTCTCTCTCAGCGCTTGTGGTGAATGTGTACCCTCTCTCTGTCAAGATCTTCATCAAAGCATCGGTAAGGTCTCGTCCGGCTAAGTCAAGCCTGAGAATGGCATGAGGAAGCGCATAGCCTTCGTATATAGGAACCGTGTGACTTACTCCATCACCAGAATCTAACACAATACCTGCAAGTAAACCAAATAAACAAGAGGGAGAGCAACCTAAAGACTCTGTTCTAATATACAAAACTAGGGTGTAAATGGAATAAAAATTGAATTCTATTCATTTCAAAATGGTATAATTTTTCAAAATGATTTTTCTTTTCTTATGTGGAATGAATGGATAATTGCAATGATTTTGCATTTTCTTTCATTGTTACTAATAACAATTTTTCCTTTTCAAAAAAAAAAAAAAAAACTAATAACAATTTTATGAAATTTCGTGGAATTCTCAATTACATATGATTTATTTATAAAAATCACGATTCAGTTACAGCCTAGGTCTTGAGCATTCGGTTTTTTCGGGTCGGGGATTTTGGTTTTCTGTTTTTTCGGTTTTTAGAAAATGTTACCAAACTGAACCGAACATTAATATTTCGGTTCGGTTTTGTTCGGAACTCGGGTTATTTGGTTTGGTTTTGGATATTATTATGTGTTCCGAAGTGAACCGAAATCGTTAATATATACCGGTTTATTGGGTTAATTTGGTGAAAAGACATGAATCATACGGCTATATTCGGTTTATTTGGTTTTTGGTTTTAGTAAATTAGGGAAAAGTTTTAGTAAATTAGGAGAATTCTCGGTTTAGATTAAACCGATCGGTTGCTGTTTGCCGAACCAAACCGAAAGCCGATTGAATTTTCAAAACTTGCCGATCGTTTCTCAGCTACAAACCGGTTTTAAACCGGAAACCGAGAATATTGGTTCGATCGGTTCGGTTTTTCTCGGTTGCATTAAACCGAAGGCACAAGCCTAATACAAAAGTAACAAACATAGCAGGGACATCTAACCTGTAGTACGCCCACTGGCGTAAAGCGAAAGCACGGCTTGAATGGCAACATACATAGCAGGGACATCAAAAGTCTCAAACATGATCTGAGTCATCTTCTCTCTGTTGGCTTTAGGGTTGAGAGGAGCTTCAGTAAGAAGCACAGGGTGTTCCTCAGGAGCAACACGGAGCTCATTGTAGAAAGTGTGATGCCAGATCTTCTCCATGTCATCCCAGTTACTAACTATACCGTGTTCAATGGGATACTTCAAGGTAAGTATACCTCTTTTCGACTGAGCCTCATCGCCAACATAAGCATCTTTCTGTCCCATACCAACCATAACACCAGCATGTCTAGGACGACCTATAATGCTAGGGAAGACTGATCTTGGAGCATCGTCACCAGCAAAACCAGCCTAACAGAAAAAGAACGGTAACCGATTTTAGAATCAAAAGATTGAAACCGGTTTAAGTAGACTTGATCAACAAGTTAGGAGAGAAGAGTCAGTCCCAGAATTAAGAGAGAAGGTAAAGAAAGAGGCTTACTTTGACCATTCCGGTTCCGTTATCGACAACAAGTGGTTGAATCTCCTCAGCTTCTGCCATAATCTTAGATTATAAACCTTAAACCAGAGAAAGAGGATCAGATTTCGACAAGAAGAGCCACGAATAACATAACAGAATTAAAAGACATGCAGAGCGAATCCGGAGTTTGGTAGAAATCCGTTTCAATGATCGGAGGAAACGCAAACGAAAGACCAGTTGGATCAATCATAGAGTGGTAAAGTATATAAGTAAAGGATCATCATCAAGAACAGAGTGATCATCATCAAGCCAAAGACAGATAGCATCATAGCAAAGACTATGAGGTAAAGTTCAAGGAGCTAAAGAAAAGCAAGAACAAGAGAAAAGAGACTTACGGTGGCTAGCGCAAGAGATCAGAGATCGCAATGACGGAGAGAGAGAGAGAAAGCTTGAGAAGTCTGTTTAGTGAAGGAATCTAAAAGGACCGAGAAAAAGGAAGAGAAGAAGAGTCTATCGTGTGACACTGACACCATTAGTGCTTCGTGGCCCCTCTTATTCTCGTGCTTTACTTTTTTTCTTCTTTGCTTTTTGGTAAATCAAATCAAAATACTTCAATTTCTTGGGTCTAGTGACACTTATGAGGTGACTAACTCTTAAGATGACAATTATGTAGCACTGTAAGAGGTTGATAATGATCTGAGTGAGACTTACATATCAAATCGATACACAACTCGTTCTTCCAAATTTCAATTCAATCTCAAAGGATTTTAACAAGGCAATTAAAAGAAAGTGAGAAGGGGTAAAAGATTGTGTCTCCAAAACTTGTGCAGAAGTCAGTAAATAAAGATCTCGAACAAAAAGTGAACAAGGGATAAGCCGAGTTTTGCAACACCGGTGGATTTGGATTTGGATTTGGTCTGTAAAACAAAACTAAACATACAAAAGAAACAAGAAAGTGGAGCTAGTAGAATAATTTGGATCTATTCCTCCTCAACGATCTTGGCCTTCTCGCTAACATAGATACCGTCAAGGAACTTCCTTATATCCTTCTTCTTCACGTGACATTTCTGCAAAATCACATAAACCCCCATTGCTATTACAAAAGACCCCTTACATAAAAGTGTAATCAACGTGGTTTCGCAATACAAAATGTGATGCCAATTTCAAACTTCTACCAAAAACCCCTTTTTAAAATGGTAAGGAGACAATCAGTATGTTAACTTAAGCATTTTTGTAGTCAATATTGTAATATGGACGGATTTTCAAGGCAGCTTCACTATGCAAAATTGTGATACTAAGTTCAAAGATCAACCAAGAAACCTTCTAAACACAACATCAAGAACGAACAACAATATGCAAACACTGCCAAGTTCAACTCTTTTCGTAGTTTGACATTTTAAAAATCTATGAGAGACCGATTCTATAGATAATCAAGAATTGGATTTTCACCTGAGTTTCAAATCATTTACATGAATTTGGAATCTGCTAGTAAGAGAGTACCTGGTTGATCAAAGCGCATGACCTTGAGACAAGCTCAATATCGTTTCCATCAAGAACAATCTCATCCTTAACTTTCTCAGATCGAACAATGGTTACACCATTCAACATCTCTACCTTCCTCACCTGTTGTTCCAATATACCACATTTACATGTAAGCTCAGTGTTCAAAACACGAAGTATCATCCAACCATCTGAGATCACATTTTAGGAATGAAATTGAATCTAGCATCAGTCTATTTCATTCCGAGAGAATCAGATTAAGGAAACAAACCTTCTTCTCGCCGAGGAAGTTACGGATCTCGATGGACCTGTTGTCGCCGCCGATGGAGGCGTTGATGGGAAAATGGGCGTACACGAACCTCATCTTGTATCGGAAACCTCTGGTGACACCGGAGATGAGGTTATCGACGTGGCTAAGAGCGGTTCTGATGGAGGCGCTGGTTTTGCGCGATCCGAACCACGAATCGATCTTAAGCTTCCGTTTCCCAGTCTCCTCGTCCTTGATAAGCTGGAAATCGAGGTTCAGATGCTTGAAATCGCGAACGAGTTTGCCGCGAGGTCCTTCCACTTCGATCACTTTAGCGTGAACCTTGATGCTAACGCTATCGGGAATGTCCATCGTCTCCGAAGAAAGAATCGTCTTCATCTTCACCAAACTTTCTTTTCCTCGCTCCCTCGCTCTAGCTTTCCACGGCGCGGCGAGTTCTTAAGAGTCGGAGAAATGGAAACCCTAAAGGAGTTTTCTCAGTTTAGTAAATGGGCCGGCCCGCTTATATATCCCATTTTGGCCATGCCAATTTCTTAAAAACAAAACAAATCTGGATCCATGATTTTTAAAATAATTTTATAATATTTGATTTTAATAAAAAGATAAAAGTAATATGATGTAAGTTGTCGACAAAAAAAAAATATGATGTAAGTTTTAATAATTAAAAAAATTGATTATGAAATATCACATAATCTACATGATATTGATATGATATATTTTTGTAGAATAAAAATGAACTAGTATAATATCGTATCACAATAATTGAGTAGATTATATAATTTTATATTCAAATTTGCAATTATTTTTTATATTAATGAAACTGTACATTTATGAATGTTAAAATAGGTATTTTTTTTTTTGAACGGGCTTTCGAATGTTAAAATAGGTTAATCCGTCTATATAACTTGTCTTGAATGTTAAAATAGGTTAATCCGTCTATATAACTTGTCTTGCACCAGATTAAAATATATTTTATATTTTGACGAACCAGTCCACAAAAAACTAAACCTTAATTCGCTCCACCAAAATACCGAGTAATACTAATATTAATTAACTAACTTCTCACATTTAACTTTTTTTAATAAAGTTTCTATTATTTAGTCTAATTATGTGGTTCACCTAACGAAACATATTTAAACCAGACAAAACTATAAACTTGAACGTCAAATAAGTGAAAATATTTATCACTATAAATTTTGGTCGTTTTTATTATATATTTATTGATATTATTCATCTTTGTAACCAATGTTGGAGTTTTAAACACATGTTTTCTTTTATATATATTGAGTAATCTATGCCCATTTTTAATATTTTCATAATCGAACTTTCGATTACTTTTCAAATGAATGTAACTACACATTTGTAAGTGCTAAATTGAACTAATATATCCATTTAACCTGAAATTAGAGCAAAATTGTAAGATTTATAAGCATAGAGAAAATTGACACCATTTTTTTATATCAAGTTAGGAGAGAATCCGCGTTAATGTACAGGTGTTATTTTAATTTGTGAATATTTAATATGTTTTTAGATTTTTATTTTAATTATCAATATTATTTTACATCTTTTTAATATTTTTTTGTTGATCATTCTTTTAATATTTTCTATACATTTTTATAAGTATTTATTTATTCGTCATGCTCTTTTCATTTATTTAAATTTCAATAGTAATTTTTTTTTTAATTTAACATTTTGAGTTTTCTTTTTTTTCACATACATGTTATTGATTCCATTTAATTTTCTAATTTTTTTTTAATTTTTGTATACTTTTACATGTTTTTTTGGGTCATATTCTTCTTTCTATTTTTTATAATTTGTTATTTTATCGATTATTTATTGAGTATATTTTTGTGGGTTTTTAAATATTATTTAAAGAAGTAGATATTAATTTGGTTTTATATTTTGGGTTTTTAATTTTATTTAAAAAAGTATATATTAATTCGGTTTTATATTTAACACATTGAAAAATAAATCATGGACTAATAAGTGGGCAACCCTCTTCATCTATAATCAACAATATTAGAAATCAATAAAAAATACAAATTTTGAATAACATTGAAAAATCAAGAGTTATATAAAAATAAAATAAAATATTCAAAAGTATTTTTGATTAACTAGAATATAAAATATTATTTAACATTCACGTAGTATCTAGTCAATAATAAAAAAAACTTTTCACTTTCATTGAATAGTTTAAAAGATAATATTATGAACATTAATTGATTTGTTTAAAAAAATGTAACTTTAAGTTAAAGAGAATGATACGTGTCATCTCTACATCGACTAAAAATGATGATGTGTGTAACAACCGCATCCCATCTAAAGGTGATGTCCATTTGGAAAAACCAGGTCCAAGTGAAAACCCTAGGCGCGACTCCATCTTCTTCCTTCATTAAAAAGGTGCAGCATGAAGTTGAAGAGCCACAAGCCCAATCGTCGACGCTGAAGCTATGCCGGAATCTCTCCAGCTCCACTGTCATTGTTTCTGATCGAGCCGAAGCATCTAGACGTGGAGGCTCACCGCACCTTGCTCGCCGTGAGACTCGTGAAGCGGTAGTCGTGATCGCGCATCAACGCAAGCCGTCGTCTCTTTCACTCTGCCGTCACCGTCGATCTGCCGTGAGCCACCACCGTCGACCTGCCATGAGCCACCACCGTCGATCTGCCGTGAGCCACCACCGTCGTCCGTGAGTCGTCACTGTGGTAAGAGATCCGAGTTTCCTTCATCGCCGCTGCTACGTTTCATTTTCCCAAGAAGTTGTCGACATATTAAACCACCATTGTTGCTTGGGTTTTAAGCTACGTTTGATTCGCCATTGCTGTTTCAGATCCGGTTAGTTTCTAAAGCCTTCGCTCAGGCTCGTCATCTGTTCGTTTCGTTTTTCGTCCGTGAAGCAAAGGTGAGGACCACATGGTGCAATTCCGTTATATACATTTATAGTTGCGTATATATAGTTTAGTACTTTGTTAAAATACATATATATATACGTATATCTATAAGTATATGCGTATTTGGGTGTTATGTATTTATATATATATAAATATATATAAATGCGTGTGTTCGTATTTGGTTGGGAAGAACCTAGATGTAGTTAGTATTGTTTAAAACGAATACAGTTGAATGATGTGATGAATAATGTGTGATGATGTTTGATCGTGAGATTAGTATCGTTTGCGAGGAGATAGAATATGTTGTCGTAAGGCATGGTAGCGGTCGTAAGTGGGACGGGTTTATCCTCACTGTGTGGTTCGTTTTGTGTTATGTGGCAGATGTATCCGCGGGAAGCTATGGATCAGATGGATGGTGAATTTCACGACCTTCGTCAAGGAAACCAAGACATCAGGGAATACGAGGAGGAGTTCAACCGTTTGAAAAGGTTTGCAGGCAAGTACCTGGATGAGCAGGATCTGATCAGGAGGTTCATAAAAGGAATGCAGATCGAGCTTAAGAGTCGTTGCCAGCTAAGGACATACAATGACATGGTCGAGTTAGTTGAAACGACAGCGACACATGAAAAATGATTGGATGAGGAGCTTAAGCAGAATAAGAGTGCCCAAGCAAAGGCAGAAAGGAGAGCGGGAACTCATAAGAGGACATGGGACACTGAAAATCATAGACAATCATCAGCTTCACTAAATGCATGCAGAGCATGTGGAAAAAGGCACCTTGGGAAATGCATGAAAGATGTCATTTGTCACAAATGCAACCAGCCGGGCCATCATCAGAAAGACTGCGATGGGAAGGCACATCCTTTCAGAGGCTGTTACCGCTGTGGGCAAAGTGGTCACTTTGCTAAAGACTGCATGACTGAGCTGTCAGGTCAGCCGCAAGGAGACCGTAACCAGGAACAGTTTCCACCAACACCAAAGAGGCAGGCCACAGCCCCGTGCGTGTTTTTCATTGGAGAACATAACGGCGTTGAACCGATGGCCGGTACGTGATATTTTATTTTTACTTCTATCATGCTTGGGTTTTTGAGGAATTTTTTTTTTGTGTGTGAACTTGAATGTCATGCTTAATCGTAAGTAAAATATGAGTATGATCGATTTTGGTTGGGGGTGGGCTAGCCTTTACACTTTTCGATACCGCGGAGCAACACATAGTTTTGTGAGCTCGGGATTGACAAAATATTGGACTTTTGCGGGAATGTTTATTCCATGGAAGAAAGGAATTTAGACAGCTGGTACAGAAAAATAGAGTCATTCGCGATCTACGAGGATGTTCCCATTATACTTCAAGGGGTGGACTTAACGGAGAATCTCAGAGAAATGGAATTAAATCACTTCGACATGATTCTAGGAAAGGACTGGTTGACTCATCAGCATTGAAATGTTACCATATGAGGGTCTGTATGGGAGAGAGATGGTATTCGTAAGGAGAAGTGGGAGGCCGAATCAGAAATGCTAGACAACTATCCCGAGCTCTTTAAGGACAAGAGCGGTTTTACGGGAAACAAATAGAATTCAGGGACAAATTCTTCTAAAGCGGGGGAGAATTGTAACGACCGTAGTCCATCTAAAGGTGAGGCCCATTTGGAAAAACCAGGCCCAAGTGAAATCCATAGGCAGGACTCCATCTTCTTCCATCGTTAAAAAGCTGCAGCGTGAAGTTGAAGAGCCACAAGCCCCTCGTCAATGCTGAAGCTCTGCAATAATCTTTGCAGCTCCGTCTTCATTCATTGTTTCTAATCGAGCTGTAGCATCTAGACGTGGAGGCTCACCGCCCTTGCTCGCCGTGAGATTCGTGAAGCGGTAGCCGTCGTCTCTTTAACTCCGCTGTCACCGTTGATCTGCCGTGAGCCACCATCGTCGTCTGTGAGTCGTCACTATGGTATGAGATCAGAGTTTTCTTCATCGCTGCTTCTACGTTTTGTTTGTAGAGAAGTTATCGATTTATTAAACCACCATTGTTGCTTGGGTTTTACGTTATGTTTGGTTCTCGTCCGTGAAGCAAAGGTGAGGACCACGGGGTGCAATTCCGTTATATACGTGTATAATTGTGTTTATATAGTTTAGTCCTTTGTTAAAATACATATACCTACGTATATCTATAAGTATATGCGTATTTGGGTGTATATATATAAATATAAATATATGTGTGTGTTCGTATTTGGTTGAGAAGAACCTAGATGTGATTAGTATTGTTTAAACTGAATACAGTTCAATAATGTGATAATAATGTGTGATGATGTTTGATCGTGAGATTAGTATCGTTTGCGAGACGATAGAATATGTTGTCGTAAGGCATGGTAGCGGTCACATGTGGGACAGGTTTACCCTCACTATGGTCTGTTTTGTATGTTGAGCTATGAGGACGGGCCTTGCGTGGGTGGTCATAATTCAGGGTTGGCTGACGAGCCGGGTGCTGCATGGGCCGACGGGTGGACTCCCGGAGCCAGAATGGATGCAGGGACACCATAGTATTTTTAGGACTTGATCCTTGTTGTAATGGTGTGTCGGTAGGACGTGGTGATTGTCTGTGTGTTTTAGCTTAAGACTTGCGTATGTCCATAGCTATAAATGTGTGATGGATTGAGTGGAGTTTAAGGCTCGCACTCACTGGATTATCCAAATTACTCACCACTCTTTCTTGCAGGTGAAAGTGAGGAGTAGCTGGATGAGCCGTATCGGTGTGGTGTTAGTTTTCGGAATCACATGAGTTTTATTATTATTTTATAATTTTTATTTATTAAACTAAGTTGTTTTTCTTTGGACGGTTTAAAAAGTGGTTTAATAAGAGTTATTATTTGAACTTAAAAATGATTACTTGTGGTTTAAGTTATTAAAGTGTCAGGTGTTACAATGTGGCACTTACATGGAGAGAATTAGCCATTCATATGGAGAGAGTTAGCCAACTTTTATATAATAGATATGAAAAACTTACATGATTTTATGTATAAAATAGTTTGTGATTTGATGATATATCATATCGCTCTATGTAACTTGTGATTGTTTTTAAAAATTGAATAATTTTTTCCACTTATTTTGGTTTATTTCAAATCATTTTTCACATAGACACTGGCTAAACTTTAAATTTAATATATAACTAGATGATAACCTGCGTCTTGCGTAGAGTGAGTAATTTATTATATATTTAGTTTTGTATAATTTAAAAATTAAACCATAGTAACATATTTTATTCCAATTTTTCTATATATAAGAAGCTGTTATGTTGAAAATATAATATGTTTAAAAAAAATATTTTCTCATAAGAGAAAACAAAATTAAGTAAAGTAGTAATTGAATGTGTATAATATTAAATTATAGTAAATTTCGATTTCGTTTATTTATTTTGTATAAAATTTGAGGTAATAAATCATAACAGAAAATAAATTATAATCTTTTTGGTTATATTAAAAATTAAATATTATATTTTTATGTATATCATAAATTATTTGTAAATTTTGATTTTGTTTAATTATTTTGTAAAAATGATTGGTTATGGATTTTTTTTTTGGGAATGAATCATAACTGAAAATAAATTATAAATATCTTGGTTATACTAAAATTACAAATGGATAATAGCATATAAGGTAATCTATCTATCTATCTATACTAAATAAAAGAAGAAGTTTGGGACTCCTTAAGCCATCCACATCATCAAAAGAAAACTCTCTATAATCATGCCACATCAGCACACTTATAATAAAAAATGACTATTTAATATATTTATAACATGCTTAAAATCATATAGTATCGATTAATATTTAAAAAATAAAAACAAATCCTTACAATAATAGTAACACTTTAATATTGATTAAATTATATGCACTACAATAACAAAACGTATGACATATAACTTGATTTTAACAAAAATAAAAATACATGATATGTATAATATTTTAAATTATTACAATCCAAATTGATGATAATCATGCGTTTAAATTAAAAATCGATAAATATAAATAATATTATGGGATAAGGGGTTCATCCACACTATTACTCTTTTTTTTTTACAGCGTACATACTATTACTTTTGTTTTTGACTAAATACTTTTAGGCATAAACTAAATTAATTAGTATACCTCTTAAATACATGCAATGCTCCCTCTTTGTTTGCTATTTGCTTATTGCTCCCTTGCTTTCTTTCTTTCTGGTTTTTAATATTCGCATATAAAGTTTTTTGTTTTGGTTCACATCAATTGAAATAGTTGGGGCTTAACACACTCTCCAACAATAAATTTTTTCAAGTGCTAATATTGCTTAATTACTGTGCCAACTTTATTAGCTTTTGAACCGTGCCAACCTACATACAGAGTTGTGCCAAGAAAAAAAACTCTTATCATAAGAAAATGCTTTAAAATAATAAATATGTCACATAGTAAAAACAATAAATGGAACCAACAAGCTAAATAGTTGTTTTAAAACGTATTTTTTATTTCTTTCTTTTCTACTAAATCTTTGACCAAACTTTCGAAAATAATGTTCCTTATCATTTTTCTTTCGATAAATAAAATACCCAAATTACTTAATATTTTTTTTTCTAAAATAGCCAAGGGAAGATAAGATTTTATCAGCTTCAGCTTTGACAAATTCATTTCAAAATGCAACTTCGAATATTCATAATGCACGAACACATAGGAATAAAAAAAACACCATTAAATAGAACAATCATGTGTTTAGAATATGTTTAAAAAATTAATTCCTTTCTATTTAAAATTTAAAATTGTTTTTTATTAAAAATATATATATAGTTAAGTTCAATCATATTTTGAATTCAATTTTTTTTAGGTCAACTATTCCAAATTAAATTAAAACAAAATAATTTCAATAATATTTTTAAAACTGATCATGAACAACAATGATTTTCAATGCATGTTTTAAGTTTTAGTTTAAAAGTCATTTGTGACATATCCCGTTAGTAAAACTTTTTAGTTAAGATACAGTTTTCTGACATATCATAGTTTTTAAGATGTACAAACTCACATCAAAACTATATAGTAAATCAAATATTATTTTTGAACTAATAAATTAAAATTATAAATCAATCTAACTTAAATAAAAATTAAATATTTATAATAACAATCTGCGCGTAGCGCGGAAAAATCTCTAGTTAGTTTATTGAAATAAGTCTTTTTTAGAAGGTTGGTGAGAATGAATGTGGTGTTAACACATCAGCAAAATAGCACCACTGTAAATATTTTAAAAAATAAGCCTACTCTCTAAAAATGTTTCTCAATTAATATATAGGGATTATAGTCATTTTGATGGGTTCTGATTCACAGGTTTTACAACTTAATTCCTTCTTTTCTCTTGCGTTTATCTCACGTCGCTTAAAGTCTTAATCTGATTCGCAATGTTAACCCCCCGTTTTTGTGATTTTGTACACACAAATTTTGAAAATCATTATTGTTGAAAAGCAATCATCATTAATAAGAATTAATAGAACCGTTATTTGTCAACTTGGGTTAAAGTTGCTTGACTATACTATTATGTATCCTCGCAAGCCCAAATCAACCAAAACTCGAACTCAACATTCAAAACAATCAAATGTAGAAACAGTCGAACATTTGCATTTAGTTACACACCACTTTTCTCAAAACATTTAGGTAGACTTGATCAACAAGTTGGAAGTTAAGAATCAAACGAAATTTGAGTGAATGTGAAGAGGGTTTTAGGAGAAGACGAGAAAAAGAGTGGCGGTGAAAACCTATTTCAAACGAAATTTGAGTGAAGAAGATGAGATTGCGTTTTTACAAGGTCTTATTGATTACGAAATACGGGGGGAAGTCTTTATGCTGACATTGCTGGAGAAGAAATATGTTAGCTTTATTGTTAGCAATATTCAATTCTGTGAAAAGCTTAGAAGTTTACATATATTTTGTTGAGAACAATCTTATGATCGCAACGCCTTTGATTTGTCCAGGTTTATTTGGGGAGCTAATCGAAAGCTTTGATCAAGTATTTGTTCTTATCATGGTAATACTAACACCAAAGTATGCAATTGTTTTCATGGTTATGATTATGTTTTGTTATGTTCTGAATTTTTTTTTATCTCCGATTGGGTTACCATGTTTCATTCGAAGGTCGCCGATTGTCAGATGCTCCATGGTACAACATTTCTTGCCAAAGTCTTCAGGTTCAACCATCTTAATGTCTTTGTTTTAATGCACAAATCTAATGTTTACATGATTATGTATTTGATTGGAAGAACTATAAAGTGAGCATTAATTTGAGCATCAGATGGAAAGATTCTAACTTTTCCTGCGACAAACAAACATCCATAGATATATTAAACGTTGGAATCGGGAAAGAGGAGGTGAACATGGAGTTGCCAAGGTTAAACTGGTTCAATTTCCTCTGGATTTTCACATGGAAATCTGATACAAAATCCACTCAAAATGATTACAATGTTTTAGCTCTTAAGGTTTCTCTCTGGTGGTCTTCTAATTTAGGATTCAAGTATATTGACTATTGATTAACATCAAATTGGGTAATGACATTTAAGCCAAAAGGATGTCGAGTTTTAGTGGGTTAAGATCGTCGATGAATGATTTTTCTGTTGTAAAATTTTCAAAGATTGAAGGCTATGCGTTTTCATGGTTATGATGTTCCTTTCTTTGTTTTAGTCAAGAACAAAAGAAGAGAAAGAAAACGTAGGCTTTGACTTTTACAGATTCTGGTTTGTTTCAATCACATAAAATTTTGGGTTAAGCTGCAATACGTCTGTTTTATCTTTCTTTTAGAAACAGATCCTTGTCTATGGACGGACTGCTTTCGACATCATTTTAAGTTATGAGCCAAACCATGTTTTTATCAATCGAGGGTGAGTGTGTGTGCGCGTGTGTTTGTCTACATTTTTTATGCTTTTTAATTCCATAATTTTTTTTGTTAAAGGGCCTTCATTAAAATAAATAAGTAAACATGCGAGGATTACAGAAAATGAAAATAAAAGAAAACACTACTAAACCAGAAATACAGAAGAGAGAAGGGGAAGAAGAAGGGAGACAAAATTGTCCCAGAAGAAACTCAGAACAATGAAAATAACCTCATTAGAAACCAGATGACCAGATTCTAAGAAATGCATCGTCTTTGGACGAGCCCAAATTTCTCAAAGCTGTTGCTTTGTTTTTGACCACAGTTAAAACCCTGTGAAGAAGCAGATGGGAAGAGATAGTAGTACCGTCATGATAACGTCGGTTTCGTTCCTTCCAAATCTCATAGATGCAAGCCTGCCAACTTTGAAGCATCGCTAGAGAGAGATCCGCTGACGTAGTGACCGTAGGGAGCCATGCTAGAATTTCATTCCACGATAATTCCATAATCATAGTGCTTATTTACACTTCTTGCTCTTTACGAGGATTCGGCCTTTGATAAAATTGACCAATGGAGGAAACTCAAACTTACATGTACAGACTACAAAGAAGTTGTGTTTTAAAGAAAAATATACAGACTAACGTTGTATTCAAACTAATATATTTTTTTTTTTTGTAACTGTATTCAAACTAATATTTTAAGTAATAAAAATAAAAAAATACGAAATTAATGCAACAATAAACCAATCCAAAGCCTAAAAGATAAGAAAGAACAAAGATACACTTTCTCCGCTCTTGTAGGTTGTTGATTGTTATTCAACTATGTTTTCTACTTTTATAGGTAAAATGGGAGATTACAATGTAAATGTAAGTCATATAGAAAATAAAATGTAGAACATTATTTTTGAGTTTAAATAAAATGTTAGTTTTTAATGATAGTAAAAAAAAGAGATTTTAATTTTTATATTTTTTATGAGTTATAAATATAAAATAAAAACAAAAATTATACGAAACAATCCGCGCATCTACGTGGGTAATCACCTAGTTTTTTATAATAGTTAATTATATTAACTCAAGACAATATCTAAATAATATACTTTGTAATATTTCTTAGGTTAAATACTGTAAATATCAAAGTTTGGTAGGAGTCAATATTAAACCAATTGAATAAGTTGAGTGTAAGTGTTCTCTCGAATGTATCTAAGTTTTTGAGCATTCATCATAATAAAAGTGTCTCATTATTAAATATATTTTTTTCCTTTCTAATACTTATTTGAATAGGTACGTGTTTATAAATTTGGTATCAGATCTATGACAGTCTAAATTTTATATTTATCTTCCAAAAAATACTATACCAATAAGTTGTCTTCAACTATAAAATAGTATGGTGCTTTTTGGCCACCTTGTCGATAAACCCCCACCAAAAATCCTCCAACTAAGCTAATAAATAAGAATATAGAAAAAGAGCAGTTCATCTCTCTTAACATTGTAGAGAATCTATCACGACTGTGGCAGCAATAAGGATATACTCATCTACACTTCGGTGTGTTGAGAATCGGTCTGACCATATACGTTCGAAAAGGTCTACCGGCTGTATCACGTATCGCTTTAGTCGACTCAAGACTGAAGTCATACCAACAAGCTTGCATCGGAACAGTTCAAACAACATTAAACGCAAGAACAATATTCATAACACTATTTCCAAACTTTAATATCTCTTTGCAAGATCCCAATCTCCTAAAGACGCTCAAGCTCCAACTGCAACTAGTCGGGGCACCTATGTAAGGAAAAGCGTGGTTGCAACACTACATCATCAAAACGTCTACCGGATCCAAGATCATGCCCTTGATCTCATATTACCCTCATCTGACGAAGCGTTATATCTCGAGATAACATCAGCATCTCAAGCACCCAACTCTGTCCAGATTCCTCGACAAATAACTTGCGAAGAACTATTACGCCGGTTACCAGAATCATGGGTTACAAGCTATGAGAAGATGCATTAAGCTCCCAAACACCGGTCCAGACATCTAAAGTCAATTTTTCATTCTCACAATGATGGCACAACAAAGATCAAATTCAAAAAACCTCGACCATCATCATTTTGACGACAACTATCCACTCAATTTGCCATACGAATTGACAAAGGCGAATTCTACAGGAAACCAACAAAGCAGTAAGCTCTGCAGCCAATTTTTTGTTGCCAGGACGGATCAGTAGTCTATCCTTTTATGGATGAAAATGGACATCAATATTTTGATTTCTGTTCATGCACCACTTGTACAAAAATAGATTACGAATCTGACGACGAAATCTGACAAAAACGAAGAAAAAAGAAGGACCCCCTTTACAAAAGATATCTCGAAGGAGATCCTATTGTCGATCCACTTGGTGAAGACAAATATGACTTTATAGTCCAATATTCGGAAGGAGAAAATGAACCTCCACAAATCATGATGATGAATCTAGACGATTTTCCTCCTCCAGAAGATTTCACCAAAGACAACATCGTCCATAGTCCCAAGATCCTTACCAGAGCAATAAACTCTTTTGGGCCTCACCAGCTGAGTCAAGGGGAAAATGTCCTAAATTGGCAAACGAAGAATACCCTCGCTCAAAATCGACTATTGACAACGCTCAACCACAAGGTTGGTCAATTGGCGGATGACTATAGTAAAAGGCTAAACTCTCTTCAAGGATCAATAACATAAATCCATGGTCGAATTCATAATGTTCATCAAGAAATGATGACTATGACACATCACATGATGGTTAATACATCCCAATTCCGAAACAAAGAAGCTGAAACGACTAGACTCGAAAGCAAGACTGATCAATACTTTAATCCTTTTGGAAGTATGTCATCAGGAATGCATATGTATCAAGAATCCTACTCTCTGGGATTTCTCTCTCACTATCAACATCAGAGGCCAAAAACCTCTCTCCCTGGATTTCTATCCTCGGATGAAGCCTTCACATCTCGTTACGGTACGACTACGGCCAGTATTTCAAAAACGAAACCAACACGAATTCTTGGTCAATCCAACCAAGAAGTCAACCATCAACTCTTCCTTTAGCCACGAATCGGTTGAAAATAGAAAGGGCAAATGAACAAATATCAGGATTATCGAATTCTCGATGTCGAGTCTGCTAAATACCCTCGGCAACAATACTGCTAAAGCGGCACCAGGGTTACCAACTCCGGCACCTCATATGTCTACCTCACAGCCGATAACAATGATAAATCATTTCTCGGATATAAGCTCCAGTAGCTATGAGACCAATTCAGACGATGAGTCTCTACCAAAGCAATTCGTTATAGGCGAACCTTCGACCGTCCCAAAAGACGAACCAAATATAAATGAGGTATATTCAAGCGACGAAGAAATGCGCTACACGACCCCTAAGCATCAGGAGGTACCACCAAAGCAGTCCACTTCAAAAATCATGACGTTCACATTCGATGGCATTTCCTTTGAAAAATGGAATGATCGAGTTGACGAATTTCATGCATGGATGACTTCAGAAGCCATCACATCTCCATTAGAGCTTGTGATACAATATTTCACGGCGCGACTATCCGGAGCACTTAAAGAATGGTGGAATTCACTTGGTGAATATAGACAGCAACATGTCTATCAAACAACAATACCATTGCTTCTAGGCGAGATTCACAGAGAATTCATTGGTACCCTAATCATCTGAAGGAGCAGCTGCAAGAATAATTATTCACGGCAAAATGTTACTCTTTGAAGAAAAGGGATTTGGCAAAGCACATGGAGAGACAGACTCGAACGTATTATGCGCTCAACTCAACAATCCGAGCCTAAAGCAAGTATATCTCTCCTCCATTGATGACTATCTTGAACAACAAACTAAGTTATATATGAGAGACCAATGCCAAACAGTTGAAGAAATCTCTATTGGGAAAATTCAGCAATACGTCTTTAGAACTCTTGATAAGCTCTACAAACAAAATGAGTTTTAGATGGAATTCATGGATAAATCAAAGCAGCCATCCAAGATATGTGTCAGACCGGATTTATCTATCAAGTGTTCAAAATCCAAGAAGTCTTGCTCATGCGATTCACGAGGAAAGCCTGGAAGATTTAGAAAACCATTTCAGAAACGCTTCAACAAACTGAGGCACAAGAGATTTTTTAGAAAGAAGCACATTTTCAGGAAAACATCAAAATGCTTTTTATGTCGGAAGGAAGGACATTTCGCAAAAAAATTATCCAAATCAATCGAAAAGGAAGAGGCAATACCTCATCAACTCGATATCCAAAATTGCTCCAGACATCGATCTTGACAATCATGATCTCGAGTCAGTACTATCATATGATAGTGATAACAAAGTCGCTATATGTGGCTACTTAGATTCTAACGATTCATCTGAATCATCTTACGAAGAATAAGATAAAGATTGTTGTTTCAAAATCACTCAGATGCCACGACAAGAGGAGATACAAACACTGCATTTGCCGGTGACAATCTTTAATCCCTCACAAAAGGATGATCCAGTTCATGCTATCGCATTTATCGACACATGAGCTTACACAACAATATTATATCCCAAGATCCTTCTGTCGTCTATGTGGCTACCGCACCAACAAAAATTTAGAGTCGCAAACTCTAGCTCATTGACAGTCAAACTCAAGTCCAAACCGATAACGATAGAAATCTTCCTAGGAAGCCAAATAACAAATGAAGTCCTTGGTTTATCTGCACCCGGAAAAGATTTAATCCTAGGATGGGACACTTACTATACGCTGAAGAAAAAATTCGATATCTCAATCGAACCACGAAAAATAAAATGGAAGACCTTCTACAAAGCCTTCACAACAATAACTCGCCTATTCGCAATCGAAAGAGTTGTGTCCCCAGAGTTTGGCAAAATTAAAGAAGAAATCACGATGCTGTCATGTGCGGATTTTCACACAGATTTTTTTTCAAAAATGCAACAATCCACTTTGGTTAAACTCGGAGTTCTTCGTATCTTTACCTTTCAAGGAGAATGTTCATACTACTCCAATAAAAGCAAATCATGCTGGAATACAACCCACATTACTATAACAGGCAAATGAAGAATGTGACCAACTCGTAGGTCAATGAATTATGGAGTCAACAAACTCGCCATGGGCATGCAAGTCATTTTATGTCAACAATCGTGCAGAACAAGCAAGGGGAAAACTCAGACTAGTCATTGACTACAAGCCCCTAAATCAATACCTACAAGATGTCAAATTTCCTCTACCAAACAAGAAGGCACTTCTTCAACACCTCCAAGGTGCAACGATATTCTCAAAGTTCGACCTAAAATCTGGTTTCTAGCAAATTGGAGTTCATCCCGAAAAAAGATACAAAACAACATTTTCTCTACCAAATCGCCATCTCCAATGGCATGTTTTGCCTTTCAAACTCAAGACTGCACCATCACTGTTTCAACAAGCAATGTTACATATTTTCAAGCCCCTCCTCCATACGGCTTTAATATACATCGACGACATCCTCCTCATTTCATCCAATGAAAAGGAGCATATCCAATCTCTCAGACAACTTCAAAAAATCGTAAAAGAGTATGGAATTATGCTCTCGGCCCGAAAGATGATCATAGCCAAGCCCAACATTGATTTTCTTGGAATGCAGATTAAAGATGGCCAATTTGCACCACATGCTTATCTAGCTACAACACTTATTGATTTCACAAACGAAAATCTCACACGGCGACAAATCCAGCAACTCTTGGAGTAATCAATTACATACGCGACTTTATTTCGCAATTTTCGCAGCTGACAAGACCACTACGGAAGATACTGACAAAGAATCCACCTCAATAGATTAAACGACAAACCGAAGCAGTTAAAAGCCTAAAGGTAGAGGTGCAAAAGCTACCACCTTTAAAGATTCCCCCCTCGGGGATACGTATTCTACAAACAGACGCAAGCGACAAGTATTGGGGAGCCATATTATTTGAAGAGATAGATGGCAAACTTCAAATCTGTGGATATAGAAGCCGACGCTTTAAAGATTCGGAGATACATTATCACTCCACGTTCAAAGAAATCCTAGCGGCCAAGAAAGCCACTGAGAAGTTTGAGTTCCATCTGATATGACATAAATTCCGCATCGAAATGGATATGTCTTCGTTCCCAAAGATGTTACAATTCAAGCAAAAGATGGTTCCACACCAACAGTTACTACGATGGAGCGAATGGTTTACAAAGTATGGGCACAAAAAATACACTTGTAAACATGCTTAGCAGAAACCCGCTAAAAGAAATCCAAATTATGGCAAGTTCTTCTATATCATCCAAAGGTTACTACGACTTGAGCGCAAACATGCCCGAACATGCCCACCTGCTTATCTACAAAAAGACTCTACACGAACATCTTAACGAAAGAATTTTCATGTATCAGTCTATCATCATGTCAAAGCAGGGAATCAACTGTCATTACCTGGCGCCAATGGGAATCCACTCAGACTACCCGTTCACACACCTCTACAGGATCGAAAATCACAACATGCCAGAAGAAGTACTCTGTTTCCTCTGGTATCTCTGTTTAGTTCACACCATCGACATCACTTTCGATATACAGTGGCTATACCAATACATCAATTCTCAGTAAGGTCAAAAGCATTGCCTCTCTACATTCTTAACTTGGTTCGCACCATTAACCTTATGGAGTGGAAAACTAAGAAGACCAGCAAAGGCGATATGCTTTCCCTTCAAAAACCATGGAGGTCCCAATCCTGTTCAAGTCAACGTCAAATCCAGCAAAGTTCATGCGTTACCTACTCTCATCCACCACAATGACTACCACAAAGGAGTTCGTCCAGATTTCAACATTAACGACAACAAAGCATATGAAGATTTCCAGACTCATGCATTTCGTCTCAACAATGCCAGGCAAACATTTCACGTCCCATTCATCCCAAATTGGTCGTACTATCCAATCGACTATCAGATGACTCTAGATGAAGATCTGCAATACTTCATGTTGAAGCAAGAAAGCATGACAGCTACACCGAAGGAGATAAAACAAGAACCCACATCTCAAGTACACACATCGCAAGTTTGCCATCCAGAATATTTTCAAGATGCACAGCTCCCCGATGATAAATGAACATTGACGAAATCGGAAAAATGTTCAACATCGACGTCAGTACGGAATCGCAACCTGAATATGAAGAATCAGAAATGGAATACAACTGTCGAGGAGATCAATATGGCCGTTGCGACAAACATATCATCGAGTTCGAAATGGATCATTAAGTAAGCTATCCTAAGTGCTTAATCTTAAGTACTTAACTATGTATAATTATTAATAAGTGTGCTTAAAAATGTGTAAGCGATAATAGAATCACATAAATAATTAATGATGTAAGCGATGATGTAATAGCATAAATAATGACATAAGCGATGATGTAATCGCCATAGCTGAGGTAAGAACTTACGTCAGCGCACACTTGACCTCACCTATAAATATGTGTGTATCCCCATTGTAAAATTCATCTCAGAATTTCAATAAAAACCTCTCTCTAAGTTTCTCTCCCTAAATGTGTCTCTAAGTCCTTTAGTTTTCCAGGCTTCTTAATATCTTCATAAGCCTTGACTTCTTTCTATCATTCGCAAGTCCCGATTCTGTTCCGCTTCTTTAGTTGGGTGTAGTAGCCAGTCAACACGACGGTCAATATGACTTTCGTGGGGAGGTAGTATTCCTAATAGTGGTTGAGCAATCAGTAGCAAGAGGCTCGTATAAGCTCCCATTACCTGGATATTACCACACCCTCGTTAGTCAATATGACTTAGTCAATACGACTGACTAGTACGTTTACCTTTAGATCATGGTATCAGAGCCAAATACTTGTGTTATGATAGAATTAATCATTGTGTTTGACTGATTGTTTGGAATGTTCTGGAAAACAATCTCATAATATGTATACTTCTAATCCTTCAACCATCGATTCTCAATTATCAATCTCTACCTTATCCAAATCAAAAAGCAAAAATCAAAATCGTTCCTCTTCTAGTAATTCTTCCAGCAATATCAATTTATGAAATCGAGTATGTTCCAGGAGATCAGCTACCCGAAGATACCCTTACACTGGTAAATCCATACGAATACTTTGCCAAAAAGCCTAGTGCTTTCTCAGTTAAAGGTGTTCGAGAGCTCATACGACCATCTTCAAACCGAAGAGTCATGAAATATGTCCAGTCGGGCAAATTCTCATCTTGCCAAGTCCCAGCCACTGAAAAAGAGCAGCTCATCTCTCTCAACATTCCAGAGAATCTACCACGAGTGTGGCAGCAGCAAGGATATACTCATCTACACTTCGGTGTGGTGAGAATCAGTCTGACCTTACACGCTCGAAAAGGTCTACTGGTTGTAGCACGTATCGCTTTAGTCGACTCAAGTCTAAATTCATACCAACAAGCTTGCATCGCATGAACAATATCCATAACACTGTTTCCAAACTTTAATGTCTCTTTGCAAGATCCCAATCTCCTACAGACGCTCAAGGTCCAACTGGAACTACTCGAGGTACATATGTAAGAAAAAAGCGTGGTTTTAACACTACATCATCAAATCGTCTAACGGATCCAAGATCATGCCATTGATCTCGTATTACCCTCATATGACGAAGCGTTATATCTCGAGGTAACATCAGCATCTCAAGCACCCAACTCTGTCCAGATTCCTCGACAAATAACCCGCGAAGAACTATTGCGCCGGTTACAAGAATCATGGGTTACAAGCTATGACAAGATGCATCAAGCATTCCAGACACCGGTCCTAACATTTGAAGTCAGTTTTCATTCTCGCAATGATGGCACAACAAAGATCAAATTCGAAAACCTCGATCATCATCGTTTCGACGACAACTATTCACTCAATTTGCCATACAAATTGACGAAGGCGAATTCTAAGGGAAACCATCTAAGCAGCAATCTCTGCATCCAATTTCTTTTTGCCAGAACGGATCAGCATTCTATCCTTTCATGGATGAAAATGAACATCAATATTTTGATGTATGTTCATGCACCGCTTGTACAAAAGTAGACTAGGTATCTGACGACGAAATCCGACAGAGACGAAGAAAAAAGGACTCCCTTTACAAAAGATACCTCGAAGGAGATCCTACTGTCGGCCCATTGCTGAAGGAAAATATGATTTTATAATCCAATATCCGGAAGGAGAAAATGAGCCTACACAAATCATGATGATGAATCCAGACGATTTCCCTCCTTCAGAAGATTTCACCAAAGCCAACATCGCCCATAGTCCGAAGACCCTTACCAGAGCAATAAACTCCTCTGGATCTGAGCAGCTGAGTCAAGGGTAAAAAGTTCTAAATTGGCAAACATAGAATGCCCTCGCTCAAAATCGACTATTGACAATGCTCAACCACAAGGTTAATCAATTGGCAGATGGCCATAGTAAAAAACTAAACTCTCTTCAAGGATCAATAACATAAATGCATGGTCGACATCATAATCTTCATCAAGAAATGATGACTATGGCACAATACATGATGGTTAATACATCCCAATTCCGAAGCAAAGAAGCTGAGACGGCTAGTCTCAAATGCCAGCTAAAAGATATGCAGAAGAGCATCGAAAGTATGATTCATAATCACAGCAAAACTGAACCATACTTTAATCATTTTGTAAGTATGCCATCAGGAATGCGTATGTATCAAGAATCCTACTCTCTGAGATTTCTCTCTGACTATCAACATCAGAGGCCAAAAACCCCTCTCCCTTGATTTCTTTCATCGGATGAAGTCTTCACATCTCGTTACGGTACGACTACGACCAGTATTTCAAAAACAAAACAAACACGAGTGAAGACAAAACGTCAACAGGAATCAGAATTCTTGGTCAATCCAACCAAGAAGCCAACCCTCAACTCTTCCTCTAGCCACGAATCGGTTGAAGATACAAAGGGCAAAAGAACAGATATCGGGATTATCGAATTCTAGATGCCCAATATGCTAAATACCCTCAGCAACAATACTGAGACAGCGGCACCAGGGTTACCAACCCCGGCACCTCAAATGTCTACCTCACAGCCGATAACAATGATTAATCATTTCTCGGATATAAGATGCAGTAGCTATGAGACCAATTCAGATGATGAGTCTCTACCAAAGCAATTCGTTATAGGCAAACCTTCGACCGTCCCAAAAATGAACCAAATATAAATGAGGTATATTCAAGTGACGAAGAAATGCGCCACACGGCCCCTAAGCATCATGAGGTACCACCAAAGCAGTCCACTTCGAAAATCATGACGTTCACATTCGATGACATTTCCTTTGAAAAATGGAATGATCGAGCTGACGAATTTCATGCATGGATGACTTCAGAAGCCATCACATCTCCACTAATAGTGGGGAGGTAATATTCCTAATAGTGGTTGAACGTTGTCAATAGTCAATTTTGAGCGAAGGCATTCTCCGTTTGCCAATTTAGAACATTTTCCCCTTGACTCAGTAGGTCAGGTCCAGAAGAGTTTATTGCTCTCGTAAGGATCTTCGTACTATGGGTGATATTGTCTTTGGTGAAATCTTCTGGAAAAGGAAAATCGTCTGGATTTATCATCATGATTTTTGGAGGCTCCTTTTCTCCTTCCTATTATTAGACTATAAAGTCATATTTGCCTTCACCAAGTGGGCCGACATTAGGATCTCCTTCGAGATATCTTTTGTAAAGGGGATCCTTCTTTTTTCTTTGTCTTTGTCGGATTTCGTCGTCAGATTCGTAATCTGCTTCTGTACAAGCGGTGCATGAACATACATCAAAATATTGATGTCCATTTTAATCCATGAAAGGATAGACTACTGATCCGTCCTGGCCAAAAGAAATTGGTTGCAGAGCTTACTGCTTCGTTGGTTTCCCGTAGCATTCGCCTTTGTCAATTTGTATGGCAAATTGAGTAGATAGTTGTCGTCGAAACGATGATGATCGAGGTTTTTCGAATTTGATCTATGTTGTACCATCATTGCGAGAATGAAAACGTACTTCAGATGTTTGGATCGGTGTCTGGGATGCTTGATGCATCTTCTCATAGCTTGTAACCCATGATTCTGGTAATCGGCACAATAGTTCTTCGCGGGTTATTTGTCGAGGAATCTGGACAGAGTTGGGTGCTTAAGATATTGATGTTACCTCAAGATATAACGCTTCGTCAGATGAGAGTAATACGAGATCAAGGGCATGATCTTGGATCCGGTAGACGTTTTGATGAGGTAGTGTTGCAACCACACTTTTTTCTTACATAGGTGCCCCGACTAGTTGCAGTTGGAGCTTGAGCGTCTTTAGGAGATTGAGATCTTGTAAAGAGACATTAAAGTTTGGAAATAGTGTTATGAATATTGTTCCTGCGTTTCATGTTGTTTGAACCGTTGCGATGCAAGCTTGTTGGTATGAATTTGGTCTTGAGTAGACTAAAGCGATACGTGCTACAACCGGTAGACCTTTTCGAGCGTTTATGGTCAGACCGATTCTCACCACACCGAAGTGTAGATGAGTATATCCTTGCTGCTGCCACAGTCGTGGTAGATTCTCTTGAATGTTGAGAGAGATGAACTGCTCTTCTTCAATGGCTGGACTGGACATATTCCATGACTATTCGGTTTGAAGATGGTCGTATGAGCTCTCGAACACCTTTAACTGAGAAAGCACTAGGATTTTTGGCAAAATATTTGTATGGATTCACCAATGGAAGGGTAGTTTCGGGTAGCTGATCTCCTGGAACATACTCGATTTCATAAAGGAAATTGATATTGCTGGAAGAATTACTAGAAGAGGAACGATTTTGATTTTTGCTTTTTGATTTGGGTAAGATAGAGATTGTTAATTGAGAATCGATGGTTGAAAGATTAGAAGTAGACATATTGTGAGATTGTTTTCCAGAACATTCAAAACAATAAGTCATAAACAATGATTCATTCTATCATAACACAAGTCTTTGGCTCTGATACTAGGATCTAAAGATAAACGTAATAGTCAGTCGTATTGACAGACAAGGGTGTGGTAATATCGAGATAAATGGAGTTTAGACGGGCCTCTTGCCCCTGATTGCTCAACCACTATTGTGTATCCCCATTGTTCTAGCTGTGAGGCTATAACGAGCTCTTTTGCAGAATGTTTATGGGATGAAACACATGTTTTATGACTCTTGGTAATGTGGAGTTTTGTTTTGTGAAAGTTTTATATGGATTGAGTAGAGGTAAATGAGTGATAGGAACTTTGTTATTGTCTCTTACATATTCTACTTCATAGAACAAATCTATCTTATTAGAAGTTGATTTTCTGAAAGAAGATCAGTTGGGTAAAATAGAAATATTTTCCATGGTGTGTGTTGAGACCAGAGATCAATACAGAATACTCTAAAGTCCTTTCGATCTAATCCATTTTTGGGGTCAAATAAAGACAAAGGATCCGGGAAGAATAGCCTCTCATCATATTATCTATCTTTTGAAATAATAAAACATGAGTTGCTTCATTTATCATTTGATGTAAAGAATATGGAGAATGCATTCATGAGGCATTTTGCTTCATAATCGAGGCAATACTTTGTATGGAACTTCAAGGTATACTTCGATCGTTATGACCTAATTTTTTCTTCTATATATTTATGTCTTAGCTAAGTTGGAGGATTCGTGGTGTGGTGTATCATTAAGTAGCCACCACAGAGCTTACTTTTCATACTACCTTATAGTTGAAGACAATTTATTGGCACTATATTTCTTGGGAAGATAAGAGATAAAACTTCCACCATCATGGTTTTGATACCAAATTTAAAAAAACATAGTAAATACAACCAAAAATTAAATTTTTCTAGATCAAATAAGTAATAGAAAGAAAAAAACATTCTTAAGAAAAAAACACTTGTATTGTAATGAATACTCAAAAAAAATATAGAGACGGGATCAAACATTAACACTCAACTTATTCACTTTGACTTTGTTTTAGCTCCTACCAAACCTTAGCATTTATAGTACTAATCTTAAGAAATATTAAAAAGTGTATTTGTTAAATATTATCTTAAATTAATAGTAACCATAGCGATTATAAATATTATCTTACGAATTATTTTATAAGATATTCTACATCTTACATCTAATAAAGTATGTGTAAAATAAAATATGATGTGAAATAAAGCATATACGTGTCATGTAATTTGTATATGCGTGTGATTGTAGATTAAGATTAGTATATAATATGCACGTGTTTGTAATGTAAAATAAAAAAAAATAATATGCTCTGTAATATTCTTTAAGCTTGTACTATAAATAACAAAGCTCGGAGAAGAATTATCCTCAGACAAGAGCAGGGCTTGAGAGTCTTAAAGAGTCATTTGTAATCTCCTTAGAGAGTTTCTAAATAATAAAGCTTCCTCTTTAATATAAACATCTTTGAGTCTCTTCCATAAACATTTTCCCAAATACGAGTCATTTATCCTCTGATCCTGTAAAACCTCCTTTGTGGTTGTACACACTATATGTTTGTAATTTTGGTATCAGAAGCATGACAGTCTAAGCTTTGGCTCTCTCTTTCTTAAGAGGTAATATATGTCATAAATTGTTTTCTATTATAAGCTAGTGCAGAGAGTATGCTCTATGGTTGCCAAATTTCTATGGATCCCCCACATCAGAAATCTAACTAAGCTAAAATAAAAGAGTATAGAGATAAAGATCTGTGAGGTCGTGTGGCTCGAAGTACCTTGAGACTTATTGAAGAAAATTGTGTTGTCTCGATTTGTGTAGTATGAACCTCTTGATTGATTTCTTTATATTCTAAGCACTTAAAGATAAAAGAAAATAGCTTATTGATTAATATTACTTAAAGGGTTAGAAAAGAGTTATAGCATTCTGTCTTAGTTTGTGCTTTTTACAAATATTATGGAAAGTAAATCTT
The DNA here is from genome assembly GCA_020283515.1 of Alliaria petiolata. NCBI lineage: Eukaryota > Viridiplantae > Streptophyta > Magnoliopsida > Brassicales > Brassicaceae > Alliaria > Alliaria petiolata. The sequence continues at coordinate 351,110,400 of JAHZTW010000001.1, forward strand.
CTTTATCTATAAGCCCTTCTTTTAAAAAGTCATCTTCCAAGAAAATAGATTACTTATATGAAATAGAGTATGTGAGTGATGAGAGTAAAATTCCTATTACCCAACTAACTTTGCTTAATCCCTATAAAGTTTTTACAAAACCAAACTCCACTTTTCCTAAATCTATTAGGCAAGTCTTTGTTCCTAATAAGTATACTGCAAAAGAACTTATTCTAACTTCTCCTTTAGAGCAACATCTGATTTCGGGAATAGAAACAGAACAGATGACTCACCTCAGCCTCAACGAATGGATGATTCACCAGTGGAGAAATATTAGCTACACACACCTTCACCATGGAGCAATACACTTGGCGTTAACTCTACATGGAAGAAAAGGTTTACAAGTAGTATCAAGACTCGCTCTCCTTGACACTAGATATAAAGAGTATCAGTACGCTTGCATAGCAACAATCCAGACGACGTCAAATGCTGGCACCATCTTTGTCACTTTGTTCCCAAACTTCAACATGGCGTTAAAAGATCTTCAGATCTATCAAAACATACAGATCCAATTACAAATCACTGGCGCTCCACAAATTGGGAATACATATGTAGCGACTCTCCACCATCAAATGACGTATAGAGTCCAGAATCATGTTATGGATCGAAGTCTCCCACTTGATACTGATGATGCCTTGCTCATACAATTGGAGTCCCAACACAGTCCATCTTGCATCCATATTCCTAGACAAATCCCCAGAGGAGAACTAGTCAAGCTACTTCTAGAGTCATGGGTGACAAACTATGAAAAACTCCATGATAGAAGTACACCAATACAAGCAGTGCATTCCTCTATTTACAAAAGAAAAGATGGAGTTGTATAAATAGTTTTCAAGGCACACGAAGAAAAATCAAGGCCTACAACCTTTTGCACAGAAATCAACATGATTAGTCCATGTGAAGAAATCATGGAAATTGATGCGAGATTGTCTGGAGTTCCAATTTCATCCTTTGATTCACTCGAAAAACCAATCTACTCATTCATGGATGAATCTGGTCACAAATTCTTTTATTTGTGATTGTCATAAGTGTCTAGAAGACTGTTCAGAGGAAGAGGATATTCCAAGAAGAAGAAAAAAAAAATCATCACTAGAAATCCTCAAAGAACTTTATGAGTCCGGAGATCAACAGGTTGGCCTCCTTGGAGAACCAAGTGCAAGAAACTTTGACTATTATGTCTTATACCTGAGTAGCTCCATTCCAAAAACTAAAGATCGAGAAGAAGTGTCGATGAGTTACATATACGACCCCCCCCCCCCATCTCAAAAAGACTCACCATTTCCATCGAAAGAGTTTGAAAAAAACAACATCAAACATTCATTGAAGATCAAGAATCCAAATACCAAGAATCCAATGAATGTTTGATGTTGTTTTATTCAAACTCTTTCGAAGGAAATGGTGAGACTTATTGAGATGGGGGGGGGGGGACGAAAATGAAACTCAACGACACTTCTTCTCGATCTAAAGTTATTGGAATGGAGCTACTCAGGTATAAGACATAATAGTCAAAGTTTCTTGCACTTGGTTCTCCAAGGAGGCCAACCTGTTGATCTCCGGACTCATAAAGTTCTTTGAGGATTTCTAGTTATGATTTCTTTTTTCTTCTTCTTGGAATATCCTCTTCCTCTGAACAGTCTTCTAGACACTTATGACAATCACAAATAAAAGAATTTATGACCAGATTCATCCATGAATGAGTAGATTGGTTTTCCGAGTGAATCAAAGGATGAAATTGGAACTCCAGACAATCTCGCATCAATTTCCATGATTTCTTCACATGGACTAATCATGTTGATTTCTGTGCAAAAGGTTGTAGGCCTTGATTTTTCTTCTTGTGCCTTGAAAGCTATTTTTACAGCTCCATCTTTTCTTCTGTAAATAGAGGAATCCACCGCTTGTATTGGTGTACTTCTATCATGGATTTTTTCATAGTTTGTCACCCATGACTCTAGAAGTAGCTTGACTAGTTCTCCTCTGGGGATTTGTCTAGGAATATAGATGCAAGATGGACTGTGTTGGGACTTTAATTGTATGAGCAAGGCATCATCAGTATTAAGTGGGAGACTTAAATTCATAGCATGGTTCTGGACTCTATACGCCATTTGATGGTGGAGAGTCGCTGCATACGTATTCCCAATTTGTTGAGCGCCAGTGATTTGTTATTGGATCTGTATGTTTTGATAGATCTGAGGATCTTTTAACGCCATGTTGAAGTTTGGGAACAAAGTGACAAATATGGTGCCAGCATTTAACGTTGTCTGGATTGTTGCTATGCAAGCGTACTGATACTCTTTATATCTGGTGTCAAGGAGAGCGAGTTTTGCTACTACTTGTAAACATTTTCTTCTATGTAGAGTTAACGCCAAGCGTATTGCTCCATGGTGAAGGTGTGTGTAGCTAATATTTCTCCACTGGTGAATCATCCCTTCGTTGAGGCTGAGGGGAATCATCTGTTCTGTTTATGTTGGTGAAATCAGATGTTGCTCTAACGGAGAAGCTAGAACAAGTTCTTTTGCAGTATGCTAATTAGGAACAAAGACTTGCCTAATAGATTTAGGAAAAGTGGAATTTGGTTTTGTAAAAGTTTTATAGGGATTAAGCACAAGGAGTTGGATAATAGAAATTTTACTCTCATCACTCACATACTCTATTTCATATAAGTAATCTACTTTTTTGGAAGTTGACTTTCTAAAAGAAGGGCTTATAGACAAAGAAGATTTACTTTCCATAATATTTGTAAAAATCAGAAACTAAGACAGAATGATATAACCCTTTTCTAACCTTTGAAGTAATATTAATCAATAAGCCGTTTTGTTTTATCTTTAAGTGCTACGAATATAAATAAAGCAATCAAGAGGTTCATGCTACACAAATCGAGACAACACAATTTTCTTCAATAAGTCTCAAGGTACTTCGAGCCACATGACCTCACTGGTCTTTATCTCTATACTCATTTATTTTAGCTTAGTTAGATTTCTGATGTTGAGGAACCATAGAAATATGGCAACCACAAAGCATACTCTCTGCACTAGCATATAATATAAAACAGCTTACGACATATATTACCTCTTAAGAAAGAGAGAGGCAAAACTTAGTCTGCCATGGCTCTGATACTAAAATTACAGACACATAGTGGGTACAACCAGGTTTTACAGGATCATATGATAAAAGACTCTGTATTTGAAAAAGTGTTTATGGAAGAGACTCAAAGATGTTTATACAAAAGGGGAAGCTTTATTATTTAGAAACTCTCTAAGGATATTACAAAGGACTTTTTAAGACTCTCAAGTTTTGCTCTTGTCTGAAGATAACTCTTCCTTGAGTTTTGTTATTTATAGTACAAGCCTAGAAATATTACAGAGTATATTCCTTTCTTATCTTACATTACAAACACATGTATATTTTAGATTTATCTTAATTTATAATCACACGCATATACAAATTATATGACACGCATATGCTTTATTTCACATCATATTTTACTTTACGCATACTTTATTTACACAATCATTATATTTTACAATTTATTCAACATACTTAATAATACGTATTTTGACCATTCCAGTTCCGGTTATCAGAACCGGTCCATAGGGCAAGCCATAGAACCAAGATATTAAGGCAGCTAAATGTAAGGGACATCTTTTTGATATTTTTTTATTAGGTTTCTTTATTAATGTTTATATATAAATAAATTTTTTAAACTTTTTTATAATAGTAATGTTTATAAGGATTTCGTTAGTAATGTTTTGGGCTTTTGTTAACAATATTTTGGGGTTTTTATTAATAATTATACTAATTAAATTTACTGTCACATAACCATTAATTTTATAAGTAAAATTATGTTTTAAGAATATCAAATTGGTTCGACTAAAAAAAGAAAAATAAAACACCAAATTAAAACCCTAACAGTTAATAAACGTGTAGTCGACAAGAGTTTTTCTAAAAATTACTTTCTTAAATTATCTTGTCTCAGAAGCAGCTATCTATCTCTGAACAATAGAATTTTATTTTTATTGTGTGTTTTTCTTTTAGATTTATTAATTGTCATTATTTGTTTGGAATATTATGAAGTTTTAACTATGATGTTTTTTTTTACATTAATATATGAAGAGGCATACTTGTTTAAATAGGTATAAGGCATTAAAAATCGTTGGACCGGCAATACCGGTTATCAACAACAAATGGTTGAATCTCGTCAGCTTCGGCCATAATCTTAATTTATAAATCGTAAACCAGAGAAAAAGGATTTGATTTCGACAAGAAGAGCCATAATAAACGAATAACATAACAGAAAATTAAAAGACATGCAAAGCTAGTCGGGATTTTGGTAGATGTTTCCATGATTGGAGGAAACGCAAACGAAAGATCAGTTGGATCAATCATAGAGTATTAAGTGTAAGTAAATGATCATTATGAGGAAGAGAGTGACCATCAAGTCAAAAACAGAGAGCAAAGACCATAAGGTTAAAGTTCAACGAGCTCAAAAATGGAAGAACAAGAGAAAAGAAAGTTACCTTGGCTAACGCAGAGATCAGAAGTTGCAATGACATCGAGAGAGAGAGAGAGAGAGAGAGAGCTTGGAGAGAAGTCTGTCTAGTGATAGAATCTAAAAGCACGAAGAAAAAGGAAGAGAAGAAGTGTCTAGCGTGTGTATCACCACCATTATTAGTGATTTCGTTGCCCCCTTTTTTTCTCTCTTGCTTTACTTTTTGCTTTTCTTTGCTTTTTGGTAATTCATTAAAATGCTTCAAAATCTTCGGCTTAGTGACAATTTTGAGATGATTAAACTCTGATACAAGTTTGTGTGTAACACTGTAATCTGATTGAGGCTTAAGAATCATTTCGGCACACAACTCATTCTTCCAAATTTCATTTTAAATCAGTCTCAAATATTTGATTAGGCAATTTTAAAGAGAGTGAAAAGGGTAAAGATTGTTGTCTCCAAAACTTGAGAATAAGTAAATAAAATTCTCGAACAAAAAAAGAACAAGAGATAGCTGAGTTTTGCAACACCAATGGATTTGGTCTGTAAAACAAAACTAAACATCCAAAGGAAACAAGAAAGTGAGGTATGAGAATAATTGGTCTATTCCTCCTCAACGATCTTGGCCTTCTCGCTAACATAGATACCGTCAAGGAACTTCCTTATATCCTTCTTCTTCACGTGACATTTCTGCAAAATTAGAAGAAAAAAAATTTGAATATGATGTGTAATCAATGTGGTTTCGCAATGCAAAATGTGATACCAATTTTAAACATCAAAGAAAAGTCTTTTTTAACCAATATGCAAACCTAGACCACGTTAACTAAAGTATTTATGTAGATGTCTGCGAGAGAGCAAGAAACCTTCTAAACACAACATCTAAGTTAGCTCAAGTCTGCAAAAATATGATACCAAATTTTGGTAGCTTCACTATGCAAAAATGTGATACCAAATTCAAACATCAAGCAAGAAACCTTCTAAAGATAACAGCTAAGTTAAGCTCAAGTCTTTTCATAGTTGACATTGAACAAGTCTATAAGAGACCCCATTCTACAGGGAATTAAGGATGTATGTTCACTCAAGTTTCAGTTCATTAAACGCGAATTTGGAATCTGCTTGCTAGTAAGAGGAGTACCTGGTTGATGAGAGCGCATGACCTTGAGACAAGCTCGATATCGTTACCATCAAGAACAATCTCATCCTTCACTTTCTCAGATCGAACAATGGTTACACCATCCAACATCTCTACCTTCCTCACCTGTCGTTCCAATATACCACATATTACATGTAAGCTCAGTGTTCAAAACACAAAAGCAATCTAAAATTTAATTGAATCTATCATCAGTCTATTTCATTCCGAGATAATCAGATTAAGGAAACAAACCTTCTTCTCGCCAAGGAAGTTACGGATCTCGATGGACCTGTTGTCGCCGCCGATGGAGGCGTTGATGGGAAAATGGGCGTACACGAACCTCATCTTGTATCGGAAACCTCTGGTGACACCGGAGATGAGGTTATCGACGTGGCTAAGAGCGGTTCTGATGGAGGCGCTGGCTTTGCGCGATCCGAACCACGAATCGATCTTAAGCTTTCGTTTCCCAGTCTCCTCGTCCTTGATGAGCTGGAAATCGAGGTTCAGATGCTTGAAATCGCGAACGAGTTTGCCGCGAGGTCCTTCCACTTCGATCACCTTAGCGTGAACTTTGATGCTAACGCTATCGGGAATGTCCATCGTCTCCGAAGAAAGAATCGTCTTCATCTTCTCCCGACTTTTTTTTCCCCTCGCTCTCCCCCTCAAGCTCTCTCGCTCTAGCTCACCGGCGCGGCGTTTTCGTTATTAAAGTCAGAGAGACCAGAAACCCTAGAATTGTTTTGTCAGTTTAACAAATGGGCCGGCCCATTGTAAGAGCCCATTTTGGCCAAGGTAGAAATATGTGTTGCCCGGTTCAAGTCCGGGTATAGAAATCCTGATTGAATGATATAGAAAAACGTACAAAAATATTGAAAGAAAAAAATAGAGCATAGGTGAAAACCATTCTGTGTATCAATTTATTTATTATGAAATTTTTAACCAATTTTTAGAGCACAAATATTTACCGATTTGGTTTAGTGATATACTGGACAAATAAGAAAATTCCCTATATATTATTTGAGAAGTATTTTTAGAAAGTACTCTTATTTTTTAAAATATTTACAGTTTACTGATGTGTCACCACTACATTCATTCTCACCAACTTTTAAAAAAAACTTATTTCAATAAACTAATTACTTTATATCCTATTATCTATTTTTAATTTTTAATATAACTAAGAAATTTATAATTCATTTTCTGTTATAATTCATTTTCAAAAAAAAGTCATAACCAATAATTTTATTCAAAATAATTAAACAAAATCAAAATTTATAAATAATTTATGATATACATAAAAATATAATTTTAATTTTTAATATAACCAAAAATACCAAAAATATGATAATTTATTTTCTGTTATGATTCATTTCTTAAAATTTTATACAAAATAATTAAACGAAATAGAAATTTACTATGATTTAATATTATACACATTCAATTACTACTTTGCTTAATTTTGTTTTCTCTTATCAGAAAATATTTTTTAAAAATATACTATATTGTCAACATAACAGCTTATTATATATATAAAAAAGACTGGACTAAAATATTTTACTATAATTTAACTTTTAAATTATATAAAATTAAATAAATAATAAATTATTCACACTGCACAGAGCGCAGATTATCACCTAGTTCTTTCATATGAGACGTGATGTGCAATATGGTAATATAATAAAAATATTTTATGAAAATAGCTATTTTTGTTATTTGAAAAGTTATTATAACAAATCACCCTAAAAAGTATCTACTTAGGAATGTTACAGTGAGTATAATCACTGTAATTACAGACTACTCGTTTTCTTTTCTTTAACACCTACTAATTACAAGCCTCCGATCAAGTAACTCAAGAGAGGAGAAATTGTAATTTATGTAGTCAAGTAAGCAATATAAATAACAATCCCTTACAAATTATAATTCTCTTATTGTCATTTACTTAAGGGAAATTGACAGTAATAACAAAAAGAATTAATGGTTGTGATATTTTGTGTATAAATTATAATATAAAAAAGATTCTATCCCTAAATCATGCCAAATCATCATCTATTTGCTCTTCTGTGTATGGCTTTTGTACTGTTTTGGGTAGAACAAATTTCTTACCCCATTTCATTTTCTTCATTGTATTAATTTCATACTAATTGATTAAATCTCGTAATCTTACAAAAAAAACAGATTTTGTTTTCGCATTTAACATGGTTTACATTTTAACATGGACATAATTTTTTTAACTTGGTGAATAATGTTTGTAATGAACAATATGTTGTTCTACAGAGATATACATAGATTATAATGACATACTATACTCTGCTATGTACTATATCATACTATATGCTATTTATTAAAACATATACAAATGTAATTTTTCGATTTTATGTAGAATCACGTCATTCTGTATGTTTTATATAAACTCGCGTGCGTTGTCACTTAGTTACATATTTTATTTTTGTATGTTCATATTACGTATGGAACAAAGTGCATAATTTATAATATAAATGTAATTTGTTTTTAGCTTTCACTTTTATACTATCATGTGTAGCACTGTAAGTAAACTGGGATAGAGTCTCTGTCAAAAAAATTAAAATGGATTTAATAGGTGTTAAAAAGAAAACGAATAGTCTGTAATTGTAGTGACTAGTTGAAGGGTAACGAAGAAGGCGGACGTCTATGCATTCGGGTGATCCTAATGCAGAAGATCACCAGAATGAGCCAGGATGAGCAAAACTTGGTGATGTGGCTGCGTCCGAAGATCAAAGATACAAGTTTCCTGAACTTGATTTATCGGAACTTAGCAAAAAACGAAGAGACCATAGAGAGCATCAAGAAGATTGCAGTATGGGCTAGATACTGCACATCTCAAGAGGTTGAAAGTAGACAAGATATGTATCAGACAGTGAACTATCTGGTTCCTCTTGTAGAGCGTTGGGAGCCACCACCTCCCGAAGAAGATGCAGATGATACCACGACCCTTCTAGCTCGTGAAGGACAAACATCTAAGTTTTCCTACAGTAACTTATTCAACTTAACTTTTCATAAGATTTTTTTAGTTTTCTAAAACTTTCAATTCAAAACATTTTAGGTGAACCAAGCGGCTCCAAAGATGAAATAGAAATGTCTCGTAGCTAGTCTTTGAATTTTGTTAAAATACCACTGTGGTAAGTTTCCAATGTCTTTTTGATTTACATTTTATAACAAGTTTAGCTAGGAAATGAGAAATCCTTTCTCATCCCCAAAAGTACATTTAGTGTAGCTTCCAAAACACGTAATCACCCTTACATTTCTAGTTTATCTCTCTACCATCATCCTTACATTTCTCTAAATGTGGTTTTCAAATTGAACGGCTGAATCTGATCAATGTCATCAATTTGCCTCTTCACAAACCCTTTTAGAAAAGCTGTTGAGTTGCTACTAAAATCACACACACGTAATCCTTTTAGAAAAGCTGTCGAGCAGTTTTCTCATAAACGATACATGCATCACCAAAAAAGGAAAAAATAAGCAAAACATAAACAAATTCTAAGAAAAATATATGCAAAAAAAAAAATTAATAACATATAAACTTGCAAATATACTATTTTCGATGATTTATGTAACCATCAGTCGTAACAAAGCAAATGGTAATATTGCGCGAAAAAATGAATTTATTTAAAAGTATAAATTTTACTTTATAATCAAATCTAAAATTTAATATGCAAATTGTATGGCCATTTCTTTATAACCCATGAGTTTATTGTTTCAGCAAATTTTATATACTTATATAAGAACTCTTGAAAATATACTTATATAAGAGTTAGAAAATATACCGAGAAACAATTTACGTGGAGTTCTTATATAAGTATATCAAATACTAACAATAAGCAAATTTTATTGTTTCATATTTTCTAGAGTTCTTATATAAGTATACCATGTAAAACTTCTAAGACTTTCGTAATATATAATTTAGTTAGCATTTTCGTAATATATAATTTCAATCCATTTAAACGATTATAGACTCTAAAATGCTTCCAACAACATGTTAATCTTTACTCTCTCTTAATAAAAATAATTTATTTTCTGCTTTAAGCATTCATCAGTGAATATGTTATAAATATAATCATTGATTGTCCATCGTTAATGTTAATGACATCATTATGTTGACTTAGGAGAGAACCCGCGAGATGCGCAGATTTTATTTTAATTTGAGTTTTAAATAATATGTTTTTAGATCTATATTTTGACTATTGATTTTATCTTTTTTTAAAAAAAATTTGAAGTTTCTACATTTTTTCTTGATGATCTGTAAAAAAAATTTCATTCATTATTTTACGATTTTTTATTTATTCTTCAATTTTCATACTTTTTTCATTTGTTTAAATCTTGATATTATAATATTTTTTTTTTCAATTTATCATTTTGAGGATTTTTTTGATATATCTTACATTCAATCCATGTCTTTTTCTATGTTTTAAAATTTTGTATATTTTTGTATCCATTTTTTTTCTTTTTCTCTATATTTGTTTATATAATTTTTTGTTTAATATTTTGTTGTGTCTTACGATTATATAGGTTGAAGTTAACTTCTTAATTATTCAATATCATAGTTTTTTTCACTTGTTTCAAAGTTTAATTATCCTAATTTATTTGAAAATAAGGATTAAATCACTAAAAAATAAAAAATAGAATGATATATTTAAAATGATGTATTATATAAGATTTATCTATTTTTATGTTTTTAAATTAAATTTGGATTTCATATACTTATAATAATTTTTAAATAGTTGAATTCAAATTTAATGATTTTATGTATAGTTAATTGTACATATGTTAATATTTATTTATGTTACTTGATGTTTAAAAAAATAATTATTTTTTTAATTTATCATTTTGAGGATTTCTTTTATATATATATTAAATTGAAAAATAAAGTTGAATATGTGGAAAAATAGTTATTATAAAAAATTTTAACTTACATAAAAAGTAAAAGAACTTAACTAAAGTTGATATTGACCAATAAGAAGAAGCTGATGTGTCATTTTCTAGAGAGGCTCATTCATCTATTATATAGTAGATGATGATTTGTGATTTGTGAATGTGTTATTTGTTTATTATTTTTGTGTTGAATATGTATTTCTTATATCATAATAATTGACATTTTATTAAATATATTAGAGAAGACACAATTTAATCTGAAAGAATAAGAAACTGAAAATTAATATTGTTTATAATTATGTTTAGTCTATATCTTTTTATAATATAAAGTTGGATGCATTTAAATTAGTAACTAACATGATTGCGATTTGTGGTAAGTAAATCAGTCAGATTTTGACACGTGTCACGATTAACATATACTCCCTATGTTTTCTTTTAATTGTCGTTTTAGCTTGTTTCACATATATTAAGAAAACAACTAATTTTCTGTTTTACCCATTAATTAATACATTATTTTATCTGATATGATCAATTAATAAGCTTAAAAAATAGGGTTAAAACTGGAAAATCTTTCATAAATCTGCATTGAAATCCAAAAACGACAATTATTTGTAAACAATAAAACAAGTGTAGAACGACACTTAAATTAAAACGGAGGGAGTATTAAATAGGTAAACTTTAAATTTATGAGTAGATAGATTTTAATAAATAAATGATTGTTAGTATGTTACAATTAAGAAACGGAAAATAAAAACAAAAGTAAATGAGATTAACTTTAATTTAAGAAAAAATAAGGTGAAACATTAATTCTAAAAAATATATAACTTGAATTTTTTTTTGGGTTTTGGGTTTTGTGAATAAGATTTTATTTGTCATTAATTACAATAGTATTTATATCTTTTCCTATTATTATATTAAACTTCGCAAACTTTGTCATGACAAACATTAATTTGTAACAAAATTTTATTACAAATATTTCACACTTTTGTGATAAATATAATTAGTTGATAGTGTGAAACAAATTTGTAATTAATTGTGACTAATTTGTAACAATTTACTACAAATTTAAAATTGTCTCTAATTTGTTTTAGATAACAACACAATATATGTATCTAAGGTCATCTCCAACGGTGATAACTTCTGCAAGGACTTGTAGAAACTTTCTTAAGTTATACATTTTTCTCATTGGCTCATTTTATTTTTATTTAAAATTTAATTAAATTCTAAAATTATATTAATTAAATGGAATTAAGATACCTTTTTAAGTGACTTAACTGAGGAGATGGTCTGTAAATTACAACCAAAAACAACATGTATAAAAAAAACACTTAGACAAAAAAAAAATCAAGACGTAGTAGACCAATTAAAAAAAAGTCTATTAGAAAGAAACCCTTTTTTGGGCTTAGGACTCTCCTTCTCATTAAGAGTATCTCAATCTTAATAAGATAGGTCTTTGACGGTGGAATTCCTTTTTCCTAGGTGTTTTTTCCCAGATTACATCGAAAAGAGGCTGTTTTTGCTAAAAGTTCCAATCTCTTTTAGGGTTTGTTCTTAGTTCTTGTCTTGAAGTTGGTTGTCTCCAGGTTATCCCAGATCTAATCGGTCTTTCAAGCCAAATTACGGAGGGTCGTCTCAATCCGGGGATTTGTGGTTAGTGGAACGATGTCTAATGCGATGGATAAAGCGATGATGGTGATGTCTTTGGAAGAGGAGGATGAGCCTTTTGAAGTACCAGATTCACCAGATTTCAGCTCTTGTGAGAAAAATGTTTTGAGTTTAATGGGTAGAATTTTAAACCCAGGTTGTCAGAAGGTGGCGAATGTTATTCTAGACATGGCAAGGAAGTGGGGTAAATACGACAAAGTGAGAGGAGTAGCACTCTCAAAGGAAAGGTTCTAGTTCATTTTCAAGTTCGAACACGACCTAATGGGGGTCCTGGAAGAAGGAGTTCACACTCATAATGAATGGGCGTTAGCGATTGAACGCTGGGTTGAACATCCTCCAGACGATTATCTGCAATTCATCCCTTTGTGGGTACAGATCCGGCAACTTCCAGTGAATTACTATACGGCAGCTCTTTTCTATGCCTTGGGAGGTTTCGTGGGGGAGGTTAAGGAGGTGGCTTTTGATCCGACAGTATCCCAAAGACAGGAGTATGTGAGAGTTAAACTAAGGTTCGATATTTCGAGACCTCTGAAGAAGTTCAAAGTTTTGACTTTGCCACGAGGAGGAGGGTCGTGTCAAGTCAGCTACCATTATGAGAGAATACAAAAAGATGTTATTTATGTCAAAGACTCATTCACGAGAAGGATTACTGCCCTTTGCTTATAAAACAGAGGCAGGAAGATGCTTTGGCAAGGAGGCAGAAGTATCAGATGAAGAAAAACCTTGAAACCCTGATGTTAAGAGAAGATGATCCGCTGTTCGGGGTTCTGAACGAGTCTCAAGTTGGAATTGATAAAGTTACGGGAAGGCCAAAGATTGCAGAGGAGGTTTTGAATGAGATGAAGCAATACATGCTAAGTGGTAATGAAGGGGATCGTCATATAAGGATCGATAGAGTGAGAAACTCGGTGGGTGAAGCTGAAAAGGATCCTTTCACCCAAAGATTAGTTCTGCAATTGGAAGCCCCTCCGTCAATCACGTCTGATGTTGATAAAGGAAAGGGGAGAGTTTTTGATTATGTGGAGAATGCCAGGAATTTACAACCAATCGAAGACTCAAACAAGAAATTACTTTCGTCGGCAATTCGAGCTGGGACAGCGATGAGGAGGCTGCCTACGGTGGGATTTTCCCAGACGGAAAGTGCCGGAGCAAATTTTATGGACTCGTCTTTCCTTTCCCAGGATTGTTCAACGGTTTATGGTGCCGGTTTTTCTGAAGCTAGCCCTTCCGGGATAATTCTGAGAAAGAGTAAGACGAGAAACAGACCGTCTAAGCATAAAAGAGTTCCTATTCGTAAGGTTCTAGGAGTCATGGTGCCCATAGACGAGAAGAAGAAAGGCATAGCCCAAACAGTGAAAGCAAAGAGGAAGGCAGCATCAGTCTCTAGTGATGCGTCAGCAGGCAGCAAGCGCTCCAACCAAGAGGTGATCCCAGGTGAGGGATCGCCCAATGCAGTATGAGTTTTCTGAGCTAGAATTGTCAAGGCTTGGGACGGTCTCAAGACTTGACAATTCTCCGTCTTCAGGAGATGCGTAAAAAGTATTTCCCGGAGATTCTGTTCCTAATGGAAACTAAAAACTGTAGAAATGTTCTTGTAGATATTCAAGTTTGGTTGGGATACGATAGGTTGTATACAGTGGACCCTGTGGGTAAGAGTGGTGGGTTAGCAATGATGTGGAAAAACTCGGTGGCTGTGAATATTAAGTTTGCTGATAAAAACCTCATTGATTGCGAAGTACAGTTTAACTCGGAGGTGATGTTCATATCTTGTATATATGGTGAACCTATAGCCAGTCTTCGGTCTAAGGTGTGGGAAAGGGTGTCTCGCAATGGTGTAAATAGGAAAGCTAAATGGTGTATGTTCGGGGACTTCAATGATATCCTACACAGTGGTGAGAAAGCTGGTGGACCCACAAGAAAAGACTATGAGTGTAAATCCTTTGTAGATATGCTTAGTGCGTGTGACATGAAGGAATTAAAAAGTACTGGAAACGCTTTCACTTGGGGAGGTTGGAGGTATGATCATTGGGTTCAATGCAAACTAGACAGGGGCTTTGGTAATAAAGAATGGTTCAAAGATTTCTCGGCGGTGAATCAGTGTTTCTTGGAAAAGAGAGGGTCAGATCACCGTCCAGTCTTGATTAGTTTGTTGGCTTCTCAAGAGTTGTATCGTGGTCAGTTCAGGTTCGATAAGAGGTTTCTCAACAATCTGTTGGTCAGAGATGTTATTGAAAAGGCTTGGTCTACTGGGTCTGCAAGTCAACAGATTTTTGTCTCGGATAAGTTGCGAGTGTGCAGAAAAGGGCTAAGTAAGTGGAAGAAGGAGACCAATATGAACTCCAGGGATTGTATCATTCAACTCCACAAAGCTTTGGAAGAGGAACACTCTTCTCATTTTCCTTGATCAACACTCCTCTCGGGTTTGAAAAAAAAGATAATTGTAGCGTACAAAGACGAGGAGTCTCATTGGAGTCAGAAGTGTCGAGACAAATGGCTCATGGAAGGTGACTCCAATACCAAATTCTATCATGCATCGGTCAACGCATGTCGGTCTAGGAAAATGATTGAAAGTTTGCTGGATGTTAATGGCAATACTCAAACAGCCGAAGCTTCAAAAGGGGAAGTGGCTACCAAATATTTCCAGGATTTGTTCAAATCCTCAAATCCAGGAAACTTTCAAGATTTGTTTGAAGAGTTCGCGTCTCGAATTTCGGATGAGACCAATAAGTGTTTGATTAGGCCAGTGTCCAAAGAAGAAGTGAGAATTGTTGTTTTCTCTATAAATGCTTCTAATGCACCGGGACCTGACGGAATGACGGGGCTTTTTTATCAGAAGTTTTGGGCTATTGTGGGTAACCAAGTAACAAATGAGGTTCAGTTCTTCTTCAGCTCTGGCTCTTTCCCTACGGAGTGGAATTACACTCACTTATGTCTTCTGCCGAAGAAGGTCAATTCAAAGCTCATGTCTGACCTTCGACCAATTAGCCTGTGCTCGGTGTTGTACAAAATCATCTCCAAGATTTTGGTACATCGACTTCAACCCATTCTGACGGAACTTATTGCTCCAAATCAGTCAGCTTTTGTGGCGGAAAGTCTAATCTCTGACAATATAGTAATTGCACATGAAGTAGTGCATGCTTTGAGGACTCACCCGAAGATTTCTTCAGAGTTTTTAGCAGTGAAATCAGATATGTCTAAAGCTTATGATAGAGTGGAATGGAGCTATTTAAAGGCTCTTCTTTCGGCAATTGGGTTTCATCCTATTTGGATTGGGTGGATCATGGAGTGCGTTTCTTCTGTAACCTTCTCGGTTCTGATCAATGATAAGCCTTTTGGAATGATCAAACCAAAGAGAGGGTTGAGGCAAGGAGACCCACTATCTCCTTTCCTTTTTGTCTTGTGTTATGAAGGGCTAACACATTTACTAAATAAGGCTGAGCAGAAGGGAGTGATTTCGGGGTTAAAGTTTTGCGACTCGGGTCCCTCTATCCACCATCTCCTTTTCGCGGATGACAGCCTTTTCATGTGCAAATCTTTTATGCGTTAAAGGAGATCCTCAAGCTGTATGAAGTGGCAACAGGGCAGAAAGTAAATGTGGATAAATCGTCAATAACCTTTGGGGACAAGGTGGCCAAAGAAATTCAGATGGAAATTCAAACTAGGCTGGGTATTTTTGATGAAGGAGCTGCGGGCTCTTATCTCGGTCTGCCCGAATGTTTTAGTGGGTCTAAAATTGACATGCTTAGTTACATCTATGACCGGTTGAAGTCAAAAATGTCAGGTTGGTTTGCTAGAACTCTCTCGCTGGGTGGTAAAGAAGTTTTGTTGAGGACTGTGGCTATGGCAATGCCAGTGTTTACAATGTCTTGCTTTAAACTCCCAAAAACTTCTTCTGCTACCTTATCAGCTGCTATGGCTCAGTTTTGGTGGAACTCAGTGGAGAATAACAAGAAGATTAGTTGGGAAAAGTTATGTCTTCCTAAAGATCTTGGAGGTTTGGGGTTTAGAGACATAGAATGTTTTAACCAAGCACTTCTGGCGAAACAGTCGTGGAGATTCCTTCAAGAGCCTGATTCCTTGGTGGCTAGATTTTTTAAAAGTAGGTATTTTGAAGTTGGTACGGTTCTTGAAACTCAGTTAGGACCGAGACCTTCTTTTGCGTGGAGATCCATTCTATTTGGCCGGGAATTACTTATCAAAGGTTTGAGAAAGGAAATTGGTAATGGTTCATCCACGTTCGTTTGGATGGATTTTTGGTTGTGTGATGGAAGAATGAGAAGACCTCTCATGATGAATCCGATCAATAATTTTAATTTGTTGGTCAGTGATATTATAGATCGAAGCTCAAGAAACTGGGACCTTTCGCTTCTCCAGCAATTATTCTATCCGGCGGATATTGTTTTAATCGTTAAAAAAAAACCGGCGATTTTAGAGGAGGATGCGTGGTCTTGGTTACATAATAGGAGTGGTCTTTATACGATTAGTTCGGGGTATTGGTTTGCTTTCCAGCAGAACAAGCAAGAGCTTATACAACAAGCTTCTCAATTACCATCAATCAATTACCTTAAGGAGGCTATTTGGCAGGTTAAAACGGCTCCAAAGATTCGAAACTTCCTTTGGAGAGTCCTATGTGAAGCGCTTCCAGTAGTAGATAACCTCATTAATAGAGGCATTAAAATGGACCCTCGTTGCCAAGTGTGTGGCCTGGAGGGTGAGAGTGCTAATCACATCTTGTTTGCTTGCTCTGTTGCACGACAAGTTTGGGCTCTATCTGGTTTTTCTTGCCCACGGGAAGGTTTTGATCAGGGATCAGTTTTCACTAATATGAACCGTTTGCTAATCATTTCGAAGGTGGAGTCCATTCCTTTGACGGTTAAAAGATCAATGCCTTGGGTCCTTTGGATGTTGTGGAAAAACAGGAACACTTTTTTGTTCAAAGGGATCAGATTCTCTCCTGGTGACACGGTAAAAAAAATCATAGATGATGCTGATCAGTGGTTCATTGCTCAGAATGTGGACTTTGAACGAGCAACGATAGATCATATGTATCAGGTGGAAAGCAGACCCATTTGGAAGCCACCAAAAGAGGGGTGGTTAAAGTGTAATGTCGGGCTATCTTGGTCCAAGCATGTTAATTTGGCCTGAGCAGTGTGGGTTTTAAGAGACGAGATGGGCAGAGTTTTACTACATAGCCGAAGAACTTTTTCACAAATGGCAGCCTCTTTGAAGCCAAGTTTAAAAGCATTTTGTGGGCATTTGAAAGTATGGTGTCTCATCGGGTAAATAAGGTGATCTTTGCTTCTGAATCTTCTGAATTTATGGGGGCTCTTTCTCGACCCAAAGCATGGCCATCCTTCAAAGCTGCTAGGGCCGAGCTTGAGTTTGCTGTGTCTTCCATTCAGTTGTGGAGTGTGGAGTTTGAAAAGTTAGTTTGTAATAGAAGTGCTTCTCTCATAGCTTAAAGTGTGATGGCTTATAATTTTAGGCATTCGTATGTGGCCTTGAATTCACCTTCGTGGCTTGTTAGTCTATTTGATAGTGAGAGATTCTTGGCCTCTGTTTGATGTTGCCTTTACTTTTAGTTTTTTAGTCCTCTCTCCTGTTGTTGATCTTTGTAATTGTCCTCTTTCTAGTTTCCTCATGTCGAAGCTTCATTTTTTGGGATTCCAATGGGTCGTTCCGACCATTGATGTAAGTGTGGTCTTTTACGCCTTTTAGGCCTTTTAATATTATATCCAGTTGATAAAAAAAAAAAAAAAATCAAGACGTCAAAACCTAATCTCTTTCTCCTTTTCTTCGATGGCGGTACATGAGGCGATTTTCTTATGTCATCACCGTGTCTCCTTTCGCGGCTACCTCCGGAAAATCGAGCCGTTTCCGGCTAGTCAAGCCGCCTCCGCTGCAGCATCCTTTGCTCGCGAAAAAAGTCAGATCTGCAAATCTCTACAACTTTCCCTTTTTCGGCTTCTCAGGCGAATCATGTGTCTCCTGTGCATCTTCGCCGATGACAAGCGGTGATCTCTTCAGCTGCGAACATGATCTTCAGGTAACTCCACAATACCTTAAATCATCTTCTACCTTTTAATCTGTCTCATTCTGATTTCCCAAAACATTATGAGAAATTTTGATTTAGGTTTTCTATCGGCTCTCGTTTGTTTGGAATTCGAATTGGATTTAGGGTTTGGATTGGGTTTCGTTTCTTTGGAGTTTGAATTGGAATCGGCTTTTTAAACATATGATTTCTTATTACTGCTGAATTGGGATTTGTCTATTTGTACAAATCTGTGACTTGGTTATACTTGGCGTTGTCATAGTTTCTCTACAACTTCTGTACTTGTGCATTGCTGATTTGATTGCTTGTAGGGTTTTTGTCTAATGATACAAATCTGCAATTTCGTAATACTCTGAAGCCTAAGTCTACTTAACTCTAAGATCTTGTATATGGTTTTTTCTATTGGTACATACGAATCTGCAATTTGGTAATACTATTATTCACCTTAAATCAAGGGTCAATTTGAGAAACCTGGATCAAGTGTGTTCTCACTCTCTTCTCTTTTTGATTCCCTGACATACATAAATGACTGCAAGTGTTTTATACTGATCATGTAAATTAAACTCTCAGAACTCCACAAGAAGGAAACATGTGAAGCTGTGACTTTGATTGAGACACCACCGATGGTGGTGGTTGGTCTAGTTGGGTATGTGAAGACACCACGTGGTCTGCGTACTCTAAGCACTGTGTGGGCTCAGCATTTGAGTGAAGAAGTAAGGAGGAGGTTCTACAAGAACTGGGCAAAGTCGCAGAAGAAGGCTTTTACCAAATACTCAAAGAAACATGAAACCGAAGAAGGTAAAAAGGACATTCAAACTCAATTGGAGAAGATGAAGAAGTACTGCACTGTCATCAGAGTTCTTGCTCACACTCAGGTATCACATCTTTCTTTAATTGTTTTTCATTTGCTTAATTCGTTATTGATGACTTTTCCTTTTTAGCTATATCATGATATAGCTAAGAAGGTCGACTACGCCTACAGCTTCTTTGAGAAGCAAGTCCCTGTGGATGCCGTCTTCTCTAAAGACGAGATGATTGATATAATCGGTGTCACCAAAGGAAAAGGTTACGAAGGTGTCGTTACAAGATGGGGAGTGACCAGAATCCCAAGAAAGACCCATCGTGGACTCCGCAAGGTGGCTTGTATCGGAGCTTGGCATCCGGCTAGAGTCTCCTACACAGTGGCTAGAGCCGGGCAAAACGGATACCACCACTGTACTGAGATGAACAAGAAAATATACCGGATTGGTAAAACTGGCAAAGAGACTCACTCCACCATGACCGAGTTTGACAGGTAAAAACAACAAAGCTAAGATCTTAACAACGTGACTGATTTTGACTTGTTCAAGGCTCAGATCATGACCTGTTTATGTTTTCTCTGTTACTGCATTTTGGCAACAGGATTTGGCATTTTGGCGTTTCATGTTTATCGATTTACTTTTTTTTTTGCAACAGGTTTTGGCAGTTTAATTTGACATTATATGACTTTAAATGTTTAATCTTTATAAGATTAATAATTTGTAATCATATTTTTTATTTATTGTAATTAAATTTGGTTTGTATTTTTTTTAATTGAAAATTTTAAATAGCCACGAAACATTTGTAGCTATTTGTGGTATTAATTAAATATTAGCAACAAAAAAGTGTAACTTTTGTACCTTATTGCTGCAATTAAGTTGTGGCAAATTGTAAGTTGCAAATTTTGACTGTAGATTTTTGTGTAAAATTATTACAAATTATTTGTAACAAATTTGTAGTAAATTTTAATTGTGACAAAATTGATTTGTGAATAATTTGAAATAGATTGTTACAAAATCTAAATAGCTATGGCACCATATTCGCGAAATTTTTTTGTAACTAATTGTTGTAAATTTTTTTTTTGCTACAAATTATTCATCATACTTTCGAAAAAAATGTAGTTATGTTGAACAATTCTTGTAGTGTAAAGTAGATAACTCAAGTAAGCGATATAAATAACAGTGCACTACAATACTCCTATTGTCATTACTTAATTTCTATTATTATTTTGTTCATATTGTAGATAAACATTATAACAATTCTCATTCCAATTCCTTGGTATGCCCGTAGGTGATCTTCTGTTTGAATCATAACAACACGTAACACTAGTGTTAATTCAAAAATTAAGATTTTATTACAAGTTAGCCATGAAGACATCAAACTTAATCATCATAATTGTTACATTCTTGTCTTTACAGCCTTTGAAAGTTGCATTGATTCTTATGAATAAAGACATGATCATTTCTTATGAGAATTTACAGAATCCAAATCAATTATTCCCCTGATGAAGTTTTGTTGACGGCACTAGATTCAGGTACAACCCACCGGTTTAAACGTTTCAAAGACGTAGACACCTAAAAAGATTTGGCAACAAACACTATAAGCTCCAAAAAACATAGCTTGCTTGAACAAACCAAATAATTATTTTGTTAGGAAAAAGTTTTTTTCTTTTTCTTAAAATTAATTCAAGAAAAAAGAATTATATACTAATCAATTTCAAACCTGTTGATCCCAATCTGTTCTCAGAGTCATGATGGTAAGCACACAAGTCTGAACAAATATTCCAAAGAGCATCCCGATCCACACACCCTAAAATTTAAAGAAAATCAACTTTCATGTTAAGTTTCAATTGTTAAAATTTTATTACTTTCACACATTTTTGAGAACTTATATTAATATTTGTAAGGGAAAAGAAAAACTTACTTTAACTTGTAAACCAACAACATAGCCAAGGAAAACACCAGTAGGAATTCCGACAATGTAATAGCAAGCAAGGTTAACATAAGTAACATATCCTTGCCATCCCGCTCCAACCGCAACTCCTGTTCCGGTTTATAAACCGGTTTCAAGACACATGCTACTTCAAAGATCGGTTCGATATATTAATACACCTCAAATACATAGCAAAAAATATACATACCAGAGAGAACTGGTTGAACACTGTTCATGAGGATAGAAAAGGCTAAAAGTGGAGAAAGATCGGCAACTTCTGCTGCGACAGCTTCACTTGTAGTGAAAATGTAAGAGACTCTTCCTCTTAGGAACAAGAAGACGAAGAATAGAACTGTTCCTATAGAGAGTGATGTGAAAACTGCTGTCAACGTTGCAAACTTGGCTCCCTTTGAATTTCCTCTACCGAGTTCGTTGGACACTCTTACACTATTTTTTTATATACATAATTAAAAAAGAAGAATAAGATGACTATATAATTAAAGCATCAATGATGTTAAAGTGTGTCGGACTGTCGGTATGATTATATATATAATATATGTAAGTACCTTGCTGCTGCCAAAAACCCAAGTGCTATCATCATCTCTAGTCCATTTATGTTGAGGCTACCAAAAAATTGGGAAAGAAGAGTCGATTTATAAATATTTATATGTTACTATCTATAATTACTTTATTCTTGTTAATTTACCATATTGCTAGTGCATCAAGAGCCACCTCTGCGTTTTTCAAGTTTCCAGTGAGCAGTACCAAGATCGAGTTGTACCATAATTCCAAGCTGTTCAAATAAACGACCACAAAAAGATAATTAATAGTATAATATTATGAAATTGATCTCAATATAAATACATATGTATATCTGTGTAAATGTAACGATAGTTTAGGGATAACCTAACGTATACGAATCGATTTATTTTATAAAATTATATCAGTCTTTGACAACGTCATTCCTCAAAAAGAGAGCATGTAGTTTTTGACTTATGTAACGATCAAAAAGTAATAATTATTATAATACTATAAAATCATCAATATGTATATACATAACATATATATATATATATATATGCGTAAACGTAACTATAGTTTAATGATAGTCTTCGTATACGACTTGACTAGCTCTTACTATTTCGAAGCTTCGCCTCGCTTACCTATAAAAATATTTTATTGAACATCCTTTTTAACCAGGCGGACCCATATGAGATTGATGAAAAAGGTGGGTCAGTTAATCCAGGTTAAATTATAAAAAGTAGATTTGGATGCATGAATCAATAGAATTTGTTAGCTAATTTGATCAAATTTTAATAAGTTGAACTTGCTTGACCCGAATTCGAGTCTTTTGTAATGCATGATTTAAACTTTAATTTTGATTTTAATAACTTAATATATATTATGAACCGGGTAAAATTATTTTCTGGGACCACCACTGTTTTTAACCATAGGATCAAATCCTAGACTAATTAATAAACTATATGAGTTGCAGCCATAATACTAAAACATTGACCAAGTAGATTCATCAAGTGGAAATCAATCTCTTGTTTAATAACCATATGTTGTCACTAATAAGACCCTAATTTCTATGTAAAATTTTGCCGATGAGACATTTCTTAAAAGTATATAGAAAATAAAGAAAAGCTTACCAAAGCATTCCACCTGAAGACAAGGATAGTTTGAAGACGGGCCATAAATCTTTGAAAGCCAACATAGATAATCCTCTCCATGTGTCCTTACACCCACCGCACGTGACGAACAAGAGCTGCGCAATGTTAGGCAACCAGAACGCAACTAGCGTCGAGGTCATAGCACCAGTGATTCCGAAATCGAAATGAACCATTAGGAGCCACGATAAGAAGACATGGACAGCCAAGGAGACAGCAGCCACGTAGGCAATGATTTTGTTCTTGCTCTGAGCTTGGAGAAACATTTGGCAAGTGAAAGATGGTACGAAGGAGAAGTTGATGCCTATGACCCATAGAGCTATGATCCGGGCAACACGGACAATGCGTTCCTCTTGACCTAAGGCTAAGAAGATAGGACCCGAGAAGATGTAGACGGGCATGAGGCAAATGGTACAACCTGTGAGGACGATCCATGATCTTTGAAGGTAGATTCCAAGCATATGGTTTTGTTTTGCTCCGTAGGCTTGACCACATAGTGTCTCTAGTGCACTAGCCATGCCTAACTGCATTACAGTTTTTTTATAAAAAAACTGCATTACAGTTCGTAATTACACAGTAAATATTTTAGGGCGAGTTATAAAACAATAGTTATAACCAAAGTTGAGAAATCTTCAAATTTTAATAATAAGTGTTAGCCGAAACAACATATTCGAGAAAATGCTACAAATTATACAATAGAAAATGAACCAAATTTTAGTTGACTAAACGTTTTTCGTCTGATGGTTTAATTCCTAAAAGCGTAATGGTTTTTTTTGTTTGTTTTTGTTTACCAATTAAAAGCGTATAATGGTTATAAACCTAATTAGGTTCAAATTTTGTTCTCTGCATATGATTAACTGTTTTGATTTCTCTCAAAGCCAAACTAGTTGATCACAGCAGAATATAACAAATTAAATATAGTATATTTTTCACACAAAACCGAACCTAATTAATTTTAATACATTAAACCAAGCAAAACTAGAACCAGTAAAAATGTTAGTCGTCTCCAGTGTATGGCTAAAAAGCTTGAAAACATTGATAGTATTCTTGGGTTGTGTTATGGTATCCCAAAACCCAACAAAGTGATCGCGACCAGAGAGTAAAGTAGCCCAAATTTAGGAAAGAAACCCTACTGGTGTGGTGGCCTGCGAGTTGGACTGCCAATGAACTTTGTCAAACTTGTTGACAAATTTATCTTTGCAATACTTTTTCTTTGCCTCTTCTTTTATAGTAGAAAAATCAAGTAAAATTATTCAAGTCATTTTTTTACTGATAAATTTATCTTTGCAATACTTTTTCTTTGCCTCTTCTTTTATAGTAGAAAAATCAAGTAAAATTATTCAAGTCATTTTTTACTGATAAATTGATGAGAGTAAGAAGACAAAAGTGTTTATAAAAAATCATGTGATGAATATGTTAAGGAAGAATATGTTAATTTTATAATAAAATTTTGAAATTTTCATCTTTTAAATATTTACTATATAATTTTTACTCAAAAAACTATTTAGGATATTATTGATCTTACATTTGTTTTCAACCTATTTTTAATTCGATAAACTTTAGAAAAACCTTGTAAGATATTATAATATATCCTATAATATACTACAATAATATACTACGAATTTTGTGTGTAATTATGCATGAATAGATTTGTGGTTGTCAATTAAGTGGTTTGTACTTTGTAGAAAAAGAAACCACCACATGCTAGAGTGCAATCACATGAAGACGAAATGCATGGTTTATGTCATTACAACTTTCCGTCAGATCAGAGGAAATTGTAATCAGTAGTCTATAAACAATTCTTATTTTAAAAGACACGTTTTACTTTATTAGTGATAAATAATTAGTACAGTAATAAGTTCTAATATGTGTGAGTTTTGGTATCGCTAATTGATATTTTTTTCAGTTTTATTTTAATTGTCGTTTTAGGTGGTTTTACACAGATTAAGAAAATAACTACTTTATCTGTTTTGCCCCTTAATTAATACATTATTTTGTTTGTTATGAGTAATTAATAAGCTAAAAAAATATGGATAAAACTGAAAAATTTATCATAAATTTGCATTGAAAACTGAAAACGATAATTATTTTGAAAAAAAAAAAATTTAAAACGACAATTAAAACAAAAAAGAAGGAGTACTATATTGTTTTTATAATTAATATTAAACCGAGATACTCTGGATTAATTGTAACGACTAACGATAAAGAGTTACCAATCAAACATATTATCATTAAAAAGATAAGTGTTGTTGAACTAGTTATTACTCCATGGATTAACAAATGAAAAGGCTATTAGAAATAAAAGTATTTCCAATATTCAGATTTTTTTTCTTCTGTATATCGCTAATTTTGTTTTTTTTTACCGTTTCTAACTGTTTTAATATGTGTCGTTCCTTTTTAACGTTAAAAATTACATTTTCTAACTTAAAAAAAAAAAAAAAAAAAATCTTTTTCACCTTTTTAGTTTTTACCTTTTCCAACTATCCAATCATATAGTACAAATGTACAATACAATTTATCATCACTTAAGATATGTGGTAGAGACTCAGATAGGCTGACATCACTGCTTACACTTGTGACTTCTGAATTTAAGTCTTTTTCTGAGAAATGTTTTTTTTTTTTAAATTAACGCACCTCAATTTATTGAAATAGTATCACAAGACGACAAAAACAAAAACAAAAACAGTTCTCCCCGTTGCCTAGCTATGTGGAGAGTGTTTTTATCATCAAAACTCTTGAAACATATAAATGATTTTAAATCGTTAATGACGAATCAAAAAACGCGTTTAATTTATTAGTGATTAGTAAGTAGTATTACAACTAGATGCGTATTTTCAACGTAGTGTTTTTGGAAGAAATCTCTACCTGTAACTAATCCCAAAATAATTAATTAAATAGAGAGGAAGAGTACTAATTAAACTCTTACCAAAATACCATTACTGAAACGGAGGAGGACGGTGAAGGTGATGGAGTAAGCGGCTAACTCGATAGGGCCAAGATGGCCGATGAAAGCTTGACTTATCATCGAAACTCCGAACGTAGAGAATCTCGTGAAGATCGCCGGCGCCGCCACAACCCATAGCTTCTTAGATTCGATCCAAACCTTCTCTTTCAACCCACACTCATCCTCTTCTCCGCCGTTCTCCGTCGTATTTTTCAACAGAGCCTCCGTGAGCTCTCCTCCTTCTCCTCCGGCCATCGCTGAATCTTTGTCGTATCTGATGGACCAGAGGAAATGATTAGAGGAGAGAATCGGAGAGAGAGGGAGAGATCTAGAGAGAGAGGAGAGAAGAGAGTTTGTTTGATTGATTGGTTTATGAGAGCATTGTGTGTTTTCTTTATAAATGGTCTTTTTTATTATTATTGGGAAACGAAAAGCCGCCTACGCCTCTTGCAGCAAGTCGCCAATAGTAAATAAAATACTCTTGAGAAATAGTAATATGGTATGTGTATGAGTCAAAATGCCATAATTTCCTGCATTTATTGACCATTTTGTCTTTATTTTATTTTTTATTTTATTGAGAAATTTGTTACTACACATTTGTCTCGTGTTGTGTAACTATTAACCCCAAAGACGATAAGAATTAACAAGTTACGTACGAGCATATTCATGTTTGTCTGTTTTTTTTTCTTCTCATGTTGACAATATCATCATTCATGTCTAAACTTTACATCCGCAATATCCATTTTTGTAGAGGTAGATGTTAGTGTTTATTTTTTATTTTTATATTAGGTGATCGTGCGGATTATAAAATATTTTATATGTTTAATATATAATTAATATAATATATTGAAATTGATCTATTTGTACATAATTAATTATGTATTAATAATAACATTACATGAATATTTAATAATACAAAACGATAAATCAAATAAAAAATGTTATAGATTTCAACAAAAATTGAAGATAAAAAAAAACCATTAACCAAATTAAAAAAATACTTTCTTAGATAAAGTGTGTAAATATGATAAGTAAATAAACTGAAAAATATTAAAACATATAATAATTTATTTAATTTTTATGGTTGACTTGCACGCATGTGCATGTATAATTTTTTTTTATAGACATAAATAGTTGTAATATTTAAGTATTGATTAATTTTCTTATATATTATGTAAATGTTATATTTTTATACATATATAGTTTTAGTGTTTAACAACAATCACTCAAACGTTTCATATCGTTTTGTGTCTTTTGAAACTGATTTATTTTTTTAAAATTTATTTTTCCTACTGTTTAGACTGACATATAATTGCAAATATAAAAGTTGTGTTAAATAATAATTAAATTCTTATAATATGTCTTGAATATTATTTATACTATGCTTTCTTTTCTTCTTACAAAATATAATCTTGCCAATATATATATTTTAAGTATATATTTTTCTTTGACCTATTTTTAATTAAACTAAAATGAGTTTTACAATCTTTACTTATCCTAAGAGCGGATAGATAGTTGGTCCGCACATTTGTGCGCTCTTAGAAAATATAGAGAATTAAAAAAAATATAAATTATTTAATAACTAAAATTAATTAAAATTGGACTGTAAGGGTAACAAAATGCATGAGGAATTGGTTTGATGAAGAAAATACATTTTCTTATGGTTTGCATGCACACATGTGTTCATTATAAAATTTGAGCCTCATATGCGTTTATTATAAAATTTGCTTTTTTACGATTTTTAAATGATTCCGTAAAACAAAACACGAGAGTGTTACGGAAGAACAAAACTGTAGAGATTTATTTTTATTTTTATTTCTACTTCTTATTCATATTTTTTTTTTCTTATTATAATTTATTTTTCATCCGGTTACATTTTATTTTATTTATGATCTTAGATTATTGATCTACAATGAAATTGTATATGAGTATGATATAAACTTTTAATTTAGTTTTTTTTTTAAAAGAGATACAAATGTTATAGCGTATTTACTATCCAATTGGATAATATATTATTATTATTTTATATAAAAATATAATATATATTGGTTGTAAAATTTTTGTAATCATATTTTATGCAATTTATTATGAATATATGTAAAAACAAATTGAAATCATAGTAATTATTATTTTCTGTTAATTTAAATTTATTAATTTTAGTGTTATAATCTAGTGTATTCATGTTTTAATTTTATAATTTATTTAATTTTAACTCAACCGCTCAAAACATTTCGTTTATTTTAGAAAATTTAACATGTTACATTTACATGTCATCATTAAAATGCACTAACTTTCATTGTGAAGCTGACAAGTTGGCATTTTTCATTAAAAGTGATTCTCAAATCTAAGGGTGCAACTAAATGTCTAATAGAAAAATATCATTTTGCCATTTTGGAGAGAAATGAGTAGGATATATTTATTATTTGTATTCCTATTCATATTCTATATATTTCATATATTCTTTTTATGTTTACAATTTAAAGCCTAAATATCCAAAAAATAAATTCAAATCAGATATAAATACTAAATTTTAATTATCCATAAGAGCCTGATTTTCCAAAATTTAAAGGCAACCATCCAATGTCTTAGGTATTGTGAATTTTAAATTATAAATTATGTGTAATGTCATAAATCCAGAAATATGAATTGACAAGTTACGAGCATAATTGTCACATTCTTATGTTATTAAAATTTGGAGAAAAAACCTAAGCAATTACATGATAATTTCCTTAGGCCCTTTAACAAAAAAAATTATGATAACTTCCAGAACCAAATGCTTTATTATTCATCCAGTAAAGCCTCTTTTGAATCTTCGTCCTCCGGTTCAACCCAATGGTTCAAATGTTTCAGCGACAAAGAAACCTGAAATTTTATTAACCAATAAACCATAATATAAATTCGTTGATAAAAACAGACAATAAAAAATCTTAAATAACGAAGTTAAAATCTCATATCTACAAAAAGGATAATTAAACAATTTGTAAACCTGTTTATCCCAATCTGTTTTTAGAGTCATTATAGTAAGCACACAAGTTTGAACGAAAATTCCAAAAAGCATCCCTAACCAGACACCCTGAAATTTTGAGGAAAAACGTAAACAAAAAAAGAAGAAACAATGTAAGTTTTAGATACTAATGTCAATGATAATTCCAAAAAATAAAAAAAAACAGATTTACCTTGACTTGCAAACCGATAAAATAGCCAAGAAAAACCCCGGAAGGAATCCCAACAAGATAATAGCAAGTAAGGTTAACATACGTAACATATTCTTGCCATCCCGCTCCAACAGCAACTCCTGCTCCGATTATAACATGTTCAATACATATGCTAAAGATCGATAGTTACAAAAAAAAGATCGATAGTTACATGTTCCACTGCATGTAAGTAGAAGTCAAGATATGAAGAAGGAAAATACCAGAGAGAACAGGTTGAACACTGTTTAAGAGGATGGAGAAAGCCAAGATTGGAGAGAGATCTGCTACTTGTGCAGCAACGGCTTCACTTGTTGTGAAAATGTATGAAATCTTTCCTCTAAGAAACAAGAAGACGAAGAAAAATACAATTCCTATGGAAAATGACGTCAAAACTGCTGTTATTGTTGCCAACTTGGCTTCCTTGGCATTTCCACTTCCAATCTCGTTTGACACTCTTACACTATATTTGATCCCAAAAAAAAAAACCACATTCTTACATTATTTACATACATAATTCCAAAACAAGAAATGGAGAGAAGATGATTTAAATTAAGCATCAATAATAATCATAGTGTGAAGGTTCAAAAAAATAAAAAATAATAATCATAATATGTGTGTTATAATATATTAAATTAAGCATCAATAACTATGTATGCACCTTGCTGCTGCCATGAAGCCGAAGGCTACCATCATCTCCAGTCCATTTATGTTGACGCTGTGAAAATTGATCAACAAATACAAATGAATTGATTTATGTCAAAGATTTAATTCAGGTGATCTAATTTTCGTTATAGTGGAATCTGACTGGAAAAAAGTAATAACTTTAGATTAATATTTCGGTTTGGCAAATTAATTGATTTGATTGGTGGACCACACCGGTCGAAAGACATTCAGTTAAATTAATTATTTTAAAAGGTGGTAACAAAATATGTAGATTCATAATGTAGTAAATGTATAAAATATGTATTTTTATGATTTGTTTGAACTTGATATATGAAGCAACGACCAGTAGCTGAAAATGCCAAATTTTTAGCTCGTTACATGCAAATCTCTTTGAAGATGAGCTGCCTCTTGTTAAATGAAACTTTGGTCGAAGATTACAAAAACGTTTGGAATTTTTGTATATGTAGGACATTATGAACCTAAACGGCGAAACTTCCTCAGTATTAGAATTTAAACAACCAGACCAATAATCTAATTAAGATAAATGTATATATGCTTGAATAAAAAATTTAGGAACAGAGGCAGAAAGCTTAAATGTTGTTTACCAGATTGAAAGTGCATCAAGAGCAACCTCTGCATTTTCTAAGCCTCCAGTGAGCAGAACCAAGATCGTGTTGTACCACAGCTCCAAGCTGCTCAAAATTAATTTCACAAATGAATAGTTTAAAAAATATATATAACTATGTATAAACAATATACACTATTCTAAATATATATTATTCCCAACTTTTTCAATCTTTTACATGATGAATAATCTCTCTGACAGTCACAGCCTTTAATACTGTTGCAACCAAGTATATATATATTTTATCTAAAATTAATCTTTAAATATTTTTACGAGTCAAACTAAACAAGTTTAAGTAGAGTATGAAATCATACCAAATCATACCACCAGAAGACATCGATAATTTTAAGACAGGCCAAAGATTCTTAAAAGCCAACCACGAGAATCCCATCCACGTGTCCCTACACCCACCGCATGTGACGAACAAGAGCTGCGCAATGTTAGGCAACCAAAAAGCCACGAACATCGAGGTCATAGCACCAGTGATCCCAAAGTCAAAATAGACCATGAGGAGCCACGACAAGAACAAGTGGACCACTAAGGAGACAGCAGCCACGTATGCGATGATCTTGTTCTTGCTCTGAGCTTGTAGGAACATTTGGCAAGTGAAGCATGGTACATAGGAAAAGTTGACGCCTATGACCCATAAGGCTATGATCCGAGCCACACGGACTATGCGTTCTTCTTGACCTAAGGCTAAGAGGATAGGACCCGAGAAGATGTAGACGGGCGTGATGCAAATGGCGCAGCCCGTGAGGACGATCCATGATCTTTGGAGGTAAATCCCGAGCATATGATATTGTTTGGCTCCGTATGCTTGACCACATAGTGTCTCTAGTGCACTAGCCATACCTAACTGCAATCTGTAGTTAATATCAACTTCCCAAAATAACAAATCGACTGTGGAATCAAAGTGGGACCTATATTTCTAAAATAAGCCGAGAAACATTGGGACATTCGTGGCAACCCAAATTGGACACTAACAAATCTTGTCAAACTTGTTGACGGTTTTGTCTTTTCTACATCACCTATATATTAAAATAATAAAAGGTAAGCCGTCAATAAAAAGATTAAGAAAGTGTTGATTTTCGTCTTATATATCTTAGATGAATGTGTATAGTTATATATCTCTCAATTTGTTTCCTATTTCTTACCATCCCACTCTGTCATAGCATAGAATCAACAAGTTTCTCTCTTTCTTTTATATGAACTATGAACAACAAATGGGTTTTTGGCTGTGAAGTTTAGGATTTGTAGAAGAAGCAATCAAAATAAGCTATGACAAGCAGAAAAAAAAAGAAATCAAAATAAGCTATGACAAGCAGAACAAAAAAAGTCTATGTAAGCACTCACGTCACTAAAGTTATGTCATATACCAAAGCTGTCCCAATAAAAACAGAAACTAATACCAAGTTTTGAACAGAAATATTTTAATCAATATCACGAACGTGGAAACAATTTAATTTAGGGAAAATTACAAAAACAAATATTCATTTTTTTCATTTATACCAAGATAAAGTTTTATAAGTCAAACTTAAGTTTCTTTTTGTAAAATCCAATTTTGGTGACATAGTAGAAAAATCCTAAACCAAACCGCATTATCTATGAAACATTTTTTTTCTGTTAAAGGCATTATCTATAAAAACATATTATCACGAACAGGCAAGCTTTTGGTTTTAGGGAAAGTTACAAAACAAAATTCATTTATTTGATTTCTACCAAGCTTAATTTTTTAAAAAACCCAAGCATATAGAACATTTAATCCGGTTTTGATAACACAATTTAAAAAAAAAAATCGAAAACCAAACAGTGTTAATGGTGGTGGGTTAGCTAGTCTTCGCCTATTTTTTGGTATAGGTTGATGTGTTTTTGTTTGTATGCATCCCTTTGGCCTTGTACATGGTGGTTATGTTCTAGTGTATTTTAGAACCTTGATTCTTTTTAAGTTTTATAATATCAGATGATTAAAAAAAAAAAAAAAGGAGGTGTTTCGTATCAATGAATAAGATTAGAGAATCTCACCAAGATACCATTACTGAAACGGAGCAGAACAGTGAAGCTGATAGAGAAAGCAGCTAACTCGGTTGGGCCAAGGTGGCCGATAAAAGCTTGACTTATCAAAGATACTCCAAACGTTGAGAACCTCGTGAAGATCGCCGGCGCCGCCACAATCCATAGTTTCTTTGATTCCCTCCAAACCTTCTCTCTCATATCCAACAACATAAAACCATCCTCTTCTTCGCCGTTCTCCACCGTCTTTTTCAGCAAAGTCGCCGTCAGTTCTCCCCCTCCTCCGGCCATCGCATAGAATGAATAGGTGTGGTGAGAGAGGAGAGAGTTTTGTTTGGTCGGTTGTTTTCTATGAGAAGATAATTAGATTAAAATTACAATCATAGATATACAAGTTTTAAATTAGATGAAAAAGCTTTTTTTTCATTGTGCCACAACACCAACAAAAAGAAAAACACGACTAAAAATTAATTTCATATCCTAATTTGAATTTTGACTAAATTATAATCCAAATTTTTTAAAACTACCTAATCATTTGTAATTTAATACATCATAATTGAAAGAAACAAGTTTTCTTTGAATTTTGACTACGTAAAATTTCATTTAATATCATAAATTTAAACTTTGACTAAATTTTTAAAAATACAAATCATGGGATTACTTAAAAATAATGAAACAATTTATCATGATACTGTAAGGTTGACTTATAAACACTACTACCAAAATGTCGATGATATTTTGTTGCGAAAATAAATTTTACATTAAATCTAACTAATATATGAGTAAATCCACTTTGCCGAAAGATCCTTATTGTGTCTTCCTCTCTTCCTCAGCCGGGAACGGCTTGGTCAGACAAGGTTATGTCGTCGGCTTTCCTCCGATCTTCTACTTCGGTTCTTCCACCTCTGGCAAGGAGGTTGTTTGGGCTTGGTTGGGTCGCCTGTGTCTTTTTTTTTTAAAGTAAAAAAAATATCTCTATGCCTTCGGGATTAATGACAAAAACCCTGCAAATTTCCTCTAACATAAGGGAGATATGTGATTCATTTTCTTCCTCTCGGAGAGATGATGTTTATTATTTTCCTCCTTTTGCCGGGAGAGATTACTATAATTTTTCTCATTTGGGAGAGAACTTGTCTATTTTACTCTCTTTCTATGAAAGAGTTTTATTTTTTGAATTCAAGGAATATTTTGCCAACTTATTTACCGTTTTGTTATCATATGTAGTGGTCTGTACGAAGCCTGAAGATACGACCGTATTCGTTTTGGTAAATTTCAGAAGTGAGAATTGCCTTTTAATGTCACACCTCAAAGTGACTAAATCTCAACAGTCTGGCTTTGCCGTGACGATCTTATTGACGCATTCGAGCTACAGTTCAAATTCAGTGTCAAGCTCCTATGTAGTCTTATATGCTTTAACTTTTTTAGTTTTATGAGTTATTGTAGTGATCAAAGAGGATAGTTAATTCCCTCTTTTGGATGTATTTTGACAGTTTAATTTTAATGGAAACAATATTTAAAAAAAAAAGGGAATAGCGCTACAGATTTTTAAGATTTAGGTGGCGAAATAAAAGTGAAAGTAATCAAATTGAGGCATACTCTTTTTAAGTAAAAAAATAATAATTGACACATAATTTATTTATAATTTTTTGGATTCATACTGTTTTTATAGTCTTTTCTCAGTTTTACATTTTTTTTTGACGGCACTTCTGCAGTTTTACATAAATGACACATTAACAAAAATTTACCATTTCTCCTCTTACCAAAATTTTGCTCAAATGAAAAAAAATTTACTTGACGGAAAAATTATGTTGTTGAACAGAAAGACTATTAAACATGTATTGTGAATTAAAAAAAAAACAATTTGAATTTGACTACAGTTTTACAAGATTCATTCTAAATACATGATATATATCATCACTAAGTTTACAAAAAGGTTTTATGTTTATTGGATCTCTTAGAAAAAGTAAACGTTTTATTAAAATAATTATCAAGATAGAGTTAACATTTAATTACCCAGCATGTTCATTTTGATAGAATCAGGACGGTAATTACCGGATAAAGGTCGGGAAAAGGTAATTTTAGGTATTGAAAACTATTATCTTAGGAGACATAAATTTTGGGTAATGTAAGAGTTTGGGATATTTCAGAAATTAAAATCACTAGTCAAATTTCACTAATTTAGGTAAGGATTAATTTTATGACGGATATTTTGGAAAATTCAGAAAATTTAAAGAAATTTTAGCAAAATTTAGAAAATTTTAAATAATATATGGATAATTTTCATAAATTTTGAAAAATTGAATTCTAATTCGGATATCCTGTTACATACCCGATATGTTCTTTACCGTTGAACTAAATTATACATTCTTGAATGGGTAATTATTTCAATGGGAACAATATGAGAAGAGAAATTTTGGGACAGGTACAAGATGGGATTCCCATCCCAAAATGTCATGGCCTAATGATTATTCCGATTCTGTTTATGTAATGCTAATTGATTTTGCCATTTTTACACAAATGATGGATTGCCAAAAAAATTACCATTTATCCGTTTCTCAAAATTATGGTTAAATGATTTTTTTTTACTTGTTGGAATAATGTTGTTGTTAAAATAGAAAGACTATTACAGATTGAAAAGTAATTCATTCGAATTTTGACTACAATTTGATGCAGCATCTACACTGTTGTGTTACACACGATGGCATTTGTGTTACATATAGTTGGCTTTTTTTTTTTTTGGTGTTTTTCCTTTTCTTATTGTTTTCCTTATTACTTAAGTTATATTTCCTATTTAGATTAGTTCTAAAATGAACGTATTTTATTATAAATAGGCCTCCAATGCTTGTAAAGAGGATACCTATCTTTGAATTGAATTAATAAGAGTTTTCTCTAAACCTTGAGCTTTTGTAAGAAGAGTATTCTTCAAGACTCAAACCCTAGTTTTGATTTATCGGTGATAAATCAATCCATATCCGACATTGAGGTGCGTAACGTCGATGTGAGGTCTGGCGATTGGGCACAACTACGAAGATCAATGCTTGAGATGCAATTGAATTTCACAAAAGAAGTTCAACGTTCTTCTCATTCATTCAAGCAATCGTTACGAGACGTCGTGCAGACGCCTCTCGAGAACCGTCCTCAACACAAACAGCAACACCGCCATCAACGATTATCGCAAGCATTTTTTTTTCATCAACGGTTTAGCGACGAGCAGCCCGTTCGTGATCAAAATTCTAGTAATGATATCTATGACGATGCAGTCGATACGATAGACACGGACTACAATTCTGCTTTGGAAGACACTGTCGATACTATCGATATGGAAGACAACGAAGACTCTTTTGCAGAACAGATTGGTGATACAGTTTATGATGTGTACGATGACGACGGCAGAGAATTTCTTGAAGTTGGAACAGTGGTAGATGCAAGAGTAATCTACGATGATCCAATCGTTCATGAAGACACATCAACACTTTGGCCACAAGCTGATTTTAATAACGTCATATTTTCCACTGGAGCTTTTGGGATAAGTTCTGAAAAGAATTGGATGGAAGTTTCATTGTATCATGAGATGGTGAAGAACATAGATCTGGAAAAAGAAGTTATTTCCAACGAGTTATGGAGTGATCCAACGTTTGACACTTATGGTGCTGAAAATTGTGATGCAGATGAAGAGGTGATTCACAAGCTCTACCACAAAGAAACAGTACGACCAGGTGAAGCACAAGTAGAATTTGCAGTAGTGAGAGACGTGAATGATATAGAGTTTGTCCCTACGACTATGACACATATCGCCGTGAAGGATGACGTTTCATACCCAAATAGGAGCAACCAAAGTCGTTCTGCACATCACCATCGACATATCAATCGCAAGCCGCCAGATCGTGGACGTAGCAATTATTCATCTTATCGGGGTGATCCAATCAGAGAAAATTTTGTTGTGTCAAATAGAAAGTTGAGTGCGTCACACCGAAAGTATGTTGCAACAAGCACTGGCTCAGACAGAAGTAATGAGTTGAATGTGCAAGCTTGGGTTAAATTGAACAATGATTCCCTTTACTTGAGCACGGATAAGAGATTGTTGGAAGCCAAAGAAAATATTCTAGAGTTAAAATATGATCAAGAGGATTATGTGAGCTACAAGACAAATCAACAAAATGAAGATATAGGGGTATGGCTGAACACTTCAAAAGCAGAGTTTTCGCATAGAGAGGTGCATGATTTCTTGATTCCTCATCTGGATTTGACTGGTGGTTATCACCAACATCGACTTCACATATGCAATAATGGAACGACTTCTTGTCATATATGTGAGGAGGTGTTCACGTGGTTCATGGTACAGTTTGGGATGTCCACTAGCCTGAATTTTTCTATGCAAATGCAGAAATCAAATTTCAGTTTTTCTCTCGAGAATTTCTTTTTGGGTTACTTTCAGAACATAGAACAGGGATGCGAGCTCGACTTCAAATTGGTGTTATTATTGGAGTATGTAACACTTGAGGTGATCTTTTTTTTGCATCTTCTGGTCGTGGAAGAACTCTGTTTTGAACTCGCCTCAGAACCAGTACTAACATGGCATCACTCTACTGATTTTGATGTTCTTTGTACACCTGTGGTAAATCTTGGGCAAGTTCCTGTTTTGGTACATCTCACCGCAGGCAAGAAGATTCCACATGATTGTGCACAACATGCTTCTAAATTCATATGGGAAACGCCTCACATGTTACCCAATCCACCAGTTTACAGTGTTGAATTGTTGTGTTCTTATTCCTTCTTTGAGGATGAAATTTGGCAGAAGAGTTTTGCATTCTCCATATGCTTGAATCTCACGAAAGGTGTGTTACGCAATGTGGTTGGATGTGTGACACAATCTGTAACAGAGGGTACAAAGGTTCAGATTTCACTGGTTGAACTTATCAATGGTTGGATGTATGACAACGAATTATCTACGAAGTGCATCTATGGTGGAGATCTAATTTTCAATACTGGAGATTATGAAGATCCGTGCTATAACGTATACCACAACGATGAGAGCTATTTTAAAGAAAAATCAAGTTGTGATGCATATTACGAGAACACGAAGGGGTTCATCAAAGTTAAAGCGATTGAGGAAAAGTTCTTGGCCCCAACAACTTGTGCTAATAGTCTACATAGTCGTTTGCTTGTTGACGATGTCACATGCAATGCTAATGATGTTTTTGACAAGGAAGGTGGTCCATGTGAACTACCAATTGAGCCTAATATTGGGGTTATTGGTGTGTTTCCAGTGGTATATGTGTGTCTACCGCCAATGAGGAAAGAAAACTCGTGGCTTCAGATCATTATTTTTCAGTTTAATAGCACTATCAGAGAGAAAGTGCTGCAGCAACATCTAACGTTGTGTTACACACAACGACATCTGTGTCACACACTGTTGCGTCAACTTAGAGAGAACGCTATGGCTTGCAATTGTGTGATGAGTTCGGGTTCATGTAGTTGGCATAGTATCATCAACGACGAGATTTGTCATCTGATAAGGCTGAAACGTGAATATCATCTCTCTCCTCATAAGGTGATGTGGTTGAAAGAGGATACAGTGGTTTGTATCACACTTCAAGAAGTTTTATCGTTCTCCTTTAAAGATTTTTACAAGGACATGTTATATTGTTATGTTGTCTTCATGTATGTGAGGAATTTTTCTTTGAGGGAATTCCGGCAATATGACAAAAACATGATACAACGTGAGAGGCGTAACAAGTTCAACTTTGTCTTTGCAAATAGAAGAATCATGTTGGTGTATGAACTGGCGATATTGCTTTCGCCACTACCATTGCTATATAATGCACCACATCAAAAGTGTGAGATCCGAGGTTTGCGAATTTCAGTGGTGTTTTGTTTTCCATCTATCTTCAACGCTGATTTGGAATGCGTGAATGAGGCGTTCACATTTGGAAGTGTAAAGATGAAAAAGATGGTTGTGACAGAACAGATTAATGAGTGGCTGAGTTTCAGGGAGATACATGCTCTGTTTCTTTATAGGTTTGGTCTGCAAGTCGTATTGGATGTTTTTTGTGGCCTATTCTATTTTGGGTTCGTGGCCATGGTCCGAGTTTCACACCACCACCAAGCATTTGATCTTTTCATGTGTCAAAAGAGTTCTATGGACAGCGTGAAGATGCAGTTTCCAGATTTGTTGTGCTTTTTGGTGCTACAACTCCACGAGATAGGCTGCTACACCGTCATACCTATGCAAGGGCCATTGATTTGGTTTGGTACTGTCATTCAAGTCTTCATTATTGATGATTTCAGAGACCTCGACTTCTTACCACCGCCAGATTATGAGAGAAGCACAAAATTTTCAACGCAACATCTTATGTGTTCAACTCGGTAACTTCTGTGTTTGCCACACCATTACTTTTAACGTGTTCAACACTCGTTGGATCTCAGATTATCTATTGTGTTCAGTATCACGTTTCTTGCTCTGTTTTTTGGCGATAACGATGATCCAGATTCGTGGACGAATCTTTTTCAACCCTGAGAGACCTGATGCAGCGGCATCTACACTGTTGTGTTACACACGATGGCACTTGTGTTACACATAGTTGGCTTTCTTTCTTTTTTGGTGTTTTTCCTTTTCTTGTTGCTTTCCTTATTACTTAAGTTATATTTCCTATTTAGATTAGCTCTAAAGGTGAACGTATTTTATTATAAATAGGCATCTAATACTTGTAAAGAGGATACCTATCTTTGAATTGAATTAATAAGAGTTTTCTCTAAACCTTGAGCTTTTGTAAGAAGAGTATTCTTCAAAACTCAAATCCTAATTTTGATTTATCGATGATAAATCAATCCATATCCCCCTTGTTCTTGAGCTTCCCGAGAATTTCGTAGAACAAGCTATCTTTACTAGATTCCGCTCCATCACAATTATAAAAGATTCATTCTGAATACATTAGATATATATCTTTGCTAAGTTTTAAAAATAGGGTTTTATTAATGGATTTTCTTAGATGATTAGACATTTAATTAGAAAAAATATCAAAATAAAGCCAACAATTGATAATACATTATCATTAAGATAAAATTA
This sequence comes from Alliaria petiolata, assembly GCA_020283515.1. Lineage (NCBI taxonomy): Eukaryota > Viridiplantae > Streptophyta > Magnoliopsida > Brassicales > Brassicaceae > Alliaria > Alliaria petiolata. The sequence goes on from JAHZTW010000001.1 coordinate 351,149,578, forward strand.
GTGAAGACCACAAACCTCTAATCTCAGACGCCTATATAAGCGAAGAGAATGAAAAGATAAAAGTTTAGTGCACATAGACAAAGTTTTCTGTTTCTCCTCATTCTTTGGGCATCCAATCTTCGTCTCAAAAACATCTCCTAGGAACCCCTTCATACATTGTCACACCGCGAGTCAAAAGGCCTTTTGGAAGACATAAATCATATGCACTCGACGCAAGAAGGTGAATATGATATTAGTAACAAAACCTACATGTACGTAGTTGGTGTTGAAGAGAAAGAATTCCCTTGGATTTTTTTCCATTCTAATCTCATTTGCTTTTGATTTTTTTTTTTTTTATATATCAAAATCCAATCAAAACATGTTTTTCCATCGACGGAGAGGAGATACCGTAAGCCAATTTTTATTTTTTGGTATGTCTTTTTGTTTTATCGTATGATCTAGTATTTTTTTATGTTTTCCTCGTGATTTGATAACATTGGTTTATCATATCTGCATGCAATTTGTGATTCTATTTTGATTTTTTGGGTCATCATTTACGAGTTTAATGAAACTATTATATAGTATATGCACATCTTGTGTAAATGTCTAGCCGCGTTTCTATTTTTTAGTTTTTGTAGTTTGAATCTGATTTCAATATGTCAATACATTGATTTAGTTTTCAAATTTTGGGATGGATTCTTCTTATATGTTATGTCAGATTGAGTTTGCGAGTTTACAAAAAGAATTGTCATGATACAATGATGCAAATTCAAGTTATGCCTTGGATACGATTTATATAGGTTTAGTTAGAATTTAAATAATTAGTTAAAGTAATTTTTCATATGTTCAAATATTTCAGTTGTTTTTATTTTTGTGAGGCTCTTGGCAAGGATTTAGATCCAATTTTTTTTTTAATATAACCAAAAAATTGCAAAATTTTGACTAATAATATATGTTAGATATTCATTATTGAGATAATAAGAGATCTGACGCCGAATCTCGAGTACATATACATAAATAGCACCCACGAAAAGGTGACTTATTAACTAGTATTTTGCCTTTGACCTTTTACCCTTTTTTCTTTCTCTCACGTTTCCCAAATTTTAACCAGATCCAACTCAAAAAATATCTAACCCCTAAATGACCCGACCAACCCTATCTTTTTCTTCTTCTTCTTCACCTATGGAAGTAGCTGATGAAAATTTGGGTAAATAGACCAATGAACACATTAAAGGGCCATGAAGATTTTAAAATGAAGAAGAAAGGATTTTCGTAGTAGCATACGTAAAATAAATATACATAGAAACCGGATTGAATAGTCAGTGGCTTATCTTGAGAATCTCAAAAGGACTCAAGATGAAGTATAATTTAAAAAAATACTCCTTCTGTTCAGGTATTTTTGAGTTTTTTCATACTTATTAAGAAAATTTTACAAAAACTTTTCTAATTTTGTTTTATTAATTGTTACTTAAGATATTTTTTAAATAATAAATATTATAAAGGCATATTAAGTAAAAATTGACAATAACTACACCTAGAAAATTGAAAACTGCTTTCTTTTTGAAACAAATTTTTTTTCTAAAACTACCTTCTTTTAAGAACAGAGAGAGTATAAATTAGTGTTTTTCGCAAGACATATATTTAATGAATTTTAAGACCTCCTATTAATAACTCACTAAATAAACTTATTTATTTTGTTTGAACAGTAATTAGCAATACATTGCTTCTTACGTCGAGGCACAAGTCAAAGGAATCCAACTATATGTGGTGAGAGAGTTCGTGACATCGCGATCGATCCCAACATTATGCACTTTGTGCTCGGATCAATCACTATGTCACAAACTCTTCACCACATGTAATTCGATCGATTTCTTATGTTTGAATTGCTTTTAATCTTGAGGTTTTGTTTGCTTTTGATTTGATTAAATATACATACAAAGTTTTAAGGGCAAGGACGGGCGACCCAAGAGAAAGTAGGTGCATCTACACCTAATAATTTTCTTTAAATATTTTATTTTCCATTTTAATTTTTTGTCAATATTGTCCTCAGTATTATGAATATTCTCACCTTCAAATTCCATTCCCTCCACTAATTTAATTTAATTTTTTATTTTTCTTACTTTGTGTTTCTTTTTTTTTCTATTCACCATTTCCAAATTATAAGATTCCTTTCTATTTATGTTTCTTAAAACTTTCTTTCTATTTTTTATAACCTAATTCATTTCGATTTCCTTTTTCATGTGTTTTCACATAATTGCATTTTTGTACTTTTCTACTAATTATATGCATGCATCCAAATGTTTTATAAAATTTTGATCTTATTTGATTTGATTCTTTTTGTTTCTTATATATTATAAAATATCTCGATGCATGCATCTATAGAGTTCCAAAAAAAAAAAATTGGTTTTTGGTTTTTTGAAATTTTATGATTTTATACCTATTTTAGACTTGTGATATGTCCAATTTAGTTAGAAAGATAATATAAAAAACATACTAAATACATCGCTAATGGATGAACCAAATTTGTTTTTCAAAATAAATATTAAAATAAAATAAGACAGTATGGCCCAAAAAAATGAAATTAGACCGAAGCTTTGTTGCGTATTCGAGTCAAAATTAAATAATATATAATTATATTATTATAAAATACAATTTTATTTCTTTTACATTAAAATTTAAATACTTTATTATAACCGCAATATCTAGGTTAACTGAAACTAATTTTAAAATCTTAAAACATGTGAAAAGGTTAGATATGCTTAACATTTAAATGTCAAAAATGGTCAACCCTGATTGTCCCTAATATTATGAATATTCCCACCTTCAATTTCCAACCACTCACTTGTTTGGCTCTCTTCTTATTATTTTTCATATTTTTTATTCATCATTTCCAAAACTAAAAGATAATGTTAAGCATATCTGACTTTTTCACATGTTTTAAGATATTATGGTTATAAATACTACTCCTTTCTTAAAGAAGGTAATTTTAGAAAAAAAAATTGTTTTAAAATTTTTTTTTTTTTCAATTTTTTAGGTATAGTTATTGTCCATTTTTATTTAATTTGCCCTTATAACATTTAATATTTAAAGAATAACTTAAGTAAAAATTAATAAAAACAAGGTTAGAAAAGTTTTTTAAAAACAGAGAGAGTAATATTTAAAATTTAATGCAATACATGTAAATATTTGACATTTAATCCCATATTTATATTATTTAAAAGTTTAGTTATATAATTTGGACTCTAGTGAGACAACAAAATTTATGTCTAATTCCATTTTTTGGGCCATAATATCTTATTTTATTTTAATTTTGTAAATCAAATAAATCTAAAACAATCAATAATTTTTTTTTTTTGAAATTCTGTTTTGGTTCATTAATTAGAGATGTATTGTTCTGATTTTATATTACACGTATCTAACCGAATTAGACATATCACAAGTCTCAAAACGTATAAAATCGTTAAATTTCAAAATTATCTGTATGTATCCGAATTTTTTATAATATAGAATAAGTAAAAAGTGAGCTAAAAATAAATTAAATAAAATTAAAATTTAATAAATCATATAAATGCATGCATGTATGTGAAAACACATAAAAAGAAAATCGAAATTATTATTAGGATATAAAGGAAAAAATAGAAAAAAATCTTTTTTTTATCAAAAGGCCAACAGTGGCAAAATCTTTTTCCCTCTTCTTCTTCTTACTTTTTGTTTCCTTTTATTCTATTCATCATTCCCAAAATCTAAGATTCTTTTCTATTTATGTTTCTTTTGATAAAAACAAAATTTATTTCTATTTCTTTATAACATAATCAATTTCGATTTCCTTTTTATGTGTTTTCACATAGTTACATTTCTGGGTCCTTTTCCACTTAATACATGCATGTATCCATATGATATACAAAAATATCACTATATTTGATTTAATTCTTAACAATTATTTTTGCTTCTTCTATATGTAAAACATCCGTATGCATGCATGTATAAAAATTCAAACAATATAATAATTAGTTTTTAGTTATTTTGATATTTAACGATTTTATACCTTTTTGAGATTTGTGATATATCAAATTTGATTAGAAACAGACAATATGAAAAACAGAACAATACATTGTAAATGCATGAACCAAAACAAAACTTCAAAATAAATAAATTATTGCTTGTTTTAGTTTCATTTGAATTATAGGAATAAAATATAATAAGATAATTTGCCCCAAAAATAAATGGAGTTATACCAAAGTTTTGTTGTCTCATTCGAGTCAAAACTATATAACTAAAATTTAAATCATATAGAATTCTATTATTATATAATAAAACATTTAAATATCAACAACTCAGATTAAAATCTTTAAAAAGACATGATTGAAACAAATTTTAATAATTTTTAAAAACATTTGAATCTTAAACAACTAGAACACCATAAGATAATTTTGTAAGATTGTTTTTTACAGTATGTTTTACATTTTAAATTTAAATGTTAAAAGAACTATGGTTTTATAATTTTAAATGAGTTTTATTAATAGAAATTTTAAGAAAACGTCTTAGTTGATGTTTTGAAATTTTGTAATATGTGTCAACGAAAAAAAATATAATGATATTTAATTCAATTGGAGAATGATTTAATGAGAGTTTGTGAAGAGATTTTAAATAAGAGAATTTTCCCAAACTCGTCTCGTTATCTGAATTTTTCGTTCCGGTTTTTATCGGATTCTCTTAGGGAATTGTTTTTCTTCTTCTAAATTACCTATTTGTGTCCCATATCTGTATATTACCGCCATGTATCCTAAAATGCCATGGCTAACATATCTCTTTTTTATTTATTTATTTTCCCATGTTTTTGTTATTTGTTTATTTTCTAATAACGCTTTATAACTGTCTGTTAATATTGGGGAATTTATTTTTTCAGTTTTTAAAAGTATAGTTCAATATATTTATTATTTTCTGATATTATTCATTCGAAGTGTTAGTTGTGTTTTAAAAAATTAAATGAAAAGTAACTAATGATGTGAATGCTTAACAAAATGCTCACGTGACGAAATTCGAATGACCCATTTAAAAATTAGAAAAAAAAAAAATATAATATCATTTTCTAATTTCTCGGACTCTTCCGAATTTTCTCAAAACAATGTCACAAAATTTTCTTTTACTCAAATTATTGAGAGTTTGGGAAGAGGTTTTAGATAATATAATGTTTTGAACCCGCTTCCTTACCTCAATTTTCCATTCCATTTTTATCGTATTTCCTTAGAGAATTGTTTTTCCTTTTCCAAGTTGATCTATTCCTGTCTCATATCCATAAATTATCGTCATGAATCCCGAAATATCCAAGACTAACTTATATTTTTGTTTTGGGTTTATTTATTTTCTCATGTTTTTTGTTTATTGGATTCCCTTAGGGAGTTGTTTTTCCTCTACCAAATTATCCAATTCCGTCCCATATCCATAAATTACCATCATGAATTACAAAATGACCATGACTAATATATATCCTTGGTTTTAATTTATTTATTTTCTCATATTTTTGTTGATTGTTTATTTTCTGATAACGTTTTATAACTGTTTTTTATGTTTGTTAATTTTTTTCTGTTTCTAAAATTATAATTCAGTTTATTTATTGTTTTACAACATTATAATTGAGTCTAAATGTTAGGTTGTGATTATTTTTTTAAAATAAAAAATAATTGATGATGTGGAGGCTGAATAGGACGATGAAGTGGCAGAAGAAGAGATAAAACTTTTCTTTATATATATTAGGAGAGAACCTGCGCATAGCGCGGATCATATTTTAATTTAAGTTTTAAATAATATGTTTTTAGATCTTTAGTTTGATTATCAATTTTCTGTTGCTTCTTTATAAATTTTTATTTTCTAATTTTTTCATTGATGATCTTTGTAATATCTTTCATTTATATATATATTTTTTAATTTTCATATTCTTTTCATTCGTCTAAAAATAATGTTATAATAAATTTTCTTTTCTCAAATTACCATTTTGATTTTTCTTATATATATATACTTTATTGAATTCATCTCTTTTATTAATGTTCATAAATTTTTTTATATTTTTTGGTATCCATTTTTTCTCTATTTTTTCTTCTTCTCTCTATTTTTTATTTATATAATTTGTTTTTTCCAATTTTTTATTGAATTGTTTTTGTATCTTATGATTTTATAGGTTTGAGTTAACTTCATAACTTATTCAGTCTCATAATTTATTTTTTCTTCACTTGCATTACAATATAATTTCTAATTTTTCTCAATTTAATATTTTGAGGTTTTATTTATATATATATATATATATATATATATATATATATATTTCATTGAATCCATCTCATTTTTATATGTTTTTAAATTTTGTATATTTTCTTGTATTCATTCTTTTTTTCCTCTATTTTTTCTTATTTTCCGTGTCTTATTGTTTTATAGGTTGGACTTAACTTCTTAATTTATCCTCTCATAATTTTCTCTTTTTTCATTTGCATTTAAATTAAATTATTCTTATTAGTTTGTAAATTCTTTTTAAAAAGATGGAAATGGTACATTTAAAAGATCATATTCTAAAATATTTATATGCTTATGATGTTTTTAAATTAATTTTGAATTTTATTTACTTTTTTATGTTATATTAATTTTTAAATAGTTAAATTTAAATTAAATGAATTCTAGGTATTTTAATAGTTGGATTAATATATATTGGTGTTATTTGATGGTTTTTGCTTAAATATTATTGAGGTGGACTAATGAAAGTGGGCTGATGTGTCATCACTAAAGAGTTTCCTTTCATCTTTTATAGTATAGATAGATTCCCATAGATGTCACACCGAATTCTATTAGAGCCCAAACCTAATCCTACTCATATTTTCGATTTTCCAATAATTTCTAGTGGAACCTTCTTCTCCAAATAGATTTTAGTGAATCGACTTAAATTATTCGTTCGAGAATCGAGAATGACATAAATATTTGTTCTTTTATTCTGATTTATAATATTTAGTTTAGCTATAATCAAACATAAGATATTAATATCATCAAATATGTGCAATATTAATCTTAAACTTTCAAAATTAAAAAAGCAAGAACAAATAGTAAAATTATACAATAAGAAAATCTATAGTTATCTAATTTTATATGATTTTTTATATTTAGGTGAGGTACTATCTTAGTGGATTGAAAATTAAATTTAAAAATGTACCAAAATATTATCTACTTGTGCAAACAACTATTTTCTTGAATTAATTTAGAAATATAAAACCATTTTTTGTTTTGTAAACCGCTTCCGAATGTCTAGGAATAATCTATATATTATATAAAAGATGGTCAACTCTCTCCAGATGCTTGTCAGATCATCATTTTGGATTAATGTAAAGATGACACGTGTCATTTACTTTAGTTTAAGGCTATGTTTTTTTTAAACAAATTAATGGATAGATTCATCGAATTATTTTACAAACTACTTAGAAAACATGACTGTTGGATAACATATATGTGTAAATGTTAAATAGCAATATAGGTTCTAACTATCTAAAAAAGATTGTTGAGTATTTATTTTATTTTATTTTGTAAGTCTTCATTTCTTTATATTGTCCAAACATGTATTATTTATTTGTTTATAATATTACTAATAAAACATATAACAAATGTTAGACGATCATATTTTTTGTTACAAAAATATATAATATACATAAATTTCAAATAATCAAAATGAAAAATCCATGCGTTACGCGTAGATATTCACCTGGTATAAATAAATTCATCACTCTTTTAAGACCTTAAATGGTAAATGAGGAATATAGCTGAATTGCTGAATTGTGAAGAATTTGGCTCAATATTCTGTAAATATTACCCTTGAATAAAATTGTGCAATAATGAGAAATTGGGGATTTTCCACTAAATGACAAAACAATAATATTATTAAATTTTCAGTTTAGGAATAAAGTACTTTTAATTTATCACATTTTTAAGTTTGAATGTTTTATTTTCATTTTTTTTGTTTGAAGTATTATTAATGTTAAATATAAATTTTCCATATAAATTTTTTTATTACATTTCATAGTAATTATTAACCATGGACATTTGGATATCCGTTTGGGTTCGGTTTGATTTCTTTCAGGTTTTGGATATGTTGGTATTAGGGTATAAAATCCATTTAAGTTTCGCCCGAGTTTGATTAAGTTTTGGGTACCTGAATTACCAAAATATTATGCAAAATATCGAAAACAAATTTTGGATTTTCGAATATTTCTGGTTATTTGGTTAAATTTTGTAAAAAATGTTTATTTTGACAAATATAACTATTTTAGTTATTTCAATTTAAACATAACTAACATATTCAGTATAATTTTGGATCTTTCTGTTATTTTAAATCTAAATATAACTAATATTTTTTAGTATATCTTGTATTTCAGGTATTTTGAATACACATTAGTGATTATTTTGTTAATATGGTTAAATTTTGTGTAAAAATTAAAGACGAAAATATTCAAAGATAACACAATCTCATGAGAACAATTTATTAATAATGGGATAATAGGAAAAAGTGCAATTTTTTTAAATAGCACAAAATAAAATTTATTTTTCAAAAATAGTCTCATACGCTCACTTTTTTCATAAATAGCATTTATTAAAGTTAGAAAAGTCTTCCTAAATATGTTTAACAGCTACCTAAAATTCATTAAAGTTCGGAAAGTTTTCCTAAATGTGTCTAACGGCTTCCTAAATTTGAGTTAGCAAAACCTTCTCAAATGTGTTTAACGGCTTCCTAACGGCTTTATTAAAAGTTAGATAATTCTTTCTAAATGTGTATAAAGGCTTCCTATTAATGCTAAAAATGATTAACAAGATTTTTGGGGCTATTTTAAGCAAGGAAAAATATTGTATCAAATTTCAGAAAAACAAAAAATAACAACAGATATACCACATATGTAGAAGATACAAAAAGGAATCAAACAACATATATGGAATGTGTATCATAACAATCTCGCAATATCTCCATCACAAGTGAACACACTATTTCTTATCATAACAATCTCGCAATATCTCCATCACAAGATCAATCTGACACATGATCAAGAATTTCCTCACTTACTACCCTGAAGTTTCAGAGTAAATGCTTGTAAAGAGTCAAGGACTTGTTTTAACCTCTCCTTAGCCGATTCATCAACCAAGTTTCCTTCTGCATCGAACTTCTGAGGCGGTTGAAATGCATTGAGAGTAAACTCTGGTTTGTTGATGAAATGGAGATCAAGGAATACTCCGATTTGCCGAAGATGATATTGAGATACTCCACCACCAAATATTCCGCCGGTGCTTATGATGGCAGCGGATTTGTCAGCCAAAACATTAGGTGATCTTGAAGCCCAGTCGATCGCGTTCTTAAGAGGAGCTGTTATAGTAATCAAATGAGGTAAACAAAGAAAAACTATGGAAATAATTTCAGATCCTATGTTTCATACTTTATGTATGTAAGCTCTACTACTCCGGTTTGGTTAACAACTTTTTTTTTTAATATAAGTTTCTAAGTTGACCAAAGAAAAAGTTGAATTCGATCGGATCCAACATCCAATTTTTTTTTAGAAAACAAACAAACGTGGCCCTAAGCAAAAGACTACAAATTTGCTAACTGAAAAGCATGCATTAAATCGATGTGAATTAACATAAGAAATGTCACAATTCCCCACAAACCGGAATTCACAAGCCAACAATAACTAGTAAAGAGAGTCTTTAAATTTAAGGATTACTTTTGTTCCATGAATTAATGTGAAAGCCAAATCAATGGTTACAATTATAAGCTTGTTCTTGATATTTGCATATGACTAAGACATAGAGGACCATGCTTGCAGTACACGTCTTATCAAAGTTATTCTCAAAATCTTTAGCCTTCTCTGTTGAGAATAACTTAGACATCTCACATGTCTTAATACTTTCTACAACGAATAAGGCAAAGAACTTTTGACTTAAACTGAAACATAAAATTGCCTCAAGAATTCAATTGATTGTATAAATAACTAAAAATCTTTCGAAGTACCTGAGACAGAGTAATTATACTCAGGCGAGGCGAAAAGAATGCTATCGGCTGCAAGGATCTTCTGCCGGAAAGCTTCGACGACCGAAGGATACGTCCCGTTGATTTCCAGATCGGTGTCGATAAACGGCAACGTAGATATGTCGATATACTCAATCTGCATTCCCGAAACCGACTCCTTCGTCAAGTCGATCGCTACAAAAACTCAATAGTTAACAAATAAAACTAAAAAAAAATTTTGATAAGAAGATTCATGACATATATGTTAAAACATATCAATAATCCCGTTAGTATTAAATAACACTTGTATTTCAAAATTATAAAATGAAAGACCCATAGTTTTGATTAAAAAAAAATCAAATCAAATGAATAATTCAAGATTTTGCTTGGATTTCGAATTAAATACAATTATAAACGGATAACCATCAAAATTGACCAGAATAAGCAAAAACTATATATACCGGCACGGAGAAGACCATTGTGGTAAGAGCCTTTCCGGAGGGAACCGGAGAGAGCAGCGACTCTGATCAATGGCTTCAAAGCCGTCACTGCCTCCATTTTTTCTGATTAGAGCAGAGAAAATGTTGACGGATGAGATTAGATTAGGTGAAAGAACAAACAAAAGATGATTCCACTAATCTAGTGCTCGGCCCTATAAAACTCATTACATTCTATAAGCTCTTATAATAATGGTTACTGACTAACAAAACCAAAATTGGTTAGTCACCAATGACGTCACAGTTTTATAAATTTGTAATAATTTTAAAGTTAAGTATTACTCCATTTTTCACTCCAAAATGGAGTTGAATTTATCTCCAATGTATTATTCTATTTTCTACTCTAAAAATTAAAAACATATTCTAAGTATATTTTATTATTATTATTAATTGCTAATAATACACTTTATCTATAAAAATTACAAATTGATTCATTAATTTACACATACATATATTTTTAACAAAAACAAACTTATTAGGTATACATCATAATTCCACACATCATTATATAATTTTATAAACTCAAAAATCTTTAATTAAAAAGAAGATAAAACAAAAGTCATTACCAAAGTAATTATTTATCTCTTAAAATGAAATCATTTAAAACTTGAAGGACTAATTTATAAATAAAAAATTTAACTCCAAAATAGAGTAGAAAAGAAGATTTCTCCCTATTTGGAGGAAAATATGGCATTATCCCATTTTGAAATAAAAATAGAATATGATTTAAAAACATTTTACAACAAAATAGAGTTTGGAATGAGATTTGCAATAACGTTGGAGATGCTGCTTTAAAAGCTAAGCAGAAAGGAAACAATTATTCATATATTTCGTTATTCTTCAATGGGAAAATTCTATAAAAATACATCAACTAAATTCCGATAAGTTTTTTAATGCCCAAATTATTTTGTTACCCAGTTTAATTATCTAACTATTTATTTTGTCCAATTTAATACGTCAACTTTCAAACTGTACCCATTTAACATTTTCGACTTAAGCGAAACATAACATCCGTTATCTTTATATTTTTTTAATAATAAATATTCATTTTTAATCAATAATAAAAATCAATTTCAGAAAATTTTAAAAAATCTCTAAAATTAAAAAAAAATCTAAAAAATATTCTAAAAATATTTAAATTTAATTAAAATACAAAATTTATATAAACAAATAAATTATAATTTCAATATTATATTACAAAAACAAATTAAATTTGAAAAATTCAAATTTTCTCTTAAAAATATTATTCCAAAAATTTCCAAAAAATCTAAAATTTATGAAAATTAATAATTAAATTTCAGATAAAAAAAAGTTATTATTTTAGTTTTAAATTTCAAACAGCAAATAAATTGTGTTTTTATCTTTTATTTTTAGAAAATTGGAGTTTTTTAAAAATTTAGATTGTTTTGATTTTATGAAATTTTTATTTGGTGTTTGAAATTTAAGCAAATAAATTATTTTTAGAAAATTTGAAGTTTTTTTAAATTTAGATTTTTTTGATATTATGGAATTTTTTTTTGGTGTTTGAAATTTAAAAATAAAATAATAATTTATTTTGAATTTTTTCAAATTTATAATATTTTTTGGGTTTATGGAATTTTTTGGAGTAAAGTATTTTTTAGGAGAAATTTTGAATTTTTTCAAATTTAATTTGTTTTTGTAATATAAAATTGAATTTTTTAAATTTAATTTGTTTATACAAACTTCAATTTTGTATTTTTAATAAATTTTAAATATTTTTAGAATTTTTTTAGATTTTTTTTTTATTTTGATTTTTTTAAAGTTCTCAGAAATTTATTTTTATTATTGGTTGAAAATTAATATTTTATTATTAAAAAATGTAAAAATAACGGACGTTATGTTTGTGTTAAGTTAAAAATGTTACATGGATATAGTTTGAAAGTTGACGTATTAAATTGGATAAAATAAATAGTTAGAGAATTAAATTGGGTAACAAAATAATTTGGGTATTAAAAAGTTTATTGAAATTTAGTTGATATATTTTTATGGAATTTTCCCTTCTTCAATTCTATTTATGTAGCATACCAATCAAATCTATTTTTTGTCAATAAGTTTGGAATGACAGCAACGCAGGTTTTTTTTATATATATATTTTAATAGACAGCAACGCAGGTTATTAACCAAATGTATTTTGATTGATATAATTTTTCCAACCAAAATTATCAAAAAAAATATATCGAATATGAATTTTCAGATATTACAATCCCACAAAACACGACGTTTGTTGTCTTCTCATTCACGTCAGTGTGACTCAGTGTCATAGTGTGAAATCTATAGTTGATAGCTCCACACCGGTACGATTCAGGTTTTAATACTTATCCCATGATTGGTTTGCTACTTTTGAAAGCTTCTAAGATTTTTGTTGTTGCTCAAGTTCATTAATTTCAAAAAGAATTATTATACATATAATATATTCCTAGTCGACTATGTGAAATTTATGAGTGAGATAACGACCGCTGGTTCGATGGTCTCACTTCCTTAATACTGTATATGATTAGATCTGCACACATAAGTGTAAACATTCTAGAGTGAATTGGGGATCTAAAAGCCGGTTACAAACTCAAGTTTCAGCATCAATCTTTACAATTGTTCTTTTTGTGATGTTCAATTTCAACCTCTGGATTCTGGTTCAACCCAACGGTTCAATCGTTTCAACGACAAAGACACCTGTAATGTTTTTAAACATTAAACAATATAAACAAGTCAAAAAAATTTTGTTATAATAAAAGTTGTACAATTTTCTATAAAAAATTGAGATAGTAAATCTATATATATAAAAACCTGTTGATCCCAGTCTGTTCTCATAGTCATTATACTGAGAACACAAGTCTGAACAAAGATTCCAAAAATCATTCCTAACCAAACACCCTAAAAATTGAAAAATAAATAAAAATTATATTGTATAACATCTGAAAACTGTGTATTAGCTTATTGTGAATGTAAATAGAACTAAAAACACCTAAAAACGAATAATAATAATAATAATTAGACTTACTTTGACTTGCAAACCCATGACATAACCAAGGAAAATGCCGGAAGGAATTCCAATAAGGTAATAGCAAGCAAGGTTAACGTATGTAACATATGTTTGCCATCCGGCTCCGACAGCAACTCCTGCTCCGATTATAATCGGCTCATGAACATATGCGCTGGTTTAAAGATCTGATAGCTATTAACTATATCCGTATACAACATATATATATATGTACTAGGGTTAGAAACAAATATACTCGTCTTATATCCATTACTTAATTACATAAATCTATATATTTGGGTCGAGTAACATTCACTAGATGTGGAAGTGATTGATGAATAGTAGATATCATATATATCCATTATTCAGATACAATCGTCTCGCAACCTCTAAACATGCGTACGGGATCACACCAAACTACCTAAGATACCAGTCTTAGATGCTCGATCTAAAACACTTATGTCCACAAAACTCAAATATATCATAATTAAAACATCTAAGATATATGGACACACGAACATGACCAAACTATCTACAAGTGTTAGATCATTCTAGGTACCCATGGTATTGCCGACCGGGTATATATTGATATCCTTTACCAGTTTAGACCAGGATGGAGATTGGAGAATATACATACCAGAGAGAACAGGTTGAACACTGTTCAAGAGGATGGAGAAGGCCAAGAGTGGAGAAAGATCGGCAACTTGTGCGGCAACAGCTTCACTTGTTGTGAAAATGTACGAAACCCTTCCTCGTAGAAACAGGAAGACAGAGAATAAAATGATCCCTATTGAAAGTGATGTCAAAGCCACTATCATTGTTGCAAATTTTGCCCCTTTAGAGTTTCCATTCCCGATCTCGTTTGAAACTCTTACACTATTACATACATTATTATATAAGAAAAATAAGAAAAATAAAATAAAATATTTAAATAAAGCATGAATAATTGAATAATTAGGATTTTTCAATGCACTTAATTATATATACATATATATTTATATATCCTTTTTAACAGAATATATTTATATGTACATGTTAGTACTACTAAAAGATATATCATGAGAAAGAATATGAAAATATTTGATTTCATTTAATTATTTAAGATACTTTTTTCACTAGTGATGAATTTATCAGACATATGAGGTTATCATATTTTTAATAACTTTGAAATAGTTTTAAATATGTAAATTTACTAACTCCAAAATAAATATATTAATAAAAAAATTCGTCTTATAACTAATTATATAAACTTTAGAATATATAATTAACAAATTCCCTATAATTATTTCAAATATTGACATAATATGAATATGTATGATTGTATGCACCTTGCTGCTGCCATGAAGCCGAAGGCTACCATCATCTCCATTGCATTTATATTGACGCTGCAATTATTATTGATAAACATTTAACTCTGAATCGAATTAACAATCGTTCCTTAACTAGGAGGTTTTCTTTTGTTGAAAAAAAGAAGAAACCTAAAAAAGATTTGACATCATTCTTCTATTCCTTTGTTACCAATTAGAGAGCCCAATAAATATGATTAGTTACATTATTAGCTTTCAAACCAATTAATAATCTAAAGATAAATATACAAATGTATGAATATAACTTCAAAGACAAGAGGCATAAAGCTTATAAATATAGCTTACCAGATTGCAAGTGCGTTAAGAGCAACTTCAGCATTTTTGAAGTTCCCCGTGAGCAAGATCAATATCGAGTTGTACCAAAGCTCCAAGCTGCCAAAAACATAATATCACAAAGGAATAACTATAATTATAAGAATAATATGATTATATAAAAATGCTTAACTAAATAAATATTCTCTAAACGTATATTCAAACTTGGTCAATCTTTGACAGGATGAATGTACTTAAGCAGGCTTTAATTCTGTAAACTTTCTCACATTTTAGAAATAAGCACAAACAACCCATCTCTTATTTCAACCAACTGTTAACTCTTTTTTTTTTTTTGTAACTGCGATAGATTCCCAACCAAAATCGAAATTATTTCAAAGAACGTCGAATATTTTTACTTTTTAAGGCGTTCATAGTGATCAAAAGAGGACAACAATTTTTCTTTCTTTTTTTTGTTTTTAAGGAGACAACAGTTACTACAACCACATGATTTAACAAAATTATTTGTATGACTAATAAAATATATCTATGTCAATTCTTGGTTAGACATTTCATAATATTCTACGAGTCCACACTATAAGACTTAACAAATTTAGAAAATCATACCAAGTCATGCCACCGGAAGACAAGGATAGTTTGAAAACAGGCCAAAGATCCTTGAAAGCCAACCAAGAGAATCCTCTCCACGTGTTCTTACACCCACCGCACGTGACGAACAAGAGCTGAGCAATGTTGGGCAACCAATGCGCTACGAGCGACGAGGTCATGGCACCAGCGATCCCGAAGTCGAAATGAACCATTAGTAGCCACGACAAGAACACGTGGACACCCAAGGATACAGCAGCCACGTAGGCAATGATCTTGTTCTTGCTCTGAGCTTGGAGAAACATTTGACAAGTGAAGGATGGTACGAAGGAGAAGTTGATCCCTATGACCCATAGGGCTATGATCCGAGCCACACGGACAAGGCGTTCCTCTTGACCTAGGGCTAAGAGGATAGGGCCCGAGAAGATGTAGATGGGCGTAAGGCAAATGGTACAGCCTATGAGGACAATCCATGATCTTTGGAGGTAAATCCCAAGCATATGATATTGTTTTGCTCCGTAGGCTTGACCACATAGTGTTTCTAGGGCACTAGCCATGCCTAACTGGAGATATTACCATTGACAGTTCGTTATTACATGATAAAAAATTATTTCATAATGAACTATAAATAATATAATGATAATGATAATCAAATTTAGGCTAGACATATATATGTTACTAATGCATAAATGCTCACATATATGTTAAACTATTGCTGTTAAAAACTTGTGTAGTATATATGTTAATTAAACCTTGACAATATACAATGTCATTCTTCCTAAAAGCGTAAATACAACGTAAAAAGTAACATACGTATTTTAGTGGATAATAAACTTAAGTTCTACATTGCTCGACGCCTGATCACATATAACATCCTGATAGCACAAGAAACATTCCACGCTTTACGTACTAATATGGTATGCAAAGCTAAATTTGTTGCTATAAAGACAGATATGAACAAAGCGTATGATCGAATGGAATGTAATTTTTTAGAGGCTTTAATGCTTAAAATGGGGTTTGATCCTATTTGAGTCTCTTGGATTAAATGGTATATATCTTCCGTCTCTTACAAAGTCCTGATTAACGGAGAATCAAAAAGAAACATAACGCCAACTAGGGGGTTAAGATAGGGAGATCCGTTATCCCCATTCCTCTTTATTATTCTCACCGAGGCACTCATCTCCCAGATTTGGGGAGCAGAAGAGGAGGACCGCATATCGAGACTAAAAATAGCACAGACAAGTCCAGCTGTCTCGCACCTCCTATTTGCGGATGACAATTTGTTTTTCTGTAAAGCAGAGGTCATGCAATGTGCAGAATTGATAAGAATAATAAATGACTATGGACAAGCTTCGGGACAGCAACCAAATACGGCAAAATCATCTATTTTCTACGGAAACCGAGTTCCCCTGGAATTAAGTACTGAGCTTAAACATACACTGGAGATCACAAGAGATGGGGGAATGGGTATGTATCTGGGACTCTCGGAGAAGATTTGCGGATCGAAGAAACATGCTTTTGCTTTTATTCAAGAACGACTAAATAGTCGTATAAACTCGTGGTCATCAAAGTTGTTATCGAAAGGGAGGAAAGTACTGATAAAATCAGTGGCCCATTACCATCATATGTCATGTCGTGCTTTCTGCTTCCCCAAGATATTATCAACAAACTCAAGAGTATAATTGCGAGGTTTTGGTGGAGTTCTAAACAAAATAAGAGAGGTCTTCATTGGATAGAATGGGAGAAAATCTGCTTGCCACAGAATCAGGGAGGCCTGCAATTTCGATACTTAAAGAACTTTAACCTTGCGCTGCTGGCTAAACAACTTTGGCGAATCATTAAGTATCCATCCTCTCTGCTAGCTCGGGTGCTTAGAGGTCGATACTTCAGATACTCGACGCCAATGGAGGTCAGTAAAGTGAATTTCACGTCTTATGGATGGAGAAGTATGATGGCTGCCAGGGAACTCCTAAAAGCAGGCTTACGGAAGTATACGCTCCAGTTTTAACACAAAAGTGTGGAGTGACCCTTGGATCCCGGTCGTCCCAGCCAGACTGCCAATCGATAATGGCAGCAACCGTGATCTCCATCTCTTTGTTAGTCATCTTATTGACATAAATACGAAAGAGTGGAGGCTTGATAGACTGCAACTTCTGTTTGCTCCGGAGGATATTCTGCGGATTCTCAATTTAAAACCTAGTAGAAGTTTCAAAGCAGATGGATATTGATGGGTTGATGCCAAATCGGGTGCATATACTGCTAAAACAGGATACGATCTTGTTACTGAGCTAAGGGACGGAGAGGGTTCCCAACTAGTGACAGAACCAAGTACTAAGGTATTAAAGGAGAAAATCTGGTCTCTGAAATCGCCAAGGAAGACCAAGCATTTCATTTGGAAATCGCTCACGGGTTGTATTGCGGTCAAAGGACGACTTGCAGACAGACATTGTGGATTGGATCGTGTATGTGACAGGTGTGGTTCAGTAGAGAAATCTATAAACCACATGTTGTTTGAGTGCCCTTCGACAATGCCGACGTGGGCACTGTCGAAAATCTCGACAAATCCGGGAATTTTCCCGTGTACATCACTCTATAGAAATATGGATTATATGCTCCTAAGAGCAAGGGACTCTAGAGATCGATATTGAGGTTTTCCCTTGGATTTACTGGTTCATTTGGAAAGCGTGAAACGATAAGGTCTTTAACGACAAAGACATTTCTGCGATGGATACTCTTTAGAATGTGATTCAAGAAGCAGGAGAGTGGAAAGTGGCACAAGTCGTAGAAGAGACATGTGAGAACTCACTGACGGAGCAAGCGATTCATCTAAGCCAACCAACTCGACCCTTATGACCTCGATGTCAAATTGATGGGTCATGGATCTCGGATGGAGCTGTGTTCGGAGGGGGTGTTGTTTTGGAATTAGAAGACGGAACATCGCAGTATGGTTTTTTTCAGAAGAAAGGGGGCTCTCACCTATTCAAACTGAGTTCAATACGCTGATTTGGGCAATGAAAGTGGTGCTAAATCTTGTTATTTTTTCTATGGCTTTTGAAACATATTGTTTCAAGCTGGTTAAGTTGATTGAAGACGAGAAAGATTGGTCGGCCTTATAGTCCGATCTAGAGGAGTTTACTTATGTTAGATCATCTTTTAATAATTTTTCTATCTTTTTTATTCCTCATATTTTGAATGTTTGCACTGATTGCCTTGCTAAAGGCGTTCGGCTGCGTGGTTATGTATTTTCCGATTTGAACTCTGAAGTTCCTGGATGACTTATGAGCAAAACACTTTTGAACATAAGTTATAAAATTATGTTTTTGCTGTAAAAAAAAAAAACTTAAGTTCTACAATATAAAAACTAACAAGCATTCCTTATTATTATTTTTATAAAAGTTTTGGAATATTATTTTATATCGTAAATGGGAATCTACGTATCTCACACAGGATGCTGCAGACCAAAGAAAAAAACACGATGGCATTGGAAGGTGACCATTGGACATTAGCGGCCAATGAATCTTGTCACAGTTGTTGACAATGCTCCTTACTTTTAATTAATCTACATTTCAGAGCCAAAAAATAAGAAAAAGGATACCTTGTCATATTTTAAATTAATCTTCTGACCATTCACTTACTTTGTGTCATATCTTACCATATCTTTGTCCAACCTTTTTATAGAATCAATATATTCTCCAACTTTTTTGCTAAATGGCTTTCTTAGATTCTCCAAAAAAAAATCAGTTTTAACAATGAAATGTTTTTGCTGCATTTCGGACGAAAACAAAAACAACTGATGATACAAAACTACTAGTGGAATTAAAATTCGTTGAGTTATGCGAAGTATGTGTTGGTCATGCTTTCGACTGAAACACTCAACGATGAGTACTATCAACGTCTCCCAAAACCGTTTTCAACATATAGTACTTATATAGAAAATTAGAAATATCATATTTTACTTAACAAAAGATATCATATTAAAATTCCATAAGGGCTAAGAGTTTTGTGGTTATGAATTTTAGGATTGGTTGAAGAAGAAATCAAAACAAGCTCCACAAAAAAGACTATCTATCTAAAACGTTCACGTCACCATATATATTACTATTTATATCATTTAAAACGACAGTAAGCAGAACTTAACACGAATATTTTAACCATTATTAAAAAGAGAGTTTGCAGTGAAGAGTTGTGGAAAGAACTGATCTAATTGATGTATCATTCTCGTTAATATCCATAGTAATAGTTTTAAATTACAAAAAAAAAAAAATCGAACAAGAAAGCAGAAAGAGGAGTACTCACCAAGATACCATTACTAAAACGGAGGAGAACGGTGAGGGTGAAGGAGTAAGCGGCCAACTCGGTGGGGCCGAGATGGCCTACGAAAGCTTGAGTTATCAAAGATACTCCGGACGTAGAGAATCTTGTGAAGATCGCCGGCGCCGCCACAACCCACAGCTTCTTTGATTCCCTCTAAACCTTCTTTCTCATCCCCAACTCATCACTTTCTACTCCGTTCTCCGCCGTCTTTTTCAGCAAAGCCGCCGTCAGGATTCCTCCTCCTCCGGACATGGCTTAGGAGGAATGAATAGACAGCAGCGAGAAGGTGTGGAGAGAGAAGAGAGTTTTGATTGGTGGGTTTTATTTATGGAGTAAATGAAAAGCCGGCCTACGCCTCTTTTTAGATTCTTTGCCAAATTCGTAATTTGCAAATGAATTATATATTCGTAAAATTTATTTTTGAAAACTGACAAAAGAATACCTTTATATATACTCCTTCTGTCCCATTTTAAATGATGTTCAAGAAATCTTTTTTTTGTCTCATTTTATTTGATTTTCTCACATATCTATGCAGTTTTTTTAATTTATTTTAATCCAACAATAAATAAAAAAAGTTTTGGCTAAAGAAGCTCAAAAGTCCAAACCAGTTTATTGGTCATTTGGATTCTACTTTTATATTTTTATTATTTTTAATTCACTTTCTTAATTTGTGTGTTTTTATCTAGAACATCACTTAAAATAGGACAGAAGAAATATATTGCATACAAAAACAGAAGACTTTCCTTCGGATTTTTTTTTTTTTTTTTTTTTTTAATAGAATCACCCGGCCAGATTGGTTTGTAATTTTTTTTATAAAAATGTTCGAATATAAAATGTTTGATCCCGAACAGCAGTCATATTCTTTCCAATCGAATATAAACGATTAAAACCAGGTCTCAACAATTTAGTCAGGTTTCTTCTTTCTTCCACTTTCACCAACATTTTATTTTTTTTACTTGAAAATTCCTTTATGTTTGATCTCATAATATTCAAGACATATTAGTGAAACCATGATCTTAAAATCATAATTCACAGGAGCGGTGATATCACCCGTACGAGGGTTCAATATAATTTAAAATATTTAATGGTAAAAAGTATACTTCGAATTAATAGATAAGATTTTTCATCATTATTTATGTTTTAAGCTATCTCGGCTGCGTCTGTTTATTTCATTTGGGAGCTTTATATCATGCTTTGCAAAATGTAAGTAATTCGACTATATTAATCTTAAACTGTTTGCTCGGGATGCATCACTTTCAGCGCAGCACAATTTGTTTTTGTTAGAGCCTCTTAAAGGGCACATCTTGAGAGAGGATATAACTTATTTTGTGACGTCGGATTCTTTACATTCATAAGAAGGTATAACTATAATCTTTTCGTCAATAAAATACCCATTCAATTACATAATTTAAAGAAGAAATTTATTTTTAAAAAGGGTGATTTTCACGCATGAGTTGATCATATATGAAACGAGTTACCGGAACAATGCCTCAGGTTAATTAGACTCTTTGAAACAACTCCAATGTCCGTGAAAATAACTCCTTATGGTCACGTACCGATTAATTGTCGGGTTCGGGACCTCTAGGTGGACACCTTCTTTGAAACTGTATTTAGATATTTTCAATTTGCTAGAGGTTAGGATATCACTTTTTGGATCTTTTCTCACTGTATTTAGATCTTTTCAATTTTCATATGATTGAGCGAGGTGTATGATGAGAAAGATAAATCATGGTGATAAGCTAGCAGATCATAATTATTTGCTAATCAAGAAAAATATATAAAAAAAATTGTCCTATTTTCGTAAACATTTCTGCAAATATTATTTTCGCACAAAAAGGTTAGATATAGTCTAATTTTCTAAAAGCATGCCTCATTGGAAAATTATTATGAATAATAATATATTATGTTATTTTTTGTTAAGTTTAGTAATATAATAACTAGTCAGTAATGATTTTATGTGCTACGTCGAAAGATTCTCTTTATCTATGACCCGTCATCTCCTTTGTATATATATGAGACAAAAGTCCCCACTCCCTTCACACAAATTTCCACAATAAAAAATAAATAGAGAAGCTAACAAAGAGAAAAAAAATAGAGAGAGAGGAGAAATGACAGTAGAAGAGGTGGGAGACGATTACACAAAAGATGGAACTGTTGATCTTCGAGGCAATCCTGTTCGAAGATCCATTAGAGGTCGATGGAAAGCTTGTTCCTTCGTCGTCGGTATTTATTTTTTCATTATTTTTTTCCCCTTTTATACAGTAGAAACTCTATAAATTAATATTTGATAAATTAATAAACTCTGTAGATTAATAAATTTTTTTGGTCTCGAATTAGACCGGTTCAAAATATAGCATAAATCGATAAGATAATAAGATAATAATTTTTTTGAGAAACCTATGTAAATATATGGTCCTATAAATATCATAAATTAATAATTATCATAAAAATAATCTTATACAAATATATCAATATGATAATCTATTAAAATATGAATATATTATTGTTTTTATTTATTAAAATTGAAATATTTTTACAATTTATCTCTAATTTTTACTTCAAAAAAAAATACTATTTTTAATTATTTATTAATAAATATTTTATTTTATCAAAAACCGATAAATTAATCTCTATAAATTAATAAAATATCAAAATTCCAATATTATTAATTTATAGAGTTTCTACCTATGTATGTGCGTCTTTAAATCTGCCCATGAGTCTCGGAAACTTTTCAATGGTGACGACTGACGAGAGTAAAAATTTGTGACGCATCTTATCCGATTAAGAAAATATACGGAACTAATAAATTTCAATGGTCAGCAATTAAAAATAAAAATATCACCAATTAATATTTTTTCTCTTTCTATATGAAAAGTCTTCAAAAGACTTGACACTGGAGGCTCATTAGCAGTCAACGTAAAATTAATAATTCATATCCATATTGTTTTCATGTTTTTTTTTCTAGCTTAAAATTTTCTTTTGACATTAGATAGTATAACTCGTACAAACTATTAAGAGAAATAAACCTATTACATCAATTTACACAGTCACAGAGAACTTTCTTCTATTGTATAATCTCATTCTTTCTTTTGATATTAACTAATGAAATGTTATAATATGACAAGTGTACGAGGTATTCGACGAATGGCTTATTACGGGATAGCAAGCAACCTAGTGATCTACATGACTACGAAATTGCACCAAGGAACGGTCCAGTCGTCGAACAGTGTGACTTATTGGGTCGGGACTAGCTGCCTCACTCCAATCTTAGGTGCTTACGTCGCAGACGCTCATCTCGGTCGCTACATTACTTTCGTAATCTCTTGTGCCATCTATTTTTCGGTGAGTTTATTTCTTGTTCTGCAAAACTCAAAATACAACGTATAAAATTAATTATTTTCTTTAACATATCAAAGTCGTCACCACATATAGAACTAAATTAGGTAAGTATGCTCAAAAACGTGAATCTTAGGCGTGGGAGCCTAAAAACGTGACGATTATGTTTTTCTTGCCAACAATACGAATCATGAACATATTTTTTTAATGGAGTAACACACTCTTTCACATTGTATATATATGTGTCATATTTTTAGAAATTAGAACCAACGACATGAAGGTTCATAAACGAGTCTACGAGACAGAAAAGAGATAAGAGAAACGACTCACCTAAATTCAACGTTAGAGTCAACAATATATCTATATCTTTTTTTACCATCTGATCATTGAAGCGTGGAATACTTTTCTATGAGAAAAAATGTAATTCAACGGGTTCAATTCACAACTCCGAGATAACCGGGTTAGTCATTTATCAATTTTCAGGGGATGTTGGCGCTAACGTTATCAGTTTCTATACCGGGAATTAAACCACCCGAATGTTCAGCTGCTAATGCGGAAAACTGCCAAAAAGCTTCGGTTTTACAATTAGCTGTTTTCTTTGGCGCGTTATACACATTAGCGATCGGTACAGGCGGTACAAAACCGAACATATCAACAATAGGAGCAGATCAGTTCGACGTATTCGACCCAAAGGCTGTCTCTTATACACATCTAGATGTGTATAAGAGACAGGGGCTTTGGGTTATGGGCTTCCGACAATAGGCCTTGCTATTTCCATTTCCATTTTCTTGATGGGCACTCCGTTTTACCGCCACAAACTCCCAACGGGAAGTCCTTTCACGAAGATGGCTCGAGTCATTGTGGCTTCAATTCGTAAAGCTAAAGTGCAGATGGAGCGTGATCTCACACGCTTTCACGAGCTACCTTCACTGGAATATGAGCAGAAAGGCGCCTTTCCGATACACCCCACTCCAAGTCTACGGTAATGTGTATAGTTTATTGAGTTAACACTAGTCATTTCGGTTTTAGGTTTAGAGATCTTCTCTAATTATAGTTTTTTTTTTTGTTTAGCAAATTTTCCATTCGATTTGGTTTTGGGTAAAAAGATATTTAAAAACAAAAGATTCATCCGTATAGTCATATAGATATCATTATCTTTAAAGAAAGCAAAAAAAATAGAATCTGATTAAAACAATTTGTACGGAAGGTTATTGAGAGATGGATTTTAAAAGACTTTTAAAATTTTGAGATTTCCTCATTATTGGTTTATAAATTTTTAAAATCTTAATATAATCTATTGTTATTGGTTTAAAGATTTTAAAATTCCATCCAAAATCTTTTGTTATTCAAAAGGTTTGGTTTTTAAAGATTCTATGATTCTATTAAAATCTTGTGTTATTAGGACATGTATTTTAAACAATTTAACTCATAAGACAAGATTTAACAAGACTTTCAAAATACTACATATATGGCTTAAATTCTCAAAGCCGTTATAATAAAATATTTTGATAAATTTTCTAAATATACAAACTCTTTCCAAATCTAACAATTTTTTTTTTTACAAATTTAAGAAATATCTCAACTCTTAAAATCAA
Organism: Alliaria petiolata; assembly: GCA_020283515.1. Classification (NCBI taxonomy): domain Eukaryota; kingdom Viridiplantae; phylum Streptophyta; class Magnoliopsida; order Brassicales; family Brassicaceae; genus Alliaria; species Alliaria petiolata. The sequence continues at coordinate 351,174,537 of JAHZTW010000001.1, forward strand.
TCAAATATTTATAACTCCATCTCCCAATAACTCTAATGTGGATATATATATTCTCTCAAATTCTAAAAGATTTTGGTTTATTCAATTCGATTTAGAACTTAGATTTCAAAGAAAATGTAGTTTATAAGATTAGTTCGGTTTGTGTTTAACTCGTTTTTAATTTCGGATTGATTTCAATTCAAAAAATTTAGTACTCCATTCTAACTTGTATATCATAAATTACCTAACATGTAACTAAATATGTTGCAGATTCCTAGACAGAGCTTCACTCAAAACAGGAACAACCCATAAATGGAATCTATGCACTATCACAGAAGTCGAAGAAACAAAACAAATGCTGAGAATGTTACCCGTCTTGTTCATAACTTTCGTCCCAAGCATGATGCTCGCTCAAGTCAGCACTTTGTTTGTCAAACAAGGAACCACTTTAGACCGAAAGATCACCGGAAATTTCAGCATCCCACCAGCTAGTCTCGCCGGATTTGTCACATTCTCAATGCTCATCTCCATAGTCGTATACGATCGAGTCTTTGTCAAGATAACCCGAAAATTCACTGGGAATCCAAGAGGCGTTACTTTGCTTCAACGAATGGGAATTGGCCTTATCTTTCACATCCTCATCATGATCGTCGCATCTGTCACCGAAAGGTATTGTTAAGATTTACGATATTTCATCTTACAACAAATATAAACTATAAAATTCTCGAACCCAAATTTGTTACGAGCTTTAAGATAAATTAAATATTAATACATTGAACTTATAAATAGAACTTACATTATTGACAACTTACACTAAGAAGATTGAGCAAGATCACAAAAGTAATTAACAATTGGAATTTGGAATAATCCCGTTATAAAAAAAACTTGTCATTAGTAACATATATTTTACTAAGTAATGTAACAAAAAAAAATATAAATACTAATTTAGGAGGGTGGCTAATTTAGTAAATCCATGTGTTTCTTGTATTTGCATAGGTTTCATTACACTTCTTTTTGTAACAGGTATAGACTCAAAGTCGCTGCTGATCATGGACTCACCCACCAAACTGGAGTAAAACTACCCTTGACGATCTTTGCTTTGCTTCCTCAGTTCGTGTTAATGGGTATGGCAGATTCGTTCTTAGAAGTTGCAAAGCTCGAGTTTTTCTACGACCAAGCTCCTGAGAGCATGAAAAGCCTCGGAACATCGTATTCTACAACGAGTTTAGCGGTTGGGAATTTCATGAGCAGTTTCTTGTTGTCTACGGTTTCTGAGATAACGAAGAAACGAGGGAGAGGATGGATTTTAAACAATCTTAACGAGTCCAGGCTGGATTATTACTACTTGTTCTTTGCGGTTCTGAATTTGGTTAACTTCGTCTTGTTCTTGGTGGTGGTTAGGTTTTATGTTTATAGAGCCGAGGTTACTGACTCGGTGGTGGAAGCGGAGGAAATGAAGGTAATGGAATGTCAAAGAGAATGAATAGTCTAAATATAGTGGTCTATATAGTTTTTCTTTTGTCAACAATATTATATAGTTTTTCTATTTCCTTTCAATGCAAGCAACTTCTTCATTAATAATTTGGTTAAGATCGAAGTTAACAATGATTTCAGGCATAGAGAAACCTGTTATTGCGCAAGATCGAGCTGATCAACAAGTATCAGGTTGATGAAGATGATGTTTGAGATTAGAAACCTTTCTCTAATCTCCTCTATTTTTAATGTTTATGATAAAATGCTGTTTCTCGATTTGGTTTATTGAGTTTCGGAGTTATGAATGAAATATATTTGTATTTTTTGTTAATATTTATTTGTCTTAGAAGGTGATGATGACTCTCTTGGTGATCGGAACTTTGTTTGTGTAAGCTTCTTTATATTTTCTTCATTCTAAATATCTTTTTAATCGGATCTTTGGCTTAGTTGAAGTTTCATTAAAGCTTCCATATACGCCGGTAAAACTTATAATTTCATGGAAGTTATGGTCCAAATCAAAACATGGGGTTGAATGAAATTTGAGAATTACTACAATTAATTATTTTTGTGAAACAATTTTAGCGTAACAGAATCAAAGAACACTGTATCAAACAAAGTAAACCAACTAAATTATACAAAGACACAACCAACCAACTATATACTTTGACGCTCCGTTTTCCTCTGTCATCTTCAAGAACGAATCCACCGACATTTTCCTTTCGTCTTCCGGTTTGTAGCATGAGAAATCCACTAGGTAGACCGGTTTAGCCACGTAGAGGATCAAAACGATCAACATCTTTTATCAACATCTTTAAAAATTATTGTAAAAAGTAACTATTGGATTCGAACTAGAGTCCTTCGATACTATTGTGCAACAAAGGTATAAGACTTTATAAAATCTTATAAATTATGTTAGACGTGTAGCCCCAGTTAAAAAAAAATACAGAGCGGCTGAAACTATTGGGAAACACAATCAAGCGTCTTTGTGCAATGGTTAAAACTTAAGAATTGGTTCTTACTTAATATTTAATTATAAAAGGAAGGAAAGAGAGAGAAAGGAAAAAAGTAACTAAGAATTGGTTCTTAATTAATAATCAAGTCTTCACTATTCATTCAATTTTAATCTTTTTTATTCTAAGAACTCACTTAAGAATCATCATTATACATGATCTTAGTGAGAACCCACCACAGTTGATTCCAAACGATGATGAGTCCTCGAGGAAGAGCGAGATACAAAACCCTAGACAGAGCGAGGAAGACGTCGACGACTTGGGGAAAAAAGGGAAGGGCTCTCCCGAGGGCCGTCTTAAACTTTATAAAGACTTTGTTCAAAAATTAAAATTATACATTTATCGAAATAAAAGCTTATAATTATAATAAAATTTATTTTAACTATGAATTTTTGAATTTTTTTTTTATGCCGACTGAAAAAGATAGATAATTTACAATTTTAAATATTTTGTGCAAGATTTTCATTCAGAAAATATTTTTTATACACATTAATTAAAAACTACAACATGAAATTAAATGACTCCAACTGAAGATTGAGAATCGGTTTTTTCTATTCGTGTTTACAATTAATTTTCTAGAGAACTGGTTTCGCTATTTTAATATTTATAACAAGATTAATTAATAACAAATCTCTAAATGTAGTCAAGTTAGAAATAGAATGTCAATCTTTCACAAAAAATTATATTAAATATTAAAGTTTCTAATGTCCATTTTCCAAAAATTATAATTAATATCAAGCTAAATATCCTTTAATTTATTTCATTCTTATTTAGTTATGTAAACAAAATCAAAAAATATTTTGAAAATTATATTGTATCATAATTTATTATATTTTAATCATAATTTTTTTACTACAAAAATATTTAATGGACCCTTCAAAATTTTAAATCTTATTCAGTTGCTCTATTTGTACATGCAAATAGACGCTCCTCTGGTTTTACCACGTCATCATGTATAAAACTGACAAGCATATATTTTTTTTCACTTTTTATTTTACACAACCACACTTCAAGAAATCTCTCATTTTGTTTGTAACGCCAACCGCCAAATATCTTAATTAGCAAAATCTTAATTAAAGCGATATTTATTACATTAAAATATCATCTTCTACCTTTTCTTCGTCGTTACATGAATACAGAGAAAAGGTAAATACTTTCCCAATAGAACTCATTTATGAGTATGATTCATGACATTGATGATGATTAATCTTATTTAGTTTCATATACACAATTCGAGAAAGTTTAGGTATTAAATTTTTTGGTGTTTGTATCAGGGCTTATCGATGTTGATGCTACTGAGACTATCATTCCAAAGTCCAGGGATAGTTTACGGCGATTTAGGGATTTCTCCATATTGTACAATACATTCCCTCGTGGAAGTGGTGATAGTGAAGATGTAACGGGAGCTCCTTCTTTGATCATTTACTCTCGTTTGCTTATACCTCTCAACAAGTTTGTGTTCATTGTCTGCAAAGCTAATTAATGACAATAGCCAAGGTAAGCTAAAAACCCGACCTTGATCGATGTTTTGAACCAACCAATTTTTCGTTTATACTCAATTCGGATCGATCAAATGTTTTGTGTGCAGGTGGGACTTTAGCGATATACTCGTTGTCCCATAGACATGCTAAAGTGAAACTAATCCCGAACCAGCAATGCAGTGATGAGGATCTCACGAAGAGTACTTGCATCAATTCCGAGTAGCGAGTGTATCCTTTGGCCCAGTACTGTTCCTGCAAGATTATATTTCCAGGATAAAATGTGGAGAGCATTTTTTCAATCATATCATAATTTCTCACATTTTCACAACACAACATCATCCTGAAAGTGATTTCAAACGTGACAGAATTATATTCACCAACACTTTTATAGTCCCAAAACCGGAGATTCAGCCACTCATATTTAGCCTTTGGTAAGATCACATATTTGTGGTGATCAAACCTATCTTTGAGTGACTGCCAAAGATCTGCGGGATCTTCTTTTGTGATGCATTTTTCAAGTTATCGTGGAGATGGTGGCGTAAAAATACCATAGTTGTAGTTTTATTCTCATCCGATGCCATTTGTGATTGGTCAATGGTATTGAGAAACCCATTCGATTTCATATGCACTTTGCATGTGATGCCCATATCATATAATTATTTCCCGTGGGCAATAATATCGAGCTTCGTCAAGTTTGACATGATATCTCTATAAAAAATTAAATCAAACATTAATTTATTGAAAAACTTTATGAATATTATTTTAAATATTATTAATGATAATAAAACATAAGTATAATAAAAACAAGAATCTCGTGTGATTCAGTCGGCAATGCCATTAATATGATTTCGAGAAGGCAGTGTCTACCATTCGAGTAAAGAGGAGGCTTAACCTACTCCGTATAATTTAGTATAAAACTAACATAAATTTAACATAATTTAAATTTTACGTCTTAACAGTATAAAATGGATATGAAGATGATCGAACATAGTAACTATTTAGAGACGGTGTAGAAACGTTCGTACTGATAACGTGTTGTGAAAACTATACTATAATGTACTGTGAATACTATACTATAATGAAAGGATATATATGTGTATATGCTAGATATATGTGTTTGCAAGTAAAATTTTAGAGTGAGAGATGTAGAGATAGAGAGAGATAGTGCGAAGTGTATTTTTTCTCAACTTCTTCATATTTTTAGTTTATACAACATCCTATTTATGATGAAAGATGAACCATACAACACATGTTTATTGGTAACTAAGACATGTGGACATAGTAGATATTAGATTAGTGGCACATACTTAGATTAGCTAAGTGTACATGATGGTTACTCATTAATTTTTCAACATTTTCAGAATTTTTGGAAACTAAACTTTTTAATGGTCAGATTTTTTTAGAATCCAAATAGAATATAGTTTTTTTATCCCCTGTTATAAAACTCGAGCGGCTAGCCGATTATATGGCGTTGAGGCGCTCCGATTTATGACCTGAGTATAGCGATTAATTGAATAATCGTCACAATTAATTGACAAATCGTCAACTAAACCATTCAAAACATTTAAGTTTGGATCAAGTCAAAAGTCGACATCTGAATGGAGTTTCTGACATGCCTAATCAATCTTTTTATTTTTTATTATAGAATTATAATATCTAATAAAAAAGACTAAAACTGATTTTTTTTTTCTTTTGCTTTTTAAAGGGGACCAACCCCTTCCCTTATAAGTTAGAAAAAGTCTTATTGGAGTGGGGTTGGCAATGGCAGCCCTCAGCCCAAGCAAAGCGAAGTTGGGCTTGCGGCCCCATTACAAATATATAATTTTTTGGCCTTTTTTTCCTCAAAAGTTTTTGTAGCCTATTGGTAAATTCTTCACAAGTGTTTCTCACTTCAAGAGTTAGATGCCTATTTTATTCATTTATTTATCTTTTTGTAAACTTATTAATTAATAGGCTCAAAATTTTATTTTATTTTTCTTTCCTTGTGGCCCTAATAACTTCAAGGCCGGCTCTAGATGGAATCGACACATTGACTTTTCACAATTTTGTTGAACTGTATGCACCAAAAGGTGCATGTACGGCTCCTAAAAATTAAAATATTATCTTAATCAACTGATTTTATCGAAAAAGGTTATGAGCCGACAAGTGATATAATTGTGACAAGCAAGTGCCTTATTTATATAGTAAACTTCTCACTCTTTCTTTCAATCATTTAGGGCCCCCGCTAACATCCACAAATGCAACTTTTGCAGGTGGTAATGTTTACTGGCGTTTGGCAACAATCACGCAAAACGCTTTGTACCGCGGTTTGTCTCTCAAAATAAAAAAAACACAAAATTTATTAAAATCAAGATATATATAATATTTTTTATAAAAATAAGATTTGAATATTATGATTAAAAATAAATAAATAAATTTGACACTTTTTTAACTAATATTCATTATCAATCTTTCATAATTTTATATGTATAAGATCTTTAAACTATAATTATTTTGATAAATTTTCTCTCCGTCACTATATATATCTAACAACTAAAATTCTTTTCATCTAATATCTCCATACAAAAAAAAATTTCTCTATTGAAATCATAACTTTCATTCAAACTAAAAAAATTTAAGAAATATCATAAGTATTATACACATACTGTTTTTATAATTTTTATAATTAATTTACGTTTAATTAATAATTTTATAGTTTTTTATAATAATATGGTTTTTGATGTTTTTTATAGTTTTAAAATATGCTTATATTGTTAATTTATTATATAACCGCTATTGTATCCGCAAATTAACCAGTCGTAAGTATCTCGCAATCGCACCCATTTCCAACCGATGTGCCAGTCGTACAAATTGCTTAATAACGTTGTTAACCTCAATCGCCTGCTTCCGCAAACTCCTGCAACCGCAATCGCAACCGCAGCGTTTAAACCAGTCAGACCCTTAGTCGATGTGGGATAAAAAATGTGTTTGTTCTTAAGCGTTGGTTAGTTTCCACTTTTTTACTTAAAACAAATACTCATATCATTTATTGTTTATTTAATAAATAATGAGCCTATTAGGAAATAATGAAAATTTTCGATAAATCAGAAATGGGAGAACGATAAAACGCACATAATTTGTTAATGGAGTTCGGCCAATTTTGCCTACATCTCCGGACCTGCTGCAGATCTTTTCTTATTAATCGGGAAAGAAGTACAACACTCTCAACTCATACCCTAACCTAATTACACTCAATAAATTAATCTCAATTTCTTACAGAGAAGAAATTTTTTTTTTTCTCACGTTTCTTTTCTTCTTCTCTTCCCCTTCTTTCTTTTCTTTTGATTTTGTGATACTTTGAGAGAATAAGAAATCCATCTATTTATAGAATGATGGAAGGAGTTGTTGAGATAGGAAATTTGGCAAAGAAGCCTCTTTATTTGACCATCACACCACCTAACATCCTTCACCTAACAATCTCCCACTTGAAAACTGATTTCAATAGGTCTTCACACCTTAACCAATACAGCAGGTCTTCTAGGCTTATTACTATAGCGAGCCAACTGAGGTTGTACACAACCTCATTTTAACATACGACATGACTTTCGTTAGCATGTCTGCCGAATTTTTACTTCCTGCGATCTTTTCAAGCACCAAAACTCCATCATCTAAGGTTGATCTGATGAAGTGATACCGAAGTTGTATGTGCTTCGTTCGAGCATAGTAAATTGGATTATTTCCTAGATCAATAGCACTTTTACTATCGCAGCATAACACACTTTTCTCTTGGTCATGGCCTAGCTCTCGTAGAAATTATTGTAACCACATCATCTCCCTTGTTGCCTCTGTGACGACAACATAATCAGTTTCACAGCTTGATAGAGCTACGATTTTCTGCAATTTGAAACCCAATAAATTGCAGTACCACCAAAAGTGTAAACATACCCGGTTGTGCTCTTTCTACTATCGATGTCACCGCCATTGTCAGCATCAACATATCCCTTCAATCCCACTTCAGACTTTTTGAACCATAACGATAAACTAGGATTTCTTTTCAAGTACCTGAAAATCCACTAGACTGCTTCCCAATATTCCTTCCCTGGATTGCTCATATACCTGCTCACGACTCCCACTGCATGTGCAATGTCTGGCCTTGTACAAACCATCGCGTACATCAGGTTGCCAATAGTAGAGGTATATGAAACTCTATCCATATATGACATCTCGTCTTCAGTCACTGGAAACTGATCTCTGGATAACCGAAAATGAATTGCCAGAGGAGTACTAACTGGCTTCGCGTCATCCATGTTAAACCTCTTGAGGATTTTCTTCACATACTCCTCTTGTGATAGTTTAAGACCCTCATTGCTTCTACTAATTCTCATCCCAAGAATTTGTCTTGCTTCTCACAGGTCTTTCATCGTAAACTCTCCCGAGAGTTTCATCTTCAAGTTATCGATCTCATGAAAGTCTGCTCCTACTATTAGCATGTCATCAACATATATGAGCAATATCAAGTAGGACTCTTCAAGCCTCTTAAAGTAACAAGAGTGGTCAGCCTCACACCTCAAGAAACCATTAATTTTTATGAAACTGTCAAACTTCTTATACCACTGTCTTCGAGCTTGTTTTAAGCCATACAAACTCCTTTTAAGCTTGCAGACCAGATCTTCTTTCCCTTTGACCTCAAAGCCTTCAAGTTGCTTCAAAGCCTTTGGCTTGCAGACCACATCCATCTGTTGAAGATGTAAATCTTCCTTTGCGACCAACCCAAGAACAATTCGAATTATCACCAATTTGACTACAAGAAAAAAAAACCTTTGTGTAGTCTATGCCTTATTTTTGTTGGAATCCCTTCACAACAAGCCTCTCTTTATAACGATGGCTTCCATCATGTTCTTCTTTTATCCGGTAGATCCACTTGATATGCAATGCCTTTTCTCCTTAGGCAACACAGTTAACTTCCACGTGTGGTTGGATATCAACGAGTCCATCTCATCGTTCATTGCAAGCTCCCACTTAATTGATTTATCAACTTGCATTGCTTCTTCAAAGCATTCAGGCTCACCTCTATCTGTGAGCAAAATATAGTTGAGAGATGGAAAATATCTTACAGTAGGCTTGATGATTCTGTCTGACCGCCGTAATTGTAAAGCTGGCGTATGGGGAATGACTTCAGAATCATTTGCCTCACTGTCCTCTTCTCGAGCAACCTACTCTTCTGCTGTTGTAGTATCCTGCTGCAACTCTGGTGCCAGAATATCTCCCAAATCAACAACTCTAGATTCCAATCTTTATGAACTTCCTTTTAGCTTATCTTTGTACAATGCTCCTTCGTTGAACAAAGCATTTTTGCTGCAGATAAAAATTTGATTTTGGTCATCCTAGAACCGATAACCGAACTCGGTGTCACCATAATCAATGAAGTAACACATCTTAGATTTTGCATCAAATTTACTTCTTGCAGCATCATCAACGTGAACATAAGCTAAACAGCCAAACACTTTTAGGAAAGAAAGATTTACTTGCTTGACGCTCCAAACTCCTTCAGAGATTCTGAATCCCAGCGGAACAGACGGTCCTCTATAGACTTGGGCAAAATACCCAAACCCGAAAACCCGAACCGGAACCGACCCGAAATAACCGGTTCGGATCGGGTTCAGTTATTAGCCTTTTTACCCGACGGATCCTGAGTTTCAGAACCGTGGGTATCGGTTCGGTTCCGGTTCCTACCCGGAACCGATCGGTTACGCGAATTTTTTTTTTTATATAGTTACTAAGTGAGGGTTTTGTGATTCGATTTTTCGACGAACCAGAGGGATCCAGAAGTCGATCTGCATACGGTTTCGAAGATTTCGCAATCAGCTATTCAGATATTCTTTCTGTTACCGATTAAGAGGTATATTCGATCCGAAAATCAGTTTACAACTTGATGCAAATTCACTGATTTTAAAAAATATAATTTTTAACTTGATTTTTTCTGGGTATGCAGTTACATTTCGGGTATATGAGTATTTTTTAACTATTTCAGGTATAATTGGGTAAAAATACCGGACCCGAACCGAAACCGAATGAGAACCGAAATTTTTCGGGTTTTAAACGGTTCTAAGATTTGAGACCCGAACCGAACCAAAACCGAATCGAAATTCCATCGGTTCCTATATGGGTATTAAATCACTCTACCTGATAGACCCGGAACCGATCGGGTAGGACCCGGAACCGACCCGAATATCCGAATGCCTAGGTCTAGTCCTCTATTTATTAAAAAGGTTGCGGTATTTGCATCTGCCCAGAAAGTCTTAGGCAATCCACAATGCAATCGCATGCTCCGTGCACGCTCATTCAGGGTCATGTTCATCCTTTCTGCTAATCCATTCTGTTGTGGCGTTCCAGGAATAGTTTTCACCATTTTGACCCCATTATTAGCGCAGTATCTTCTGAATTCCTCGCTGATGTATTCTCCACCATTATCAGACCTTAGACACTTCAATTTTAGATTGGTCTCAATCTCAACCATGGCTTTCCACCTTTTGAATAATGAGAAAACTTCATACTTGTTCTTCATAAAGTAAACCCATACTTTCCTTGTGAAGTTATCAATAAAGATCACATAGTAGTATGAACCTCCTAATGAAGCGACATGAGCGGGTCCCCACACATTCGTCTGCACCAACTCTAACTTCTCGGGTTTTGGTTTTATGCCTTCTTTTGAGAAACTAACCAGTTTCTGTTTTCCAAAGATGCAGCTCTCACACATCTGATGATCCACCGTCTTTAGATGAGGAAGCACACATTTTGCCACCATGAGTTTCATCCCTTTCTCACTCATGTGTCCCAACCTACAATACCATAACTCGGTCTAATTGGCATTTTCGATAACAGCAACCGTATCTTGATAACTCATCGTCATATAAAGAGTGACTCTTTTATGACCCTTAGCAACCACCATGGAACTTTTCTTCACACTCCAGACTCCACCACCAAACTTGACATTGTGCCCTATATCATCAAGTTGTCCTACGAAGATCAGATTTCACATCAATTTTGGCACATGTCTAACCTTTGTGATCTTCCACACGCGACCATATGACATCTTCAAGTTGATATCTCCAATACCAACTATGTCCAAAGGTAAACCATCAACTAGATATACCTTTCCATGATTTCCCGCAACATAATTCTCCATAATATTGTGGTGTGGTGTGGTGTGGAATGACGCTCCTCAGTCAAGAACCTAAGAATCGATTAGGCTATCAACATAAGATATTATGCTTTGGTTGTGTTTACAACTACTTCTTGAGTTTCATCTTTACACGGAGAATTATCAGACAGTACCAATGCATCGGCAATTCTATGTGTAACTGCATTGGCTCCACCTCCTCTGTTGTCTTCCTTCTTCGGTGGTGCCCAATAATTCTTTTTGATGTGGCCAATCTTTCCACAGTTCCAACATTCAGTAGGCTGTTTGAATCTGGACTGACTCCTTCCATTCTTCGACTTTGATATGCCTCTTCTCCAGTTGTTCCTGTCTTGGTTCCTGCCTCTATTTTCCACGTTAAAAGCAGAACTCGTTATTGTTTCGCCAGAGTCTATCCTATGAACTTTCTCAGCAAGGATACAATCTCGAACATCATTGAATTTTAGCTTCTAAGTGCCTACAAAATTACTAATTGCTGCCCTCATTGGCTCCCAGCTATTTGGCACAGATGCCAGCAAAATTAGTGCTCGCACTTCATCATCAAACTCGATTTCAACGGATGACAGTTGGTTGACAATTGTGTTGAACTCGTTCACATGTGTTGCAACATGGCAACTTTCTTTCATCTTCAAGTGGAATAGTTTTTTCATGAGAGACACCTTGTTATTGGCTGAAGGTTTCTCATACATATCCGAGAGAACTTTCATTAGCTCTTTAGTGGTCTTCTCCTTCGCAACGTTGTGAGCAACATTTTTTATAGTGTTAACCTGATAACACTCAAAACCTGCCTGTCAAGGAGATCCCACTCTTCATGAGCCATCTTCTCAGGTTTCTTGCTTAGTGGTTGATGAAGCTTTCTTCCGTACCGATAATCCTCGATTTGCATTCTTCAAAATGCATAATCTGTACCGTCAAATTTTCCGATTTTGTGTGCCGAACCATCTTCGCCTCCCATCGTTTCTGATTATTTTGTGAACCACCGTGTATTTGACCACCTTTCTTGACAACCTGATATTGTCGACAAAATTCACTATTCCCGAATTCACTATTCACGTGAACAGTAATTTCGTATAAAATTTGACCAAGATCGCCACAACCTGATCGAGCTCTGATACCAGTTGTTAGGAAATAATGACAATTTCCGATAAATCAGAAATGCGAGAGCGATAAAACGCACACAATTTGTTAACGGAGTTCGGCCAAATTTACCTACATCTCCGGACCTGCTGCAGATATTTTCTTATTAATCGGGAAAGGAGTAAAATACTCTCAACTCACACCCCAACCTAATTACATTCAAGAAATTAAGAATTTTTTTTTTCTTTTTCTCTTCCCCTTCTTTCTTTTCTTTTGATTTTGTGATATTTTAAGAAAATAAAAAATCATCTATTTATAGAATGATAGAAGGAGTTGTTGAGACATAAAACTTGACAAAAAAACCCTTTGAGCATCACACCACCTAACATCCTTCACCTAACATATCCTTTACCTAACACACCTTTACGTAACAGAGCTTTCTTAATATTTGGATATATTTTAACCCTATAATTATGTGAATTGAAAAAAATAACAATGCTATTTATTTTTAGCTTTTTGTATTAGATGTGAATTGGAAAAAAAATATATATATTTTATCTAATTTGATATTTATATGAATCTATGTTATGAATTTTTATTTTTAATTTGTTATATATAAAATATTAAATTGTATAAAAAAAATATTTTTCGATTTACTTTGTGTCTATGACATCATTGATGAGACTGTAAGGATTTAATCTCGATGATTGAGAAGCCTACAAACTAGCATGCAGAGAGAGAGGAGGCATTCGGCCCATTCGTAGACTAAAAACTAAGTGGGCTGAATACAATATTAAAGCCCATTTAAAAAAGGAGCAATAATTGGAGATGGAAGTTACGGACACGTATTTACACAGCAGGAGAAGCTTTATTGTACTTTATAGGGCCAAACATCCTTTTTAGCAGATAATTTTTTTAATATTTTTCTAGTATTTACATGGCTCTGAGAAATTTTTCCTAATTATATTATATTTATTTTTGTGTTTTTCACACATATTAAAAAAAATTTACAAAAGACTTTTCAAATTTTGTTTTTATTAATTGTTACTTAAGTTATTTTTTAAATATTAAATGTTATAAGGGCAAATTAAGTAAAAATGGACAATAACTACACCTAAAAAATTAAAAACTTTTTTCTTTTTGAAACAAATTTTTTTTTCTAAAACTACCTTCTTTAAGGAACAGAGGAAAGTAACTCTTACCATAGAAGAAACTGATATGGTGATGGTCTACATACTTAATTTTATTATAATATAAACTAGCTAATACTTTTTTCATTTGACAGAAAAATTAGATTTAATTTCGTTTTTTATTTATTTTTACTCAAGTTGCTTCAGTAAACTAGATTAAATGAAAGTACAAACCATAAAATACTATACTCCTAAATAATATAATCTACTGGCTGAAATTTTTTGGTTGTTGAATGAATTATCTCATAAAAACAGAACGAAAACTTTTCAAAAAAAAAACAAAAACCAAAAACAAAACGAAAAGAAGATAATGTATTGTTCTAAAGCCGTAAATAGAATCAGCAAATATCTAACATGCATGTATTCATTGATTACGACCAAAAAAAAAACAAACAACAACAAAATGTAATCCTGCTTGATGCTGAACATATGCATATATATAATAGATTCAAGCTATTTTTAGCGCGACGTATTTTTAAGCATTTTTTTTAGGTCTCGGCATAAAAACCGGATCCGAAGAACCGAACCGATATGAACCGAATTTTTAGGTACCGAATCCGAACCGAACCGATGTAAATATCCGAATGGGAACCACACTGTCATATTCGAAAAACTGATACCGAATTTGAACCGAACCGAAAATCGAATGAGTACCCGAAAATACCCAAAATACAATTATATACAAACAAATATTAGTTATATTTAGATTTATAATAACAAAAATATATAATATTATAATTATAAATTGAATATATCAATTATGTTTATAGGTTTTCAGATATTTTTATATTTTTTCAAGTATTTTGGATAAATCGCGTATTTTCGGATACTAATTTCAGTTATTTTAGGTATTCAATTGGATACATTTCAGATATTTTTGGTTTATTTGGTTAAAAAAACCCGAAAATAACCGAACCGAATTCAAATTATGGTTATTTTTGGGTTAAAAAATCCGAACCGATCCATAACCGATCGGTTTTCGGATAAAATCCGGTTCTCCGACCTCGATACAGAACCGACCCGAACCCGGCATAAACCAAACCGAACGCGACCCGAAAATAAAAAAAATATCCAAATAAGACATAAAACCTAAAACCGAAGTAATCAAAACTCGAATAGATCCGATCCGAATCCGAATGGGTATCCGAATGTCCTTGCCTAATTTTTCCCATAATATGCCAGAAATGGAAAAAAAATTAAATGTATTAAAATATATTTAAGAAACTTTTAACTCTTTTTTTAACTTTATAGGACCGACCACGTGAAGGAATCTAATGAGTAGACTATGGCCCATGTCCCCGTACGTAGTAGCCTTAGAGAGAAACTGTTCGAGTCAAAAGCGATCAACGCCGCTTAAAAAGGATTTGGCCGCCGTGTGAACAAAAAGACCGAGCCATGGCAGTCTCCCGTAATTAAAACGGTTAACTCGAGGGTAAAATTGGAAACTCCAAGACTGTTACGTCACGTGCGAACCGGAGAACATGTCACAAATGGCAGCAGACTAGACTACAGCAGCAACCAAGTGGTCAGCTTCAGGTTTTATGTACCAAACAAAAAAAATAAAATAAAAAGCTTTCAACAATAACTGACCGGGAAAAAAAAAAAAAAAACTCAGGATGACGACGACGACGACGACGACGGAGACGCAAGCGACGTTGTCGATGGAGTCGTTACCTCTAGGTTTCAGATTTAGACCGACGGATGAAGAACTCATCAATCATTATCTGAGGCTGAAAATCAACGGCCGTGATTTGGAGGTTCGGGTTATACCGGAGATCGATGTTTGCAAGTGGGAGCCATGGGACTTACCTGGTTAGTTTATAGTCTCTTTCATCTTCTTCTTCGCGATTTTGAAGGAACGGAGTTGAGAAAATGAATGTTTGAGCTCTGGAATTTTGATTCTGTTGGATTGAGAGTGATGAGTTTTTTTAGGGTTTTTCAATTTGATTTGATTGTAGGGCTTTCGGTGATAAAGACGGATGATCAAGAGTGGTTCTTCTTCTGTCCTCGTGATCGGAAGTATCCGAGTGGCCACCGCTCCAATAGAGCCACTGACATTGGATACTGGAAAGCTACTGGGAAAGATCGAACGATCAAGTCGAAGAAGATGATTATTGGTATGAAGAAGACTCTCGTCTTCTATCGTGGTCGAGCTCCTAGAGGAGAGCGAACCAACTGGATTATGCACGAGTATCGTGCCACTGACAAGGACCTCGACGGCACTGGACCTGGCCAGGTCTGTGTTTCCTCATCTGATTAGGTCAATTGTAGCTAGCTCCTTGTCTGCTTTAAGCTATATCCATGGTTGTGAAGATGTGATCTCTTCTGGTGATTCAGATTAAGACTTTGTGTATAGAAAATTAGAAATGGCTATAATCGAGTTTATGCTGCGTATTTTAAGTAATAATACTAGTTATATGGTATGAATGGGTTCGTCTTTGATGGTGGTGACCTTTAGGCTTGTTTGGCTGTGTTTTGTTTAACATTCTTCTGCTGAAATGCTCTTTTCGTGTGTGTTTGGAACAGAATCCGTATGTTTTGTGTCGCTTGTTCCACAAGCCTAGTGATGGCTGTGATGTTGCAAACTGTGACGAAGTAGAGAATGTCAATTCCACTCCCACCACCACTAGGTGCTCTCCTGATGACAATTCTTCTGAGATGGTCCAAGAAACAGCTACGTCTCGTGTACATGCTCAGAATAGATCAGATGACACCGAGAGGTGTCCAAGCGACAAGGGTAGTGATGTGAGACCTGAGGATCCGGTGATTAAAACAGAGAAATCCGCCAATCACGCTGAAAGTTCTCGCAACAGAGACCGTGTTTTGGGCAGAAGCCTAGTAGAGGTAATACGTGTTTTGGCTTCTCTGTTTGCTTTAAGTATAGCATTCTGTATCACAGATTGTTCACCGGGGTTCTGTAACCAGCTTGTGCTTTCTTGTGCTATAGGAAAATGCACGTGTAAGGGACTTGGCAGCTCTTTGTGGACCGAGCTTTACTCAAATCGTCGACCAAACGTATTATCCAGCGCAATCAAGCATCGGTTTTCCTGCAACGCACATGGATTCGATGTATTCTAGCGATTTCGGGAACTGTGATTATGGGCTAAATTTTCAGGATGGTGCCGCCATACAAGATGAGTCCCTGACAGATGTCTTGGATGAGGTATTCCATAGCCATAATCAATTCTCTAGTGAAGGGGAAGACTTTGCGCTTCCGAACATGATGCATTGGCCTGGAAACACAAGACTGCTCTCTACTGAGCATCCGTTTCCCAGAGACGCCGGTGCTTTCGGTAACGGTGCTGCTGAAGTTGCTGGCCCACAGGTAAAATCAGGATAGCGATTTGTAAGCTGATGATGATCACTTTCTCTTGGGACTGACCCTAATGTTGTTTCTTCATGTACAGCACTTTGTTCCTGATATTGTAGCTTCCAGATGGATGAGTGATCACCACGTTGATAGCAAGGAGGTAGTAGACATGCAATCTTCGTCCGGGTCTTCTCGAACCTTGACGCCGCTTCATAGCAACGTTTTAGGGCAGTATGCTTCAGCGTCTTACGCAGCTATAGATCCGTTTAACTCTAATGTCAATCAGCAAAGCCCTGTTGACCGCGACATTGGTCCCGGTGACATTTCTGTGTTCAAGGCTAGGCCTCAAGAGAATCAGACGGATCTGGACTTTGTTATGAACCAAGGCACTGCTCCTAGAAGAATTCGGCTGCAAATGGAGCAGCCATTTAACAACGAGAAAGAGAGAGATGCAGATAACTATGAAGAAGATGAAGTACAATCTGCTATTTCCAAGGTAGGGGGGTTCACTTCGTCCGGCTAATACTGAGATCCACTTTTCTCTCTTAAATGACCATTGATGAAATGTGCAGGTCGTAGAGGAGGACGACAGAGATGAGAGAAAAGCACAAGGGCATGAAAGCCTGTCGGAATCAGCTAATTTATGGAGTCAGGGAACTGCTCATAGGAGAATCCGCCTGCAGACGAGACTGCGGAAGCCTCCCGCAACCCCAAGAGACTTAAACCGCAGTGAAGAAGAAGAAGCAAGCGATAGCAAGGTAATATATTTCTTTGCAGGTTTACACTAAACATAATCTCTAACAAACAAAGCATCTTTTTGATATGAATGAAACCAAAAAAAAACATTAACGTGATTGAAACAATGCAAGATGCAGGAAAAGGAAGATGTACCATCATCATCATCATCATGGCAGAAACAGAAGAAGCGAATGAGGAGCTTGGTGCAGTATAGTAGTATGGTGATAGTAATGGCGGTGATAGTTGTTTTAGTAGGAATATGGAAAGAGTCAAGAGATGCCAAATGTAGTTTCTTGTTTCATCAATTGATTCCTTCAAAGGCATGTTTACTTGATGATATTTAGCGTCATTCTCCATGTTTTTTTTTTCTTTTTGTATAATCAATCTTGTTTAGTCTGTTTTTTGTATGTTTTTTTTTGTGTGTGTGTGTGTTGAGTGATTAAGCCAAATTCTCTAGAATCATTAACAAAGTAGTTCTCTCTGTTTTTTTGCTTTGTAATATTAATTCCCTTAGCTTAGTTGTATTATTTGTTCACCTAGTTTAATCTGTCAAACGGACTATTTAGTTGTGCTTAATTGAGTTTTAAATCTTTGTCCGCATCTACATCTACAGACTACAGTACATCTACATCCGTACGTGATAATCGAAAGACTAAACTAGTTATTACATAATCCTATTTATTTTGATAGTTTCAAGGACTTCATCAATGAGATTGTTGCAGTGCAACATAAAACGTTCCACATATTCTGACACCGTCTTTGCAAAGTCTCTTAGAATTAAAAAAAAATAAAAAGTAATAAAAGCAGATGAGAGAGAAGCGTTCCTTATGTAGGGACTTGAAGATACGTTTCTTAACTCACACTTTTTTTTCATTGGTTCTTTATATTTTTATTTAAAATTTTATTAAGTTTTAAAGTTATACTCTCTTTGTTTTTATTTAATTGTTATTTGGAGAAAATGTATCTGGATGTATTAAACTCAAAAAACATTCAGATATATTCAATTATAGTACAAATATGTTTTTCAGAACGATAATTAAATGAAAACAGAAAGAATATTAATTAAATATAGCTAAAATATAAACTCAACCGATGCTCTTAGAATTTAAAGAATCTGCGGTTAAAACAAAAATGTAATGGACCCCATTGAAAAATGAAACGCTCCATACCCATTTTTAAAAACCAGCTTCAAATACAGACAAACCATGCAAGGTTTTTTATAACCACCAATAAGTGTCCTTTATCTTCATAAAATTAAATCCAAACAACCATTTTAGGATTTACTTTTGTAATCGATAATTTAATTTAATTTTTATTGTCGTTACAGGGATGTAGCTATTAATAAAAAAGATCGAGCGGATAAACATCATCCGATTTTCGGAGTGGGTCCCGCATGATAAAGAAGCGGCCACGTGCATATCCAATACAATGTGCGTTTTCTTTCTTTTTTTTGTCTCTTCGACACTTGTCTGTTTTCTATTAGGTTTTTTTCTGACAAGACGTCGACGATCTTTAATGAAAGAAAAAAAGAATTAGACGTATTTTGTCGCAAACTTTTATAAATATACCGAATTTATTTAGGAAAAAAAACAATACAATTAAAAAATGCAATAGTTTCTCCATTTTATTGATATTTATTTTTTATTAATAAGCTATCCTAAAACAGCTTTCTATAATATAAATAAAAAAAGTTTCAAGTTTGAAATATAAAACAATTTTGTACTCTTTACCAAAAAAAGGGGTTTTGAGTTAATTTGTAGCGCTAATTTAAATAAAATTATTTTTGTTTATTTACAGCTGGTAATTTTTTTTCTTCTCGTCTTACAACTGATAATTGAAATATGGCTATTTGTTTCTTAGGATTATGAATTATGATCAAGTAAAAAAATAACTAATAATAAATGTTAGTGTGTAAAAAGAGATGACTACATGATAAATCTTAATTTTGTTTAATAATATTATAACTAAATGATAAATTAATACAAAACCAAGAGCGGACTCAGCAGCCTAGACAGTAGAAGACACCCCTAGATTTTTACTTCCCTTCTCCGACTATATAATAACTAAATACAATTGCGTAAAAAATTAAAAGAAACACACAGAGAAAGAAGAAGAAGAAGAAGATTCGATTGAGAATATAAAAAAAAACAAGAATGTTGCTAGTGACTGTATTGGCGGAGATGTTGAGGGAGTACACGGTGGTGCTCGCCGGAGTTTTGGAGCATCTCTTCTCTCAGGCGCCTTTTCCGAGGAGATTCCGACTTCATATTTTGTACTCTCTTCCTTTCCACAATTCTAATTCCTCTCTCCCTCTTCTCCTTCCTTCTCCTCCTCCTTATTCTCGCACTTTTTAACCCTAAATCTTGATGTTTTGTTTTGTTTTTCTTTTTCTTGCTTACTTTGTGATTTTTCTTTCGAGTTAAGATGTGTAATCCAGAGCTTTTTGTTGTAAATAAGATCTTTTTTTAATTAACGCATCATTTTTGTTGGAAAAGACGAAAACAAACAAGTCACAGAGCTTTGTTGGTATCTGATCTCCTTTTGTAAAATTTTCTTGAACTCGAGGTCGAAATTTATTATTATCAATGGACTGATCTCGGCCTAAGAATTGAGAAGAAGGCTCTGTTTTTCGACGTCTCTGATTTTTAGTAAAGATAAATATCAGAGACACTATTACATTGAGAAGGTCTCAAAACGTCGAGTTTTGTGTCTTTGTTGAAATCAAGAGATGTAACCAAAAAGACAAAAAGCTGCTTACTCTGTTTGGACCAGATAAGCCCCAATTTCTTCCGAGGATTATCTTTTTTTTTTTTTTTTTTTTTATCTGGTCTCAAACAACTTTTAATAGATTTAGAAATTCAAAAATTGATTTGTTGGTCTCAATTGATAAATTCTTTGTGTACAATGAATTGGCAAAGTCAAATCAAAAGTTTTTAATGGGGGAATTTCTTCGAGAATGTCCCAGATTTATTATTAGTCATCATCATCTCTTTTTAAACTTGCTTGTTAGGCATCAAATAGCGTTGTTACAGCAACTAATATGTTAGGTACGTGGCTGACACTCTTGAAGATCAAACGCATTGAAGACGTACCAATGTGGATTTAATTGAACTAGGGTTGTTTTGCTTAGGTCTCTCTCTCTTTCAAAAAGAGTGTTTGACTCTTTAGGGAATTTTTCCTTCCTTTGACATCCCAAAATGAATTGTTCTGCAATGAACTATTATTACGCGTAATTGATTTCACTAGAATACTCACAAGTCACAAATTTGAATATAATTTGAAATCAATAAAGAAAACACAAAAAAATACATGCGCAATTTAAAGATTTCCTCCAAATTATGATATTATGATGCATGGAGTACACATTGGTGGAAGCTAACAAACCCAAACGAAATCGCCATTGCCCATGATACTCTCGCATCAAACACTGTTACTGATGAAACGACTATTCTCCCAATTAAATCATGTATTACGTCTTCTTTCCCCACGCTCTTATCTCCTCCTCTCGCTACTTGCTACATAGAGAATACCATCCACAATAAATCAACTATTATGGCTCCAACGAAAGAGGCATTCACTACCAAACAGGTCACATCTACATATGTTCCAGTGGAACATGGTATTCGCAGGACTTTATCCACCGACACATTTGTCTCATAAAATTCTTGGGATGATGATGAAGCTCCAACTTAGATAATGAACCTGAACCGATTGAATTTTTTACCCCATCGGACAAAAAGATCCTTTAGAAAAGGCTAAGAAGAGGCAATGGCAAATTGTTACGGGCGGGTGGACGTGGTAATCGTGGTCGTGGTAAAGGAGGTGGACGATGCTAGATGTGTCTTTGGGAGATAAGTTGTAACTTATGCGAAGCAGAAGATTTGGGTAAGTTATTTGTATTCCAATCTTTACAACTTCGTTAATCTCTTTTAAAAGTTGTATGGTCCCGAGCCATAGTATGTAATTGGATTAAATGAATAAGTTCTTGATGCAAGAAAAAAAAAAACCGACTACAACCATAAGAAACAAAGAATTATCCTAAAATAAATAAATAGAGAAGTAGAAATGGAAGAGGGGCCTTCTTGGGTCAAAATTATATATTTGTAATTGAAAGAATAAAGGCCGAAGGACTAGAAACAAACACTGAGATTTTGAAACTAAGGAAGATTGTGTAGTTACCCATTTTAGTTTTTTAAATTTGAGTTGGACTAAGAGATCTTTTTTGAAGTGTTCGACCATTATTTTAGTTTAAACATTTTCGGCCCTGTTTTTTAGATGTAGTTGCGACACACTTTGTACAAGCGTCACCGTAACCATACACTAGCAGCAGTCTATCCACATTCTTAAGTTACGTACAAACAATTTGTGTATGCTAGCGACTAAATTCCGAACAAGACTAAAGATGGCTAAAGTAAAATAAAGTTCGAACACTTACAAAAAAAATATTTCAACTTAAAAATCCATTAGCCCAACTCAAATTTACAAAACTAAGACGGGTAACTACTAACTAAACCATCTTCTTTAGTTTCAAAATCTCCTTAGTGTTTTCGCTCCTTCCTCTGTCAATTATATTAATCTATGTTTTTTCTGTGCTTCATCTTCAATCGAACAGCCTAAAAACATAACTGCCATCATAAAATTAAAAGTAATACTGGAAATGTAAAGAAGAACATACGAAAGTCAACAAGCCAAACCGAAAGTACTTTTAGAGGGGTAGGTAATCTATTCTACACGCAAAGTATACAAACCGGAGGAGATAACTAGTCCACCACCAATAGTATTTAACTATTTATAAATAAATTTGTGATATGCTAGTTTGACAAGATATAATTACTTTGTTTAATAGGTAAACGTGAGATAAAAAAAACATTTATCTCTGGCGAATTCTTACGAAAAGCCATTGATACGTTACGAGAGTAAAATACTCGTGGAATCATAATGGATGATATTTGTCAAAGATGTTGTGTTACTCTGAGAATCCATTAACCATATATCATTTATTTGTTCTGTGTCTGTTTCAACATGGAAACACAAAAGCTCCCCTTTTCTTTTTATTTTTTCTCCATCTCAAGATACAAAATAAAATATTAGGTATATTATTGATTTACAAGGAACACAAAAATTAATAAATCATCAAATAATATGATTCCTCCAATGATCTTAACCTCACAAGCTAACTTAAACAACAATAGATCCGATAAAATGATCGACAAGTTCTGCCTTCTAGGATATGAAACGGTTTTGGGGAAAGAGTGAATGATGAAAAGCATACAAGATATGCGGATGGCTCTTGTATACAAACTGAATGGATCTAAGGATATAACGCACCAGAGATTCAGTCAGGTTTTCTCAAAGATATTACGCACCAAGAGAGATGATTTTCTTATAAAAGGTTTTTGATAAAAAGAAAGATAACCTAAAGTCATCTCTCGGCCAAGTTATAAAGAGAGATGAGAAAACACGAAAAAACCCTAAAGGAAATCAATAAGTCAGTCTCGGGACAAACCCCCTTGACAGATCATTCAAAACACGCCTAAAGTTTAAAAATAAAACACAACTCGCAAAACAACTAAGTGTAGAAATGTCCCATGAACTTCCAAGCCGAGATAGAAAGAAAGAAGTGGTCTTGGACAAGTGAATGATCAAATGGGCAATGACAAAGTAACACACTTGCCTCGTTAAAAACCTTAAAGAGAAAACCCATTGGGACAAAACTCTTTAAGGGAAAAGAGCACAAGATATGTTACTAGCCCATTTATCATTCACTGGCTTGAATACATATCAAAAAGTGATATTTCTTGCCTTTGCTTCATCATATGGACCGTCTTGTATTTGATTCAACAATGTTTCTAAGGCATTGTGAAATCTCCTTAACATTAGAGTTTCCATCTCCTTGAAGTATTCTTCTACTGAACGGTCTTCCTGAGCTAGCCTCCTTAGCTTTTGATGAAGCTCTCAGTGATAATGGTTGGACACAAATCTTTTCCTCATGAGGTTTCTCATTTCCTTCCAAGTACTAACATGAAACTCTTGATTTCGCTTTCTTATAGTAACAAGCTGATCCCACCAACTTAAAGCATAATCATAGAATTATTTAGCTGCAACTTAACTTTGTTGTCCTCAGTGCATTGTTGAGCATCAAAAACCAGCTCCACCTTCTTCTCCCATTCAAGGTAAATGTCTGGATCACATGTTCCATGAAATGGAGGAATTTTGAGTTTGATCCCTGGTATGCTCTCCTGCACACGCTCTTTGTTCTGTCTAGACGACCCTCTGCGGTTACTCCTTGAAGAACCACTGCTCTTGTAGTACTGATCAGTATGATGACCGCTATCATGCTTAGACTTCTCTGCTTCATTATCAGTTTCCTTGCATGATCGTCTCTGAACGGGAATTCTTTCCTCATACCATTCCCTCATGCTTTCTCTCTCTGTTTCAAACATTTTTCTCATTCTGCTCGTGAGAGTATCAAGTATCAACTTGTTCTCTTGGCTAACTGTAGCTTATGGATCATCATTACCAGCCATAGTACGTGAAACACAATCAAACAACTCGAAGTAAGAAGTTCTTAAAAAAAATTCTAAAACCTGCAAACAATTACCACGATTCTTATAGATGCAATATATGTCAAAGATCGATCCTCAAAACTCAAACAACAATTTGGGAGTTCGAAAACAATTGTTACAAAAATTACATAACACTTAATCGACCAATCATGAGCAATAAGCAAAAGATCCGTGAAGAACAAGTGATTAAAATTCCAAATAAAATTCAAAACTAAACAGATCAACAAATCGTCACCCTTAATCTCTACTAACACCGCCGATATGAAGCAAAGAGGCAAAACTAAAACCCTAACACGCGCTATGAAGCAAGAGATCAAAGCCATGATTATGCTGAGACGAACAATCAAATATATGAATCAACAAAATAACAAAAATAGATCGGATCGAAGAGCTTAGCTTTGGAAGGTTTGATCTGATACCACATAATACGATCCCTCCAATGATCTTATCCTCACAAGCTAACTTAGACACCAATAGATCTGATGAAATGATTGACAAGTTCTGCTTTCTAGGAAATGAAACGGTTTTGGGGGTTTTGGGGAAAGAGTGAATGATGAAAAGCATACAAGAGATGCAAAATGCTCTTGTTTACAAACTGAATGGATCTAAGGATATGATGCACCAGAGATTCAGTCATGTTTTTTCAAGGATA
Source organism: Alliaria petiolata (assembly GCA_020283515.1). Taxonomy (NCBI): domain Eukaryota; kingdom Viridiplantae; phylum Streptophyta; class Magnoliopsida; order Brassicales; family Brassicaceae; genus Alliaria; species Alliaria petiolata. The sequence continues at coordinate 351,199,190 of JAHZTW010000001.1, forward strand.
TTACTCACCAAGAGAGATGATCTTCTTAGAAAAGGTTTTTGATAAAAAAAAAAGATAACATAAACTCATCTCTCGGCCAAGTTATAAAGAGAGATGAGAAAACACGAAAAGCCATAAAGGAAATCAATGAGTCAGTCTCGGGACAAACCCCCTTGACTGATCATTCAAAACACGCCTAAAGTTTAAAAATAAAACACAACTCGCAAAACAACTAAGTGTATAAATGTCTCATGAACTTCCAAGCCGAGATAGAAAGAAAGTAGTGGACTTGGACACGTGAATGATCAAATGGGCAATGACAAAGTAACACACTTGCCTCGTTAAAAACCTTAAAGAGAAAACCCATTGGGACAAAACTCTTTAAGAGAAAAAGAGCACAAAATATGTTACTAGCCCATTTATCATTCACCGGCTTGAATACATATCAAAGTGATATTTCATGCCTTTGCTTCATCATATGGACCGTCTTGTATTTGATTCAGCAATGTTTCTAAGGCATTGTAGTCTTTGATCGAGTCATGGGACCTTTGACAACTTCTTGATCATTCTCAACTACAAGCTTAAGCGAATCCTCTCTATCCCCGGGTTCAAGCTTGTTTTCCAAGTGTATATCGTCCATGATCACATCATCAAATGATTTTTTTTTTTAAGAAACAAAGAATAAACTCCGTACGAGATATGAAACTTGCAATCGCAAATGTATATGAATGGATTACATCGACCTTTAAAGACAACCATACGAGTTTGCAATCAGCTAACCTTTCACTTGAAAAACCACATGTTTCTTCGCCATTTTCTTGGTCTCAGCCGCATAATAAATGGTTGAAGTGCAATTACGATACTGTCTTCGATCCAGTTTCACGATGAATGTTTCAAAATATTGGGATTTCTGCCATTTTAGGGCTAGTTACATCAACTTTTAAAGCTGAGTGAAAAGCGCTTTGGTTGGCTTTACAAAACATATCGAGTATGTTACGATTCGAATTTTTATTTTTTTTTTCTTGACAGCTTCGTCAAAGAATTTTAACGAAGCTTTTGACACACAAAAAAAATATTGTTAAAAGTATGTATGACACAAAGTTTAATTGAGAAGATAAACTTAGCAAAATCATAGTATTAAGTTAATAATACACATTTATCTGAAATACAATCATAATATAAGAAATGTGGGTAATTTTTAGTTTTAATTTAGTAAAAACGTAAATTTTAAATTCTAAGGAAGACAAAATCACCATATCACATGAAAATGAATTAGTTTTCCAAAAATTTAAAACACGGATTATTTTTAAATTCCTTAAAATAAGATACTTTACTAATAATACAGCTTACAATTTACTCAAACATATAAATATAGAAATTATTTTTTAGAAATACAAAAAAGAAAAGTCATATGGTAATAAGAAAATCTAAATTACGGGGTGTATTCAATTTAACATTTGAAGTGATTTGAAATGATTTGAGTTTTAATGAGTTTTTATATGATTTGGTTGAATTATGAAAGCTTTTATGATTTGTTATTAAAATTATATCAAATTCCACATAAAATCATGAGATCTGAATTTTTATATTTTTAACTAAGAAACTCTTTTAAAACATCATAAAATCGTTTCAAATCTTTTAAAATCCACTATTTAAAATATTTTTTGATTAAAGAATATGAGATTAGTCATTAGTTAAATAACAAAAAATTTAAAAGGAATCACACAACTTTCTAAAATTTATAATCTAATACACGAATCCCGTAGAAAGAAAAAACAAATAGAAAGAAAATGACATAAAGAAATGTTAGAGCGAAATTCGAAAGAGAAGAGGAGTATAGGGACACATAAAAGTATAATAAAAATATAAGGTGTGAAATGTCAAACTTGAAAGTTTCGTCCTCATCCGAATTGGACGAGTAAACAACAGAGAACGACATGTTTTCTTCGTCTTTAATCGACTCTTGACCTGAAGGAACAAGCTTCGGGGAGGGGAAGGTGAAAAACCTTCTTTCTTCAAATCCCTTCCCTTCTTCTTCTTCTTCTTCTTCTTCTTCAACAAGATTCATAGCTTCCTTTCTCCGCCATAGCCATTAGCCACATAGATAGAGAGAGAGAGGAGATGAAGCAGTGTAGTCGCGGAATTGATGGTTTACGAAGCGGTCTTTCCCCTTCCGCCATCGATTCTCCTTCCTTTTCTCTCACTGCTTCCAAATCTGAACACGAAGATTCTATCTGGTGCGATTATAACCTAGACCTATCCTTCTTGTCCTCCGATGACCAGAGAAGTGGCCTCGACGATGATGATTCTCTATCTAACCTCTCTCGCGATGTAGATGCCACCAAAGGTGAGAACAAAATTTGTATTGTTCTCTTCTCTCTTTGATGTTAGCTAGTGAGTTTATTGCTATGTGTTATGGATAAGCGGACAATTGGGAACAGAGATTTTGGATTAAAGAGCTAATTTTGTGTGTTTTTCTTTTCTTGACACTTGTGTGGATTTTGCAGAAGGACTTCTTTTAGAGGACAAGATTGTCTTGCGAAACCCTAACACACTTTTTCATAAATCGCCTGAGCTGCTTACTAAGTCCTCGGATGTTGCTGGTGATGACACGATGGATCTGTCGTCCTGTGCCAACACAACTGTCATGTCTGAGAAATCTCCTTCGGGCTCTCCCCAGGATGACGACTCTGAGGAAGATTCTCCTTGCTGGATAGGGATACATTCTCGCAAGACTCTAGCAGCCTCAGGTGCCAAATCCGTTGCTTCAAGGCGTTCTACTGATGATCTTAGTGGGTTTCATAGATTGAATCCTTTGGCACCTCAGTTTATACCATCCAATTCTAAGAAGAATGTTGTTGACACGGATGGGAGAAAATGTGAAGAGAAGGACACTTCTTCGTCTTTGAAGAAGTCTCTGTCTTCGGATTTTCCATCATCGTCTGGAGAGTTCAACTTGACCGATCCACCTGAAGATGGGATTAAAGATACAGCAAGAAGTACAAGCATCTTGAACCACAATGCAGATGAAAGTTTGGGTTTTGTATCTCAAGATAGCGTGAGCATGTCGGATTCTAGAAATGAGTCCCAACCATCTAAAAGGTTGGATCCTTTGGCCCCCGTTTTCGTTCCCTCTGGTGCAAAACTAAGCCCTTCTGTTCATGAGAAGCAAGGAGCGTTTGAGGCAAATGCACATTCAACTTCTGCTCTTACTTCTCTAGATAGTAAGTCGCTAGATATGGTCAAGGAAGTGACATGTTCTGGAGAGGTGGTTGACCACAGTTTCAAGAGTCCATATGGCGTTCATGAATTAGGTTCGACATCTTCATACACTGCACAACTAAGAACCTCCAACAACAAGTCTCAGGGTCAGCGGAGATTGAATCCGTTGGCCCGTCAGTTCTCTCTTGCAGATACTAAACCGAAAGCATATTGCTATGATACTTACCAAGCAGCAGATGATTCATCGCTTGTGGTGAATACTTCCGGTTTATCCTCTCCAAATGGTTATTGGGACCATAATGTAGTAGATGCAGACTTAGCGCAATCCTCAGCATATGTGGAACGTCTCCTTCCCAACATATCTCCAAAGGCGGACAGTAACTTTGGGTCTACCAAGTGGTTTGCGGTGGAGCCTAACACTACACTTTCAGTCAAGGGTAACAGAGATTTTAAGCATCCTCTTCCATTTCACGTCGTAGAAACTGCAGCGAGTTCATCTTCAAGCGATGTGAAAGCTTTTTCTGGCTCATCTCCAAAAATGGATGTGAAGAAGCTACTTACAACGATGCATGGGCTGTCAGAGTTACTAACACATGCACATGGTTCAGAATCTTCAGATTCACCTGATGCGGATGAGGTTGATCTCATCAACAGTACTGTACAGAATCTCAACTTGTACGTCATAAACAGCACTCAGGGACAGGCTGAGAATCAAAGCGTCACACGACACAATTCATATGGTATAAAGCTTTTACCTAACAAGAGTAAGGTATGTTGTTCTACCTGTTTTTTATGTATATATTTTGGTAGCTTAAGCCACATGATATTTCATTGAACATGGAAAGCACATTGCATTCGCGTAGAACATAGTAAATGTAGTATCATCTCATGTAGAATTTATAAAGATGATATTGTGTTAATGGGTCAACATGATTCCAAATTTTCTCTATTAGCTATCGATTAGAGACCTTCAGCTTCCAAGGACAAACGATATGACTGTCGACCTTGATGTTAAAAGGAAGGAGAAATACTCTATGGTCTCGGGGGAGAAGGTCCCAGATTCTCGTTTGTATCATTATGGTGAAACCAAAGATAACGGCTTTGGACAGGTATGGTATTTTCCTGCATACCTGAGATGTGATATAAGGTGTTTATCGGGAGGTAGACCTTTTGGTTTGATAACATGCAGGTTGTGGCTAAACGTGGTTACCAACAGAATCATCAAGGAGAAGAGCAGATTAACCAGCATGCACTGTTCTATAAAAGCTTATGGCTGAAGGCTGAAGCAGACAGGTGTTTGATGGTTTACGAGACTTCTCTTTCGAATCCAACTTCTTGAGGATATTCGAAAGGTGACATCAAATCATCCATAATACCTTTGCATCCTTGTCTTTTAATTGAGAATGAGCATTACATGTCAGATTGGTAAGGCTTGCACAAGGGTCCTCTAGATCATTTGCTTTCGATTTTGCAGGTTGGCATGTAAGTTTCAAAGAACAGCCTCAACATCTCCAATTTCTGGATGGAGAGACTACAAGGCATATATAAATCATTTCCTAAGAAGTGGCTGACATGTGATGTGTCTAATTGTGCAGAAGAATGAAGTTTGTGCTCTCTTTTTACTAGTTCCCTTTTCTTTTATTTATGGTCACCTTGACTCGAGAGAATGAGTTTGTTCTAATCTCAGTGCTTACTTTTATTTACATAAATCCTTACTGATCAAAAACTTGTCTCTCTTGCCAGAACATGGGTACTGTTTGGACGTGGAGCCTTTTGGTTGCTGAAGATTTTAACGTTCTCTGGATATTTTGTCCTGATCTTGTATTATCAGATGTATAAACAAACCTCTGTTACTCTTGTATTAACTATGTCTTCCACATTTTGTTATATATTGATTCCCACTTATTTGAGCTTTAATCAAAAGTAGTAAGAGAGAAACAGTGAAGAGATCAATAATCTTCCAAGATAAATGGTAGCCGAAAAGTAGTTAAACAAAGAAACAATGAAAACAAAAAAGCAAAAGGATAATGTAATGGTCTCTCTTTAACTCAAAAACTATGTCGTGAGTTCCATGATGGCTGAGACGATATCTCCATCACTGGCCTTCAGAGCTTTCACGGCTTTGCCCTTAGAGACGCCTGCTTGTGTCATGACAAGATCAATGTCTCTAGGTTCCACGCCTGTGACATCAACGTCTTCTTCATCTTCTTCCTCTGCTTGTGGACCAGTGGCAGCTTCAGAAGCATCGCTAGGGAGCATGGAAGCCATGTCGGGCATCTTGAACCTCTGAGCAGCCTGTGTTTGTAGCTGAGAGCTCAGATCGTCGATCTTGGCCTCGCCAAATATGACGTAAGTCTCGGTGTTGGGACTCTTGTAAACATCTGGCTTCGAGATGACAAATAACACCTGACAGACGGCAATATTTTCAAGAATCAAACCTCGTTTCTACAAGAAAAAGTGAGGAGTGAGTGTTTATAGTTTAGAAAGGTTTTACATTCTTGGATCTTTTAATGGTCACCCTGCTGACATCTGAGACAGGTTTCATGCCAAGCTTCAGAACAGCTTTGCGACTCTTCTTCTCGCTTCTACTTTGCTTGGAATTCTCATTTCCACCATCTCCTTCACCTAAACAGTCAAAATCATGAAAAGAAAATCCCAAAGAACACAAACACGAACAAAAGTTACTCTTTCAAGAAGTGTTAACATAGAGAAACACTTGACACAGCCAAAACATTAAAGAAAAAAAAAACCCAAGAACACTAAATTAGCAAAGGTTTCTCTTTAAAGAAATGTAAACAAACATAGAAACCAGAAATCCCAAATGCAAAATTGACATCGCTATATAAACTTCACAATACTATCAAAGTTTTCTACCATAGAGAAACACAGCAAAATTCACATTTACGAGGAAACATAATAGCCAAAATTTGTATAACTCAAGCTTGATACAGAGATACGTTCAACAGAAATCTGCAAAACGAGTAAAAGCCTGAGAAAATGTGGGTTTCTGATTTCTACAATCCTCATTTTCATAAAACCTAACCTTATCCAAAAACTACGAATTTCTGTAAACAACCCAAAATTAACGCATGAACCAACCAAATCAAACGAACGCAAAACGAAATGAATCAAACCGAGAGAAATGAAAAGGGAGAGGAGAATTAACCTTCGGCGTCGTCATCGTCGTCGTCTTCTTCTTCCTCACCGTCTTTCACGTCTTCCACAACAACATCATCTTCCTTCTGTTTTTCCACCACAAATTATTATTCAAAAACAAATCGGAGCATCTTCGTTTCTTCGTTTGGAAAAAAAAAATCGAACAGAAAGGGAAAAAGAAAACGAACCTCGAGCTTCAGTTGCTCTTTGATGGATTCGATCAGGTTCTCCTGCGATTTCTCTTCCTCCAAAACTGGTCCTGGCATCGTTCTTCCTTCTCTTCTTCTTCAACACACTGAAATAGCGCAGCGATAAACAAAGCCCCCCCTTTCCAGCTTTCTTTCTATCCGGAAGACAGTGACGATGAAATAAATTAAAGTAAATCATGATCCTCTGCTCCGCGGTTCACTCTAACCAACCCAACCCAATGGTTTCGATTGAAAAGCCCATTGGGTCTCAGACACCCAAACTTTGATCACTGTTTATTCCGGTGGAAAAAAAAATCGGCAACCGGCAAAAATGAACCAATTACTGAAATTGTTAAACCGAAACCTAACCAAAATATATTTATAAACCGTTTGATTTTTATTATCTTCAAATTCAAATAAAGAAACCGAAATGGAACCAAAATATGTAGTTTAATTTTTTTAAACTAACACGAATAAACTAAAATATACTAACATTTTGTATTTTTAATTATATCTATGTTTAGGATTATTTGTTGTCATGTACATACATGTCAAGTTTTTCGAAAAGCCAATATATTCGTATAAGTTCAAAATATATGATAGAATGATGTTTTTCAAGAATTCTTCTGCGCTTTAATCAAAACAATAAAAAAAAATCAAAAGTTTGATGCCGCGAAAACTGAAAAAAAAAAATCAAATCAACATGGATCCAAAAAGAGTAGATTCATAGTATTTCAGTCTATTTACGATTTAAAAAAGATTTTATTGAAAATGACGTAAAAGTAAGAATTTCACATATAACCATAAAATTTTGGAAAAATATGACTAAATTAGGTTTGATACCGTGAAGTATGTCAAAAATTCGACATCTAGAAAGATTATACTACCGAAAAGTGTAGAAAGTGATAATAAAGTTGTTATGTCCTTTAATGTTCAACAAAGATGGAATTCGAATTGACGATCGAAGAATTAATGACGAACCAAACTTCTCCACATTTTTTTTAAGGTTTTCGATCTTCCCTTTTAAACCCATTTCCACTCTCACGCTAATTATCACTAAAAACCTCTAATCCTAATCGTTTGATTAGTGAAAAAGAAGACGAACGACTTTGGCTTTAGGGTTATAGTTGTCTAAATTGGATTGGTGGAAATCTTTTCCATATATTTTTTATTATATAAATTAATATTTTTGATGAAATTTAGTTTTTTTATACTCATGTTTTAATCTTATAATTCGTTAAAACTAAAAACATTGTCCCTCAAGTTAAGAATGGAAGAGGACAAAAACTATTCATGAGATTTTGATGTCTTTTTATTGTATTAATTACCAATATGATGTATGGGAGAAGTTATTCAACATATAACTTAGATTTTGGATATATTCGGAAGATTCAATGTGTTGAAAGGGAATAGGAGCAACAATGATAGCGCCTTTCAAAAGATGATTTCTTCCCAAGTTGATTTCTTCTTAGTAACGTCCAAGCTTAACTATGTATTCGATCTTGAATATTTGGTTACATGGTTGACAAAGAAGGTATAAAAACTATTGTTTATTGTTTACCACATTTGTTTGCCGTAAATTTATGATAAAGGTAACATTATGGTCTTATGAATTTATGAATATCAGATAAAAATGATGAAGGCGAGACGGAGATGATTATTATTCAATATAATCCAAATGCTGTTGAAGAACACTTTTTAGAAGAAGCCAAAGATACACAAAGATAGCTTTTTTATTTCAAGTTTCTGAAGAGCCTTTTCCAAGCAAACATGCGTTAGTAAAATCTCAAATCTAGCTAGATTTGTCGTTGCCATTACTTTATCATTTTCTTATTAATGATGGTGCCTGCTACTTGCAGATGTTCCGTTAGCAAAATCTGAGAGTTTATGGCATAAGAGCTTGTCTTTATTTTATGAGTTCGGTTACATAAGAGCATTGTCAGATATGTGTGAAAACTGGCGTTGATAAATTAATTATCACATTAAATGACAATGTTGGCTTAGTTTTTTGCATTGTTCCTTATACTGTATGAGGTTCAAATGTGTTACGGTATGCTGTTTTTTCTTTCTTAAAAGCAGATGTGATAATTTGCATTTACATTGATTATCATACGACTTGCATGAACGGAGTGGCAGGCACGTCACAGGATCTTTTACTTTGGTTAGATATTATTGGAAAATACATTTTTACATGATTATTGTATTACTTATTTAAATTATGTTCATTAATCATATTTTCATTAATATTAAATTTTCACAATCATAAATACGTTTTTCATAATACTCATGATATGATTTGAGAATTTACATAATCATTTATTTATTTAAATTATTTTGTATGATTAATTATTTAAATGATGACAATACTAATTATGGATCAACCCATTAAAACCATTAACTCATCATTTTAAATGTTATAAATTGACCTGATCTATTTAATTATTGGGTTGGATTTATCCATCATCCATTTAACACTCTTTCCACTTGCATATAAATTGGTTTAGCTTGGTTTATCTATTTTTACACCTTTATAAGGTAAAAAAAAGAAGCTAAATATTACAGAGAATTGAGAGAAACTAAAATACTCAAAATATTTGCATAAAATTGGATTTATCAAAACCGGATCCTCTTTTTGGTGACCTAAAAATTGTTTGGTTTTATTATCTTAAAATTCAAAAGAATCACCAAACCATTTTCTGTTAATCTAACCGAAAAACTGAAATTCACTAACATTTTATACTTTTAGATAAATAGATGTGTACAGATTATTATTATAATAAAGTATCCCTTTCTCGTATCCCTCTCTCGAACCCTAAAAAAGTAGTAGCCGTTGTGATTGAAGATCTGACCGGTGTTGGGTGGCTTCGACAGCACCGACGCCGGTCTTTCCTTTCCTGTTTTGTTGTTCCTGTTGATTTATCCTTTGGTTTCGGTGGGAGCAAAAGGGGATTTGTAATTGGTGTTGGGCTGTGAGGGGTTTTACACCTACATCTAGAATGGAGGCTTTGCCCGCAGTGTTTGGTAGAAGCGCAGGTTCGAATCGGACAACGAAGCGATTTTTACTGCAAACGCTTTCGGTTTTAATAGATCTAGGCTCAGTTCTAAATCTAGATCTTGAACTCTCGTCGCTTTTGGTTTCTGGGTAATCTCTGGTATGGCTTGATCTTTTGTCTTTATCTCTGTGAGGTCGTGGCGGTGGTTATTTGGTCCGGCTCAGTTCCTTTATCTGCTCTCTTTGTTTTCAGTGACTTGGATGAAAAATTTTGGAGAAATTAAAGACTTTCTTTCCTGTTTTGGTTTATGGTGAGGTGGTGGTTGTTGTTTTGAAGCCACTAGTTTCTTCTGTTTCTCTTTAGAAGGTCCAGTTGTTCTTATGTGGGTGACAATATGGTAAGAGCTAATGTAGATACATGCATCAAACTGTGTAAATCTCTGAGGTTTCACCAATTTTGTGTTCTGGGTTCTTTGGATAGAAAGTTCCTTCAGGTCTTCAACAAGTTACCAAGCGACCTGTTTCTGTCCTCTTCTAGAGATTGGTGGTTTCACAGTTTTATAATCACGGAAGTTAGTTTTATTAGTATCTTTTTTCATTTTTAGCTTTGTATCTTAAAGGTTATCTATATTGTTTTTCTGTGTAGAAGGATCTCAATCATAGTATGTATCTCATATCTTTGGTAAGCTACTAAAAAATCATTCGGATGGAGAAAAAAAAAAATATTATTATAACATTAAATAAATTATTATTGGTGTATTTTAATATTATTTTATAATGAAACCAAAAGAAAAGAACTACACATGGTTTTTATATGGTTTCTAACTTTCTGTTTTTATAAAACCGAACCGAAGTCAAATCATAAACCGAATTGCCTACCTCTATGGGCCATGGCTATGGTATTTACTTAAGCCCTCCGTAGGATTGTGTCGCTAAAACTCATCATGACTGGTCCTTAGACCATTTTCAATGGAGGTTTTAAAAAGCAGATTCTAAACAATAAAAAAATAAAAAAAAAATAAAATAAGGAAGAGAGATAGAAGAACTGATTTTTATTTAAGAGGTTTTAGAATCTGTTAGAAATTATCTCTAACCATTTTGCATCATTTGATTGAAGATGTTCTTAAAAATAAAATAAAATTTAATTAGATAATTCTATTATATTAAAATATTATTAAATTAAAGATAAGAATTTCTTTTTTAGAGACTTAGCGTTGGAGGTGCTCTTAGTTGGAGGTGCTCTTAGTTACTTGAACCATAAAAATAGAAATATTTACACTCATATACACTATTACAAACTCACATTACAGCTTTAGGCACTTTTTAAAATTAGGACACTTTGGTATTTTGAAAAGACAAAAATATCCTCCTCTTTACTTTAACCATTTCATCTTTCTCTATCTTTTTACTTTCTTCCTAATAACTCTTGTTTCTATTTTTATTTCTCTTCGGCTCTAGACATCGGAAGTATAAAAAAAAACCTCTTCGATTTGTTTCAGTTTTGGGTTCTTTTCGATTGATCTGGAATTAGTTTTGTATGATTTCCTTTTTTGGAGATTTTTTGCAGGGATTCATCTTGGTTTATTAAAACAAATCGATGCATCTGGTTTTTTAAACACGACGCCGCCGACCGTTTCTATGATTTCTCCACCAACTAATCACAATCATCTTCCGTATAACACAAATCCTCCAAATTTTGATGAATTTTAGAGGTGGGCTGATTTATGGGACTTGATTTGTAGGGTGATTAATTTTCATGATTTGGTGGGCTGATTTATAGGACTTGATTTGCCTTCAGATATAGTTTCATGATTTGGTTGGTTGGTTAGACATCTTTACATATGGTGGCGGCAGAGCCGAAAGGGACAAATGAAAAAGGTATGTATGTGAGGTTATTATGGTGAAAATAACATGGACAAGCTTCAGTGGACATACTGTTGTGGACATCATATCCTGCTCTGAATGTGATTCATGAAATGAATGTGAGAGTGAAGGTGAGCTTGTCGTGGACACGTTGTCGGGAATAAGTTGCCGTAAACAAGTTTTCGTGGACATAAACTTATCTCCTACATCACCGTATTTATCTCCTCAGCCACTCGGCTCATTTGGATCATATACTCTTGGTTTGTTCATTTTGTTTCTACTTTATCTAAGAGATTGATAGATTGGTTCTATTGATGTATATCTGAATGGATTGAATTTCCATGTACATGAATTATTGGACACACTCTCATGTATCTGAGTATGAACAAAATCTCGTCGACACAATCAACTGCATAAACTGCATCTCATGGATAAATTCTCATGGACACACGAGAGATGATAGCCGATTGTCTAAAAGCTTTAGGTTCCTAATCTCGATTTGTGGAGGTGATAGCCGATTGTCTAAAAGCATGGATACAAAATGGATACAAAAGCATGAATAAGAATGACTGGACACAGAAGCATGGATACGAACGAGTGGATACTCGGATTCATCAATTGAAGATGCTCAAATTGTTTCGATCTATGTTGTTCTGAATTCAAATCTTAGTTAACCTAAATGGGGCTTACACGAATTTGACTATGCGTACTATCTGGTGTATATATGGGGGTGTGTATATGGTGTAGCAGTGAATTATATGTTCTTATTCTGATTTTTCAAACTTGTTCAATTTTATGTTCTTGCTTATTAATTTGATCATTATGCTTTGTAGGTTTTGTTGTTTAACGGAAAGTAGGATCTTGGGAATAGAGACAAAAGACGATTTCTGCCAAAACAATTGGAGAAGTTCTTCTCCTTCCAGGTGTTGTATCAATACTAGTGTGTCCATGAGTTGTATCCATAATATTGTGTCCATGGTTGTGTTTTTGTGTTTGTATCCATAGACTCTTGTCCACGATGTCAGACATGTATATGAGTATACACATATTGGTAATTGTATGATTATATACACTTTGGATCATGTCCATACTTTTGTTATAGGTTAGCCACCGAAACACCATATTTGATAGAAAAAAAAAATCTGGGAATATTGTTGTTAGTTCGCAAATGTTTCTCGGTGTTTTGATTTTTTGAATCGTTCATGGAATGGATCTATGCGTCTGGAAATATTGTTGATTTAGTTTACCATGTTCTTGTGCATCAAAAATTTCAATAAGACATTGTAAGTTTTGGATAGTTTATAATGGACAATGTGTTATGTACAAGATCATGTGGACAAGCTAAGAGCAATGCAACCAAACCAACGAGCTGAAGCTTCGAAGCTTTCTTACAACAACTTGCTTGAACAATATAAATGTCGAGATTCTTTTATGAAAGCAACAATTTTGAAACCGGACAAATTGGAATTGAAAATAAGATCCAGACAATATAATTAAGGAATCCAAACAATATAATTCAGGAATTGGAGTCTAAATCCTTCATAACAAAATCCAAACAATATAATTCAAGAATTAAAACCATATTAGTTTGATGTAAAATGTTTTTTTTTTCAAATCAACTAAAAATAAAAGAATAAACTTACCGAATGAGCTTTCAACCCTGAATGAAACGTAGATAATCGATTGAGTCTCGATGGTGATGCTTCGACCTAATGTTGATAACTGAAATCCGATTAAAACCTTTTAGTAAACTCAGGCTACAACCTCGATGGTGATGCTTCGACCTAATGTTGGAATCTCGGTGGTATTGCTGGCGAGGAAGGCCCAACAGTCCACCACCACCTATCCACATACCAGCATCCACATACACTTATCCACACGTTCATTATCACATATCCGTCAACAAATGGATCTATCACGGTCGTCCTCCTCGTCCTGCTTCTCTTCGCTATATTCTGTGATAACGTAGTCGACATAACAATCAATGTCTCCTATCTATCGATCGAACAAACGATGCGACTATGCTTTGATTCTTTTCTTTCACCCAATGTTTCAATCATCAAAAGCTACGAATCTGAGATTGTATTGTTCTTTTAATACCGTGCTTAATCAAAGCCAAAAATGATAACTAATCAAAGCTTTCCCAAATACCCAGGTGAATCTTTATGATTATCGGCTGACAGAAAAACACAAGATAACAAAATACCGTCGGCCGCGTCTATTTTTCCAATATGTTTGCGGCGAGGAGAAAAAATTAACTGCTTCCTCGGTTAATTTAATTGTCAAGGGTAATAGGGGTTTTTCATATCCAAAACAACACTTAAAGTGCCCAATAAGCAAAAAGTGGCGAAAATGCCTTTGGATGTAAATATCTCGTAATAGACCATGAGTTTTTGAAAATTCTCATTTTGTTTGTAAGTCGCTTTTCGTACAACATGTCCATCTTTTGTGGGACTTTTTGATATTTCTTTATAAAATGATATCGTCTTTATCAAAACACATTGAGAAATCCGATTTCACACATCCTAGGGTTTAGAGAGTTAGAGAGGCTTTTTAAAGAAGTGAGAAGAATTAGAAGTTATACCGCTGTTAGGGTTTAGATAGTTTTTTTTTTAATATATAGACTTTGTAAGTTGAGCCTTTATGGATTAGTTAACAGCATCCACCTCAAAAACAAAGTAATAGATCATGAGTTTTTGAAAATTCTCATTTTGTTTGTAAGTCGCTTTTCTTATAATATGTCCATCTTTTCTTAACAATGTTTATTGTATTTCTAAGTATTAATAAAACCAAATTAGACCATTAAACAATCAAATCCGCATATGTTTTCGTAGGAGAGCAATAAATTGGTATATATATATATATATTAAAAAATTATAATTTTTAAATTTCCCATATTAAATCCACCTCATCATAAAGTATGAATTTTTTTGTTGGACTTTTTGATATTTCCTTATAAAATGATATCGTTTTGATCCGATTTCACACATTTTTCCACACACAATCATTTGTTTATCTTCTTCCCCGTATATGTGTGTTTATTCTTTGGATCTTACTGTTCTCACTCAATCTAAGAGGTACACTTCTCTCCCCCTCCTTGTTTGATTTCGTTATCGAATGATTTCACTTTTCGATCTGGTCAGGTTTTTCACTGATGCAAAGTTTCTGGAGAAAAAAAAAACAAAAATCAAGTATATGGCCTATGNGTGAAGTCACTGGTGGATGTTGGTGGTGGAGATGGCTCTGTTCTCAGTAAAATCATCTCCAAGCATCCTCACATCATCAAAGCTATTAACTTTGATTTGCCCTCTGTTATCAACACTTCATCAGCTTCTCCAGGTATATATATACAAGTTCTTGCAAAGATTCTTCTTGTATTGTAAAAATGATTTGTAAAGGTCATAATTTTGTGTGTTGTAGGCATTGAGAATGTTTCTGGAGACATGTTTACAAGCATTCCTAAAGGAGAAGCCATTTTCATGAAGGTTAACTTTTCTTAAAGGGTTCCTTTAACTCTTTAACAGAATATACTTTTAAAAGCTAAACATTAGGTTTCTTGTGTGTTGTGTTACAATTACAACAGTGGATTCTCCATAGCTGGGACGATGAGCATTGCGTGAAGATACTCAGAAACTGTTATCAATCGCTACCGTTAAACGGGAAGGTGATTGTGATCGATATGGTAATCCCTGATCTTCCAGGAGATACTCTCTTAGACAGAAGTTTGTTTCAGTTTGAGTTGTTCATGATGAACATGAACCCATCAGGGAAAGAAAGAACAAAGAGAGAATTCGAGATCTTAGCTCGCCTCGCTGGATTTTCTAGTGTCCAAGTTCCATTTACATCTCTCTGTTTCTCTGTTGTGGAATTCCTCAAGATTGCGTGATATGTACTAGTGTTTTGTTTCTTTGACAGCAAGATATGTACTTGATTGAAGTATAATACTCCATCAGATAAAAAGGGTACACATTTTAATTGACTCAAGAACGTACTAAGGAACTAACGATAATCTTTTCATACTTTCAACATCCACAAGAACGTATATTCCTCTGTTTAACTATATTTCTCTTTAAAGAAGTGTGAAACATAGAAAACCAGAAATCCCAATGCAAAATCCTATTGTGGGCTCAATTTTTAGAAATAATTATCAAAATCCTTTTAATATTTTATCTTATTGGTCCTCAAAACATAGATTTCAACTTTCTAAATTCTGATGTTAATTTTTTTTTTTTTTTTTTAAACACCAAGAAAAGGAACTTTCGGTAGCTAAGATAAAAACTAAAAAGACATACATTAGTATGCATTTCTTCTTGACATAATTAAGTCTTTGAATACATTTTTCTCCTTGAAATATGTAATTTTATATCGGTTTCTATTGACGAGAAGAATATAGCTATTTCTTCTCATTAAAATGAATCCTTTCTGTTCAGCAAAAATGGAGAGCCTCAAAGACATTAGTCGAGGTCACAAAATAACTTTAATCTATCTAGAAGACTACGATTTCAAGCAAGGGCATAATAAGAGAAACAAATGTCAACTGCACTCCACTAAAAACATGAGAGAATCATTCGGAAGTATATATTAAAATAAAATAAGTAGTCTATTGGTTGTTTTGGGAGAAATTTACACATAAAGACACTTTATCAAACTCCAATTACATCTAGAGGCACTTCTTGATACTAAGGCACTTTGAGTAAGGTTAAAACCTATTATACATTCAACTAAACATTACAATCTAATTTACTCTTTACACACATATAATTTTCATTTTCTCTCTCTTCTTCTTTAGGTGAAAATCATCTTTTCTCATTTACTTTCTCTATTCTCTCTCTCTCTTTTACTCATGATTTCATCCTCTCTTTCTCTTATCTCTCTTTATCTTTTATTCTGATTTAATATTCTTTCATGGTTACTATCTTCATTTTCTATTACTCTCTCCACTCTATTTGTTTATATATTTCTATTTACAAACACTTTTGAGCTTTGTCACTAGCAGAATCAGCCAGATCGGGGAAGATATTTATCTTCAAAACGTTTGGTCGCATACTATAAAAGATGTGTGCAACATGTTCGACAAAATACGTGAGAGAGGCATGAGTGTCCATTTAGCAATTAACACATATTCCATATAAGATGGACAAGTTTTTGTGGAATCATCAAATGTAGACAAAATCATGAGGACAAGTGACCATGAACATTGTACTGTGTATACGCTCAATTAACATTATCGTATCTAAAATATTTGTAGATTAATATAAGTAACTTTTTACATACATGCAACTTTTAGTTTCGTTAACTCTTATTTGTGCTCATTTGTGTCATCGTTTTCATTCATTTAAGCTAAATAAGTATTGTGCAGTAGGTAGCGTGGATAAAGTATTGTGAACTAGATAGTATGGACAAGATATTGTAAAATCATCGATAGAGTAACGTAGATATAGAGTGAGCGTGGGTTTAATGTACCGTGGACAAGCAAACGTGGATATCTTAACGTGGATATAGAGTGAGTGCGAGTATAACATAATATAGACAAATCAACAACTGAGATTAAAAAACAAATATTCAAATAATAGAGAAAGTCAAATTATTGTTCATAGTGCAAAATAAAAATAAAAATTCTCTCTCAGAAAATAAAAAATGAAGAAGCTAAATATATGGGGAAGAGTAAAATAATAATAAAAAATGCATTAATTTGCAAACTAGCAACTGGTTGATAAGTTAGAGGAAAAAAACTGAGTTAAATGATTGATTCCTATGCATTTCTCTCAAAACTAGCTAGTTAAGAAGAATATTGATTTGCTAAAATTTTATGGAGCCCACATAATTAGGGGAAAAAATGCTGATTACTCTTAAAAAAAGGAGAATACCAAGAAACAGAATATATATTTTTAAATGAATTATTCATAATTTTATTAAAAACAAAATTGAATTAATTTATTTGAAACTCTCGTAGCTAGTAGTGCAAAAAAATCTGTTTAGAGTATCTTGGTAGTGGTCAAAATACAAAATATTCTTCATTATAAGTTATAACGCAAAAGTAGCTAAATCTTTGATATCTAAAGATTGTATTTTGAAATTTTCAAAATTATTTTTAAAAATAAAAATAAAATCCAACGATTATAGTCCACTTTTCTATAAATACACTACTACCCCATAACAAGATTGGGAAAATCGCATAAAAAATCTTTAAAGTGACAGCCACTAACACTTTAAACCTCGAGAATATTTTACTAGCACAATAAACTTTCAAATTAAATATATTAACACATAAAACCTTAAAACTGGTTTTTTATTACGCGCTGTCAGAATATTTAACGGTTCACTGTTCATTTCCGTTAAAAAGTGATGTTAATGCATTAAATTTATTTATTTTAATTAAAAAATTATATTAAAAATTATTTTATTATTTATTATAAATAAAAATATCTAAAATATTTTTTAAAAAAAAGTTGACAAAAGTTAGTAAAATTATTTTAAAATTTTCAAAAAATAATTTTTTTTATATTTCCTCAATTAATATATTTGATAAAAAATGTTTATTTTCTATTAATAACGATAATATAACTTTAAATTTATGTTTAACTAGTAAAATTACTATTAATTATTTTATTTTATTTATCACGACTAAAAAAATTTAAAAATATTTTTTAAAATTAATAAATAAAGTTGTTAATTGCATATTTGAAGTTTAAAAAACTAAGATTATTTTGCATATTTATGTAATAAATAAAGTTATCGTTTGCATATTTGTCATCTTTACTTCATGTATTTTTTAATATGTTTTGTATTTTTTAACCATGATAAAATACTAAAAGATTAACTTTTAGTTAAAAATAACTTTAAAATCATATTAATGTTATTAACAGAAAATAAACATTTTTTGTTAAATATAGTATTTGAGTAGAAAAAAACATTTTAGATATTTTAGATATTTTTATTTATTTTTAATTATAATAAATAATAAAATAATAGTTAATATAATTTTTTAATTATAATAAATAAATTTAATGTATTGTCGTTACTTTTTAACGGAAATGAACAGTGAACCGTTAAATATTTTAACGGCGCGCAATAAAAAAACCAATTTTAAGGTTTTATGCCTTAATATATTTAATTTGAAGGTTTATTGTGCTAGTAAATTACTCTCGAAATTTAAAGTGTCAATGGCTATCACTTTAAAGGTTTTTTATGCGATTTTGCCTAACAAGATTTATAGTAAAAAAAACAAGAGAATTTGTCCAAACTACCACTTTTGAAAATGTCATTTTCAATACTACGATCACTTTTCATTTAAGCAAATATAGAAATTGTCTATAATACCCTTTATTTTATTTTACCATTTAGTTTTATGCTATTATTCAAAGTCCCCGAGAAAGAGAGAATCCTCCGCGAGGCTAGGATCGCTTCTCCAGCGAGACACGGCGGCGCGGCAGAACTGCCGGCTAAGGGCTGCGATGGATTCGACAAGCTCGAGGATCCAGAGCCAAAATAATCCACAAAATCAACACTACTTCAATAAATCTGCCGGCTAAGGGCTGCGATCGAATGTTCTTGCATCTGGGTTGATTTCTCAATCTAAAGCTCTTTGTCATTACGATTTTGCAATCCAAATCGGATTCTGGCTACATTTTCGTCGAGTATCAAATCGATCCATTTCCTAGTTTCACAACTTCGTCACTGTAGCTGGAAGTTAATTCGAACTCGACAAGGATGGTGGTTCTGGGTTTTGAGCAGCGTTTCAATGCAATTACGGGTGTGAACAGATCCATAAAATCCAATATCCTCGATTCCATGTGCTTCCTTCTGGATTTGAGCCGATAATCCCCAGGATCTCGTCTACAAGCAAGGAAAAGCTGGGATTACAAAAGCCATTGTGTCGATTACCTTTGATAACACTGAGAGGAATTGGAGTCCTCTCAGCCATGAAGATCATCCGGAGATAACCGTTACTAGACAGACAAGTATGTTTCATCGCTCTTTCGCTTTACTTGGGAATCTATACCGGAAAAAACTTAGGAAATTAGATTGAACTGAAAAGCTTCTTTGCAGTTCTAGTTGAAGGTAGATACATAAATGTTAGTTAGATTAGATTTTGTTATAAGGCGATGATGACAAAAGGTTTCTCATCTTTTGCTTTTTGCTTAGAGTGACCCTTCTTCTTTGCAGTTTTTTTGTGTCTTTGTCTTTGAAGATTGTAGTTGGTGGAAGAAACAAGTATTTGATCATTGGAAAGCTTGCCCAACCAAGTCAATTTTAGAACCTATTCCACTCAGTGAAAGAGTGAGAGAGAGATTTACTTTGATGCGTGTATTGATGTTCCATACTTCCATGTGAGGTAGATTATGTATTTGACTTATGTCTTCACCATCTGCGATTAGCCAAGTGTGAGATTAGCTATGTTTTATATTTTTGATAGTCAAATTTCTGAAATTGCAACTTACAAAGTCTCGTGTGTGTAAGGTATGGGATTAGCTATGTTATATACTTTGATGTGTGTATTGATGATTCATTTGAGTTTAGCTTATTTATAAGACTGTTGTATTTGGATTCTATCTCCACCATGTGCGATTAGCTATGTGCTATATTTAGCAGCCAAGATTCTGACTGTGTTATGCAATTCTTGTCATTATGTAGCCGTGTTTGGGGGAATTCACACGGGCTGATCAGGAAGTATGGTCGTAACTGCTGCAGACAAGGTTTCCGCAGCAATGCAAAGGAGATCAGATTCAGCAAGGTACATTTCAATGGTTACACATTTGCTGCATCTTCTTGTTTACTTTTCATTCACTCATTAGTGTGATTGCTTATTCCGATTTGTTTTCGCCTCTCTGCAGTATCGTTAATGCAAGGCCGTATCACCAAAGTTTTAAACATGAAACCTCGAGAGATCTTATCAATACGTGAGGAAGCTGCTTGTACGAGAATGTATCAAAACAAGAATTAGGCTGCACTAAACACACTAGAGAAAAAGGAAAATCAAAACAACTATGTGTAATCGATGTACTCAGTTTGATTCCTCATAGAGCAAACTATCTTTTATAAAGTTTTATCATAACTTTAAAATAATAATATATATATTATATATAATTTGGCTGTAATCATAGACCAGCAAGCGTTCTTCTTTGGCCTGGAAATAAGCTTTTAGAGACGCAAAGTTTGGGTGTTTGAGCTGTTATCTTGGTAATTAAATACTGATTTTGGAAACCATCTAAATATTATTTGTTAATCCAGATAAACTGTTGCATAAACAAGAGTGTAGTCACTTTGTCATAAGTACAAGAGGTATGACAACACAGCCTGCGTGGTTAAACACCACTCTTAAAAAATCAAGGGTTTACAAATTCGAATTTCATGGGTTATAAAAGACCCTTTAAAAATCATTTTAAAAGTTAAACACCCCTCTTGAAAAGTTTCGGATTCCTTGGTTTGAGCATCATGCGGATATAAAAGCCTTTTTTTAAAATCATTTTAAATTTTTTTATAAGAATTTAAAAATGTTTTAAAATCATTTTTAAATGACTAATTCGTATTCTGTATAAACAATTAAATTCAAACTTACAACAACTATGACAATACAGTCTCGATGGTTAAACACCCCTCTTGAAAAGTTTCGGATTCCCTAATTTGAGCATTTTGGGGATATAAAGGTACATAAAAGATTTATAAGGGATTTATAAGGATTTATAAGGGCTTTATAAGGATTTATAAGGGTTTTATAAGGGTTTATATGAGCTCTATAAAGGTTTATAACAGATTAATAAGGGTCTTATAAGAGTTTATAAAAGATTTATAAGCTTTTATCCAAATAGCCAATAGCTTGCTTCGTGATGATTAACAAACTATTTTTTCAAGATGACTTTCTCTAGTTTACGACATATGTGATGTTAACAACATGACATTGAGAAATTTTATAAACCCTTATAAAAGATTTTATAAACCCTAAACGATTTTATAAACCCTTATAAAAGATTTTACAAATGTGTGGTTTAGTGGTTACACGTATTTACAAGTTCTTGATATACTTAGCTCGAGGCCCAATATATTTTTATAAATATTTAAAAACTTTATAAATGAGTATATAAATACATATTATGTATAAATAAATATGTATAAATAAATAAATTCTTACATACCATGGTTATGTGTGTGGCTTAGTGGTTCAGCTACAAGTTTTTGGATCCCTGATTCCAATCCCCATTATTTTTTACAACAATTTAAAAACTTCTTTTAAAATATTTATAAATGAGTAATACATCATTTTGACAAAAGAACTTTTTTTACCATCATCAATAGAAGTAGAATCAAAAAGAGTTATTAACCTGATATAGAAATTGAAGTCTACAAGTTAGACCTCTAATATGTTGCATGCGGAGGTTGACTGGAAAACTGGTGTAACTGGTAAATGACTAAATCTTTTCGAACTACATATATGTGTAGAATTACAAGAAAGAGAAACTGATTCAATGTCTTATGTTTTGGTAATGGGATAAGAAAAAATTTAGCAAATGAATAGTTTATTTCCGGGCAGAAGAGTTAATGTAATGAAATCATCAATTGAAGATGACAATTGTATAAATGAACAGAACAAAGGAGCCCTTCGAAGAAAGCAAGGGTCTGTGTTTCTTTCGCTACTTTGATATCTTAAACCCTCTCGGAAAAACTGCAATGCCCCCGATTAAATGAAACAAGTTTCTTGGAATCTGACAAGTAATAGTCCCACCTGGAATCTGCCATGTTATAGTGTCGTTGCAAATCCTGCATATACCAAATGCAAACAAGCCACTATCCAAATTAACCAACAAAACTGTGGACCATTGGGTCCACTGGTTCAATGCTTCTTAGATATGAATCAACACATCATAAGGTTCTTCCACTCTCTTCGGTTAATAGACAATAGTATGATAAAGGACAACTTTTTATTGGTAAAACATGCGAAGAAAAAGAAGGGTTTTTACAAAAGCCGACCACTTGATATAACTGGTATTATCATGTCAAGCAGATTCACTTATGGATTCCTATTTTACAAATTGAGACTACATTTACTGCTAGTATCGAAACGGAATGCAGAACTCACTTCATTTCTAAACATACATAAGCGGCAATTCCAAGTTTTCATCGTTTTCAATCATGAACATCAATGAAACGAGATTAAAGAGCTGTAAAAATCAAATCCATTGGAACATAGGCTAATAAAACAGATTGGTGAAGACAGAGGATGAAATCATTAGAGAGAAAGATTAAGAAAACAAGTAAAAATACCTTCTGATAGGCAACCCCAGCTTTGATTGCTCAGAGATATGTGCACCGATTGTCTACAAGTATGACCTATCAAAAATCACAAGCTATAAACACAACCCCTTGATTTTTTGGAAATCAAGTAATCTTCAAGATATTGGATTCAACTATTTAAAGTCTAATCTTTGATACTCATCTTCGTGAAGTTTAAATTCATCAGAAACCTGAAGCTAGAGAATACAAAGAAATTGTGCCTCAGTCTGCACAACTAATCTGTTGTTGCCTCAGTCTCTCGTGCTGAAGCAAAGCTTGCAACTGCGGATTCCTCCAGGAACGCATATCTCAATGACGTTGAATCAAATGCTGTAAAATCTACTGTTGTACATGTCTTCTTGCTTCACTTTTTATCCACGTGGAAATAAGTGTTTACCTCATTGGAAGTGAACCTTGTCCTGCTTACTGTTGTATTTGCCGCTGCTGAGACAAGTGCAACATAACCTTTTTCTACGGTATGGGAGTGTCAATATTCTCCACAATGGGCAGAATCGGAACTCAAATTAGGTGTGGGAAAAACATGAAGGTAACCGAGTCTTGATCTAGTTCAAATCAATGGAATCGCAACTTCAGACGAAACGTCTCGATCCTTGCGATTCTCTTCATTCGTTAGATCAAGTGATCCTAGGCTGCTGGAATGTGACAGAGTTGTGTACCACATGTACTGAGCTGTGTAACACAAGAACTACTGCAGAGTTGTTACAAAGTCGCTGGAAGTATGTGGAGTTGTTGCTTGCACAAAAGATGTGTTGGAACGTGGAAATCAAAGGAAATATGGAAGATGTGCATTGAAAACTTATTGAGAATATTAAGTAAAAGGAAATACTTGATAATGATGAAATATCTAGTGGAGATATTTCCATATATGCATATTGGATGAATTTTGAAGGTTGGACGTTTTGAAGACTATAAATACAAGATTTATGAGTCAAACTAGGGTTAGCCGAAATATTGAAAAAAGAGAAGAAAGTTAAGTTTCGGTCTCTGTTGGTGAGCACGAGTCTGCTCGGTGTGACACACGAAAATACGTGTATAACACAGTTGTGTATTCAAGACGGTTGTGTCTTGTTAAGTGATAGAGATTAGTTGGTGTCGAACTAAGGGATGTCTTAGTGTCGAGTAATTCCATTAGGCAAGGTCTTGTTGTAAGATTGTCTAAGAATCTCTAGTGGATACTTTGAGGACGTAGGCACGTTGCCGAACCTCGTTAATTTTCTTGTGTGCTCATATTCTCGTTCTTACAATTGGTATCAGAGCGGGACACCTACCCGCGAGAGTTTTTTCTCGAACACATGTGAGATCCTGAGAAGAGAATATGGCGACACCTTCACAACTAATTGCTGCTTATAATCCCTTATTGTTAGATGATATGAATTACGGTCACTGGAAAGTGAGAATGAGAGCGAATATACGTGGCATAGATGAAGATGTGTGGACTGTTGTTCAGTGTGGTTGGCAAGAGCCTTGTGTGATATCAGAAGATGGGGTGAAAGCAGTTAAACCCAAGACAAAGTGAACTGCAACAGAGAAGAAGCTTTCAAAATTTAATGCAAAGGCGTTGGACGCAATCTTCAATTCAGTGGATAGAAAGCAATTCGAATTAATACAAGGGTGTGAGTCAGCTAAGGAGGCATGGGATATACTACAAAACGCTTTTGAGGGTACTGGAAATGTTAGGAGGATAAGATTAGACTTGCTGGCATCACAGTTTGAGAACATACGAATGAGTGATGATGAGAAGATAGGAGAATTCAGTGCTAAGCTCAGCTCCATAGCTAATGAAGCACGAGTTTTGGGTAAAAGCTACAAAGATGCAAAATTGGTGAAGAAACTTTTGCGATGCTTGCCTTCTAGGTTTGAAGCACATAAAGCTGTGATAAAATTGACGATGAATACTGATGAACTCAAGTTTGCTGAGGTAGTAGGGATGCTAAAGGCTGAGGAGATGGAATTGAAATCTAAATCTCCAAAACTTGTAGAAGATCTTGCGTTCACAGTTGATGATGACAAGCACAAGATTCAGAAGCTTGAAGAAGTTGTTCGCTTGATGATCCAAAAGTTTGAAGAAAAGATGGCTCTTTTGTTTGAAGCGTTCACATATACATTGACAAGAAAGGAAGGAAAACAAAAAGGATGTGAAGTTGAGTGCTATAAATGTCATGGTATTGGACATGTCAAATCAGTTTGCCCATCAGTCAAGAGGAAAGAAATCAGGTGTAATAAGTGCAATGGTTATGGTCACACAAAATCAAATTGTGTGAACACACGAACAAAGAAGAAGAAGATGGTTCAAAGTTGTAGTGATACAAAGTCATATAAAGATGAAGATGTTCTTAATCTTGTGGCCTTGTATGGAGTCATGGAGCGTGAATCTGAAGAGTCACGTGTGTTACACACATCTTCAGCTGCGTCAAACACTGATTCAAAAAGTGATGAACGTAAATCTGCAGTATCACATGTGTCACACACATATTCAGTTGCGTCAAGTAGTGATTCAGAAAGTGGTGAAGAGGTGGATGTTCAAGCTGAAATCATAAACCTTTATGAGAGTTGGGTTAAATTGAGCACTGATAACCTTCAATTGATCAAGAATAAGAGGATGTTGGAAGCCAAAGTAAACATTCTAGAGTTAGAGCATGATCAAGTGAGTGTTGCAAGTGAGATGTCTATTTCCAAAATTCAGACCTTAGAAGACAAGAATAGTAAGTTGCAGGAGGCACTTGTAGCAGAACGTGAAAAGATTAAAACCTTGGAAGATAAGGTCTTTAAGATGCAGGAAGTTTTCATGTAAAAAAAGGAGAAGAACAAGGACCTTGTGTGTGAGCTAAATGAGAATAGGAAGAGGATACCTATGTTAAACAAGGGATCTGAGAATTTAGATCAGTTTTTGGCTATGGGAAGAACTTGGAAGACAAAGGCTAGTCTGGGTTATAAAGGAGGTACAGTGAGTTCAAAAACTGTATATGTGTCAAACATGTCAGACTGTGTTGGAGCAGAAAAGACAAGTTGTGGTCATGGAGTTCGTGGAAGTTTTTCGGGATGTTTCTTTTGTGGGAAGAAAGGACATATCAAGGCTTACTGCTACAAATTCATTGACAAAGTAAGGTGTGCTTTGAAACAAAACAATTTTGTTCCAGATCCAAGGAAGTTTCAAAAGGTGTGGATGAAGAAGATTAATTTGTATGATGATGTGTCTATGAGATCTTCAGCCAATATATCAAATAAGTCTTCATATCGCACATGTAAGTGTTTGAAACATGAGTCTTGCTATCAAGAACGATATAGGGAGAAAAATATCAACACATTCAATGCAAGTCGATGGAAAAATCGAAGACGAGGAAGAGCTTGAGCATGATGCACGTTCCAGCAGGTATGACGAAACTTATTGTATGACTTGGAGTTTTCACGGAGTTTTATCCCTCAAGCAGGGGGAGATTGTTAGTGTGTACTCGATTAAGGGGGAGCTTTAGATATAGATTTATAGTCAGTGAGCTTGAGTTATAAAACACAATGAAAAAGGGGGAGATTGTTAGATCAAATGATCCTAGGCTGCTGGAATGTGACAGAGTTGTGTACCACATGTACTGAGCTGTGTAACACAAGAACTACTGCAGAGTTGTTACAAAGTCGCTGGAAGTATGTGGAGTTGTTGCTTGCACAAAAGATGTGTTGGAACGTGGAAATCAAAGGAAATATGGAAGATGCGCATTGAAAACTTATTGAGAATATCAAGTAAAAGGAAATACTTGATAAGGATGAAATATCTATTGGAGATATTTGCATATATGCATATTGGATGAATTTTGAAGGTTGGACGTTTTGAAGACTATAAATACAAGATTTATTAGTCAAACTAGGGTTAGCCGAAATATTGAAAAAGAGAAGAAAGTTAAGTTTCGGTCTCTGTTGGTGAGCACGAGTCTGCTCGGTGTGACACACGAAAATACGTGTGTAACACAGTTGTGTCTTGTTAAGTGATAGAGATTAGTTGGTGTCGAACTAAGGGGTGTCTTAGTGTCGAGTAATTCCATTAGGCAAGGTCTTGTAGTAAGATTGTCTAAAAATCTCTAGTGAATACTTTGAGGACGTAGGCACATTGCCGAACCTCGTTAATTTTTGTGTGTGCTCATATTCTCGTTCTTACACATTCGTATAGCAAGCTCCAAATCTGTGTGGGCAAAAAGAAGAATTTTCGTTGTTCACAAAAAAAAAACAATTAAAGCTTGTTAAGGTCTACCTTCTCCAATGTGAAGGGTGGAAACGGATGCTCTCATCGTCCGGAAAGCGACAAGGAAACCAAAATTAGAAAACAAAATGAGAAATTCCTAGTGAAATCGGCGAAGAAGAAGAATCTAGGATGAAGCACGGATCGAAACTCTCGCAAAACACAGATCCAAAACTCTTGCAAAGTTCAAAAGGCAATTCTATACGTAAATCTAAACACAAAAATCCTCTATATTAAACATAATTTTGAACTTCAAAATCAAATCCCAATGATTCTTACAGGATTCCGATCAAAATCGCAACACAAGAAATTCAAAATCGCGACGTCGATACTCTAGTTTCTCTTATTTGAGGTTTCCCGATGAATTGTCTCGTGTGAGTCTCTGACTTTGTTTTTCTTTGGCAAGGTCAGGTTGGTCATTTTACATCTCATTAATTGGTATAATTGAAAATGACAAGCGCTCTATTGTATTTTTGAAAAGTGGTGCCTCTAGTGTTGTAGTTTTGAAATTCTCCCAAAAAACAATGAGCTAAACAATTTTTTTTCTACAAAAAAAAATTAACCATGAATGAAATGTACTAGTTCCTTATAACTTTATATTTAATTCTTAATTTTTTTGGTAATCGTTTTAAAATCCTTCCGTATGTGATTATTTATGGTGTATATTTTTTAATTCTTATATTGGCTGATCAAACTTGTTTTGTATATTCATTTTCCACATTCAAATCATTTGGGTTTGTAATTATTCATTTTCCTAGTTATTAAATTTTCATGTTAGATTATATAACTTTTAAGATAATATTAAATTCATAATTAGTATTAACTTTGTTTATTCCTATGTGTTCCTCTAAATAGCTACCATTTTATCTTAACTTTTATTCCTTTGCGATTTATTCATCTCTTTCAACACATTCGGCTAAGTAACATTATCCAAATCAATTTTATTCAACTCATTATTTTTCCTCTCATTTAACTTATTCTTTTCATATACAACCAGTTGCACCCTATGTTCTCGTAAAAGCAACGGCGATAACTAATTAGTTGGGATTGGAAAATCAGTTCTCTCATATGGGGGCAAAATCGGATTATCAACGTATGAACAGTATAAAAAGTGTCTCAATTGCTACAAATGCCTATAATGAAATCAGAACTGCTAAAAGTGCATTTGAGCGTAAATATCTCTTGTTTTGGTTATATACTTTTTTTTTAACCCCTTTTTCCTAAAAACGAGAAAAAATGTTCCACCCATCACAAATTGTCGATAAGAAAAGATAGATTCTTATAACAGAAGAGATATTTTGAATTCTCAATGGATGATATTTTGAAATCTCAATTGGTTATCTAATTTTCAAACAAAAATGTTTCTGTAAAGATACTAATAGCATCATTAATGCAGAGTTGTGGATGGGGTTCTTAAAACAAGATTAGGAAAAAAAAACACGATTTTGAAAAGAAAAACAAATCGGACGAATCGTGTCGTGACACGTGGATAAAAACCGTTTCTTTCGGCTCTTCGCAGAGAACCGATTCTGTGGCAGCATTTTGCCGTGTCAACGCCACCTAATTCTTTATTTTTTTATTTAAAGTTAAGAACCTCTCCACAGATCTGCATTAATGACGCTCTTAATGGACTATAGTTTATTCTAACTTTTTTTTTATATATAACTCAGGATCAATTACAGGTTTATAGAAGGGTTCAGAATAATTTCCGGGAGAGGTGCAGCCCACATATAGTTTATTCTATTTTTTGTGACGAAAACATCCATATTAATACTGTTCATCACGCTTTTGTTTGTAACATTTTGCATGCAAGATAAATATGTTCAAGTTACTTACTTTTTTTTTAATTATCCAAAACTATCGGAAAACTTTTTAAAGTGTTAGAAAAAATATGTGTAAGTTGTCAAAAACATTTCTACATTTCTAGTGAAAGTTTCTGAAAACAAAATTCTGTCATGCCAGAAAAACAAAACACGTGATGAACAATTTTTTCATAAAATATTTATGCTATGATCAAGTGAAAATTTATCAAAATCCAAATCTTAAAACATATTTGGAGGAACCTTTTTTTTGAACAACATTTCATTAAATATAAAAACTTGTGTCAAGAAGCCTTTAAGGTGATAAAGAGGATTCTTATTTAACAAGATAATGAGGCATAGCCTTTATATACACAGTTACAAGATTAACGTGTTTACCCTAATTACAATAGCAATATCGATATACATATGATGGGCCGACATAGCATAATACCCCCCCTCCTCCTCAAGGTGGAGTGTGCACATTGTAAACACCCAGCTTGAGCAAAAATTCATCAAACTCCTTGCGTCCTATATAACACACGTAAAATCTCATCACGAATGAAGTGACAATCTGCCCGAACATGTTTGGTGTGGGCATGATAAACATGATTAGCAGCCAGGTTGATTGCAGACAAGCTATCAGAATGTAATGTAATCAGAGCCGAACAATCAATGTCGAATGCAGGTAAAAGATCTCGTATCCAAAGAAGTTCATTTACTGTATCAGCCATACCTCTATATTCTGCTTCAGCAGAAGAGCGAGAAACCATATCATGTTTCTTTGTTTTCCAAGACAACAGAGAATCACCCAATCGAATAAACCAACCAGTAAGCGAGCGTCGCGTTAACGGACATGCATCCCAATCAGAATCACACCAAGCATTAAGAACAAGTTTAGAGTCAGCACAATGTAAAACACCTTGACCAGGGATGTTCTTTAAGTATCGAACCACACGCAATGCAGCATCCTAGTGCTCTTGCTTTGGATCATTCATGAGTTGCGACAAAATGTGAATAACGTAGGACATTTCGGGACGAGTGGAACCAAGATAGATGAGTCGACCAATAAAACACAATAACGCGTTGGATCTGAAAAGGACTCACCATCTGCGAGTGCTAGCTTGTGATTCTGTTCAAGCAGGAGAGAAACAGATTTGACGCCAAACATTCCTGTTTCAGTGATGATATCAAGCGCATACTTGCGTTGACATAAATAAATCCCAGTGGGATTCTGAGCAACTTCGATTCCCAATAAAATATCGCAAGACACCTAGATCCTTCATGTGAAAACAAGTGCTTAAGTATCTTTTGAATTTAATAATGACAGCCACTATATTTCTTGTGATGACCAAGTCATCAACATATACGAGAACATGAAGAATCATACCCCCTTTCACAAATGTGAACAACGAATAATCCGAACCATTTTATTCAAAACTGTAGTCTTTCAGAGCAGCACCGAGCTTCTCAAACCAACAACGCGGTGCCTATTTCAATCAGTAAAGAGATTTGTGCAAACGACAAACCTTAGTCTTATCATCCGTCCTGGACCCGGGTGGCAATTGCATATACACTTCTTCATCAAGAACGCCATGAAGAAAAGCATTATGAACATGCATCTGATGTACTTCCCAATCATACGATGCAACTTGTTGAAGAAAGGCACAAATAGTAACCCACTTGGCGACGGGAGCAAAAGTTTCATTGAAATCAATACCTTCAGTTTGGTTATTTCTGAGAACAACCAGACGTGTTTTATGTCGAGCGAGAGTTCCATCAACGTTGTATTTCAAACGGAAAACCCACTTACACCCGAGAGCTTTCTTCCTTGGTGGTAACGTTTCAATTGTCCAGGTGTCACAATTTCATCCTTAACAACATCGCGCCAGTTCTCATATAGAACAACATCTTTATAGTATTCAATTCAAGTAGTTAACGCCAAGACATACGCCTGATACATAGCAGAAAATTGGGAGCTTCAAAGGTAATTATCCAAGGGATATAGAGTTACCGAGGGATAAGGTTGATGAAGAAAAGTATTGACATAATCAACTAGTTTCGTAGGTGCCTTCTTCTTCGAAGACCATGACCAAGGTGCTCAGGTTCGTGAGTGATATCAATTTCAGCATCGGTGGTGGTCGCAACTTCCATGGGTAGTGGAGAAGATGGAGACATACCATAATCTGATTGCACTGAATTCTCAGTAGAAGGTGGTGACATAGCCGATATCTCAATCGAGGTGTCGATGGCAGAGGAAGAAGGTGAAATACATAATTTTGCCTCTGTCGTAGGAGATGCATGTGCATCTGAATCAGTTGTGAAAACTGGCAACTGATCAACCAAAATATCATCAGCAACATCGTATTCCAGTGAGGTAGTCAAAATAGACGATGGAGAGGGAGATGCCGAAATCGAAGCGGACTCTGCAAATGGAAACTTGGATTCGTTAAAAATAACATCGCGAGACACAGAAACTGTGCCTGTGTCAAGATTATAAACACGCCACCTCTTTTTACCGAACGAATAATAACCGAAGACAGAACGATTACTCCGAGTAGCGAATTTTTCTCCACCATGGTTTTGATTATGTGCATAGCAAAGAAAACCGAATACTCGAATATGGTTCATTGGAGGAGGTCGATTATAAACAAGTGCATATGGCGTTTTACCCTGAAGAATCGTTGTAGGAGTACGGTTAATCAGATAGGCTGCAGCGAGAGCACAATAACCCCAAAACTTGACATGAAGATTGGCTTGAAACTGGAGAGCTCGAGCAACGCTAAGAATATGTCGAGGTTTCTGTTCAACACGACCATTTTGTTGAGGCGTGTCAACACAAGAGGTTTCATGTATTATCCCTTTTTGAGTAAACATTTTCGACAAGCAAATAAACTCTGATCCGTTATCATTTCGAAAAGTTTTTGACTTTGGTAAAAAATTGTCGTTCCACAAGAATCAAAAATTCGTTAAGTGCGTTAGTGCTTCTGTTTTATTCGAAAGGAGATAAATCCATACGGCACTAGAGTAATCATCAATAATGCTGAGAAAATAACGAGAGCCACACAATGCTGGAGTTCTGTAAGGACCCAAGAGATCACAATGCACCAATTCGAAAGCAAAACTCGTCTTATTAATACTCAAAGGAAAAAAGTCTCTTGTCTGCTTAGCACGAATACAAATATCGCATGTCTTTAAATCAAAACCAGAAGTACTAAAATCAGAAAGCTTCAACCTCTCCATTGCTCTAGAGGAAGGGTGTCTGAGACAACGATGCCATACATCAACAGAAGATCCAAGTGAGGTATGAATCGCAACTGCAGTCTCCAATCCTCTAAAAAACTAAAGTCCTTGTTGTTGTTTACCCGCTTCAATCAGCATCTTCGTTATGCGGTACTGAACAACACAAATCTTATCAGTGATCTGAAACACACAACCTCTGTCCCTTGTCAACTGATAGACTGGTATAAGATGACATTGAATCTCAGCTACGAAATACACATCCTAAAGACTCAAAGAAGAACCCAAATGAACACAACCACACTTGGTTGAAATCGTGAAGCGTCCATCAGGTAGCTTAATAGTCATAAGTGTCATATTCAAAACATTAACCAAGAATTCAAGAGTAATAGTCATATGATTAGATGCTCATGTATCTATAATCCATGATTCGAGAAAATACATACCTGAGCGATGAGTAGAAGAAATGTGTTTGCGTTCTTCAAACATGTGAACCAGTGTTTTTTATTGGGCATCATTTAAACAACTTATACCAATTCGATCAGCAGTTGTCAATGAGACATTGAGACCATGAGCAGAAGTAACATGGTTCGCATGAGCAGAAGTTGATTTCGTCGAACCCACAAAGGTAGTAGTATTCGAACCCTGAGCAGCTCCTCCTTGGTTTGAATTCCCACGATTGTTGTTTCTTTCTGCTTTTTGTCGAGGTTTATTTTCATGCATGGAGGATAACCAATGAATTTGTAGCAACTTTCAGCAAGATGCCCAATACGACCTCAATGAGTACATGTAACGGAACCACCTCCACCGTGATTGTTGTAATTATGTGGTCGATTTGCAGTCTGGACAGCGAAACTCACGCCATCACTATTTTCATCATGCATGCGACCAAGAGACTTTGATTCTTCATTCTGAGTTAAAGCGTTGTATGAATCTTCTAGTGATGGCAAAAGAACTCGAGAGAGAAGTGAAGACTTAATAGGTCTGACTCTGCTTCATCTAGACCCATGAGAAATTGATGAAATTGATCTTCCTCACATTCCTTCCTTACTTCTTCCATTGTCTAAGCTTGTTGGTAGTCAGACAAGCTTCACCACAATTACTCCATTTCCCGAAGTAAGCCTCAATATCAAGACCTTTTTGATGATAGTTCGCCAACTCTGTTTTAAGACGCTCAACATGTTGTCCGTTTTCCATGCCAAAGCATTTTTGAATATGTGTCCAGAGCTCATGTGAGTTATCAATATGTGACATTGACGTGGAGAGTCTTTCATCGATTGTGAGTTTCATCCACGAAACCACAAGAGAGTTGTTAGCAATCCAATATTCGTAGTCATCAAAATTCTCCTCTGGATGTGGTATAGTGCCATTGGCAAATCCGAATTTCTTCCTTGCTTTCAAAGATAATCTCAGATTGGTAGCCCACTCATCGTAGTTTGGACCACGCAACGGAGGTTTAGTGATTAGAGTACGAGGATTGTCTCCAGAAGTCAGATCGTACAGTGAAATTGTGCGACGTGATTCAGTACGACTTGGTACCGTAGAGGAAACATGAGATAATGCAAAAGTACTCATCTTAAAGAAGAATTCGTTGAGAGCAGATCAACAAAAAAACTGAGGTCAACCAGAGGATAGAACGAAAAGAGACAGATCTTGTTGTGGAAATGAGATCACAAGATCGAAAGCAGAAACCTTTTTGTAGTTAGGTTAGTTCTGATACCATGTCAAAAGGCCTTTAGAGGTGATAAATAGGAATCTTATTCAACAAGATAATGAGGCATAGCCTTATATACACGGTTACAAGATTAATGTGCTTGCCCTAATTACAATAGCAATATCGATATCCATATGATGGGCCGACATAATCCAATAACTCGGTTATACGTGGAGCGACTCTTGGAGAGCTAACTTAGCCAACAAATCGGCTTGACAATTCTATGTTCTTGGTATGAAACTAAAAGTGATCAATACAAACAAAGCATCTAAATGGTGAATATCGGCGAGGATTCCATAGAGCTTGGTGACTTGTTCTTTCAATCGGATAGCTCTTATGAGCGTTTGTGAATCTGATTTTATCCAGATTTTTGTCAATCCCATGGATTGTGCTTGGTGGAGACATTCCCATATTGCCATTGCTTCGGCGAGCAGGGGTGTACTGATGAAGTAGCCAGCTGTCTTTCCTTCTTCAATTTTCTGGAGATTGTGGGTTTTGAAGATCCAGCTCAATCCAGCAGTTTTTGATTCTCGATCCCATGCTGCATCTGAGAAACCAAGGATTGCATCTGGATCTGGGGGATTAGGAAGGGATCAAATTGTAGGAGGGGGCTTTTTGTCGTCAATTTGTTGTGCGCTCTGCCATTCTATAGCTTCCGCTGATGCTTTTTTGCGATGGTGTCGGCTGGTGAGAAGTGTCTATTCTCGAAGATTAGAAGGTTTCGAGCTGACCAGATGGTCCATCAGATCCAGAGGAAAATTGGTCCAGCGGTAATTCCCATTGGAGGGAGACAAAACCACTCATTTGATTCCGTCAGAGCGTCGGAGAAAAGTTTAATCTATGTCGATTCGATCGGATTGTTTAGAGGGGCAATCTCCATGTTTGTCTTGCAAAGTCACAGTGGAAAAGGAGATGTTCTCTCATTTCCAGAGCCCCGCATCTGCAACATGCTGCCGCTGTTGTGATTCCTCGGCTTAACAGATTTACTCTCAGTGCCAGTGCTCCTTGTACTAACTTCCACATGAAAACTTTGATTTTGGGAGAAAATTTTCCATTCCATATGTCTGAATGCCAATTGATTCCAGATTCAATATCTGGCCAGTTCATCTCTTCCTTTTTAAAGCAAACACTGTGTGGTATCATGTGTTTGTGGAGTACTCGCCTGATGGGGTTGAGAGTCAGATAGGCTCGTCGGCAGTTCCATGGATGCTCGGTTTTATGCATAGGATACTTTCTTCCAATTCAGGTAACACTAAATCTTATCATTTCTCGGTCTGAGAACTTTGTTCGGGGATTTGGAGGGAACCTAAGTAACCCTTCGAATCCATAGAAATTAAATTGTTCAATCATATTTTCCATAAAATTACATATGTGTGAATTGATTTAACAAAATTCTTCCATGATCCCACAAAGCAAGTTTTTTTTTATAAACCTTCCCACTATTAGGTTTCGATTTTGTGTTTTTCATATATTGTTTTCTGTAGCGATCAGATTTTGTTTTCTATTTAAAAAATATATATTTTAACGACTTTATAAATTTTATTATTATAAATATGTGTATACGCAGATCATAATCTAGATTTTAATTATAATAAATCTAATTCGTCAAAATTTTAAAATAAATAAAGAAATATATATATATATATATATATATATATATAAATCATTAGAAATAAAACTAATTTATATAAGAGTATTGAAACATATATATTTAGAAATATTAATAAAAATAAATTTATATTTTCTTTACAGATGGTCTAATTTTATTTTTAATTTATTTTTACGAATTTAAAATATTATATTACAAATACGCATATATGCGAGTCTTAGTTATATATATGCTGATATGCATAAATATATAACCGATTATGGCTAGGGTTTAGGACATCGTGAGCGTGGGCCTTTTCCTGGAGGTGAACAACTACCACTAACTGCAATCTTGATCTCTCTGATCATCTTCTGATCCCAAACCCCTTCTCCTATTTATTTTCCAAAAAAAAAAAAAAACATTAATTTTGAATGCTTATAGTAAACAATTCCTTTTAAATTATATATAATCCACTCGAACCAATCCAAATTAAAAAAAAAAACCGTATCTTAAAAACTAGTACACAGATCGAAAGGAAGAAGAGATCAAATCGTTCAGTTTAATTTTACCATATATGAAGTAGCCAAATTTTATTTTATTTTATTTGAATATTCTTTGATTTGAAGGTATATATTGCTTAACATGGAATCAAAATTTCCAAAAGTTTATCAAACTATAACCAAAGCGAATAATATCCAGTTTCTATTCAGTTTTTTTTCTATTTTATAAGCTTGTAAAATTGAACTACAACCAAACATATATCGGATTGGGTATATAAAATTGCTCGCAATAAAAAAAGTTACTTGGCTTTGGAGGTTCGTATTGTACTCGGGCCAATGCTGTGTTTGATAATCCAGTGAACAACAGAAAACTTAAAGTTAGCAAGCATACCAGGACGATATTCATTTTGTTCGTTGATGTAAGAATTTCAAAATGTAAGTTTGTGCATATGTAAAGAGAATAAACTGATACATTTCAACATTCCTTCTATAAAATGAAATCCCAGTCTTCTCTGAATTGGTCCAACTTAATTTTTTAATTATTGTGGAGAACAAATTCCATGTTATACGTTCAAGTAAGATTAACATAAACAACAAAAGCTTTTGTCATTGAATAAAAAAATCCAAAAGTGTTGAATAAGTTCGTTTGAAATACGAATGGACAAATTCTTAAGATCCCATAAAACGTTGTCCTGCTCTTCTCAATATAAAAATAAGACTTGACTGTGTACATATGTGATCTTATATTATTTTGTTTGTAATAAGCCTTGAATAAATACATGTGAACCCAGCACCTTGATCATTCATTACATAAATGAGAAATCTCAAAGGACTGTAATAATTATGTACCTTGATGTAGTTCTTCTCACGAATGTAATAGACAACCATACCCTTTAATTTATGCAACACAACACAAACAAAAGTGTTTTCAAAGACGTTTTGATTATTCGCCTTACAGCCCCTCACAAAATAAGCTAATTAAATCGGTCTACATGTGAATTAATGCATATGCTAAAAATCGAACAATGTCCCGCTCAAAATACGAGACAATCATTCATCAAAGTCACCACGAGAACACATATATATTCAGAACAAAAACGATATATAGAGCCAGAGTTTCTCTGGCACGTGTGCATTATTCAACTTTTGTAGGAGAAACCCAGGCCTGGTGGGATTTTTTTAACATAACAGTGTTTGCAATGAAGAGGACGACAGCTAGAGTTTTTTTTTCTTTTTTCTTTTCATTATAACATTTGTTTTTTGGTCTTCGTCTTTTTGTACTTCCACTTGTTCTCCACGAGTAGAGAAATACGAAGTTGGACTAATTCAGATTCATACAAGTAATTCAAGAGTCAAAATAACATCTTATAAAAACAAGTATATAAATATTCGTACCGCGTACACAACCCACGTAACCTAAGTGCATGTTCTCTACATATAAATACACGACGTTACATATTACTATATCACAGAACTTATAAACTTTAAGATTTTTGACCAACAAAATTCCCAAAAGAAAAAATGTACGTGGTTCGGTTAGTAACTTTGATCATTCTCGTGTTATATGCATCATCAAACACAGTCTTCGCTCGATTACCATACGATTACGAATCTCTCAAAAGTAAGTTACTAGTTATTATGACAAATCTTCTTCTCTGCCTCTCAATTCGGTTTTCTATTTCTTAAAAACTAGTATTTCAATTTTTTTTTTTGGGTAAAGAAACAGGAGAAGGAGTTTGGGATCAAAAGGTCCTCAACGAGATCAAGGGTTTTGTGAAGCCCAGCAAATCACAGCATGCAGGTAGTGGAATTAATCAACCTGTAGGTCCCGAACCCTGATAACTGTTTTCACGGACATTGGAGTTATTTCAAAGATTCTTATTCACCTGAATGATCAACTCATGTGTGAGAATCACCCTTTTAAATAAATTTCTTCTTTGAATTATGTAATTGGATGATTTTTCTTCGACTGAAAATATTATAGTTCTCTTATATCTTCTTATATGAATTATGTAAAGATAATATTTCTCTAATCAACAATATAAATAGAGCGCTTCAAAGAAATTTGCTAAGTCATTGTCACAATATTTTATCATCTACAAGCAAGTGCGGATGGTTAATACGAGAAATAATGTCTACTGCATTCCGGTTAAAACATGATAGATTCATTCATGAGTGACATATTAAACCAATTAAGGGTTGGATTAGTGGTTGCGAGACTCTTTTTGGGAGCGAGAAGTCTGGCCCTTAGTTCGATGAATTTCTATTCCGATGAGAAGATATATGAGTTTCGGCCCAGAACTCCTCAAAGTGGTTCAATAAATTATTTTAAAAAAAATTGACATATTGAAATAAAAATAAAATTGGATAGATAGTGTATTGGCTATTTTGGTAATCAAATTTGCAAAATATTTTCTGTAAAAGTATTAACGTAAGTTAGTTTTCTAATTTCTTATGACGAAAATATCCATATCAATAAACACGTTTTTTCTGGTAACAATTTTTCAAGCAAGAAAAATCGAACGTTTTACTCGAATCGTAGTAGCTCGTAAATTTAATAGGCCCTGTGAAATATTATATTTTTATAAACATAATAAGTACTAAGTAGTATTGGCACACAAAAAAAGCCCTAATTTTTTTTAAAGGATCCTAACCAAAATTTGTTAAAAAATCTATGAACCTAGTGCAAATGTACCTCTAGCACATGCCTAAAACCGAGCCTGGTATCATGTAGTTGAAAGTTAAAACGAGCTCGTAATTTTTCTTTAATGGAAGATTGTATTTATTCCATCAATGTAATTTTTTCTGCATTTGGATAAAGCTTATAATTTGAACCCTCAAAAGAATTTAACAATACGATTTGTTCGACCGAGAAGAAAAGAAAAAGTGCTTAACAAAGTCCACTCGTATTTGCAGTAAAAAAAAAAAGAAAGTCCACTCGTATATATCCTCAAATTGTTTCAGTGACAATTTCATTGTTGGTTCACTACAATACATATGAACACTTCCTTTTTATAATAAGCGTCGTTATAAAATTTTATTATTGTTTCACAAACAGTGGTCTTTTATATTTTTAAATTCATAATTTAAACAAAACAACCGAAGACTCAAAATAATCATTATATAAATTTCTCTCAAGTTTCTTTTGTTGGAAATTGCATTTAGAAAAATGAATCACACATTATCAAAAACAGAAGACTACCATGTAAGAGGCTTTTACAATATAACTGCTTTCTTCTTGGGTTCAAGAATCGGAGGGTCGATGTCTATCCCCATGTTAGCTGCAGTTCCTGCGATGATTCTCATTGCGGACTCAATGGTTGTGCAGTTCAGATCGGGGAGCTTCTCGGCTGCGATCGTGCGGAGAGCGTCTATCGTTATCGTCCCAACTTTATCTTGCTTTGGATCTTTCGATCCCTTCTCAACACCTATTTCCACAACACAACAACTGTCAAACCATCACAAAACATATGATACACACCATCATCTTCTTGCCAAATTATTATATATTTGAGTAGAAGCTCAAAGTAATGATCTAAAACAAAGCTCAGAAGACACAGGACATAGTGTAAGATCACAAAACATATGGTATGACTCTACCAAAACTCAAGCTTTGCAAAAAGGTCGACGATAAGATTCAAAAGCAAGCGCCTTACAGAAGATCATTTCTATAGAAGCAAACTCTATTATCAAAATGCACATTCATTGATAATGCTACTCATTCTCAGATTCGACGAAAGAATACCTGCAGCTTTGAGCAACAGAACCGAAGCAGGAGGGGTCTTGAGGATGAAAGTGAAGCTCTTATCCTGAAACCATACATATAAACTCTTATGAAACGATCTCATAGTAGCTATGTGACTCGAGACATTATCACTATTCAAAACGCTGCTGCTAATCACAAGTTGAAGACAAAACATTTACAAACACTTGCAAAAAGTCAGCTTTCGATAACAAATTTACCACAATTTCACTCTTCTATAGTTTTAATCAAACCGGAAAATCAAGATTGCAAATTAGGGTAGGAAGAAGAAGTGAAAACTCACATCGAAGACTGTGATTTCAACAGGAATGATATAACCGGCTTTATCAGCGGTTCTGGCATTGTAATCCTTGCAAAAAGCCATAATGTTGACTCCCTTCGAACCAAGAGCCGGACCTACCGGCGGCGCCGGAGTTGCTTTCCCGGCCTCTAGAGCCAGTTTTATAACTCCGACAACTGCGAAATTTTCCAACCCATAAGTCAATCGAGCGCGAGAATTAAGAAATTGATAGGTTTTAAGGAGATGGGCAGTGAGAAAATTGTACCTTTTTTGGCTTTGCCTCCGGGTTTTGGTGGAGCCATGGCGATAACGGTGAGAAATCTCGGGGTTGAGGAGAGAAGTGGGGGCTGTCTCTTACCCAGAAACTGGACGGAGACATTTGCTTTGGAGGATAATTTAGCGGAAAGAGAGTGTGAAAGCTTAGAGTTGGGATGCAGAGAAGAGGAAGTAGAGCTGCAGAGAGTTGATAGAGAAGAAGACGCCATTGATTCACAGTGAACGAAGGTAGAGAGAAAGCAGAACGCGAGTTCACTCACGGTTGGGGAAAAATCCTATCCACTTTTGAGTTCTCACTTCATGGGCCTAAAATAGTGGGCCTACGATTCCAGATCCAACAAACCCGTAAGTGAATTTACCGAATTGCAAATCAAGAACATTATTAATAGAAGAGGTTAATACCAAAACACAAATCGTTTCTTAATAAACAATTCACTAAATATTTCATTACAAATATTAAATATTTCACTACTTCACCTCCTTCAGTTATAGTCTTCTGAAATACTCCTAGAACAGAGTATAAACACAAGCCCAATTACAAGCCCAACATCATGTAGAAATATTGTGTTTAGGGTTTTGCAAGTAGAGTAGTATAAATATATTTTATGAGAACTCTTAATGTAATTTTGGCTGCCTCAAACGCAGCCTCTCTTATGAAATCAATCTAAATCATTTTGAGTTCTTGGTGACAAAACCAACGTTCCTTACTTTTACTTTCTTGTTTCAATAAAGCTCTATGAGCTATCTTAGATTTCTATTTCAATAAGCTCATTTGTGCATAAATATATCTTCTTTGAGTTTGCTTTCACAGAGTAGCTTTTTAAAATGTGTATGTTTACTAAGCAAGCATGTGAGTAATGAAACCAAAAATGATCTGTTGAGAAAAATAAGTTTACAAAATATCTAATACGAGACAGATTAACTGAGAAAATCAAAGTTGTGTTGTTAGATAATTAAAGCTCAAAAAGCAAAGAGAGGAAACTGATTCTTTTACAAATGAAAACAAAAAGAAAAAAGAAAAAGGAAACAATTCATCTCAAAGGCGAAACAACTTATAGAACAAGACCGGTTTGTATCGAGCAAGGGCTTGTCCGATCGCTAGTCCAAACAACACTCCGGGTCCATAGCCTATTGCGGCTGCTTTCCAGTTCAACACTTGTTCTTGCTTTGGCAGTTCTTGCTCTTGTGTATGTTGTGTTGATGTTGGTGCTCCATTTCCCCTGAAGCAACTCTCTTGAAGAGGAAGACCACATAGATTGATATTCCCTTCAAAGGAGGATTTAGGTTGCCCACCAATCTGCGTACTCTGTGGTATCTGGCCGGTGAATCTGTTATGTGACATGTTAACATACGCCAAGAACGTGAGGTCTCTTAGCTCTTGAGGAATTCTTCCAGAAATTCGGTTTTGAGATAGATCCAATGACTCGAGCTGTTTGAGCTTCGACAAAGACGATGGAATATGACCTGTGAAACGGTTGTTTGATAAGTCCAGCACAATCAAAGTTTTCAAGAAACCTATGGATTCTGGAACCTGCCCTTCAAAACTATTCCCTGAGAAATCAATTGATGTGTATGTGTCTGGGATCTTTCCTAACTCCATGCTTCGTCCTTTGATTCTCAAATGAACTGAAGGATAATACCACAGAGGGGTCTCGTATTTAGAGTGTTCATCTCCTGTGTACTCTGGCCAACGATAGCCTTGAGGAGTATTAACCAAAGGTGCACTCCAATTCGCAAAGTAATTTGGTGGAAGACTCCCGTTGAAGCTGTTACGGGATATGTCAGCTATCCGCAGTGCCGTAAACGAAAGAGAGATCTCAGGAGAATATATGGGACCATGGAATCTGTTTGATCTCAGAACAATGATTTCAAGACGCCTCAAAGCACTCAGCCAGAAAGGGAAAGTGTCGTTGATGCGGTTTCCTTCCACATTTAGAAACTTTAGGCTTGTGCAGTTTACAAGAGACCTTGGAAGCTTCCCACTTATTTGATTGTTGCCAACATCAAGTAGTACTAAGCCATCTTCTATGTCGGGAAGTCTCCCGGTGAGGTTGTTGTTACGGAGTTTCAACGCTTCTAGTCCTAGTGATACATTTGTCAAGCATCGGGGGATTGACCCATTGAAGTTGTTGTTTGATAGATCAAGAAGACTCAGTCGAAATCTTTTGCAGAATGAAAGAGGTATGCCTCCAGTGAAATTGTTATTTGATGCAGCCATGATGTGGACGTAAGGTGGAATAATAGGAAAAGATCCTTTAAAGGCGTTTGAACTCAAATCTAACTCCGAAATCGACGAATTAAGGACTACTTTTGGAGTGCCTTCCCAGGAATCGATGAAGTTGTGAGAGAGATTTGCACGGACCATAGAAGGCAGATTCCATAACAACTGAGGAACCTTTCCTCTAATTCTATTATTGGAAATGTCTAACCACCATAGTCTTTGTAAGTCCTTAATAAACATGGGGAACTCGGTGATGTTGCAGCTCGACAAGTGCACACGGGTCAAGTTTTCCGAACCGGTACCAACCACTGATACACTGTTTCCGGAGAGATCCAAATAATCTAGAGACTTGAATTGCAAGAAATCGAAGTTGATTGTGTAGGTTGTTTTCTGAAAAGATAAGTCGAGATGCATGAGGTTGGCTAACTTTGAGATACGTTCTAGGATTCGATGACTCATAAGGTTATAGGCCATGTCTAAATATAAAAGCTTAATTAGAGTTCCCAAAAGAATTTATATTTTCAAGAGGGTCGCTAAGATGGTTTTGGCGCAGGTCAAGAGAACTTAGGAAAGGCATGGTGAATAGATAAGAAGGAATGGTTCCAGAAAAATGATTATATGAAAGGTCTATATTTTCAAGAAGGGTTAAATTATGTAGATTGGGAGTACGACCGGTGAGCTTGTTATATGAAAGGTCTAAGTTGGTTAAGCGGCTTAGGTTACTGATTGAGGAAGGAACTTCTCCTATAAAACCATTTTGGCTAAGATCCAAGGATTCTAAGTTGGTGAGTCTATCAAATCCGGTGGGGATAAGGGACGAGTCAAAATGGTTTTCAGAGAGATCAAGGTACCTGAGGTGTTGGAATCTGAAGAGGCTACTATTAGCCTTGAGAGTAGTGAGACATTGACGACCAAGGGATAGCTCCGCCACGACACCGGTCTCGCTATCAAAGGCAACCCCAGCAAAGGAGTCAGCGTCTTTGGTCCAGGAGCTTATGTTTGCTCTAGTGTCCAATGTCCATTCGACCAAAGTAATCGAGTTTCCAAGTGAGGTCGCAGCTGAAAGATGGAAACTCATTCTTCAAAGCCAAGAGAATCTCCACTTGGTCGCGAGGGAAAGGGAATGGTAGAGTGTAAACTGAGTCGCTGGTCACAAAGACGCAACAGAAGAAACAAGTGATGAAGAAAACGGCCAAATGCCATGTCATCATCTGAAAGAAGGATTTTCAAACAAAAGGAATATTGGATTATGGAATTGCTTAAGTTTATTGATATGTGATACTCTGCTTATATGCACAGCCATTACAAGTGGAAAAGGAAAGATAATATACGAAGTAAATGAGTCCTAATTATACGCTAATCATGAGCTGTACACAGTCAATACTGTCTATCTTCCTACAAGGAAGGTTTTATGAAGAAGAAGAAATTGGTATGTATGAATTGGTTTTGCAGTCTCATTCTAAGTTTCTAACAATATATCATATGTAATGAAGATAAGAGTTGTTGAGTCAAATGACTCAAATTGTTTGACTTGGAGAAATTTTGAGTCCTCAGCATGTTTGTATGGACCACCATATATTTAATTCGACCAAGATCAACCAGTTAGACAAACTATATTTAATACAATTTTTTTTTTATGATAAAGGGTTTATATTTAATACAGTTTCTTCTCGTAATTTTTTCTCTGATTACACTTGGACGTGAATATTACGTCTATTTAACGTGTAGCAAGTAGCAACCACTATTTTTGTCAAACTTGAGTCTTCTGGATAATTGAGCCAATCGTTCAAGCTGGTCATGTACCAGTTTGTAACCATTGAACATGGCTTGAATTG
This sequence comes from Alliaria petiolata, assembly GCA_020283515.1. Lineage (NCBI taxonomy): Eukaryota > Viridiplantae > Streptophyta > Magnoliopsida > Brassicales > Brassicaceae > Alliaria > Alliaria petiolata. Next base: position 351,243,320 of record JAHZTW010000001.1, read on the forward strand.
AAAACTGTAAAAGTTTTCCACTACTTTCGATCCACACAGATCCGCTAAGACTTCTTGCCATGTTGGAGTGATTGTTTTTTTCATATCATATAATTATACACAGGAGGAGAGATGAAGAAGAAATGCATATATTGCTTAATAATTTATAACAACGATGTTTTTTTAGCAAATACTAATAATAATAATAATTGATAAGAATTTTTTTCTCAATAACTATAAAAAAAAACTTACAAACTAACCAATTTATCTTTTGATTATTCTATTAATTTTTATTTTATTTTAAAATAATCATAATTTATAACAATGGTAAGGACCAATCATAAGAGCTTGATTAGGCAATTGTGCAAGTCTTCCATTATGTAACGACCACATATTTAACAATGAAAACATTTTTTATTTTAAATTAAACACATAATAACTAATCAAACATATGATCGTTAACTCAAACATCTTATTGAATATGTAGAAATTAACTTTTAAGCTAAAATTTGAAATGCGTATTGAAATTCATTGTTGTTCACCAACTTTCAAAATATTATTTAAACAATTTTCTGAATAACTGAATTCGGTATATGATTGAACACAACAACTATAAACTTTCTCTTTCTTTAATCAAAAACAATTTTTTATTTTAAATTAAAAACAAAATAACTTATCAAATATATAATCGCTAACTCAATCACCTCATTGGATATGTTAAAATTAAATTTACCTAATTAGATATGTTAAAATTGAATTTGAAACTAAAACTTGAAATGCGTATTGAAACTCATTGTTGTTCACCAACTTTCAAAATATTATTAAAATTATTTTTGTTTTAATTGAATTCGGTATACGATTGAACTCAATAACTATAAGCTTTTTCTTTTTTTAATCGAAAATAATTTTTCATTTTAAACTGTAAACGAAATAACTTATCAAAAATATGATCGTCAACTCAAGCACCTCATTATATATGTCAAAATTAACTTTTAAGCTAAAACTTGATGTGATTGAAACTTGTTGTTCATCACCAACTTTCAAAGTATTATTGAAACTATTTTATGATTAACTGAATTCGGTATATATGATTGAACTCAACAACTATAAGTTTTCTCTTTTTTTATTCGAAAACATTTTTTCATTATATGATTGAATTCAGTATATGATTGAATTCAGTATATTATTTAAACTATTTTATGATTAACTGAATTTTGTATATGATTGAACTCAATACGCATTTCAAGTTTGAGGTTAAAAGTTAATTTTGACATATCTAATGAGCTGCTTGAGTTGCGCTCATATGTTTGATAACTATTTTGTTTTCAATTTAAAATAAAAATTTGTTTTCGATTAAAAAAAGAAAAAATTTATAGTTGTTGAGTTCATTCATATACCAAAATTGATGAACAATACCATATGTTTTAGATGTGGAGAGGAACTACCAACAACATCCCATGGGCTTATTCCAATGTCGTGTCTCACGTGAAATATGATCACTAGCACAATATTATCGTCAAAGCAATATTTTTCCTATGGGAAATTTGGAAATCCAAAGTTAACCTCTCTCATACAACTTCCAATGTTGTAGCCTCTTTCTTAGTCAGATCTGTCACAGATTTTCCATCCTAGCTAAAACATCATGCAAGTATCTATGTTATCTTGATACTTCTTGGTTAAATACAAATACCCCAATTGGAGTAGTTTAAATTATTATATAGTCTTCATGAGTCAAAATCACCCAATCTCATCAAAACATCTCATCCTTTGGCTAATGCCTAATATACATAATATTATTAGACACCACAAAATTTTTCAAATCCAGAAGCTAAGACTAAGAGCATCCACATTGATAGAGTTCTAACTGAGTATCTCATAATATAATAAAATTAAAAAAAAGGAGAGAGAGGGAGGATCGATCCTCATATGAGAAGCGATTCTCAGGCTTTGAGATATTCATTTAATAGTTATCACTTTATTATTGGTTGAAGTTGTTTTTTGATTTAAAAATTATTTTTTTTTATTTATGAGATACTATGAGGGTATTTCACTGATGTGGGTGCTCTAATAATCCAGCTATCAGTAGAGACCAAGATATTCAAGCTGATATACATGGAAAACAAATGTAATCTGTTCTTAATCGAGATTTAATCTCTTGGAGTCTTTTGTACTAAAAGCCTAATAATATAAAGAAAACTTGTATTGGTTTTCTTTAAATTTTTTAAAAAGTTGGTAGATAGAAAAAAAAAAGAAGACGACAAATTTCACTTTTATCTTCAACTTGTAAATTGGAAAATTAGAGCACATTTGAACGTTTATTAGACATTTTAATTTAGGTTCTGTTTAATGTTTTTAAAAAACGATTTTGGATTAGTCAAACCAAATCGTATCGTGATCGCCACCATAGAGCTTGTCTTTCACATAAGCTTTGACTTTGGGCACTTGAAGTTCAGCTTCGGGTTCATCAGAGTGAGAGTCAGAGTCAGTGAGTGTTGCGTCCTCCAAAAGTCCAATCACTGCAATGGTTTGTTGCTTCCCCCCATCTGACAGAAGATCAGTCTTCCTTCTCTTGAAAAAAAGACAAAGACAAGATCTTCTCAAACTTTCACTCACACAAGACAATGATAAAAGACACATCAAATTCTTACAACAATCACAACAAGACACAAGAAAACACACCTTAGCAAGATTACAAGGGGATAGTTTTTCCTCTTCTGCAATTTTGGGAATCCGTTTACCGTTCGCAGAGTCAATAGCCTTCTCCTGGAAAAAAAAGACAAGATCAAATTCAAATTCAACAGTTCTAAAAAAAAATCTAAACATGGGAGTTTTCTCAAACTTTCACTATACCTTAGCAAAGGAAAGATTACAAGAGGCTAGTTTTTTCTCTTCTGAAATTTTGGGAAGAAGTTTAACGTTATTAGACGTTTCCTCTGCTATTTTGGGAAGAAATTTAGCGTCCGCGAGTCTAGCATTCGCTAGCTAAAAGACAAGACCAAATTCTAATCAAATTATAGAGTTCTCAAACTTTCACACAAGACAATAATAAAAGTCAAGATCAAACAGTTTCTAACAATGATTTAGGTCGCTGGTTCGTTTCCGGCAGCTCAGACCAATTGTTAGAGATATAATCACGGCAAAGCAAAAGTAACTTAAAATAACATTTTATTGAAACTGAAAGAATAAGAACGTAACAATAAAATCTCCAAAGAGACTAGCTCTCTCTCCCTGAGAATAATTCTGATAATCCTCCAAAGCTCTCAATGTTTGGATGCCTCTCATAAATGAGGTTACATCCTTATTTATAGAAACATACTAACAAAGCACTTTAAGATGTAGAGATGAACTAGGAACCACATTTTTTTTTTTTTTTGGTACAAATTTTGAACTAGCAACCACATTCCATGGGCTTATTCCAATGTTGTGCCATATGATCATTAGCACAATATTATCGTCAAAGCAACTTCCAATGTTGCAGCCTCTTTCTTACTCAGATCCGTCACCGATTATCCACCCTAGCTAAGACATCATGCAAATATCTATCTTATCTTGATGCTTTTTGGTTAAATACAAATGCCCCAATTAGAGTAGCCTAAATTATTATATAGTCTTCAAGAGTCAAAAGCATCCAATCTCATCAAAACATCTCATCTTTTCGCTAATGACCAATATACATATGTTATTAGACACCACAAAAGATTTCAAATCCAAAAGATACTAAGCTATCAGCAGGGACCAATATATTAAAACTGATATACATGCAAAACAAATATGATCTCAATCAAGCTTTAATCTCTTAGACTGTCTACAATAGGGGTGTTGATAATTTTTTATCAACAGTTGAAGACATTACAACAGTGTGTTGAATAAAAGTTGTAAACCATGTGGTAAATTTTGTGTTGAAACTTATCAACGGTGTTGATAAAAATTGAATGGGACACTTGTCAAAATTTTAATGGTTAAACAATTTTATTTGATAAATAGAAAATAGATTATACACATGGAACACAGCGATTGGTCGTTCAGATTTTGGATTTTTCCCCCTTAATTATTTAACATCAATTATTTCATATAAATATTTGTATACCAAAATTCATCATTTTTCATACTCTATAAATAGAGACTTGTTTCATTTGATTTGGATACAGAAAAAACCGTCTTTTTTTACTAGCCTTCAATAACTTCTTTGTAACTCTTTATAAACCTTTTATAAACGTTTTATAAACCTTTAAGAGATTTTTATAACTTACAAACTTTTCTCTTCTTGTTTTCTTTTTACAACGTTTTTTTTACTTGGAAATTTCAAAAAAAAATTATATAAAATAAAAACGAAAACAAAAATTATTTTTAAAAATTTGTTAACTCTTATTTATATTAATTTAATTTCAATCGATAATTAATTTTTATTAATAGTATGTAATTACCAAAACAAATATAAAATAAAATAATGGATAGAGTGTTGTAATTTTGTTAAACAAAACCATTGTAGAGTATATAAAACTAGAACAGAACCCGCATATATGCGGGTTTTTAATAAAATATTTTAAATCTGTAACAATAAATTTAAAAAAAAATCGGATAATCTGTTAAAAAAACATTTACTTTTTTTTTTAACATTTCCAAATATATATGTTTTAATACTCTTATATTAATTAGGTTTATTTCTAATGCTTTATCTATTAATTATCCTATTTTTATCATAATTAGATTTATAATAATTAAAATCTAGATTAGGATCCGTGTATACCGAATTTATAATAATAAAATTTAAAACCCGTTAAAATATTTTTTAAAAGAAAATAGAAAGCAAAAATATGGGAAACAAATATATGAAAAACACAAAATAGAAACCTAAGAATTATTTATTTATTTTAATTCTCATTTATTTTTGATTAAAATATTCAAAACACAGAATCTGTTGCGGGTCCTAAGCAACATTAACCCTACTTCTCATATAGTTCACACACTGTCAACTATCTTTTTCTGTTCCGCTGCGTTAAAAACTTGGGTATGCAATTCGACTCCTTCGAGTATGTTAACGATCTCCCCATTAAATCTCTTCAAGCAAATAAAGTCTTTCTTTCTCTTCGCATTTCATCTCCCTTATATGATCTCTCTGCTGTCTAGAGAATTTATGCTTCTCAAAACTCGCATCAAAAGGCTCTCTACATGATTCTTGATATCCTCCTCCTCATTGAGCTTATCATCGTCTAATGTCATATCATTAGCATCTACAATTTTTTTTCCTCCTCCTCATTGAGCTTATCATCGTCTAATGCAATATCATTAGCATCTAGAATTTCTGAATTATTTTATTTATTTCTCTTTTAAAATTAACATTATTTTTCTTTTTCTTTTAAGATTAGTAGATTTTTTATTTATAATATATTTTAATCAAAACACGTGTTGAAATCTTATCGATTAACTTGGCAAGTGTCAAAATCATGTTAATTAGCAACTTTGATGCATATTTAAGTGGATGTTAAATTATAATTAGATACTAATATAATTTTTTGTTTACGCTTTAACTAATTAAATATTAATATAAATGTGTTTGAGATACTTTGTGAGACACAGCTAGCTCTCTTTCCGTCGCTGCCATGGCTTATGAATCAATCCCTAAAACGCAGCCTCCGCCACCGCAAACAGAGTCCCCATCCACTTCTACGCTGGTGAGCTCGTTCCCCGCTCTGCGATTATTGAGCAACCCAAACCATAAGCAGGAGCAGAGAAGAGATTCGAAGAGTGTCATAAGCGTCTCAAATCTTGTATTGGTCAGAGAGATGGCGGCCGCTCTGCGATTTTGGAGCAATCGTATCGCTCCCTCATCTCCGCTTCCCGAGGTTTTATTTTCAAATTTTGTTCATTATAACCCATTAGCTCTAGCTTTAGCCGTTCTGCAGAAGAACACGACGAGTTAGATTAATTCTCTCTGCTACAAATGTGAAATCAAAGTACAAACCTTTTAATACGCCCTTTTGCTAGCACTATGACTTTCGTGTCCGATGTTGTTTGTTCCTGCTCTAAATTTTGTATTTCTAGTTAGGATATCACGAAAGCTACTGTTCTAGAGTCTCCTGGCTAGAATTAGGATTTCTCAACCATTGTCAAAGCCATGTATATTCAGATTAGAAAACTTTAGCCCTCAAGGTAGAAGTTGGAGTTGACCTCATACCTAGTTTAAACAAAAGATGCCAATCTCTCAAGCATTAGAATGAAGTTTGTTGGAGTAATGATGATTTAGTTAGTAAAGCTTATACTTGCAGGTTGTACTAGCGCTTTAAACGCCTTGTGGCTGATCTTGTTCCTCGATATGCACTGCACTGCCCTACTGCTGTCCGAGATACCTTTTTCTTAATTGATGCCTTATTTCTTACAATTTGAGGAATTTTGTTTTGCAGAGGGGAGGTTTGTCAGTTAATTCCCGCAACTTTCAACGATTGTAAATTATGTGAACAAATTTAAAAACCCTGAATCATTTTGTCTTCCTGTGTCAATATAAACTCTTATGAAACTCACTCATTGTGGCAGCTCCAAGATTTCATATCATACTTGAAGCAAATAGATTGTGCGGGAGTGATAAAGATACCTGCAACAAGTCCCATATGGGCAAGGCATCTCTTTATCCTTCCCTACTCGCAATAGACATGTTCCTTGCTTTCGGTTTCCCCGTCTTCCTCTGAATGCTCCTTGATCGGTTTGGTTTTTCCCAAGGAACCAAATGCTCAGTGCTCGTGACATATACTGATGTATCCAGGGACAAAGAAGAGCAAATGAAAATCGTTTTTTGTGCTTAAGATGGTAGTTCTAAACCACTTTGTAAATGAACTCATTGGTTTATTGAGTTGAGAGATATTTAATCGAGATTGATGTGGCTAGAATTTCGACTGTATTTTTTTGTTTTAATCTCATGCAATGCAAATATGTGCTATTAGTATCATCATCTAAACATATATTCTCGGCGTAGCTTTCCCGCCAAGCAACCTTGCTTTTTCTTCTTCTACATACAACTAAGTGATGCAGATTCGTATAGAAGTTTGATCGGAACTTGGTATATCTCGTTGTAAAGCATCTTGTTATGGCTTATTTGGTTCACATATGTAAGCTCAATCCATGCATGCACCACGTCAAAATCATTGGAAGTTGCTCTTTGTGTGGTATGTTACTTGGAGAACAATCCAAGACAAGGGAAATTACTCAAGTAAGATACAAGTTTCAGATTGTATGAATTGTGTGATTCCGACAAGGCTAGTTTCCCCATCTCACAACGTTCTCATATTATTGGTTATTTTGTCCAATTTGGTACTTCACCGATGTAGTGAAAATCCATAAAACAACTTACTATTAATCGTTTTTTCGACTGGAGCTGAATTAATATGGCTCAAGAGGGTTATTCAGCGACTTGGATATCAAACATTCTGAAGCCATGCATAATGATATTCTGACACCAACACAGCTATTGACATTGGTGCAAATGTATATGGTTTTGATGAAAAAAAAATTTATTTCAATCCATTGTCACTTCATTCGGTATGAGATTTTGGCTGAAATATCATAGCATCCCATGTTGCTTAAATCGTTGCTATATAAACAAAGTAGGTTATATTTTAATATAGAAATTTAGATTTTTATGTGGAAATTTTAGATTTTATAGCACTTGAACGTCACATTTGAACCGGAATTAGCTAAAGCCTAACACTAAAATAGTCTTTTGAACAATAAAACTAATCATATTTAAGTTCAATATCCAAAAACGTTTCCGAATAAAAAATTTCCCACTGTTTTATATTTCGTGAACATTTTACTTTTATTTCAGTAAACACAATTTTTTAAAGCGATTGTTGTTGAGTCAAAAAGAAGGGTAATTGTTTTGGAACGCATATACACAAATTTTTGGCTTGACCAACAATAAGTTATTTATTTCTAGGAACAGTTGCAAATCAAAGTGGAGCCAATCATATTGTATATAATAAGATAAAATCAAGGGCGGCTTCGTTTCTCCGTGTAATAATACGCAGAAAGTCATTGAGAATTTGAGATATAATAATTTATAATAATTAAAAAAAGAAGAAAAGGTCAACTGATTGGGTTCTTGACTCATGAGATTGCAATGGAGGGACTTTCTTATGTGGTTCCTGAGACAAAAGGTCACACGAGGCTGCATTTTTAAGTAAATCTAACAATATAATTTTAATTGAAAAACGCTCATTATATAAAAATAAATCTTACTCATATTTCATATTATATAAACATACAAGTTGCCATAGTCAGAGGCTCAGAGCAACCCATAATGATTCAATATTTCAAAGTGTTCAAACAATGCGAGCCTAAAAGAAATCAACTTTATGTATATATACACATGTTTATAATTAGAACCTACATATATAAAAGGTAAGTTTGGTAATAGGTAAAGGTAGAATGAAAAATTAATAAAATAGTAATGATAAGTTTAAAATTAATTTTCTCTTCTGCGTAATATCGATTTTATCCTTCATACACATTAACGTGATAACGTGTTATAACGTTATAATGGAAAAGTAACAATGATTGTAACTCGTTATATCGTGATAATTTATTACATATCTTCATAATAATTATATTAATGTGATAAGATAGTAAATTTATACATAATTATATAATTTATACATATCATTAACTAATAATAATAATAAGCTGAACAAAATAAAATGATAATGGTACTTATAACGAGTTAAGATATTAAATATCTGAATAATAATTATATTAACGTGAAAATATGATAAATATAAAACTAATATTTATGTTAACATGTAATTTACACTAAATATTCACCAAATTAACTTGATAAAATTTAAAATAACAAGTTATACAGAATGAACCGATAATAATAATGTTGACGAGTTACGTGTTACATCAATTTGCAAATCGAAAATTTTAATAAAAGTTAGGGATATTTATGTCTTTTTGGGATGAACAGTAACAAAGAGAGAAAGATGAAAAGCTATCAGTTAATTTAGCAATCTTTTGTTACCAGATTTTGCAATTTCTCTATATAAAAGCCTTCTTCTTCTACACTAGTCTCTTCAAGTAAATTACATCTCTCTAGTTGAACCCAAAATGATGAGAACACCGATACTTGTGGCTATATGTCTAATGCTAGCTCTGAACATTGCTGCTGAAACTAAGGTACTCAGTCCTTTTCCTTTTGTGCTTAAATCAGTTCCTCTATGAGTTTAGTTCTTGCAAGAAGCTAAACTTGGTATGCTTTGTTTGATGATTTGATAGGTACACATAGTGTATCTTGGTGAGAGACAACACGGTGATCCAGACTCAGTCACCGAGTCTCATCAGCAGATGCTTTGGTCAATCCTCGGAAGGTAAGAATTTCTTAAATTAAAATTTAACTTTGACCAAAACCATATCCAAACTGCTAAACTCATTTTGCTCATTGTCACATCACAGCAAAGAAGCTGCACATGATTCAATGGTGTATAGTTATCGCCATGGCTTCTCAGCTTTCGCAGCCAAGCTAACCGATTCCCAAGTGAATCAACTCTCAGGTACTTACTTACTTATAATAACAAAGATTGATTGGGATTGGGATTGGGATTTGGGATTTGGGATTTGGGATTTGGGACAGTTCTTGTTTGATTTTTCACCATGGCTAAATGCAATCTTTATCTTGTGAAAACAGAGTTACCTGAAGTTGTTCATGTCATACGCGATAGATTCTACGAATTACAAACAACTAGGACTTGGGAATACTTGAAACATACTTCGAAACATCCAAAGAATCTCCTAAACCAAACCAACATGGGAGACAAAGTCATCATCGGCGTTGTTGACTCCGGTATTTTTCTAAACCGAATTCTTGCCTCTTAAACCATTTCTTGAATATGGCCAGAGTCTGAATCATTCAATGACAATGGTCTTGGACCAATACCAAAACGTTGGAAAGGAAGTTGCGAGTCAAAACAGAGTTTCAACGGCTCAACCGTTTGTAACAAAAAACTGATTGGCGCCAAATACTTCATCAGTGGCTTACTCGGCGGCGCTGATGAAAGCAACTGGAACACTACAGAGAATCCAGAATACGTCTCTCCAAGAGATTTCAACGGTCACGGGACACACGTGGCTGCAACCGCTGCTGGCTCATTTGTCCCGGACGCAAGCTACTTAGCTCTCGGTAGAGGAATCGCTAGAGGCGGGGCGCCTCGGGCGCGGGTAGCTATGTACAAGGCTTGTTGGCACTTAGACTCTATAGGAACAGCGACTTGTTCAGCTGTAGATATGTTGAAAGCCATAGACAAAGCGATTCACGACAGTGTAGACGTTTTGTCGATCTCGACATCGTTCCCGATTCCTCTGTTTCCGGAAGTTGACGCTAGAGACGCTATGGCGGTTGGAGCGTTTCACGCGGTTGCGAAAGGGATTCCGGTTGTGTGTTCCGGTGGTAACGCGGGTCCTGCTTCCCAAACCGTTACCAACACGGCTCCTTGGATCATTACAGTTGCTGCAACCACTCAAGATCTGTCTTTTCCCACACTTATTACACTTGGCAACAATGTTACAATTGTGGTAAGCTTTTTTACATTTGTCCAAAACAGAGCAAATATCCGTTCTTTCACAATCTTTGTTTAAAAATTCAAATTCTTGAAATTTTAGGGTCAAGCATTGTATCAAGGTCCAGATATGGATTTCACTGGTGTGGTTTAGCCTGAAGGTCCAGGAGCAAGCAATGAGACATTTTCTGGGTAAGTCTTAAGTCTCTTAAGTCTTCTCTCTGGTTTCCCATTTCCATCAAAGCTCGTGTGTTGTTTACTTGCAGAGTCTGTGAAGAAGTTTCGAAAAATCCAGCTCGAATAATAAAAGAAAAGATTGTCTTGTGCTTCACGAAATCGACGGATTATGGTACCGTGATCCAGGCTGCATCAGATGTATTTAACCTTGATGGCTACGGCGTGATCGTTGCGAGAAACNGAAGGTATTTGTTTCTTGACAAGTCTGTATTTCTTCCTCCATAGCTTCAGTCCAACCAGGGTGCTTGAGTGCAGCAACTACTGTTTTTGGGACTGCAGGAATCCCTTTCACAGAGACTAGAGCATATCGTGGATTTGGTTTGTGAATACCAGCTTTTCCTCTAGTAATCATGGAGTGAGAATTGTTTACCGCTTCAGCTTGTGCAGGTAATGGAGGAAAGTCAGCTTCTGTGAAGAGTGGAGTTTCTGCAGCTTCAGAGGTTTCCTCTGACGAAGTATTTGCAGTTTCTGGATTCACCATTTCTACATTAAGAGACAAAGCTGCAAGTGTAGAGGTTGAACTTTCGTGTGCAGCTGAAGCTTGAATGTTTCGAGCATGCAGAATTGCCGGTTCTTGAGGATAATTTTGTGGAGTCGATTCATTGTTTTCTTCAGTGGACTGAATCTTAGAGAACCAGGCTTGAAGCAATGAAGTCTTCGCTGGAGGCATAAAGTCCTTGTAGCTATCTGTGAAGGGAAACCTTGTCTCATCAAACAGAACATGTCGACTGATATATACCCGGCCAGTAGGAGGATGCAAGCAACGATAGCCTTTGTATTTCTCGTTGTATCCCACAAAGACACAGAGAAGGGATTTCGGATCGAATTTATTTTGTGCATATGGACTGAGGTATGGGTAGCAGGCACACCCAAATACTCGCAAGGCCGTGTATGCTGGAGCTTTACCATTTAACAGCTCAAAAGGACTCTTCTTCTGATCAAGAACAGAAGACGGTAGAAGGTTGGAGAGAAAATTCGCAGTGAAGATAACTTGGTAGAAAACCCTAATTACATGGGCTCTTGACATCGATTTCATGGGCTTCAATTGTTGGGCTTGTGCCTCTTATATGTAGGAGTTTCTAAACCAAGATAGATTATGCTCTATTGAGCTTTATTATTGAGATAGCAAATTTAGATAAAAGGGAAATAGCTCATTGAGCTTTCTTGTGCAAGAAAGGTAAAAGAGAAAGAGAACTTTAGGTTGTCTTCAAGAACACAAAGATGATTTCGATTAGATCATAAAGATAAGAAGAGAAGAGTTGTGTTTTGGCAACTCCAAAGTTGTTTACATTGATGCCTAAAATGACATATATATATGAATTAAAACTTGGTAGAAAACCCTAATTACATGGGCTCTTGACATGGATTTCATGGGCTTCAATTGTTGGGCTTGTGCCTCTTATACTCCCCCGCAAACTTGGCTTCGGGTGAAGCAAGATGTCAAGTTTGATTGCAAATGAATGTGGCTTGGCAAGAGAAGTAGTTGAAGAAGCAAGATAGTTGTGATGTAGTAGATGGCTCTTTTCACCATGGGGAACAATCATAAGTGTGAGATCTATTCAGGCCTATACTTGGAGAGTATCGCATGGCTCACTCAGAGGTTCTTTTGACTTGGAGAGCCCATAAAGCCCACTAAGTCCAAACCTGCAAAACCTGCAACAAACACAACGGTTATGTCTTCCAAAAACAGAACTCCAAGACGCACGAACACCTAAACACATGCTCACGCCATCTGACTAAACCCATGCTGTCTCCATCCCTCTCTAGTTAATATATATGTCCATGCTGTTGTGATTCCTCATGAATGTAATATATATGTAGTGACAATGTAGTTCTAAACGAATAATTGAAATAAACATGCAAATTTGATATCTCTCTTTTCTTCCTTCTCAGCTTAAAACTCTATTCTCTCTCTGCTTTCATGGTATCAGAGCCATGGAGGCTCCTGAATCTCAAGCTCTAACAATCAATCAGGTTGTTACCCTAAAGCTCAATGACACAAACTATCTTAGCTGGAAACTGCAATTTGAATATTTTCTCTCAAGCCAGATGCTTCTTGGCTTTGTTACTGGTGAAGCTCCTCGTCCTCCTTCTACCATCACGACAAGAAACGGAGACCAAGTAACCGCAACTCCGAATCCAGATTACCTGAAATGGATGCGCTCAGATCAACTAGTGATGGCCTGGCTGATTGGATCTCTGTCTGAGTCTGCTATAAAGTCCGTGTATGGTCTCAAAACCGCTCAAGAGGTATGGCTTTTTCTAGCACAAAAGTACAATCGTGTCTCTGCTACCAGAAAGCTAGACCTTCAACGTAGACTCCAATCAACTGCAAAAGGAAACAAACCTATGTCTGTCTATCTTTCTGAAATAGGTAGGGTCTGAGAAGATTTCATCTTGAGTTGTAATCTAGCTAATCCTTGATATTGATTCTGTATATCAAATGGTTGGCTTTGTAGGTCACCTGTCGCCAAGATTCAACCAACAAGAACGTTGGTTGGACTCCCCGTGGCTACAAAGGTTGCGACTTTCTCATCGAGAGGACCTAGTTCCATCTCTCCTGCAATTCTCAAGGTAAATTTGGACCTAGCTACTTGATTCTTTGTTTCTGATCAACCCTAAATTCTACTGATGCTCTGTTTTTGATAAACCCTAAACTCTACTAGTTTCTTTAAGCATAATTGTTTGCTTTATCAGTTAGATTAAGGTTTTGTATGTTCTAAATATAAGTGTATACAAGAACTATGTTCAAGAAAAACAACAAAAAAATGTTAGGATTTGTAAGTTTCATGTAGTTATTTTTTACTGTAGTTTCATCTGAATTCTTTTGATTAATCTGAGACTGATTGTTTTCTCTGACACAGCCTGATATTGCAGCACCTGGAGTAAACATACTCGCAGCTACTTCGCCAAACGATACATTCTACGACTGAGGATTCACTATGAAATCAGGAACATCGATGTCGACTCCTGTTGTTGCAGGAATCGTAGCACTCCATAAGTCTCTCCACCCTCATTGGTCTCCTGCCGCTATTAGATCCGCCATTGTCACTACAGGTTGGAGAACAGATCCGTCCGGTGAACCCATTTTCGCGGACGGGTCAAACCGCAAATTGGCTGATCCATTTGACTACGGAGGAGGCGTTGTGACTTGTGAACTCAGAGAAAGCCGTGAAACCCGGTCTTGTTTACGATATGGGAGTCAACGATTACGTTCTCTACTTGTGCTCTGTTGGTTACACGGATTCATCCATTACTAGACTCGTCCGCAAGAAGACGGTTTGTGCAAACCCTAAGCCTTCTGTTCTTGATCTCAACTTGCCTTCAATCACAATCCCAAATCTTGGAAAAGAAGTTACAATCACTAGAACTGTTACCAACGTTGGACCAGTAGATTCAGTTTATAAGGCTGTGATTGAGGCTCCGATGGGTGTTAACGTGACCGTGACACCGAATACATTCTGCATTCCTTTTTTTTTTTTTTAATTTCTTGTTTATTTTATCATTGTGTTTATGATTGATCTTATGTACGATCTGATGTTGACTATTCATGAAAGGAATTTCAAAACAAGATTATTATTCTCTTAAGGAGCTTAATGAGAAGAATAGAAAACTCTATTGAAATAGAAATAGCTCATAGAGATTTATAGTAAATAGAGGAAAAGAGAAGGAAAACTTAAATTGTCACCAAGAGCTTAGATGATTTTAGATTGATTTCATAAATGGTGAAGAAAGAGAATTGCTTTGTGGCAACTCTCACGGTTACAAACAATTGTCTCATAACAAGGATACTTATATACTAATGAACTTGCAAGGAACCCTAAACATATCAATTTCACTAGACCTGTTTCATTACAATGGGCTTGTGGATGATGATGGTTTAATAACTCATACCATATACTAAAAGCATATTTCTCTGTTTTCTTGGGAAAGAAGAAATCAAAATCGATAAGGAAAATTAATATGGAGAGAGATAAAAAAAATGCAGAGGGTTAGGTTTTACGGGAAAGTTTAGGGATTTTAAAAAATGTGGGAAACGGATATGGGGTACAAGAACAGTTTATTATCTTCAAATCAACTCATGGTGGTTGTGCTCGAAGAGTTTGTCCTGAAAGTTGAGGGACTATGGTTCAGAGTTTTCTATTGCAATTTCAATTATGGTTGGCCTCTGTGGATGTATTAAATGGAAAAAAAAAAATCCATCTCTTCCACAATCTAGGAGTGTTCAGCTAGACTTTCCTCCATTAAAAAAAAAAAAAAACCAATGCCCAGAAAGTCATTGAGATATAATAACTTATAATAAAAAGAAGAAGGTTTGCTTTAAAAAGAAGCAGGTCAACTGAATAAGTTGATCACTCTTGATATTGCAACGGAGAGACTTTCTTATGTAGTTCCTCTCATCTAAGGAGAGAAAGGGTCTTAAGAGGCTGCATTTTCAAATAAACTATAACAATACAGTTTTGATGAAAAATGTGCTCATTATATACAATCTTAGACTCATATATTCATATTATAATCATAATCAGAGCAACCCATCAGGATTCAATATTTCAAAGTTCAAACAATGTGAGCCTAAAAGAACTCAACTTTATGTACAAACATGAATATAACCTCTATATAAACCCTTCTTCTTCCACATGTATCTTCAAATAACATTACATTACATCTCTATAATGGAACCCAAAATGAAGAGAACAACCATTCTTGTGGCTATTTGTCTAATGCTTACTCTGAACATTGCTGCTGAGACGACTAAGGTACTATATTTTTTTTTGTATCCTAGATATGAATCTCTCTATTCAACCCCTTTCCTTTTGGTGTATAAAAATCATTATCTATGAGTTTAGTTCTTGCAAGAAGCTAAACTTGGTATGCCTTGTTTGATGATTTGATAGGTTCACATAGTATATCTGGGTGAGAGACAACACGATGACCCTGACTCAGCCACCGAGTCTCATCATCAGATGCTTTGGTCAATCCTCGGAAGGTAACAATTTATTAAATTAACAAAGTTTGACCAAAACCATATCCAAACTTTTAAACTCATTTTGCTTATTGTGACATCACAGCAAAGAAGCTGCATATGACTCAATGGTGTATAGTTATCGCCATGGCTTCTCAGCTTTCGCAGCCAAGCTAACCGATTCCCAAGTGAATCAACTCTCAGGTACTTACTTATAATAACAAAGATTGATTTATTGGCATTTGTGGACAGTTCTTGTTTGAATTTTTTCACCATGACTAAATGCAATCTTTATTTTGTGAAAACAGAGTTACCTGAAGTTGTTCATGTCATACGCGATCAAATCTACGAATTGCAGACAACTAGGACTTGGGATTACTTAAAACATACTTCAACACATCCAAAGAATCTCCTAAACCAAACTAACATGGGAGACAAAGTCATCATCGGCGTCGTTGACTCAGGTTTTTTTCTAAACCAAATTCTTGCCTCTTAAACCATTTCTTGAAAAGTTTCAAATTCGTTAAACCTGTTTTGTGTTAATAGGAATATGGCCAGAGTCTGAATCATTCAATGACAATGGTCTTGGACCAATACCAAAACGTTGGAAGGGAAGTTGCGAGTCAAAACAGAGTTTCAACGGCTCAACCGTTTGTAACAGAAAACTGATTGGCGCCAAATACTACGTCAGTGGCATACTCAACGGCGCGGATGAAAGCAACTGGAACACCACGGAGAATCCAGAATACGTCTCTCCTAGAGACTTCAACGGTCACGGGACCCACGTGGCTGCAACCGCTGCTGGTTCATTTGTCCCGGACGCAAGCTACTTAGCTCTCGGGAGAGGAATCGCTAGAGGCGGGGCGCCTAGAGCCCGGGTAGCTATGTACAAGGCTTGTTGGCACTTATCCTCTATAGGAACAGCGAGTTGTTCAGCTGCAGATCTGTTGAAAGCCATAGACGAAGCGATTCACGACGGTGTAGACGTTTTGTCGATCTCTCTTTCATCTCCTCCCCTGTTTCCTGAGGTCGACACTCGAAACCCTGTGGCGGTTGGAGCGTTTCACGCGGTTGCAAAGGGGATTCCTGTCGTGTGTTCCGCCGGTAACACGGGTCCTGCTTCTCAAACCGTTACTAATACGGCTCCTTGGATCATTACCGTTGCTGCAACCACTCAAGATCGGTCTTTTCCCACACTTATTACACTTGGCAACAATGTTACAATTGTGGTAAGCTTTACACTAGTCCAAAAACAGAGAAAATATCGGTTCGTTCACATCTTTGTTTAACCTTCAACTTCTTTGAATTTTAGGGTCAAGCAATGTATCAAGATGTAGATTTGGATTTCATCGGTCTGGTTTACCCTGAAGGTCCAGGAGCAAGCAATGAGACATTTTCCGGGTAATTTTCAAGTCTCTAGTCTTCTCTTTTGCAAGCACTATAAGAAAATTTCGTTGGAAATTTCCTATTAATATAAANTGCACATGATTCAATGGTGTATAGTTATCGCCATGGCTTCTCAGCTTTCGCAGCCAAGCTAACCGATTCCCAAGTGAATCAACTCTCAGGTACTTGCTTATAATAACAAATATTGATTTATTGGCATTTGCGGACAGTTCTTGTTTGATTTTTCACCATGACTAAATGCAATCTTTATTTTGTGAAAACAGAGTTACCTGAAGTTGTCCATGTCATACGCGATCAAATCTACGAATTGCAGACAACTAGGACTTGGGATTACTTAAAACATACTTCAACACATCCAAAAAATCTCCTAAACCAAACTAACATGGGAGACAAAGTCATCATCGGCGTCGTTGACTCCGGTATTTTTCTAAATCGAATTCTTGCCTCTTAAACCATTTCTTGAAAAGTTTCAAATTCGTTAAACTGGTTTTGTGTTAATAGGAGTATGGCCAGAGTCTGAATCATTCAATGACAATGGTCTTGGACCAATACCAAAACGTTGGAAAGGAAGTTGTGAGTCAAAACAGAGTTTCAACGGCTCAACCGTTTGTAACAGAAAACTGATTGGCGCCAAATACTTCGTCAGTGGCATACTCAACGGCGCGGATGAAAGCAACTGGAACACCACGGAGAATCCAGAATACGTCTCTCCAAGAGACTTCAACGGTCACGGGACACACGTGGCTGCAACCGCTGCTGGCTCATTTGTCCCGGACGCAAGCTACTTAGCTCTCGGTAGAGGAATCGCTAGAGGCGGGGCGCCTCGGGCCCGCGTAGCTATGTACAAGGCTTGTTGGCACTTATCCTCTACCGGAACAGCGAGTTGTTCGGCAGCAGATCTGTTGAAAGCAATGGACGAAGCGATTCATGACGGTGTAGACGTTTTGTCTATCTCTCTTTCATCTCCTCCCCTGTTTCCTGAGGTGGACACTCGAAACCCTGTGGCGGTTGGAGCGTTTCACGCGGTTGCAAAGGGGATTCCGGTCGTGTGTGCCGCGGGTAACACCGGTCCGGCTTCTCAAACCGTTACCAACACGGCTCCTTGGATCATTACCGTTGCTGCAACCACTCAAGACCGGTCTTTTCCCACACTTATTACACTTGGCAACAATGTTACCATTGTGGTAAGCTTTACACTAGTCCAAAAACAGAGAAAATATCTGTTCGTTCACATCTTTGTTTAACCTTCAACTTCTTTGAATTTTAGGGTCAAGCAATGTATCAAGATGTAGATGTGGATTTCATCGGTCTGGTTTACCCTGAAGGTCCAGGAGCAAGCAATGAGACATTTTCCGGGTAATTTTCAAGTTTGTCTAGGCTTTTGCAACCTTTCGGCAAAACTAGTGCGTTTGTCCCTCATGAGACCAAATCGTTTTTATATTCGCAGAGTCTGCGAAGAACTTTCCGAAAATCCAGCTCGTATAATAAAAGACAAAATTGTCTTGTGTTTCACAACATCGACGGATTATGGTACCGTGTTGAATGCTGCATCTAATGTACAAAAGCTTGGAGGCTATGGTGTGATCGTTGCAAGAAATCCGGGCCATCTGCTTGGTACTTGCGGCGCTGTCCCGTGTCTCGCTGTAGATTACGAACTCGGAACCGATATACTCTTCTACATACGCTCCACTAGGTATATTTATAAATATATACCTACATTTCTTCATGGAATTGTAACTCAATCCTTGATATTGATTTTGCAAATCAAATGGCTGGTTCTGTAGGTCACCTGTCGCCAAGATTCAACCTACAAGAACGTTGGTTGGACTCCCCGTGGCTACAAAGGTCGCGACTTTCTCATCAAGAGGACCTAGTTCCATCTCCCCCGCAATTCTCAAGGTACATTCAGATAAACCCTAAACTCTACTAGATTCTAGGTTTTTGATAAAACGTAAACTATAAACCCTAAAATCTACTAGATGTTATAAGTTAGCTTTAAGTTTTAATTATTGTCAATATATATGTAAAAAATAACTATTTTCAAGAAAACAATCAATAAAATGTAGTCGTAGGATTTGTGAGTTTCATGTAGTTACTTGTGACTGAAGTTTCATCTAGATTTTTTTTTTTACTAAATAGAACTAATGTTCTTCTGTTTTATCTTTTGCAACGCAGCCTGATATTGCAGCACCTGGAGTGAACATACTCGCAGCTACTTCTCCAAACGATGTATTCAACGACAAAGGATTCACTATGAAGTCAGGAACATCGATGTCGACTCCTATTGTGTCAGGAATTGTAGCACTCCTTAAGTCTTTACACCCTCATTGGTCTCCTGCCGCTATTAGATCCGCCATTGTCACTACAGCTTGGAGAACCGACCCATCCGGTGAACCCATTTTCGCAGACGGGTCAAACCGTAAATTAGCGGATCCATTTGACTACGGGGGAGGCGTTGTGAACTCAGAGCAAGCCGCGAAACCCGGTCTTGTTTACGATATGGGAGTCAACGATTACGTTCTCTACTTGTGCTCTGTTGGTTACACGGATTCATCTATTACTAGACTCGTCAGCAAGAAGACTATTTGTGCAAACCCTAGACCTTCTGTTATTGATCTCAATTTGCCTTCAATCACAATCCCAAACCTTGGAAAAGAAGTTACTATCACTAGAACTGTTACCAACGTTGGACCAGTAGGATCGGTTTACAAAGCTGTGATTGAGGCTCCGATGGGTGTTAAAGTGACCGTGACACCGAATACATTAGTGTTCAAAGGTAAGACCAAGAAGCTCTCGTTCAAGGTTCGTGTGTTGACAAACCACAGAGTGAACACTGGATAATACTTTGGAAGCTTGACATGGACTGACTCTCACCATAATGTGGTAATCCCTATGTCTGTCAGAACTCAGGTGTTGCAGCGTTATTACGACGAGAACTAATTTTTATTTATGCCTTCATATTCTGCATTCCTTTATTTGTGTTGATTTTTTTATTGTGTTTTGCTTTATTTTTTCTGTTGTCTTGTTTAAGTGTGTCATTGTTTTTATGATTGATTAATAATACGATTAATGTTGCTATTGAATTTTCATGCCATCTACTAAAAGAGTTTAGTGCTAAGTTTCTTGGGGAAGAAGAAATCAAATGATAAAGACAACATGACGTTGAGAGATCCAAACACTTATTATTTCTGTGGTTAATATTGTTATGGCAATGTTTTTTTTTGGAACAAGGAAAATGATATATCACCGCACCTCAACAACCAATCATTATTGTGTGTTGTTGTGTTAATGATTGATTAAGTAATACGATTAATGTTGCTATTGAATATTTCATTCATACCATCTACTACAAAATTATTCCTAGGTCTCTTGGGAAAGAAGAAATAAAAATATAAGGAAATTAATAAGAGAACAAAGTAATATTTCTCAAATCAACTTTTAAGTATTAATGCATTAGTCGCACAAACACACAAAGATCCATAAATCATCAGTTCTCATCATAGTAGTTTTGCAGAATCTGTGTTCTCACAGACACAGGAATAGTCACCTTATGTACAGAGTCGGTCCAAATCAAGCTTCCGAAGTAGTATCTAGTGTTGATTCTGTGTGTGGTCGAGACACGAACCGTGAAGGAGACGCTTTTAGTTTTGGAGTTAAACACCAGCGTCTCTGGCGTCACAGCCACTTGGATCCCAAGCGGAGGCTCGACCACGACTTTATAGACCGAATCAACCGGTCCAACGTTAGTGACTGTTCTAGTGAGAGTGACTTCTTTTTTGAGGTTTGGAATGGTGATTGAAGGCAAATTGACATCAAGAACCGAAGGTTTAGGGTTTGAACAGACTGTTACTTTTCCGACAAGCTGGGAGATTGATGATTCGTTGTAACCAGCAGAGCATAAGTAGAGAACATAGTCTTGTGGTCCCATGTCGTATATGAGACCTGGATCTGCAGCTTTCTCAGGGTTCACAAGGCCTCCACCGTAATCAAAAGGATCAGCTGCTTTGCGGTTCGAACTTTCTGCAGATATCTCCTCTCCGAATGGATCTGTTCTCCAAGCTGCAAAGTAAAAGAAGGATTATTGAGTTGAGGAAGGGTCAAAGTTTCTCTCGTTTGATCGGTTGTTTCTGTGTTTAGGAGAAGATAAGAAGAACCTGTAGTGACAATGGCTGATCTAAAAGCAGCAGGAGACCAATGAGGATGCAAAGCTTTGAGAAGTGCAATAACTCCTGATATTGCTGGAGTCGCCATCGATGTTCCTGAAAGCATAACATATCCACCGACATTGAAGCTGGCATTGGGAGATGTAGCAGCTAATATGCTCACTCCTGGTGCTGCTATGTCGGGCTGCATTGTGAAACAAGTTAGGGTTCGTACATACATATGATATTGCAAAAAAATCTGATGGTCAAAAAGTAAGGATTCGTCCATACTTTGAGAATCGCCGGAGAAATCGAGTTAGGCCCTCTTGATGAGAAAGTTGCTACCTTTGACCCAACAGGTTGTCCAACGAGTGTTCCTGATGGTTTTATCATCACAACAGGTGATCTGCAAACCACAATATCAGCAGAAACATTATCTCAGAGTCCAACAAGTGGTTTTCTTCCTTCTAATTCAGTGTTTCTTGGAGGGAAATGAAACAATTGTTATATACTTGTAAGAAGTGAAGATGGAGATTTGATAGTTTCATACCCATTGGAACGTATGTAGAAAAGTATATCGGTCCCAAGCTCGTAATCAATGGCGACACAGGGGAAATCATCTTTACATGGAGCGAGAGTGTACCCCGGGTATCTCGCGATGATCAGGCCAAGACCACCGGCTGCCTTCACGAAAGAAGCAGCTGTCGACACAGTGGAGTAAGCTCTTGAAGTTGTAAAACACAACACAACTTTCCCTGCCATTGTACGGTTTGGGTTGAGATTAAGGGACTCACAGACACTGCCAAAATTTCAAAGATTCATTAGGATATATATATATATATATCAGATAATGATGGTCTTAGCAAGAAAGAAGCTTAAGGTTTTGATATCATTAATTACCCACTAAAGCTCTCATTACTGTTCCCTATATCCCCTGGGTAAACCAAACTAGTGAAGCCAAGTTTTGGACCTGTGTAGATTGCTTGACCCTGAAGTAACCAAAAAAAAAAACAAAGGCTTGAATTGTGTTTTGTTGACTGAAAGAAAAAACATGTGTAGAGGAACTACTCTCATTTACCAATATCACACTGTTGTTCCCAAGTGTAATGGGTGTGGGAAAGGATCGGTCTAGAGTAGTTGCAGCCACTGTTATGATCCAAGGAGCCGTATTAACCACACTTTGAGTTGTTGGGCCAGCGTTACCTCCGGCACAAACAACTACAATGCCCTTTGCAACAGCATGGAAAGCTCCAGAAGCAAACCCATCACTCAGATCGGTTTCAGAACTCAGAGGAACTCTAGCACCGAGAGAGATTGACAGGACATCAACACCGTCATGCATAGCTTCGTCAATTGCTTTCAATATGTCAGAATATGAGCAAGTCACTCCGTCTAGCTCTTCTAGATGCCAACAAGCCTTGTACATTGCTATGCGAGCACAGGTGCACCACCTCTCAAGGTTCCTCCAGCGAGTCCCTTGTAGGTCACGTTAGGAACAAATGAACCACCCGCAGTAGAGGCGACGTGCGTGCCGTGGCCGTCAAAGTCTCTAGGGGAAATGTATTCAGGAGATTCTGTGGAGTTGAAATCTTTGTTTTCAGTAAGAAAGCCATTGATGAAGTACTTGGCTCCTATGAGCTTTCTGTTGCAATTTGTTGATTTGAAGTTTTGTCCTGGTTCACACTTTCCTTTCCAATGTCTTGGTACTGGTCCAACCCCATTTTCATTAAATGATTCAGACTCTGGCCACACTCCTACAAACCACACAAAACAACTAAGGAATCAAAAGCAAAATAAATCTACAATGGGATGAAAACTATTGTTTCAGACCTGTGTCAATAACTCCAATGATAACTTGATCACCCATGTTTGTATCATTTAAGAGATTCTTCGGATTGGAAGCAGAAAGGCCCAGGTAGTCCCAAGTCCGTGTTGTCGTGAGTTCTAAGTAACCATCCGGCATGACATGAACAACTTGAGGTGAATCTGATTGCAGAATAAAAGTGCATCAGCAATGGAAACAATCATCTGTTCTTTCTTAGACAATCAAAGCCACTTTTGAATGCTAAGAAGCAAAGACATGGTGTGACTTAAGACATCAATGAGTACCAGCGAGTTTCTTGGCTTGGGATTTGGTAAGCTTAGCCGCAAAGCCTGAGAAGCCATGTCGATAACTATAGACCATTGCGTCATGGGCATCTTCTTTACTGTGACACAAAAGCAAAACTCTTGGTAAGAGCTTGAGACATATGGTGAATATTAATCAAGAAGCTTTTTCTTTTGTACCTTCCAAGAAGTAACGACAACATCTGGTGATGAGATTCTGTGACAAGTTTCGGATCATCATGCTGCTTCTCACCCAGATACACTATATGAACCTATTTGATTATCATCAACAACACAACCAAAAGCTTGTCATAACCTATAAATATTTTCTCATTTTGCTGTCTGATAGAGAAGATACAATTTACCTTGCTCTCAGCACTAGATCGTGCGACATTCAAAACTATTATCAGACTTAGCACCAAAAGAACAGAAGATCTAAGATTCATTTTACCAAGCAAAAAAGAGTGTTTCATTTTTTCAATCTACATAAGGAAGCACAAGCATTTATATCGATGTCTCATTCCAAGAATGTTTTACATTTCTTGGAATGGTTCCTGGTCTTAAGTTCCCATATTCTAATCACACAAAAAACTAAAGTGTTTTAAAATCTGTACTAGGTCAACTAAATTCTAGTTTATAGGAAAGGTTCAAGTCAACACAATCAACAAGATTCGACAGAGACTACCAGCAAATAAAGACACCGTGACTACTCCTATGAGATGATAAAATTATAAAATTATAGGTTAGTGGTATTGCACTACTTGGTCACTCGTCGTCGATTAAACTTGTGCTCAAGACTCAAGAGAGAAGTCGACGCGGAATACATTCGAGACGGTTGCTTAAAACTCATGATAATCATTATTAACCCTTAAAAACAATTTATTAATTTAGTTATACATTTATTCAGCAAAAACAAGAATCATCAGTTCTCATCATAATAGTTTTGCAGGATCTGTGTTCTAACAGAGACAGGAATAGTCACGTTATACACAGAGTCTGTCCAAACCAAGCTTCCAAAGTAGAATCCAGTGTTGATTTTGTGTGTGGTCGAGACACGAACCGTAAAGGAGACACTTTTGGTTTTGGATTTAAACACTAGTGTCTCTGGTGTCACAACCACTCGAACCCCAAGCGGAGGCTCGACCACAACTTTGTAAACCGAATCAACCGGTCCAACATTAGTGACGGTTCTGGTGAGATAGACTTCATCTTTGAGGTTTGGGATAGTGATTGAAGGCAAATTGACATCAAGAACAGAAGGTCTTGGGTTTGAACAGATTGTTCTTTTACCGACAAGCTGAGAGATGGATGAGTCGTTGTAACCGGCGGAGCATAAGTAGAGAACGTAGTCTTCAGAGCCCATGTCGTAAATGAGACCTGGATCTGCAGCTTTCTCAGGGTTCACGAGGCCTCCACCGTAATCAAACGGACCAGCTACTTTGCGAGATGACCCTTCTGCAAAAATCTGCTCTCTGAATGGGTCTGTTTTCCAAGCTGCAAAGTAGAGAACACTTGCTGAGATCAGTGTGTTCTTGTTTATTGGTGGGAGTTTAAAGATTGATTTCAACATTATTAAGAACCTGTAGTGACAATAGCTTATCTAAAGGCAGCAGGAGACCAATTTGGATGCAAAGCTTTAAGAAGTGCAATAACTCCTGAAATAACTGGAGGTGCGATATATCATGGTTTTTACCCATTTTTGAACCATGATAGAAGTCTTTTTATAGAGTTTTTTGGTTTTTTTAGAGTCCTATTAGAGTCTTTACATGTTGGACTACGATTGGAGCATAATTGGAGATTTTGGAACCTTTTGGAGCATTCTGGAAGAAATTGCAAAGTGATGAAGTCAGAAACAGATTTACACGCAAGGTGTCGATCGACACCACTAGTGTCGATCGACACCAATTCAGCCGACCAAGTTTTGCGGACTTCAACCAGGAAAAGGAAATCAGAAGAAGTTTCAAGTATTTACAAGTTTGCCCCTGACGCGAGTTTGCCTATAAATATAGATTTTCAAGGCATTGTTTAGCCACCAACTATTATTCTTATTTTCTGTTTTGAGACTTAGAGAGAGATTTTTAGAGAGATTTTAGAGAGAGAAATTTGTCTCCTTCAGAGCAAATTCGGAACTCCTTTATTTCTATTGATTTCTTTTATGCAATCTTCTTTATTCATGATGTTTTCTTCATTCACCATGTCTGAGTAGTTTGCTAGTTAGGTTTAGGGTTTTTCAAGGGTGATTAATGAATTGTTAGGTCGAATTAAATTGTTAGGATAAAATCATTAGAGTTCTTCATCTGGATTTGTGTTTAATGCTTATTCTAGCTTCGCGACCTAGAATCTGATCTTAGGTTAATTAATAGATGCGAGAGTATTATTGATTGCCTGAACTAATGTTAGATGAGCAAAATACCTATTCGCAAAGAGATTTGGTTTAGGGTTTTGTGAACAATTGAACCTGAACTTTAATGCTTGTTTGAATTGTTAGAATTTGCAAAGAGATTTGGAATTCTAGGGTTTAGACATAGATAATCTTCGCAGCGAGAGTTGGTTGATTTTACATTAGTGTTTCGAGTTCAAGAACAGTTCTTCATAATTCCTAACATTCTGTCTAGACCTGCAATTTAGATCACCTGAGAATTTCCCTGAACCTAGCGCCTTAGTCTCCTGATTTTAAGAACCTATTTCGTGATACTCATTTATTTCTTTGCCTTGTTTTACTTTTATCTGATTTGATCTAGCATAATTTGAACCTAGAAACCATAGTGTAGCATCTACTTCCCTTGGGATTTCGATACCCCTTATACTACGATTGCTTTTGTTGTGCACTTGCAGTAGTTTTATTAGGGTAAAACCTGAGCCCTATCAAGTTTTTGGCGCCGTTGCCGGGGAAGTAATAGCTGCCTACGAAATCTAGTACTAGGATTTTGACTAGGTTTTGTTTTTAATTTTTGTTACTAATTTAGTTTCTTATCTTTGGTTTCAGGTGCATGCCTAGTACCAGAAGCAACAAGGAAGAGGAACTAGTCGCATTGAACCAAGAGTTTGGTCGTTTGGAACGTACGAACCGCAAATCTGCCCGAGCGTCGATCGACACAAATAGCATCGATCGACACTACAAGCATCGATCGACACCTTGCGCAGACTACAATGGCAGAGGCTATGGTTGTGGTACGCGACGCAGAAGGCAACCTATTCGACCTATAAGACAATAGAAGGAATGCTCTAGGACAGAGACTTGATGAGGCTGGCGCCGTCATCATTGAACCAGCGATACAAATCGCCCCTGCAGAAGCTGGACGTGGAAGAACACTTGGCGTGTACAACCGCCCAAACCAGTTCTATGCTAATAGAGCTGCGATCCGTCCTCCTGCATTCCAAAGGAATGACTTTGAGATGAAGCCTGCTTACTTCACATTGGTGGCTCAGCATCCCTTCCATGGTCTTCCTAATGAGCATCATATGGACCATATTGAGAGATTCGAAGATTTAGCTTCAAGCATCAAGGCCAATGGAGTGACCTACGACTATCTTTTCTGCAAGCTCTTCCCTTACTCGCTTGCTAGAGATGCATCCTACTGGCTGAAGCAA
Source organism: Alliaria petiolata (assembly GCA_020283515.1). Taxonomy (NCBI): domain Eukaryota; kingdom Viridiplantae; phylum Streptophyta; class Magnoliopsida; order Brassicales; family Brassicaceae; genus Alliaria; species Alliaria petiolata. The sequence continues at coordinate 351,270,286 of JAHZTW010000001.1, forward strand.
TTGGATCCAGGCTCACTAACCACTTGGGAAGAGACAAAGAATGCATTCTTATGCAATTTCTTTGATGACACGAGATCAGAAGAGCTGAGGACGAAGATCACTACATTCTCCCAAGGACCAACTGAAGCATTCAAAGCTTCTTGGGTGAGATTCAAGGCGTACCAGAGGGACTGTCCACACCACGGTTTCAGCGAACCGCAGCTCCTTGGTATCTTCTACCGCGGGATTGATTGGAGGTATCAGATGGCCTTAGACGCAACAAGCAATGGCAACTTCAACACCAGATACCCAGGAGACGCAATGGTGCTTATAGAGAATTTGGCCTCTTGCAACAGCACCAAGAACGCAGACTTCGAAAGAAGACAACACGCTGGAGTGAATGGAGGAAGCCAAATTGCTGAAGTCAACAGGAAGCTGGATCTCTTGGTGGGAAAGAAGCAAGTCCATTTTGCTAATGAAGTGGAGACTTTTGAGCCTGAGGAAGAAGAGGTTAATTTCATCAATGGTGCTGGTTTTCAAGGTCAAAGATTTGGCAATCAGCAAAGCTATGGTTCCTCTTACCAGAGGCCTTTTCAGAGCAACAGCTTCAACAGAACTTATGGTTCTTCTTCCTACCAGAAGCCACCTGCGCAAGACAACAAAATGGAAGCTATGTTTGAGCAAATCTTGGAAAGGCAGCAGAAGATGACAGTGGACTTCAATGGGAAGATTGATTCACTGTATCAAGACCTGAATGGAAAGATTGAGAGCATAAACTCTCACATGAAGAAGCTGGATGTTCAAGTTGCTCAAACCGCAGAAGCTGTTCATAGGCAAGAAGGTTTCCTTCCAGGGAAAACTGATACCAATCCGAGGCGCCATGTGAATGCCATCACAATTCAGAGTGGAAGAAGCCTTCAACCAATGCTAAAAAGGGGCCTGAATTCTGAAGAAATCGTGGAGTTTCATGCTGATGAAGAAGATGTTGAAGTTGCAGAGCAGGTGTCGATCGACACCACTGAGTGTCGATCGACACCAGTAGAGGAACTCAAGCAATCGGGCTCGATCGAAAAAAGCGTCTTCGACACAAGAAGCCAGTGTCGATCGACACCCTACCAAGACCTCGCTGGATCAACATGAACCTTCCAAACTTGAAGAGGAAAAGGTGTATAAACCAAAAATACCCTATCCCCTGCATCCCAGAAGATCTAAACAGGAGAGAGAGGAAGCTAGATGCAAGGAAATGATGAGTAAGCTGATGGTTGAGCTACCCTTAGTTGATGCGGTCCAACTTTCACCTGCACTAAGAAGATATGTCAAGAGAATGGTAGTCAATGGTATAAGCCCTGAGGAAGACGCATTACTTACCAAAGACATGAATGCAATTCTCTTGAACATAGTTCCAAGGAAGAAGAAGAAGGTGTGGGTTTCTGAACAAGTCAGTGTTGTGATTCAGAGGAGGATTCCAGAGAAGCTACCTGATCCAGGAAACTTTGTGCTAGATTGCTCAATCTCAACAGGAAGGTTTCCTCGTTCTCTCTGCGATCTAGGTTCAAGTATTAACTTGATATCATACTTTGTTGCTGTTAGACTTGGAATGACTGATTTCAAGCCAACCAGAATCTCACTTGTCCTAGCTGATCAATCAAAGAGATTCCCAGAAGGTGTCTTAGAAGATGTTCCCCTGAAGATTGAAGGCTGCATAATTCCCACAGACTTTGTGGTTTTGAAGTATGATGAAGAACCTGCAGATCCTCTTATTCTGGGAAGATCATTCTTGGCTACAGCTGGTGCCATCATTGATGTGAGAATAGGGAAAATGGAGCTTGATTTGGGTGACGTTATCATGAACTTTGACATGGACAAATTAAGAGGACCATCCACCATTGATGGTCAAGCTTTTTCAGTAGAGATGGTCGTGGAAGAAGGTCCAATCATGGAAAATTCGGAAGACATTACTGTTGGGTATGTCAAGGAGCTTGATACTGAAAAGCAAGAGGACAAGCTGGTTATTCAAGAGGCATTGGCTGAGAATTCTAAGAAAATTGTGGAACTTAAAGACTAGGGTGGAAATGATCATCTCTTCAGGACACCACATGAAGATGAGGGTCTACTCAATGCTAAGTTGATAGAGGACGACGTTTTTGTCATGCAAGCAAGGATTGCAGAGCTGAAGTGGAGAAAAAGTGCAGAGACTCGAGCTGCAAGCTTGGCGTCGATTGACACCACTAGTGTCGATCGACACACTTCGCGGTTCACACCAGAAGTCGCTTCCAATGCTGCAAGTCCATCATCTTTGGACAAACAAATGACTCCACATCCTTCAGCTCAAAAATCTCGAAGGAAGCAAAGGTACGCATTTCCTTGAATCAATTTCAAACCCCCTGATCTTGTCAATAAGAACTTTAGAGGTTCAAAAGCTGCTTCACACTTATGCAAGCCACGAGATTCTCGTAGAAGCCTTGGTATTGCCTTCTGCAGGAAGGCGAAGTGTGACGATTCTGCAGGAAGGCGAAGTGTCCCACCCGACAAGATGACCCACCCTGCTGTTGTTCCTCAATTCCTTGGGCGATTTCATGCAACTACTGCGTATACACCACCTTGGATGAGAAGACATTCGTCTGGGAAGCATTCGATGTCACCCTCTGATACACCAGACGTCTGAACCCCGACACAGTCAAGCTAATGACTGAAAAAGAGCGCTGAGTGGGAGGCAACCCACTGTTAGGTACGTTTTTCTTTTTATTTTGTTTTGCTTTTACTAAATATTAGTTTCAGTCAGTTGAAAAAAGGCGACATTGGACTCGAAATTGACCAGTGTCGATCGATACCCCTATTGTAGATTGACACCACGCGCAGACGAAGGTAAGTCTTCTATTTGGTCTTTTATGTTGTTTCTAATCCTTTTTTTAGCCAAATTCGGGCTTGATAACACTGGGGACAGTGTTGTTCAAGTCTGGGGGAGGTAGTTGCTAACATTGTGTTTTGTTTTGAGAGTCTGTTTTGAGTCAAAATTTTGTTTTATTGAGTCAAAACCAGTTGGAACTTTCAGTTTTTCTAGGAACTTAACCGCAGATTGTTGACACTTGAGGGACCATTGCTTTAGTAGTTGATTACAGGTCTTACTAAGTAGAAAGCTGCAAGTGGATCAATCTAACAGAGAGAGTCCAGGTCCCCTTATAAGAACTAGGTATGCGCAGAACTTGATTCCTCTTTCAATCTGAACAAATAGAAAAATTGCAGTCTCTCCTTGATCTTCCCTTGAGAAAAGAAAATAAAGAAAAAGAGTCTAAGGGGGTGATTGGTAAGAGCTGTAGAGACTTTTACTTTTTTTAAAAGTCTTTAAAGTCTATTTTTTATCAATCATACTTTAGCATTTTAAAAGTTTTAAAAGTCTTCCTATTTTTTCTCACAGTCATTTTTCACTTTTTTGCTCTTATAACATTATTTTTTTAAAAGCCAATAATTTATGACTTTTTATAAACAAAAAGTCACAACTCTTATTTTAAAAGCCAAAAGTTTTCACAGCAATTTTATTTTTAAAAGTCTAGAGTAAAAGTTACTACCAATCACCCCCTAAGTCTGGGAATAGTGCAATGAACCTCATGAGCCTGTCTCCTCACAAGGAACAATATTAGTGAGTGCTCTTGAACCTGTCTCCTCACAAGGAACAATATTAGTGAGTGCTCTTGAACCTGTCTCCTCACAAGGAACACAAGTAGAGAGTAGCACTATTTCCCGAGACTTCAAAATAATAAGATGAGTCAATGAAAAGATCTTAGAACACCCTGAAAATAGACAGCAGTTGACTAAGGGAAGAGAAAATAGGAGAGCTGTATGAAAAGAATATTGTTCAGGCACTAAGGAAGGGAAAGAATCAGAAAAGTTATGTGCAATACCACTGTTAGAGTTCGAAATTTTACCAAGAAAAGGATCTGGATTCGAACTGGGAGATTGCTAAGCTAGTGGTAAGTACACTGAACTTTCCTAAGGTTGGCTCTACTGCATGTGGATTCAAGAGTGTTAACAAGTTGTGGCGTTCTAAAGGATAGCTGGAAGTTTCTGTTTTCAAACTTCTACTTCAGTCTAAGTTTCTGTTTTGCTTGAGGGCAAGCAAAAGCTAAGTCTAGGGGAGTTGATATATCATGGTTTTTACCCATTTTTGGACCATGATATAAGTCTTTTTATAGAGTCTTTTGGTCTTTTTAGTGTCCTATTAGAGTCTTTATAGGTTGGACTACGATTGGAGCATAATTGGAGATTTTGGAACCTTTTGGAGCATTCTGGAAGAAGTTGCAAAGTGATGAAGTCAGAAGACAGATTTACACGCAAGGTGTCAGCCGACCAAGTTTTGCAGACTTCAACCAGGAAAAGGAAATCAGAAGAAGTTTCAAGTATTTACAAGTTTGCCCCAGACGCTAGATTGCCTATAAATATAGATTTTCAAGGCATTGCTTAGCCACCAACTATTATTCTTATTTTATGTTTTGAGACTTAGAGAGAGATTTTTAGAGAGATTTTAGAGAGAATAATTTGTCTCATTCAGAGCAAATTCGGAACTCCTTTATTTCTATTGATTTCTTTTATGCAATCTTCTTTATTCATGATGTTTTCTTCATTCACCATGTATGAGTAGTTTGCTAGTTAGGTTTAGGGTTTTTCAAGGGTGATTAATGAATTGTTAGGTCGAATTAAATTGTTAGGATAAAATCATTAGAGTTCTTCATCTGGATTTGTGTTTAATGCTTATTCTAGCTTCACGACCTAGAGTCTGATCTTAGGTTGATTAATAGATGCGAGAGTATTATTAATTGCCTGAACTAATGTTAGATGAGCAAAATACCTATTCGCAAAGAGATTTGGTTTAGGGTTTTGTGAACAATTGAACCTGATATTAATGCTTGTTTGAATTGATAGAATTTGCAAAGAGATTTGGAATTCTAGGGTTTAGACATAGATAATCTTCGCAGCGAGAGTTGGTTGATTTTATTGTTGTGTTTCGAGTTCTAGAACGGATCTTCATAATTCCTAACATTCTGTCTAGACCTGCAATTTAGATCACCTGAGAATTTCCCTGAACCTAGCGCCTTAGTCTCCTGATTTTAAGAACCTTAATTCGTGATTGCTCATTTATTTCCTGCTTTGTTTTACTCTCATTCTATTTTACCTAGCATAATCTGAATTTAGAAACCTTAGTGTAGCATCTACTTCCCTTGGGATTTCGATACCCCTTATACTACGATTGCTTTTGTTGTGCACTTGCAGTAGTTTTATTAGGGTAAAACCTGAGCCCTATCAAACTGCCATCGATGTTCCCGAAAGAATATCAAAACCACCAACACTGAAATTGGAATCGGGAGATGTAGCAGCTAATATGCTCACTCCCGGTGCCCCTATGTCTGGCTACATTGTGAAAAAAAAAATGAAGATTTTCTTGTGATCAAAACGTTCTGCTGCAAAATATCTGATAGGTCTGAAAAATTAGGATCAAGACCTACTTTGAGAATCGCTGGTGCAATTGAGTTAGGTCCTCTTGATGAGAAAGTTGCCACCTTTGTCCCTACAGGTTGTCCTACGAGTGTTCTAGAAGGTTGTATCCTCACAACAGGTGATCTGCAAACCAAATTCAAGCCAAAAAGACTCAGAAAGTTGGGTACTTTTTCTATGTTTCTCGGAGGGATTGCTACTTATTCATAGTTTCATACCGAGTGGAGCGTATGTAGAGAAGCACATCGGTCCCGAGCTCGTAATCAATGGCTACACAGGGGAAATCATCTCTACATGGATTGAGACTGTTACCTGGATTTCTTGCAATGATCACGCCAAGACCACCAGCTGCCTTCACAGAAGAGGCAGCTCTTGAAGTTGCGAAACACAACACAACTTTCCCTGCCATTGTACGGTTTGCGTTGAGATTAAGGATCTCACAGACACTGCAAAACGTTGAGATTAGCGTGATTCAGCAGAATGTCAGATAACTGAATCATGTTATTTCGTTGAACAGTCCACGTAACAAGAAGCCTGAAAAGTTTGATATTACCCGGTAAAGGTCTCATTGGTGTTCCATGGACCCTCTGCGTAAACCAAACTAGTGAAGCCAAGTTCTGGTCCTGTGTACAGTGCCTGACCCTGCATTAACAGTTGAAAAACTCATAGTGAGATTGTTCCAAGATTTAGATTGTGTTTCTTTGATTAAAGAAAAATAGCTGAAAAACAGAATCATTGTAGAGGAAAACACATCTACTCTGCTTTATACCAGTATCACTTTGTTGTTCCCAAGTGTAATAGGTGACCGATCCAGAGTGGTTGCAGCAACTGTTAATATCCAAGGAGCCGTGTTTCCCACGGTCTGAGCTGCTGGGCCAGAGTTACCACCCGAACAAGCAACTGGAATACCCTTTGCAACTGCATGGAATGCTCCGATAGCAATCCCGTTACGCAGATCGGTTTCAGGATACAGAGGAATTCTACGGCCGAGAGAGATTGATAGAACATCAACACCATCATGTATAGCCTCGTCAATTGCTTTCATGATGTCAGAAAACGAAAAAGTCACTCCGCCTAGCTCTGCCAGATACCAACAAGCCTTGTACATTGCTATTTGAGCACGAGGCGCACCGCCTCTCAAGGTTCCTCCAGCGAGGCCTTTGAAGCTAACGTTAGGAACAAAAGAACCGCCTGCAGTAGAGGCGACGTGCGTGCCGTGGCCGTCAAAGTCTCTAGCGGAAACGTAGTCAGGTGATTCTGTGGAGTAGAATCCTTCGTTTTCGGCAAGAAACCCGCTGATAAAGTACTTGGCTCCTATGAGCTTTCTATTGCAATTTGTTGATGTGAAGTTTTCTCCTGGTTCACACCTTCCTTTCCAATGGCTCGGTATTGGTCCAACCCCATTGTCGTTAAACGACTCAGACTCTGGCCACACTCCTAAAACCACTCAAAACAGCAAGTCACTGAGGCACTCAAATAAAGAAATCAAAAAGCAATATAAATCTACAATGTGATGAAAACTATTTCTGTATACCTGTGTCAATAACGCCAATGATAACTTGATCACCCATGTTCGTATCATTTAGAAGGTTCTTCGGATTGGCAGCAGAAAGGCCCAAGTAGTCCCAAGTCCTAGTTGTCGCAAGTTCATAGTAACCATCCGGTAGGGAATTCGGTCAATTTGTACCCGAACTAATAGAAGTGTAGCGGATTAATACCTCAACTATTTTGGTGTGCGAATTAGTACCCGAACTCTTAATAATTGGAATATTAATACCTGAACTTCGTGTTGTTTAACCAAAACCAACCTTGACCATTTTTCCGTTAGTCAACCTTTCAATTCCGTTAACGGAGATGAGTCACCCGCCACGTCAGATTTCCGTTGAAACCAAACGCGTAACAAACGAAAACGAGATTAAGATAGTTACCGAACCTCAACAAGTAATGATCTCAAAGTATCTGTCTATTTCCGGTGATTTACTTTGTATGTTCAATTCCGAAACTTGGAGCGAAATTGCCGTGGCTGATCTCGTAACAAACGAAAACGAGATTAAGATAGTTACCGAAATTGCCGTGGTTTTTAAAACTTCTGAAAGATTAGTTTCTTCTTCTACTACTAGTTGCAGAGATCTACATAAACTTATATGCGAAATCATTTTCGTAAAACAAAAATTTATGATCAATTGATTTTCTGACAGAGAGTGATGATTGCGATGCCTAGCGGGGAAGATGATTCCAAGCGGGCCCGAACATTTTATTGGGCTTATGTTTCTGATTTTAAGGCCCATTTAATGAGCCATTATTGGTTTACAAAACCATTTCGTACGGTTCGGTATTTTGGGTTCACAGTTTGTTTATTTTTTGTTTAGCCCCCACTGAGTTTTCATTACTCGATCGGCGCCAATATCTTTATGAAATTCAAATTGTGCCCTCTTCTTTAAGCGCGCGGTTAGAGTTAACCAATTTTTGAACATTGCGTAGAACCCACACAAAAAAAAAATTGTTTTATTAACACATAGGCAGGGAAGACAAGATTACTTATACAGTTTATTCAGCAAAAACAAGAATCATCAGTTCTCATCGTAGTAGTTTTGAAGAATCTGAGTTCTAACAGACACAGGAATAGTCACGTTGTTCATAGAGTTTCTCCAAATCAAGCTTCCAAAGTAGAATCCAGTGTTGATTTTGTGAGTGGTCGAGACTCGAACCGTAAAGGAGACACTTTTGATTTTGGAGTTGAACATTAGCCTTTCCGGAGTCACCGCGACTAGAACCCCAAGCGGAGGCTCGACCACGACTCTGTAGACCGAATCAACCGGTCCAACGTTAGTGACGGTTCTAGTAAGAGTGACTTCGTCTTTGAGGTTTGGAATAGTGATTGAAGGCAAATTGACATCAAGAACAGAAGGTCTTGGGTTTGAACAGATTGTTCTTTTACCGACAAGCTGAGAGATAGATGAGTCGTTGTAACCAGCGGAGCATAAGTAGAGAACGTAGTCTTCAGAGCCCATGTCGTAAATGAGACCTGGATCTGCAGCTTTCTCAGGGTTCACGAGGCCTCCACCGTAATCAAACGGATCAGCTACTTTGCGAGATGATCCTTCCGCAAAAATCTGTTCTCCGAATGGATCTGTTCTCCAAGCTGCAAAGCAAAGAACACTTAGTGAGATAAGTGTTTTATTGTTTTGATGTTGGCGTGAGTTTAAAGAGTGAGTTCAAGGTTTAAGAACCAGTAGTGACAATAGCTGATCTAAAGGCTGCAGGAGACCAATCAGGATGCAAAGCTTTGAGAAGTGCAATAACTCCCGAAACAACTGGAGCCGCCATAGATGTTCCCGTAAGCATATCGAATCCACCATCACTGAAATTGGAATCGGGAGATGTAGCAGCTAATATGCTCACTCCCGGTGCCCCTATGTCTGGCTGCATTGCCAAAAATAACGGATTTTCTTGAGATTCAGAACATAGGATGCAGAAAATCTGATGGGTCTGAAAAATTAGGACCAAGACCTACTTTGAGAATCGCTGGTGCAATCGAGTTAGGTCCTCTTGATGAGAAAGTTGCTACCTTTGTCCCCACAGGTTGTCCTACGAGTGTTCTTGAAGGTTGTATCTTCACAACAGGTGATCTGCAAAACCACAATTCCCGTAGAAACCTATTCTTAGATTCCAGCAAGCAGATTTTCCTTAAGTGTTTGAGATTAAAACTGATAGTTTCCATACCTAGTCGAACGTATGTACAAAAGTAAATCCGTCCCGAGCTCGTAATCAATGGCAACGCAGGGGAAATCATCTCTACATGGATTGAGATTGTAACCTGGATTTTTTGCGATGATCACGCCAAGACCACCGGCTGCCTTCACATAAGAGGCAGCTCTTGACACAACATTGAAAGTTGTGAAACACAGCACAACTTTCCCCGCCATTGTACGGTTTGGGTTGAGATTTAGGCTCTCACAGACACTGCAAAACGTTAGTAGATATTCAGCAAGATGTCAGATAACTGAGTTATTTCTTTGAACAAGAAGCTTGAATTTTGATATTACCCGCTAAAGGTCTCATTGTTGTTCCCTGGACCCTCTGTGTAAACCAAACTAGTGAAGCCAAGCTCCGGACCTGTGTACATTGCTTGACCCTGAAGTAACAGCGGAAACACACATAATGAGTTCCAAATAACTGGATTGTGTCTCGTTGATTTAGACGAAAAATAGCAGAAAAACAGAAACATTGCAGAGGAAAACACAACTACTCTGCTTTACCAGTATCATTTTGTTGTTCCCAAGTGTAATAGGTGTGGCAAAGGACCGATCCAGAGTGGTTGCAGCAACTGTTAATATCCAAGGAGCCGTGTTTACCACAGTCTGAGCTGCTGGGCCAGCGTTACCACCCGAACAAGCAACTGGAATACCCTTTGCAACTGCATGGAATGCTCCGATAGCAATCCCGTTACGCAGATCGGTTTCAGAATTCAGGGGAACTCGACCGCCTAGAGAGATTGACAGAACATCAACACCATCATGTATAGCCTCGTCAATTGCTCTCATGATGTCAGAATATGGACAAGTCACTGCGCCTCGCTCTGCCAGATACCAACAAGCCTTGTACATTGCTATGCGAGCACGAGGTGCACCGCCTCTCAAGGTTCCTCCAGCGAGACCCTTGTAGGTTACGTTAGGAACAAATGAACCAGCTGCAGTAGACGCTACGTGGGTGCCATGGCCGTCAAAGTCTCTAGCGGAAACGTAGTCAGGTGATTCTGTGGAGTTGAATCCTTCGTTTGCAGCAAGAAACCCGTTGATAAAGTACTTGGCTCCTATGAGCTTTCTATTGCAATTTGTTGGTTTGAAGTTTTCTCCTGGTTCACACCCTCCTTTCCAATGGCTCGGTATTGGTCCAACCCCATTGTCATTAAACGACACAGACTCTGGCCACACTCCTACAACCACACAAATCAACAAGTGTCATTGGAGCGCTACAACTAAGGAATCAAAAGCAAAATAAATCTACAATGGGATGAAAACTACTGCTGTATATACCTGTGTCAATAACGCCAATGATAACTTGATCACCCATGTTCGTATCATTTAGGAGATTCTTCGGATTAGCAGCAGAAAGGCCCAAGTAATCCCAAGTCCTAGTTGTCGCAAGTTCATAGTAACCATCCGGTATGACATGAACAACTTCAGGTGAATCTGTTTCCAAAATTTCATCAGCAATGATAACATTAAGCCCATATCATCAGTGTTTGAATGCTAAGAAGCCAAGACATGGTGTGACTAGGACATAAATGAGTACCGTACCGGCGAGTTTCTTGGCTTGTGACTCGGTAAGCTTGGCAGCAAAGCCAGAAAAGCCATGTCTGTAACTGTACACCATTGAACCATGTGCTTCCTCTTTACTGTGAGACAAAGATAAAACCTTTGGTAACAGCTTGAGACATATAAATGGAGTTGAATACTAATCAAGCAGCTTTGTTTTGTACCTTCCAAGAAGTGACGATAACATCTGGTGATGAGATTCTGTGACAAACTCAGGATCATCATGCTGCTTCTCACCCAGATACACTATATGAACCTATTTGATTATCATCACAACACAACCAAAAGTTTTGTCTTAACATTTTTATTTTTTCTTCTTTTTTTTTTATGTCTTGATCAAAGAAGTTACAATTTACCTTGCTCTCAGCACCAGCTTGTGCGACATTCGAAACTATTATCAGACTTAGCACCACAAGAATTGATGATCTGAAATTCATCATCACAAGCAAAAAAATCAAAGAGTGTTTCGTTAATTTAGGAATTGTACTTGGAAATTATTTGAGGAAAGCAAAGAGCATTTTATACAGAAACGTGATTTACTTTTCGAGCTTCTAGAGATTGAGACGAAAATTCAAGAAATTGAAACGTCTCGGTCAAGCTCATTGATTCTTTGTGTGGGAAATAATGCTTTGTTTTTCTTGGAATTTTCAACAAATTTGAAGAAGATAAGCAATGTTTGGAACAAACGCGATCAACAAACGAAAACGAGATTAAGATAGTTACCGAACCTCAACAAGTAATGATTTCAAAGTATCTGTCTATTTTCGATGCCGAAACTTGGAGCGAAATCGCCGTGGCTGACCATCACGCACGACGATGTCTAGGTTTTATAACTTTTGAAAGATTAGTTCTTCTTCTACTAGTTGCACAGATCTACTTAAATTATGGAAAATCATTTTCGTAAAACCAAAATTTACGATCTATTGATTTTCTGACTGAGAGAGTATCAGAGCATCTGCAATTTTCTGATGAACTGAAAAAAAAAAAAAGATGATTGCGATGCCTATCGGGGAAGATGATTCCATGCAGGCCCGAACATTTTATTGGGCTTATGTTTCAGATTTTAAGGCCCGTTTAATGAGCCAGTATTGGTTTACAAAACCATTTGGTACGGTTCGTTAGTTTCTATTACTCGATCGGCCAATATTTTTATGAAATTCGAATTGTGCCCTCTTCTTCAAGCGCGCGGTTAGAGTTAACCAAATTTTGAACATTGCGTAGAACCCAAAAAAACAAAAATTGTTTTATTAACACATAGGCAGGGAAGACAAGATTACTTATACAGTTTATTCAGCAAAAACAAGAATCATCAGTTCTCATCGTAGTAGTTTTGAAGAATCTGTGTTCTAACAGACACAGGAATAGTCACATTATGCACAGAGTTCCTCCAAATCAAGCTTCCAAAGTAGAAGCCAGTGTTGATTTTGTGTGAGGTCGAGACACGAACCTTGAAGGAGACGCTTTTGGTTTTGGAGTTGAACATTAGCCTTTCCGGCGTCACAGCCACCCGAACCCCAAGCGGAGGCTCGACCACGAGTCTGTAGACCGAATCAACCGGTCCAACGTTAGTGACGGTTCTGGTGAGAGTGACTTCGTCTTTGAGGTTTGGAATTGTGATTGAAGGCAAATTGACATCAAGAACAGAAGGTCTTGGGTTTGAACAGATTGTTCTTTTGCCGACAAGCTGAGAGATAGATGAGTCGTTGTAACCAGCGGAGCATAAGTAGAGAACGTAGTCTTCAGAGCCCATGTCGTATATAAGACCGGGATCTGCAGCTTTCTCAGGGTTCACAAGGCCTCCACCGTAATCAAACGGATCAGCTACTTTGCGAGATGATCCTTCTGCAAAAATCTGCTCTCCGAATGGGTCTGTTCTCCAAGCTGCAAAGTAAATAACACTTGCTGAGATCAGTGTGTTCTTATTTAAAAAATGATCTTGGAAGAAAATAAGAACCTGTAGTGACAATAGCTGATCTAAAGGCAGCAGGAGACCAATCAGGATGCAAAGCTTTAAGAAGTGAGACAACTCCCGAAACAACTGGAGCCGCCATCGATGTTCCCGCAAGAATATCGAATCCACCAGCACTAGAATTGGAATTTGGAGATGTAGCAGCTAATATGCTCACTCCCGGTGCCCCTATGTCTGGCTGCATTGCGAGAAAAAATGAAGATTTTCTTGTGATTCAAAACAATTGATGCAGAAAATCTGATGGATTTGGGCATACATACCTTCAAAATCGCTGGTGCAATCGAGTTAGGTCCTCTTGATGAGAAAGTTGCCACCTTTGTCCCCACAGGTTGTCCTACAAGTGTTCTAGAAGGTTGAATCTTCACAACAGGTGATCTGCAAACCAAAAGATTCAGAAAGTTGCCTGCTTTTTCTTACAATTCTATGTTTTTGGGAAGGAGTGCTACTTATTCATAGTTTCATACCGAGCGGAGCGTATGTAGAGAAGTACATCAGTCCCGAGCTCGTAATCAATGGCCACACAGGGGAAATCCTCTCTACATGGAGTCAGATTGTAACCTGGATTTCTTGCGATGATCAGGCCAAGACCACCGGCTGCCTTCACGTAAGAGGCAGCTCTCGATACAGCAGTGAAAAGTGTTGTTGTTGTGAAACACAGCACAACTTTCCCTGCCATTGTACGGTTTGGGTTGAGATTAAGGCGCTCACAGACACTGCAAAATGTTAGGTACATATTCAGAAGGATGTCAGATAAGTAACATGAACTGAATCATATTATTTCAGTGAACATTGAGCGTATGTCTTAACAAGAAGCTAGAAATTTGATTTTACCCGCTAAAGGTTTCATTGCTGCTCGCTGGATTCTCTGGGTAAACCAAACTAGTGAAGCCAAGTTCTGGACCTGTGTACAGTGCTTGACCCTGCATTAACAGTTGAGAAACTCATAACCAGACAATTCCAAGATTTGGATTGTGTTTTGCTTATTAAAGAAAAACACATCTACTCTGCTTTACCAGTATGACATTGTTGTTCCCAAGTGTAATAGGTGTGGCAAAGGACCGGTCCAGAGTGGTTGCAGCAACTGTTAAGACCCAAGGAGCCGTGTTTAACACGGTCTGAGCCGCTGGGCCAGAGTTCCCACCTGCGCAAACAACTATGATGCCCTTTGCTACCGCGTGGAACGCTCCAGTAGCAATCCTATCACGCAGATCAGTTTCAGGATACAGAGGAACTTGAGCACCGAGAGAGAGCGACAAAACATCGACACCATCATGCATAGCTTCATCCATTGCTTTCAAGATGTCAGAAGATGAACAAGCCACTGTACCTAGCCGTTCCAGATACCAACAAGCTTTGTATATGGCTATGCGAGAGCGCGGTGCGCCACCTCTCAAGGTTCCTCCAGCGAGTCCCTTGTAGCTCACATTGGGAACAAATGAACCACCCGCAATGGAGGCTACATGCGTGCCATGGCCAATAAAGTCTCTAGCGGAAACGTAGTCAGGTGATTCTGTGGAGTTGAATCCTTCGTTTTCAGCCAGAAACCCGTTGATAAAGTACTTGGCTCCTATGAGCTTTCTGTTGCAATTTGTTGATATGAAGCTTTCTCCTGGTTCACACCCTCCTTTCCAGTGGCTCGGTATTGGTCCAACCTCATTGTCGTTAAGCGATTCAGACTCTGGCCACACTCCTATAACCACTCAAAACAGCAATTCACTGAGACGTTACAATAAAGGATCCAAAAGTAACAAGAATTAGGATCTAATGAAAGCTACTTAAACCTGAGTCAATAAAGCCAATGGTAACTTGGTCACCCATGTTTGTATCATTTAGGAGATTGTTCGGATTGGCAACAGAAAGACCTAAGTAGTCCCAAGTCCGAGTTGTCGCGAGTTCGTAGAAACTATCCGGTATGACATGAACAACTTCAGGTGAATCTGTTTCCAAAATTCCATCAGCAAAAAAAAAAAACAATACTCAGCTTCTCTTGCTTAGACAATCAAAGTAATCTTAAGACTGTATCATCAGAATGCTAATAAGGCAAAGACATGGTGAGACTTAAGATAACAGAGAGCCAGTGAGTACCAGCAATTTTCTTGGCTTGTGACTCGGTAAGCTTGGCAGCGAAGCCTGAAAAGCCATGTTTGTAACTGTGCACCATTGAACCATGTGCTTCCACTTCACTGTGACACAAAGATAAAACCTTTGGTAACAGCTTGAGACAAATAAATGGAGTTGAATACTAATCAAGTAAGCTTTGTTTTGTACCTTCCAAGAAGTGAAGACAACATCTGGTGATGAGATTCTGTGACAAGTTTCGGATCATCATGCTGCTTCTCACCCAGATACACTATATGAACCTATTTGATTATCATCAACAACACAACCAAAAGGTTTGTCATAAACATTTTATTGGTTTCTCTTCTTTGTTGTCTTGATCAAAGAAGATTTTAACTTACCTTGCTCTTAGCACCGGCTCGTGCGACATTCAAAACTATTATCAGACTTAGCACCAAGAGAAGTGATGATCTGTAATTCATCATACCAAACAAAAAAGAGTGTTTCATTGATTTTTTCAATCTACTTATAAATTTATTTGAGGAAACAAAAAAGCATTTATATAGAAGCAGTTTCTTATCCTCCAAGAATGTTTTACATAAGTCACACAGAAAATAGTGTTTCGTTTTTTTTCAATCATTTGAGAAAGTAAACGCAATTTAATAAAGAAACGTGTTTAAGTTCTCATGGAACTAAATTAGATTGAGAACGAAAATTCAATCGGTCAAACTTAATTATTCTCTGTGTGGCCAATAATGTATCGTTTTCATGGAATTTTCAACAAATGTGAACAAGAAGATAGCAGCATTGTTTGGATTGGAGCAAATGCGAATCAATCAACAGAGGAAATGAGATTAAGATAGTGACTGAACCTCAATAAGTAATGATTTCAAAGTATCTGTTTGGCACCAGGAGAGAAATCGCCGTCACGAGTCACGACGGTGTCGAAGGCGGCGAGTAGGTTTTATAATTTCTGAGAGATTAATGTCTTCTGTTAATTCAAGAGATCTACTTAGCTTCTGTGGAAGCATTTTCGCAAAACAAAATTTATGATGTGTGAGGAAAAATTGAGATGTCTAACGCGGGGAAGGTGATTCGAAGCGGGCCAGAACATTTTATTGGGCTTTTATATATAAGATTTCAAGACCCCTTAATGAGCTATTGATCTATTTAGTTACTATTTTTGGCCTTTAAATTAGCAGTATTTACGTCTTTACTCCTCCCCAACCCCACCTTTGATACGTTTTTTAGTTGTCATCACTCGAACGTCGCCGATTTTCTTTTTTTTTGAAATTCGAAATGTGCCCTGAATGATTACCCACCCTGCTGTTATTTTTCAAAATCGACCATTTTGTTTGTTTGTTTAGAGCATTTTCAATGCAAAATTCATTTTTGAAGTTTTAAAGCTTGAGTTGGAAATGCTCTTAACACGTGTATTTCATATATCTAGAGAGGAAATAACACTTAAAGGTTGAAAACGCGTAATTTGGATAGTGGATTTAGCTCATTTTAACTCTAACTCTAAATATAAATTTGTATAATTGTAGTTAAATAACATTTAAAGGTTGAAAACCCAAATATATATTTTTAATTATTTGAATCTTTTTTTGTTTATATTTATTGTTATGATTTTTATAGTTACCTTAAATATTGTTTGCCAATTAGTTTTATAATATACTAGAATGGGACCCGCATATATGCGGGTTTTTAATAAAATATTTTTCTATTTTCTTTTTGTATTTTTTAAGAAAATAGAAAGCATAATCAGATCATTACTAATAAAAATATATGAAAAACATAAAATGGAAACCTAAAAATTATTTATATATTTTAATTTTCATTTATTTTCAATTAAAAGATTCAAAACACAGAATCTGTTTCGGATTCTAAGCAACATTAACCCTACTTTTTATATAGTTCACATACTTTATCAACTATTTTTTTTTTCCGCTCCCTTAAAACCTTGTGTATTTAATTTGAGTCATTCGAGTATGTTAAGGATATTTCCGTTAACTTTCTTCAAGCAAATAAAGTCTCTCTTTCTCTTCACATTCATCTCTCTTATATGATCTCTCTGCTCTCTAGAGAAGTTATGCTTCTTAAGACTCACATCAAAAGCCTATCTACGTGATTCTTGATATCCTCTTCCTCATTGATCTCATAATCGCCTAATGTCATATCATTAGCATCTAATTTTTTTTTTTTAACTGAAATATATCATACTTAAACTAATTTACTTTTTCTTTTTAATTTATTTATTTTTTGTTTCTCCCGTATATGTTCTCTATGCTTTCTATAGAAGTTATGTTTCTCAAGACTCGCATCAAAAGTTTATCTACATGATTCTTGCTATCATTGAGTTCATCATCGTCTAATGTCATATCATTAGCATCTCAAATTTATATTTTTTTAATTGAAATATATCCTAGTTAATCTATTTTATTTTTTGTTTTTGTTTTCTTTTTCTTATATTGAAATATATCCTTTTTATTTTCTTTTTCTTAAATTGAAATATATTCTAATTAGTTTTATTTTACTTTTATAATCTAAATGGATAAGTTTGACGTTTTTATTTTTTTAAACTGAACCTAACCAAACGGATAATCAAAATGGTTAAATCTTTTTTAACAATGAAAAACATATAAAAAACTTAAATGAATAACATAAAAGAAACTTATTATTTATTTTTTTGATTTATTTTTATAATTTTTTTAGTATTAGTAATTGATCATACGATTTCCTTAATTTAAATGAAAAACATAAACGAAACTTATTTTTCTTTCTCTTAATTTTCTTATTTACCTTTTCGATTTTTTATTTTTCTTTTGTTATTAGTAATCAAAAATGAAACTTATTTTTCTTTTCTATTTTTAATACCAATTTTTTGATTTTCCTTTTATTATTAGTAATTGATCATACACTTCCCTTAATTTAAATAAAAAACATAAAAAAAAAATTATTTTCCTTTTCTTAATTTTCTTATTCACTTTTCTGATTTTTTTTTTTTTCTATTTTTAATACTAATTTTTTTATTTTCCTTTTATTATTAGTAACTGATCATACAATTTCCTTAATTTAAATAAAAAACATAAAAAAAAAATTATTTTCCTTTTCTTAATTTTCTTATTTAATTTTCTGATTTTTTTTCCTTTTTGTATTATTAATCGATTTGTAAACATTATGTTAAAATCTAATTGGTTGAATGTTTTTTAACACATGTCTAAATCTTATCGATTAACTTGACACGTGTCACGATCATGTTAAAATCTAGATTTTGATTTGCGTATACGCAGATTTATTATAATAAATTTTAAAACCCGTTAAAATATTTTTTTAAGAAAATAGAAAACAACACCGGATCACTACTGAAAAAAATATATGAAAAACACAAAATCGAAACCTAAGAGTTATTTATTTATTTTAATTTTCATTTATTTTGAATTAAAATATTCAAAAGACAAAAACTGTTGGAGGTCCTAAGCAACATTAACTCTACTTCTCATATAGTTCACACACTTTTCAACTATTTTTTCTGTTACGCTGCGTTAAAAAATTAGGTATGCAATTCGAGTTCTTCGAGTATGTTAACGATCTCCCCATTAACTCTTTTCAAGCAAATAAAGTCTATATTTCTCTTCACATTCATCTCTCGTATATGATCTCTCTGCTCTCTAGAGAAGTTATGTTTCTCAAGACTCGAATCAAAAGTCTCCCTACATAATTTTTGATATCTTCCTCCTCATTGAGCTCATCATTGTTTAATATCATATCATTAGCATCTATAATTTTCTTTTATTAATTGAAATATATCCTAGTTAATCAAATATTTTTTTTTTTAATTTGCTTATTTGTTTCTTCCTTATATGATATTTTCTCTCTCTAGAGAAGTTATGTTTCTCAAGACTCGCATCAAAAGCCTCTCTATATGATTATTGATATTCTCTTATTGATATTCTCTTATTGATATTCTCCTCCTCATTGAGCTCATCATCGTTTTCTTTTTTTAATTGAAATATATCCTAGTTAATTATTTTTTTTTTAATTTACTTTTTTGTTTCTTCCTTATATGAGATTTTAGCTCTCTAAAAAGGTTATGCTTCTCAAGATTCGCATCAAAAACTTTTCTACATGATTCTTGATATCCTCCTCCACATTAAACTCATCATCGTCAAATGTCATATCATTAGCATCTAGAATTTCTTTTTTTTAATTGAAATATATCTTAGTTAATCTAATTTACTTTTTTGTTTTTATTTTCCTTTTTTAAAATAAAATAGATCATTTTGTTTTAATTTCTTTTTACTAAATTGAATATATCCTAGTTAATTTTATTTTACTTTTATAATCTTAATCGATAAATTGACATTTTTTGTTTAAAATTCCTTTTTCTTTAAAAATAATATTTTACCGAGACACCTCTCAAAATCTAAAGCGATAAACTTGACATGTGTTGAAATCTTATTGATTAACTTGTCACGTATCACAATCATATTAATTACTAACTTTGACGTTTATTTTTTATTTTTAGTAATATTGAAATATATTTCCTTTTATTTTATTTATTTTTATTTTTTAAATAATAGTATTTTTCTTTTTCTTTTAGGATTAGTATATTTTTTTCTTTATAATATATATCTTTCCTTTTATTTTATTTATTTTTCTTTTTAAAATAGTAGTATTTCCTTTTTCTTTTAGGATTAATATATTTTTTCTTTATAATATATTTTAATCAAAACACGTGTCAAAATCTCATCGATTAACTTGCCACGTGTCACGATCATGTTAATTAGCAACTTTGACGCATCCAACTTTATATAATAAGATTAGGAAATAAAATGTTTGGTAATTAGTTTAATATAATAATTTAAAAAGATTTTAAAAACCTAAGAAAAATTGTAGTGTTGACATATTAACAAAAATTAGCAAAAATGGCCTCGAATTGTTTTCCTTCTAATATATAATAGATTGAAATTTTTAAATCCTCATGGATAATTTACACGGTTGCTGATCCGGTAAATCAGAAGTATTATAATTTTATTTTAAATAAAGCTCCAGAAAACTTCTAATGAGTCATAATTTCCCCATTATTCAAAATTGTTCTTTCGGTTACCAATCGGTCCGATTTTGTCATCATTCGACCGTCACCGGTTCACGAACATGCAATCCACCACTCTTTTCGAAATTTCGAAATTGTGACCTGCACGATTGATTGCCCACTCCTTCGTCTATCTTCTAAATTGACTATAATACCCTTATTTCACCAAAATCTCATGATTCATTTCTCGTATCGATCTTGACATCCTTCGTGATTATATATGTTCCCTCTTTGATATGGCCAGACAAATAATTGAGATGCCACTGTTTGGTTTGTTCTTATTCTGACATTAGAAAATAACCATTAAATTGATTGAATGTTTTTATAAGTTACGTGTGTCACAGTACGAAAAAACCTATAACCACGAAATTAACACTAAAACCCAGCAAAAAAACTAGAACTTACGAAGGCTGTTATAGTATTGGTGGTAAAGATATCAAAACTGAAAGCAAACAAAAAATGATCGTGGGTGTATAAGTGTCATCATGCGTGGGTTCCATTTCCATCTATCGTCACTAATATTGGTTTTACTTTTGATAAACGAATGATGAAAATGTGAAATAAGCAGATGTCGTTAATTAGTAAAAGTACGAAAAGCAAAGTTTAGAGATCATCTAATCAAATTGTATTTGAGACGAAACCATGTAACATGATTCGTCATCCCTTATCCCTTGATGATAATATTCATTAATAAATGATCAAGACAATGCCCATGTCCATGAATAATATATGTAACATGTTTCTTCGGTTTAAAGTTATGTATGTACCTTAGCCGAAATGAGTATGAAACTTTATAATATAGTATTAATGTGCTTATCTGTAGATTCAACCCATAATCCCGTTAAATCGATGGGTAATGGTACTAATCATTATAATTTATTATTTTAATGAAGTTTGGTGGCACCCTCTCGTCTAAAGTTATTGATTAAAAAATTGCGATTCAAAACCTTGATCTATTTTCTGACTAATAACGTCGCGAGCCTCTTAAACTAATCTCACGCTCAGATTTTGTCTCATAGTACACTTTAATTTAGCTAGAAAAAGTGGGTAAGATCCACAACACTAAGCAAAGACTTTGCTGCAAAGTTATGGACATTTTATCTGTTTATGTATATATACGCAAACATTAAGTATATAGTATGGTTAGATTTTGTACGAATATAAGAGGAACCTAAAATGAAATTTAGATTACATAGATGAGAAAAAAATAGACAATTATCACCTAACTAGAGATCCGAAAGGACCCATTAAATCTTGGGCTACGTTTGAGATTGTACCTATATTTTATTTGTCCCGTGAATTAATAGAAATTTAGATCATAATTCGAACATTGAGCGCCGAGAAATTAAGTGTTGGTAAACTTCGTAAGTCGTAAATTCGTAATCGTACCACTGAGGAAGGATGGTCATAGGCTAGAAGAAAATCATTAATAGTTTTAATAATTATCAATTAGTATATAATTCACAAAAAGATCGTTTTAATTATAGTTTTTTAAAAACTGATTTCTTTTCATTTTAATAATTATCAATTATATAATACATATCACAAAAATCATTTAATAGTTTTAGAATTTCAATATAACTTTTGATAAGAAAAATGTTGATTGCTTTTGGTAGACAAAGTTGATTAAAAAAAAATCAATTAAAACAGAATTTAAAATTTTATTTGTTTTTGTACAAATTAAAAACATCATAGTTGTTTTTTTTTTCTTTCAAAAAAAAAAAGAAAGTTTGTGAAAAATGTCAAAACACTTATAAGATATAAAAAAAATTTATAGGATATGCAAAATAATATTACAGAAATTACCCCCACAAAATAGAGTTATCATTTATGTTAAGTAATTGGCAATTGCACTTGCAAGATAACCGTTGAAGAGAATCGAGAAATCACAAAGTTGGGGGGCAAATTTGGAAGTTAGTCTTTTGTCTTTGGACAGAACAGTGAAGCTGAGAATCACGCGACTCATCGCCAGCAAAAGCACAGAGATTTGAAAGAAAGAAAAATCCATTTTAGTGAAAAAGAACCGAAAAAAGAAAACTCTCCTTTTCTTGTTTTTTTTCTTAATGAAATTTAGCCTACTGCAAAATTGGGAGTGGTGAAAAAGATAGAAAAATAAAGAAAAGTAGGAATCAATTACAGACATTATTGGGTTTTCTTTTTTCCTCTTCCGAGAGAAGACGATGATGTCGTTGAGTTCACCTGTTCTTTTCTCTCGACAACCTTAAAAAGAAAGGAAGAAGCTTTCTCTCTTCTCTTGAGAGTTTTTGTTCTGAGAAGAAAGCGTTTCCCTTTTTTTTTAATCTATATAAAAAAAATGGGAATGGGAAGGCATCAGAAATCTGGAACTTCTGGAGTTTCAGCGAGATGGGTTTTTCTTCTCTGCATTTCTAGCTTCGTCCTCGGTGTTCTTGTTGTTAACAGGTTTTTTTATTCTCTCTCCCTCTCTCTCTCTCTCTCTCTCTCTCTCTCTCTCTCTCTCTCTCTCTCTCTCTCTCTCTCTCTTCAATGCTAATGCTGCGGAATCTTGTCTTGTTTCCGTGTGAACCAGCTCTTTTAGCTCGGTTGTTACTGTCAATGAAAATTTAGGGGATTTCGTTTTAGATATAGCGAAAAAAGTCTGCAACTTTGTCTTTCTATGTCTTCACATTGGTGAATCTGGAACATTCTGATTCAGAATTTTGCATAAAGTTGGTTATTCTAGTGGAAAGATTATGTTTTTTTCTTTCTCGGGGTTCTTCTTTAGCCTTGGTAGCTTTGGTTCCTATTACAAGTAGCCTTTTATTGGTTCTGTGCATAGAAGCTTGATCCTTTTGTCACAGTTAGGGAATTTCAGAAATTAGCCCTTTACCTGATGGTTACATTTGTTGGTCTGGCTTATTAATCTTTACACCTTTTCTTATATTTAGGATATTGGCAACTTCTGAGACCATAGATAGCAACGAGAGAGTTTCTTCATCTGACCATAATGATCAATCTAGATCACTACATCCTCTTGTTGATTGCGAGAGCAAGGCAAGTAACAATTAGACAAACATTTGTGTATATTCATAACTCCTTTTGTACCAAAGTTTTTATCTCACTTAATCTTAGTTCTGGCTTTGATTTCTTCTGTCCAGGAAGGAGACATTCTATCTCGAGTTTCGCATACTCATGATGTTATCAAGTAAAGTGCCTTTTTTGTCTCACTGAAACATGTTTTGATATTTAGAGATGGCTTTATACAGTTACTTGAATTGATTATGCATTCCCGTGTACAGGACATTAGACAAGACGATTTCGTCGCTTGAGGTAGAACTAGCAACAGCTCGAGCAGCAAGATCTGACGGTGGAGATGGATCTCCAGCTGTTGCAAAATCAGTAGCAGAGCAGTCGAATCAACGGCCTCGTATGTTCTTTGTGATGGGAATCATGACTGCTTTCAGTAGCAGGAAACGAAGAGACTCCATAAGAGGAACATGGCTTCCTAAAGGTTACTCAAGAAACAAACCTAGCTCTTGCTTTCTTTCAATAGCAGATGTAACAAAAGGTGTTAAAAGATTGTTGCTTTGTTCATTTCTTTTGCAGGAGATGAGTTGAAAAGATTAGAGACAGAGAAAGGAATCATTATGCGATTTGTCATCGGTCACAGGTACAATTTGAAACTGTCTTTTGGCTCTGAACATTGACTACATTGGCTGTTATTTGATATCATTAATGGTTCATAATAGCTCTTCTTCTGGGGGTGTCTTGGACCACACCATTGAAGCCGAGGAAGAACAGCACAAAGACTTCTTTCGCCTGGTAAATATTGCTCGCCCACATGCTTACATTTGCATCTGTTATTTTCGGTTTGTTGATCAAAAGTTTAAACGTTGCAGAATCACATAGAAGGCTATCATGAATTATCATCTAAAACCCAAATATACTTCTCATCTGCTGTTGCAAAATGGGACGCAGACTTCTACATCAAAGTGGACGATGATGTTCACGTAAATCTCGGTCAGTTAAACAAAACCATTTATTCCTTTCTTAATACTGTTCCAAGAAAAGCTCGATTAAAGTTTAGTTATCTATCATCCAGGAATGCTTGGTTCTACATTGGCTCGCCACAGATCAAAACCGCGAGTGTACATCGGTTGCATGAAGTCTGGACCTGTCCTAGCTCAAAAGTAAGCAACAAAGTCTGTCACAAGCTCATGTTTCTTACACAGATCTTTGACGTTTTTATCTCCGAATTTCGTGTTGCAGAGGAGTCAAATACCATGAACCAGAATATTGGAAGTTTGGTGAAGAAGGGAACAAGTACTTCAGACACGCTACTGGACAGATCTATGCCATCTCCAAAGATTTAGCAACTTATATCTCAGTAAACCGGTGAGCTCTCTCACCGATTTCAAACGAATCTATGCAAATCCCAAACGAGTATGTTTCACTCACCAATTTCACTAATGTCTTTTTCAGGCAACTACTTCACAAATATGCAAATGAAGATGTCTCTTTAGGATCTTGGTTCATTGGTCTCGATGTTGAACATATCGATGATAGAAGCCTCTGCTGCGGAACACCCTTAGGTAAAACATTGCACACAAACACAGAAACAATTCAAGATTCAAGAACCAAGTTTAAATGAATTGTGTGTGCAGATTGCGAGTGGAAGGGCCAAGCAGGAAACCCTTGCGCAGCATCGTTCGACTGGAGCTGCAGTGGAATCTGCAAATCTGTGGATAGAATGCCTGAAATACACCAACGTTGCGGAGAAGGCCAAGGAGCAATCTGGCACACCAGTTTCTAAACCATAAAAAGCTCTTTGAACAAGTCATGTATAGAGTTTCAGCTTCTTCTTATGGATGATTAGTGTAGGGTTATGATTATGATCATGATGATGATGTTCATGTTTAAAAATTACAGGGTTCATCTGAAGCCCCAATTTTTGCCTCGTAAATCCTAAACCCTTAAATTGATGTTGAAGGATTCTTGCAAAGTTTGGTTCTTTTTTTATTTGCTTTAGAGAGAATCAGAAAACAGAAACAAGAAAAAAGTCTTTTTATTTTTTAATATATATGTACATATTCAAGAATTAGAAAACGAAATTGACATAAACGGCAAAAACAGATGAATCAGTCACAAAGGATGATTCTGATTAAGAATTGGATTTTTCTCCCAAAATTGTATTCACAGTAAAAAGGAATCGAACAAAAGAAAAAAAGACTCGGCAAAATCTTGTTTTCTTGGTTGAATCAAGAACGAACAATGGTCTCGAAGCAATGAATCCCGTCGAGCTCCAGAGCAAACCTCGGTTGCTTCGTCGCCAAATTCGCAGCTTTTTCATCTTTCTTCAGCGAAGAC
This sequence comes from Alliaria petiolata, assembly GCA_020283515.1. NCBI lineage: Eukaryota > Viridiplantae > Streptophyta > Magnoliopsida > Brassicales > Brassicaceae > Alliaria > Alliaria petiolata. The sequence continues at coordinate 351,295,517 of JAHZTW010000001.1, forward strand.
GCGGCTTGACCGCCGCCGCCGCCGCCGGAAGAAGCAGCGTTGCGTTCGGAGCAGCGGAAGACGAAAGAATCAGCCGTGACTTTCTTCCCCATAATCTCTGCGCACATGGCGTCGAAGGCACTGAACATCGAATTCATTATCACGAGAATTGTGAGAGAGAGAGAGAGAGAGATGTTGAAATTGAAATTTTTTGTTGGGTTTTGATGAAGAATAAAAAAGAGAGGTTTGGTTTTTGTTTAAATAGAGATTGTCAAAGACGCGACGAAACTCGGCCGTGTTGGATAAGGAAAGCGAAAAATCCGAGTTGGATCCGAGTTCGTCCAAAGTTGAAATTTTCCATTTTTTTTCTTGTTTTCTAAGCGCGTGTTAACCCCACGCGCGTTGACCTATTTTTCTCAATTGGTTTTGCGTGAGATGTGCCAATTTGACAAATGACGAGCTTTAGAATTTTTGTTTAGGTTGGACTTTGTTGAACCTAATTTATCAAATCCAATTAATTAATGGTAATCCTTCAAACCTTATTATGGAACAGGTTTGTGTTTTATGTGATTTATTATGATTTTTTATTTGAAACAAAATATTTTCAAAAAAAATATTGTCGTTGGAGTATGTATTAAAGAATGTTCAAAATTCTAAATAACTTATCATTCGAGTATAATTTATTTGATTCATGAAAATTCTAATTATATAGAAATTAATGTTTCTTTTTTTTGTGTTCCCTTCGAAACAAATGTTTGGTTTGGTGTTGATTAGGTCATTTGTTTATATTAGGCAGACAAAAACAAAATTAGGCCATTTATTTGGTTTGAAGAAAAAATCAAAATAAAATTTACTTGTAAACCAACTTAGACCATCTCCGTTGGTACATAATTTAGTGAATCGCAATTCGCAGAATGTATTTGATGTTTACTTCCGGCCAGGTTTACAAGTTTAGACTTTATCAATGATTCGACTCCAACCTCATGATCGGTGTTAAAGAATTTTAACTACCTTTTTTGGGAGGAAAAGTGATTGATATAGGTTCTCTTTATTGACATGAAAACATGTTTCTTTAGTTAGTTTGGTTATTTGGAGAGTTAGGAACAAAACTGTTTTAAAACGATAGATCGAGGTTTTATAAATATTTTTATAGCTTGTCAGGGTTGGTATGCAAAGCCTTTTCTGATGCGAAACCGCTACGAGCACGGGTTCATGAAGATCAGTGTTTCACAAGTGTGACAGTGACAACTCTAAAATGCCATACATATGGTTTATCGAAGCTCGACAGTGATTTCAATGTCATGTATTGTTTTTATGGAATTATATACTTTGAAAAATCAAGCTTTATATATATAATAAGAGAAGTATTTTGTTGATTCATAATTATAATTTTGTATTGATAATTTGTTAAACAATGAACTTATATAGACAAAAAAAAAAAAAAAAGGAATATTGTTGAAAACAAGTTCGATTGGTCTAATAACTTATTGACCGTAAACTAAAACAATATAGAAACAACAAAAAAAAACTTTATAACAGTAAAACCATTTTCTAAAATAGAGAAAACAACCTCACTATATCAATAAGCTAAAGCTTCTAAACATTTTCTCAAATTATTCACCGATTTTTTTAACTCTATCACATCATATATATCAATTAAGACAAATACTATTGTGATCAATCGTAGTTCACGACTTATATATATGTCTCAAATGTCTAAGAAAATATGCAGCCTCTCAATGATTGTTGCTATGTTCATGATGATATTTTTGGTGCACAACTCTCAATCGAAGAAGGCAGTAGATAATTGCGTAAAGCAATGCCTCCCAAACTTTTGTATGAGACATCCAAGAATTACTCTAGAAATATGCAAGGTCGTTTGTGGAAATATATGCATTGATTCTAAAAGTAATGGGATGTTTGTTTTTTTTTTTTGTTTTTTTTACTGTAAAAACGGAGCTTAGATCGTTTCAGATGAGTTCAATGTGAATGCACGTGGATGCTTTTGTCGTTTTAGAGAATATTCTCTGTATTTTGTTCATCGCTTAGATGTAAAACCGTCTGACAACGATTAAGTACTTGCGAAAAATCAGAAACATCCGGATAAAAAGCAGAAGTGATAAGGATCACATTTCTAAAGGCGGCAAGGTGAAGACTATGAACTCTCGGATATGACCATCGCCAGCAGGCACTCTGATAATCCCATTATCGCTGATGTGAGTGCCCCCGTATTCTTGAAACTCCCAAAATAGTCTTCGATGATCATCCCAACCAACTCATATTAAGAGCATGGTGTGGTAGTGAGAAGGCTCCTCACTGTAAGGCTCTTCGCTGTTATAAAAGATGTCATCGATGTTCGAGGGCACTGTGGCTGCAACAGGAGATTCTATGAGACATTTCTCAAGCACTTTTTCAAAATGATAATGTGACCCATTAAAGTCATCAACCGTAAGGACTTTAATGGTACATACTTTGTATCTTTCTGAAGGAGTGGGCGGCGCTATTATAGAACCCTTATCGTCGAAAAAACACGAACCGAACTGGGACGCCTCAAAAAGTCGTATGTCAATGTGTTAAACTGTCCAAATATTGTGCCAACCTCTTCAAAGATACGATGAGCATCATGTAGCATAGGTATTGCACCACCTCTATTCAATTTTTTCTAGACAAAATGATGGTCAACCACTTTCTGTATGGAAATAAACTCGTCGAGTGGCAAACGCTCGGCCAGCTTAAGTTGTGACTCAAACTGTCTCACAAGGCTTATCGCCCAACAAATATTTTTAATTGGGTTAGAATAGGCGCAAGTATTGACGGACTAAATTTCCTTCAAGTGAAATACCACTTCAAAGCGATATAGATGTCATTTTCAACCAGTGAATTAGCTTCAACAACTAGTTGGGATCCTCCCATGTAACTTTCAAGCCTTCTCTTGCTCAAGTTATAAAAAAATATATATAATAATAATAAAAAAGTAATAGGAGGTTAAGTGTACAGAGCCGTGCCTTATGTGTTAGTAAAAAGGCATTTGCCTCAGTTTCACATTTTAGAGCCTCCTAAATTTTTGAAATTTGGCTTGTCAAACTGGTTTTAGGGGTAATCTTTCAGCTATAATAACCCAAGTTCGATACCTTGAGGGAATTATTATTTTTGTTTCTTAATATGGTTTTTAGGGAAAGGAAATTCAGATTCCAAATTGAAAAGAAATTTTAAATCACAAACCGAAAAGGAAATCTGATTCTCAAATAAAAAAAGGAACCATAACAAATTTTATAAGTTTTTCATAAATAACATTTTTTGGTTAGATTTTTTTATTAAAAAAAAACAGAAATCAAAAATCTAATTAGTTTCAGATTGGCTCTTCATATTTTGGATATTTTTCTTAGCTTCCATAGAAAAAAACTAGTTTAGAAACATAAATTATGGCAGTTTGGTGAACAATATTATTGAAAAATAAAAATTGTATTTTATTGTTTTAATTTATAGTTTTGTTTTAAGTATTATATGTTGTTTCGAAACTATGCTATTATTTATTATATTAAAAAAATAACTTTTAATTTTGCCTCAACCCCATAAGAACGCACGGCACTGTCAGTGTCCATTCAAATGGTAAGGAGATGATGGATCGTATTTGCTCATTTAAAGGTGTGAAGTGTTGAGGATACTAAACACGGATTGCGATATATATATGTATGTGTGTGTGTGGTATCTAATGTCAAAAAAAAATGCATAGACCTTGATCGTTGTGGCCATGCATCTTAGTACAGTAAGAAAGAAAAAACAAAGATATCATGTTTTGTTTTTGTGCAATTAGAAACTATCTATTAGAGTATGCTATTAATTTAAGGAAACTCTTGAGTTTAATAAGATTTTGTTAATTAATTAAAAATTAAATTCTCTAAAAAAATAAGTTTTGTGCAATATTAAACACACAACTTCGATTCATGTTACCATCAATCTCCCAAAACGTCAAAAGAGGAATAAATCTTCTACAGATGCCTCTTTAAAGTTCCGTCTGGTTAAAACAAAAATATGCAGGTGTGATGTGGGTTTGTAAGGGTGCTGGCTCATTTTTTTCTTCGTGGATAGTGCAACATTAACGTTATCGTCTTAGAGCATATTCAGTTTCACTCCAATTCCCACTAAAACTCTATTTTGAAGGAACAAAATTTCTAACTAGCATTTTCAACTCCAAATAGTAGAGTAATGAATAAGACTACTCTGTAGATTGGAGTAAAATCCTATCATTTACTTAGTTTTAGAGTTGAAATTGTTTTTATTATAGAATGATCCTTTGAGTTATAGATGTTTAATTATTTTGTTAATTAAATTTAATAAAAAATAATTTGAAACAAACTTTATTTTATAAAAAATATTTATCTACTTAATTAAATATTTAAAATGCATTGAGGACATATAAGTAATAAGAGGATAATTCTAAAAATTTAAAGTAAGTAGGATTATTTGTAAGTTTAAGAAATAAAAAGTAATACAAAAAATTAGCAATTAAGTTGAAAGGTAATATTTTTAACAAAAAAAAAGTTGAAAGATAATTTTTTTTTTAATAGGAAATGGAATAATGGGTCAAAGAAAAATCAAACTTCATTATAAAGTTACTCCATTAAAAATGATGTAATTAAGATATTGAAGATGCATAACGTAATAGATTGCAGTTACAGATGCTCTTAAACGATTACGCCATCCTGGTAGTGACTTTCTAGAGTTTATACTTTATACAGACTAAAATGTTTATAGAAATCATTGTTTAAATTTAGTCGCAGTTCAAACATAAATTATATTTCTTAGAATACTATTATTGACTTTTGAAAAGTCCTGTCATAGAGTTTAGCTAATACGAGTCAAACATAAACAAACCTAACTCATATAAATCAACTACAATATTTTAGTGAAATTTCATTTGAACAACAACTTTTGAAGAAACTTTTTACATCTTTAGCTCGATACATATTTGTAGGATTCACCATTAAAAATGGGAAATGGGAAGTGTGAATTGTGATTGATGATTGTTGATATATAAATCGGGTTTTGTTTAAATAGTTATGACGGTTTGTTTTTCAAGAATAGTGATCATGTTCACATACTACTTAACACTTGTACACCCAACCACCAACACCTTGGCAAGATTGAACTTTTATTTATGCGACGAATTCTACATTTGCGTGTTGCAGTTCTATTTCTATTCTTCTAATAATTAATTTGTGTATATGTTTTTTTTCTTCTCTCGACTAATTTGTGTGTATTTATAATATCCAAAAACATGTTGAATATATCGTGTTGTTTGGAATTTGCTTAGATGCCAAATTATTAAATTATCTTATAAAGACCCAAATAAAAAAAATGGAATAACCAACCATGAAACTACGCCATTTCATCAATTAGGGTATACCTAATCTCGCTTTTGGTTTGGTTTTAGTTTGGATTCGATTTGAAAGAATATGACTTGTCTGATTTGATGTATTATTCCCAAAAATCTGAAGTTTGAGCAAATTAAAACAAAGAAAATTAAAATTTGAAAGGTATTTCTGGTTCGATTTTAACCGGATCAAGAAGAAGAAAGACGAGCAAATAAATTATATATGTGTATAACCCCGATTTAATCGATCGATATTCCAAAACGTATTCACAATCACATGTTATAATGAATGAATAGAATAAAAAAATAACAACAAACACAGAAAAAAATTGTTTCTTGGATCTTGAGGTCAAGCAACAAGAACGGATCAATATAATAATAAAAAAAAATCAAGAACGGACTATTGTCTCGAAGCAGTGAAGGCCGTCAAGCTCCAGAGCGAACCTCGGAGTCTTCTGCACCATCTTATTGCTAGTACTTGCGTTTTCCTTCTTCTGCGTTTGCGTTTGCGGTGCGGCAGATTTGGCGGTGGCAGTAGCGGTGGCATTAAACGAAGAAGCCATAAGGTTCTTTCCCATAACCTCAGCGAAGAGGGCGTCGAAGGCACTGAACATCGAATTCATGATGGCAAAATCAAAGATAATAAAACAGAACAAGAGACTTTGAAGTTTCTGGAGATTTTAGAAATTTAGAAAGATGTTTGTGAGTTTTTTTTTATGATTTACAATGATGAATAGGTTTTTGCTTATATACACAACGAGACCGTGTTGAAAAAGAAAAGGAAAGTGTGAAGAATTTGGGTGGCTTTCTTCGAAAATCCAATTCCAAGTTGCTTCTTGGTCGCGTGAAACGCTACGCGCTTTGCGCGTTACATGAGATTTTTTTTTTTTTTGCCTTTTTTAAATGTTTCTGTCTTTTCGTGCGCGTGAAAAAACATGACCAATTTGCGAAACTTGCGAGACAGGACATGTCAGATGCTCACATGATAAAAGTCATTCACAAAGTAACTCACTTTTTTTCTTCCCGTATTTAATGGTAACTTCGAAATATTACGGATTTAATTGGTAACGCAAAATATTATACCGTTTTAGTAATTAGTAATCACAAAAGTAGTACAGAAAACGTTACTAATAATATTATATTCAGTTTTTTTATCGTTTTTTTACAACTGTTTTTTACAGTTTTCAACTATTTTATAAATACCTATCACTACAGCTTAACGCTAAAAGATTCAGTTTATCGTTAAAAATTATGTATCGTTTTAAGTTATCGGTCGAACCCTAAAAACAAATTATTAGTAATAATTTAATATAAAAAATCGTCGAAATTGTAAACCAAAGATGTGTTTTTTTTTTGGTCACACATAAACCAAAGATGTGTATATTCGTTTCTTTACGTGTAAATCTATAGTTGAAACTTAAAAAAGAAATAGCGGTGGCTTTCTTCATGAAAATAAAATTTTGATTAAATAAATTTTGAGAAGAGGTTAGAGCGTGGATAACACGCGATGAAGACGATGAAGCTGAATCAGACTAATCTTTGGGTCCAAGTTGGGTTGAATGTAGATAGAGATAGACAATGGAAGGTCGTTATTGAATCTTAAATTGTTGTGTTCTGTTTGAAAGTGGGTCCTCCTAATCACATACCTTTTCCTCCTCGTGTTTTAGGCATGTCGTAAGTCTCAAAATTCTTCTTCTTTTTTTTCGTCTTTTAAAATCGAAAGGAAAATAAAAATCTAAACTAAAAATATTCATGTAAATTTTTCATTTGTTGATCCAATAAATATTATACATTTCAACAAAAATGGACAATTTAGAAAACGTTTTCTTTGGGTTGACTGCCTACGGCTTCTCACCTATTGCTCAGCTTCCGCACAATTTTAAAAAATACATTAGATATATATAAGTATTTTTAAAATATATTATATATATTTTTAATAGTGTAGTTAAGCCTATTTGTATTTGTAAAGAAAACGTAGCATATTTATGCCTAGTTAATACATCTACTTCTCTTTTTGATCCCCTACAACAAACCCAATCCACTTCAGTTTTAGCATCAATAGGCTTTATGCCTAATCATGTAGTTAAGTCTAATTATCATTTTAAAAGAAACGTAGCATATTTGGCGTAGTTAATACTTATGCTTCTCCTTTTGATCTTCTGAAACAAACCCACTCCACCTAAATTTTAGCATCAAATATGCTTTGTGACTAATCAAGTAGTTAAGTCTAATTGTATTTGTAAAAGAAACGTAGCATGTATATATGGCACACTTGACTAAGTACAATTGTTATATTATGGTATATTAAAATATTTATCTTTTTTTTGTATTGCATCTTTAGTTATGAAAACTGTAAATAGATCCACTAGTAAGAATTAAACTTTTCATATAAAGAAAATAGTATTGACTGCCTATGTCTCCCTTTATTGTTCAGCTTCTGCCCGATTCCCCCCAAACTCTGAAGTTCTTGATTTCTCCCCCTAGACTTTCACATTTCATCATGTTCCCCCCCCAACTTTTTTTTTTGGACAATCAATGTTTGCTAAACGCGATTTCTGAGTTTTTGATTTCGCAGGTGGAATTGGGCATGAAAAAAGGTTTGGGGGGGGGGGGGGAAATGTCATTAAATGTGATAATCGAGGGGGGCAGAAATCAAGAGTTTCAGAGTTTGGAGAGAATTAGGCGGAAGGTGAACTATAGGGAGGGCCATAAGCAGTCAACCCTTTATCTTTTGTTAGTAGCTCATATGTGGCATTACACACCTTCTTCACTATTGACGATGCGTTGAGAGTCAAATTTAAAGGAAGAATTTCCCATCTCAAAATGTAAAGTATAAGCATCCATAGTTTTTGACTTAATTCAAATTTTAATTTTTATAAACTTGTACATTTACTTTTTTAACTAACAATATAGTTTGAATATATTATATATTCATAGCAATTTTTTATTTAGTTAACAATCATAATAATATTCTTTAATTAAATATAATTGAAGTTGTGTAGTGCCATCGTCACTGTTACAAACTTAATCCACTTAATTAAACCATACTTTGGATATTTATAATCCAAAATCCTATATTTTGTTTTCCATACTTTAAATGTTCACTCAATCACTAATCTCGTGTGTTTGTTGGTGGTCCTTCTCTAGCAAATTGATCAAGATGATATCGTATTCTATGATGCAGATCAAGATATTTTGTCCTGGTGGGATATCCGAAGTCAACTATATATTACTTTCCAATAAGCGGATGTGGAAAAGAAGGTTCATTCCTTGCACAATGAGTCAATACCTTTGTATTATGTGCATATTCATAGCAATTTTTTATTTAGTTAACAATCATAATAATATTCTTTAATTAAATATAATTGAAGTTGTGTAGTGCCATCGTCACTGTTACAAACTTAATCCACTTAATTAAACCATACTTTGGATATTTATAATCCAAAATCCTATATTTTGTTTTCCATACTTTAAATGTTCACTCAATCACTAATCTCGTGTGTTTGTTGGTGGTCCTTCTCTAGCAAATTGATCAAGATGATATCGTATTCTATGATGCAGATCAAGATATTTTGTCCTGGTGGGATATCCGAAGTCAACTATATATTACTTTCCAATAAGCGGATGTGGAAAAGAAGGTTCATTCCTTGCACAATGAGTCAATACCTTTGTATTATGTGCTCCATTTGGTACACCGACATATGTGTATATGAACTTCATATCAAAGTTACATATAGTAAGGACATTCATTGTAGGCTACCGTTTTCTACCTCTATATGCTTCTGCTGTTCGACTAGGAATGCGAATTGACTAGGAGGACGAACTAGGACATGAGTTCCATCAAGTGCTCCAATATAATCTTTAAATGGCCAATATTGATCATTCCTCAAAACAGCTCTTGTAAACTCACATTCTTCTGGTTTTAGTGTATCCAATGCAAACTTGAGGAGAACACTCAAAACGTCATCAAGTTTTCTTTTCAATGTATCCAATGATCGTTGATATCATAGTTTTATCTTGACCAACCACCTCAAGAAACATGGCAACAAATTCTTCAACGTAGACATTTTCAGACTCTTGTAATCCATATCGCCTAGTTAGCATCCTACATAAATCTTCAAATGTTCTTTGGTTAATTCGAAGTATATCATAACATTGTTAGTCTGATCCATGCATAAACAGTTGAACATGACGCCATCCTGCTCCTCGATCTATTCTATGACTCAGTCTCTTAATAGTAAGCAAATCAAACAAATCAAGTTCATCATCATCATCATAATCATCCAATAACCATCTTCTAAACATCTACAAATAATATTTGAAAAAACTAAAAAGTTATACGTGCACAAAGTGAAGACATTTTCAAGAACACATGAGACGAAGTTGTGTGAAGACATAAACAAAGTTATAAACCAAAATTATATATATAAGGCTGAATCATAATCAAAAATACTAAAAAATTCATCATCAATAGATAAACAAAAGTATTAGACCATCAACAAAAAAACTTAAACAAAAGTCAATCATAGAGTTTTCTTCCGGTTCTATGCTTTAAGTAGTTAATCTTATCTTCGACACTAGAAACACTACAAAACTTTTGCGATTCGCTTCATTAGCTAGAAGATGATGATCAATTGAGACCACTTCCTCACTCCATGCAATTCATTAAGTATCTCTACTACACACTCAACAGTAGAAGCATATTCACGCTCACAATATTCCAATATTTATTCCGCTATATTATTTTTCTGCGCAAGAATTGTACTGTGTGCAATAGAAGTCTCTATAACTACATCTTTCTCTTTACACCTTCTTTTTGTTCTTGAATTTCTAGCTTGAGTTTGTGTCTCTACAGTTTTGGTTTATGTCTCTACAGCTTGGGTTTGTGTCTCTGGCACTGGCATATATGTATCAACATAATCAGCTTCATCCTCATTATCTCCATCTACTCTATAATTTAAAGTAGCTTCTCCTTATTGAGCACTCCATCATTCTGCTCCAGTCACAGTAATAGCACAAAATTCCCCTTCAAACACATCTATATTAGTAATCAACTTTTCTGTATTTTCTATCACCATACCATTCCTATATTACAAAAATAAACAAGAAGTATTAGCCAAACTAAAAGGACTAAACCAGCTAACTAAAACAAGTTTATGTCCTAACTCTAAACCAGTTTATGTCAAATGAGTACTCAACAAGAAAATTTCAGAACCTAATAAAACCGATTAGAAATTAATCAAATTGGTGAACGATCAGCAAAACCAGATGAGAAAACTGTCCATTTAAAGACTTATGCAATCATCAAACACTAAAAAGATGAAATGTGTATATGAGAAAGGAACTTTTATTTAACGATATACGTTCCTCCCACCAATGATCACACATTTCCAATCTTCCCACAACATCATATCCAAGTCCAGTTCTATTGTGAGTTAACCTCTTGAATTTGACGTATGCTTTTCAACTACAATCATACTTGTTTTTGTATTTTTTTTCCGTTGGAGGAGTTCCTTCCCAAATATGTTTTCAAACTTCTTTATAATGAAGTTTTTCCTAGTTTGATTCATTCCAAACTTCACTTTGTTGCTTTTTTTCTCATCCGCATAGAGATGAAAAAAATACCACATTCTTCATCGGTCCAATTCTGTAGAACAATTCATAAAATCAGTTACAAGATTAGCCAATATATAACCCATAAATTACTTACATCCATAGCCATGTTTCTTGTTTATCTTTGATCCTTGTTCAAAATCTTGTGGAGCAATCCTAAAAGAAATTCAGTGACAAATACAACGTTAATTATCTTCATATCACATTCGATTAAAATAAGCAGCACAAATTCCAAATTTATATTGGCCAATACGCACATCTGAGAAGTTCAGCTACCGAACAGCCCTAGAGTGAAAATAAAGAAGCGTATGTGCCAATATATTGCACCAATTAAGTACCCTTTTTCGATTTGTTCCTTGCATCTATAAGAATTAAAACTTTGGTCGGTGAGAAGAGGGAGGAAGATATGACCGGAGTCTCCGATTCGGTCCGGTTCGGCTACTTGATCTCGGAGTGCGATGCGATTTTCATCCATAGCTCCCCTGAATTTGAATCAGAGTGGCTTGGTTTACTTAGAGATTGTGTCGAAAACCGGTTTTTCCTACCGGGTTTTTGCAGACCGGTTCTGAAGATGAAGTTAGAGGAGATAGAGATAGAACATGGGTTGGTGTAAAGAAGTGGCTTGGCAAGCAGCTAGTCAACTCAATGGTCTACGTCGCACTAGGTACCAAGGTGAGACTTCGTCCAGCGGAACTCGCCGAGCTGGCTCATGGGCTGGAGAAATCAGAGGTGCCTTTCTTTTGGGTTCTAAGAAATGGCTCACAGATTCGGACGGGTTCGAGGAACGAGTTGAAGGACGTGGCGTTGTTCATGTTGGGTGGGTTCCTCAGGTCAAAATACTGAGTCACGACTCTGTTGGGATCTCACCATCAGCTTTGATTCAATCTAAAAAAGAGAAAGCACAAATCGAAGAAGGTTGTGCAATTGTAGAGATGAGCTTAAGGAGAAATGGAAATTTTGAAGAAGACAGGAAGAAGAAGAAGTCACGTGACAAATTGAAAAAATGACTAATATGCAACTAGGAAATTTATCATTATGTTTTAGTAAAATTAGCAATTCATTATATTTCCTTTTTACGGTTTTAAGAATAATTTCCTAAATGTAAGCTATACAGAGATAAAAACCATCAATAATATTACGAGCTTTCTGAATTCTAAATTGAGTTTCTTCTTCTTCTATTATGAGAGCAAATTTCCATTTTTTGTTTCTTAATCACAAATTTCAATATGGTATTAGAGTTAAAGTTGATACGGTGAAGATCCTAGCAACCTAAAACATCAAGATTCAATCTCACGAAGCCACAAAAAAAACCACAAGAAACTACAAATAACCAAAGAGAATCAATCACAAAAATCTCAAGAAAAGATGCAGCAAAATACAACAGAAATTATTCATGTGTTTGACGGGAAAAGTTTCAGTCTATAGATCAAAAGGATAAAAACAATACTAAGGTCTAGATCTCTATGGACTATTGTCTCAGAAAGAATTACAGAAGCACCAAAAATAAGTACAATACCCACGAAGGAAGAACTTAAAGCGGTAAGAGAGTGGGAAGAGTTAGAAGTTAAAGATCAGCTTGCCTTACAACTAATTCACAGTGCCTTGAGCGAAGAAATTCTCGGAGGAAGAGTCTCTGATGAAGAATCGGCCAAAGCAGCTTGGGATCTTTTGCATACAGAATACGAAGGATATTCAAAAACATCACAAATTAAACTACATAGACTAAGAGCAACTTTCTGGAGTGAAAAGCAGAAAGAGAAAGAAAATTAAAGGTGTTTATGAAGAAGATTATGGAACTAAACAATGAGATGAAATCATATAGAGATAGCATGCCTGAAGAATATTTTGTAAGAACGAGAATATGAGCACACAAGAAAATTAACGAGGTTCGGCAACGTGCCTACGTCCTCAAAGTATTCACTAGAGATTCTTAGACAATTTTACAACAAGACCTTGCCTAATGGAATTACTCGACACTAAGACACCCCTTAGTTCGACACCAACTAATCTCTATCACTTAACAAGACACAACCGTCTTGACACAACTATGTTACACACGTATTTTCGCGTGTCACACCGAGCAGACTCGTGCTCACCAATAGAGACCGAAACTTAACTTTCTTCTCTTTTCTCAATATTTCGGCTAACCCTAGTTTGACTCATAAATCTTGTATTTATAGTCTTCAAAACGTCCAACCTTCAATATTCATCCAATATGCATATATGGAAATATCTGCACTAGATATTTCATCCTTATCAAGTATTTCCTTTTACTTAATATTCTCAATAAGTCTTCAATGCACATCTTCCATATTTCCTGTGATTTCCACGTTCCAACACATCTTTTGTGCAAACAACAACTCCACATACTTCGAGCGACTTTGTAACAACTCTGCAGTAGTTCTTGTGTTACACAGCTCAGTACATGTGTTACACAGCTCAGTACATGTGTTACACAACTCTGTCACATTCCAGCAACCTAGGATCCTTTGATCTAACAATCTCTCCCTTTTTCATTGTGTTTTATAACTCAAGCTCATTGACTATAAATCTATATATGAAGCTCCCTCTTAATCCAGAAACTCCCCCTTAATCGAGTACACACTAACAATCTCCCCCTGCTTGAGGGATAAAACTCCGTGAAAACTCCAAGTCATACAATAAGCTTTGTCATACTTGCTGGAACGTGCATCATGCTCAAGCTCTTCCTCGTCTTCGATTTTTCCATCGACTTGTATTGAATGTGTTGATATTTTTCTCCCTATGTCATTCTTGATAGCAAGACTCATGTTCAAACACTTACATGTGCGATATGAAGACTTATTTGATATATTAGCTGAAGATCTCAAAGACACATCATCATACAAATCAATCTTCTTCATCCAAACCTTTTGAAACTTCCTTGGATCTGGAACAAACTTGTTTTGTTTCAAAGCACACCTTACTTTGTCAATGAATTTGGAGCAATAAGCCTTGATATGTCCTTTCTTCCCACAAAAGAAACATCCTGAAAAACTTCCACGAACTCCATGACCACAATTTGTCTTCTCTGCTCCAACACAGTCTGACATGTTTGACACATATACAGTTTTTGAACTCACTGTACCTCCTTTATAACCCAGACTAGCCTTTGTCTTCCAAGTTCTTCCCATAGCCAAAAACTGATCCAAATTCTCAGATCCCTTGTTTAACATAGGTATCCTCTTCCTATTCTCATTTAGCTCCATAGGTATCCTCTTCCTCTTCCTGTCTCTTATACACATCTAGATGTGTATAAGAGACAGTCTCACATGTGTTCGAGAAAAAACTCTCGCGGGTAGATGTCCCGCTCTGATACCAATTGTAAGAACGATAATATGAGCACATGAGAAAATTAACGAGGTTCGGCAATGTGCCTACGTCCTCAAAGTATTCACTAGAGATTCTTAGACAATCTTACAACAAGACCTTGCCTAATGGAATTACTCGACACTAAGACAGCCCTTAGTTCGATACCAACTAATCTCTATCACTTAACAAGACACAACCGTCTTGACACAACCTGTCTCTTATACACATCTAGATGTGTATAAGAGACAGTCTGAATCTTGTGCTTGTCATCATCAACTGTGAACGCAAGATCTTCTACAAGTTTTGGAGATTTAGATTCCAATTCCATCTCCTCAGCCTTTAGCATCCCTACCACCTCAACTAACTTGAGTTCATCAGTATTCATCGTCAATTTTATCACAGCTTTATGTGCTTCAAACCTAGAAGGCAAGCATCGCAAAAGTTTATTCACCAATTTTGCGTCTCTATAGCTTTTACCCAAAATTCGTGCTTCATTAGCTATGGAGCTGAGCTTAGCACTGAATTCTCCTATCTTCTCATCATCACTCATTCGTATGTTCTCAAACTGTGATGCCAGCAAATCTAACCTTATCCTCCTAACGTTTTCAGTACCCTCAAAAGCGTTTTGTAGTATATCCCATGCCTCCTTAGCTGACTCACACCCTTGTATTAATTCAAATTGCTTTCTATCCACTGAATTGAAGATTGCGTCCAACGCCTTTGCATTAAATTTTGAAAGCTTCTTCTCTGTTGCAGTCCACTTTGTCTTGAGTTTAACTGTTTCCACCCCATCTTCTAATATCACACAAGGCTCTTGCCAACCACATTGAACAGCAGTCCACACATCTTTATCTATGCCACATATATTCGCCCTCATTCTCACTTTCCAGTGTCCATAATTCATATCATCTAACAATAAGTGATTATAAGCAGTGATTAGTTGTGAAGGTGTCGCCATATTCTCTTCTCAGGATCTCACATGTGTTCGAGAAAAAACTCTCGCGGGTAGATGTCCCGCTCTGATACCAATTGTAAGAACGATAATATGAGCACATGAGAAAATTAACGAGGTTCGGCAATGTGCCTACGTCCTCAAAGTATTCACTAGAGATTCTTAGACAATCTTACAACAAGACCTTGCCTAATGGAATTACTCGACACTAAGACAGCCCTTAGTTCGATACCAACTAATCTCTATCACTTAACAAGACACAACCGTCTTGACACAACTGTGTTACAGACATATTTTCGTGTGTCACACCAAGCAGACTCGTGCTCACCAATAGAGACCGAAACTTAACTTTCTTCTCTTTTCTCAATATTTTGGCTAACCCTAGTTTGACTCATAAATCTTGTATTTATAGTCTTCAAAACGTCGAACCTTCAATATTCATCCAATATGCATATATGGAAATATCTCCACTAGATATTTCATCCTTATCAAGTATTTTCTTTTACTTGATATTCTCAATAAGTCTTCAATGCACATCTTCCATATTTCCTGTGATTTTCACGTTCGAACACATCTTTTGTGCAAGCAACAACTCCACATACTTCCAGCGACTTTATAACAACTCTGCAGTAGTTCTTATGTTACATAGCTCAATACATGTGTTACACAACTCTATCACATTCCAGCAGCCTAGGATCCTTTGATCTAACAATCTCCCCCTTTTTAATTATGTTTTATAACTCAAGCTCATTGTCTATAAATCTATATCTGAAGCTCCCCCTTAATCGAGTACACACTAACATATTTGATGTCAAAAGTTTTATCTTCTTTGACAACCAAGTATGATCCTTATGTGAGTGTAATAGAACAAACCAAGGATTTGCAAACAATCACTTTGTATGATCCTTATGTGGGTGTGATAGAGCAAACCAAGTATTTATCGTACTATCAAGCATGTGATATTTCCTTATCTGTTTAATGCTATTTAATATTCTGCATTCGTATTTTATATAATAAATAATTAGATAATGTTACGTGTGTGTTTAAATATCATCATTGAGTATTTCCATACCTTTTATTTCACCATTGTGATCTCTGTGTGGTTCTTATTGGCGGGTTTGCTATTTGATAGTTTGGTCCTGCGTTGGTCTTGATTTGCAGGTTTGGTGGAAGTTATTTGCCTCCTTTGTTTTAATTGTTTCAATGTATGAGTTTTTTACATGCCTCTTTTGGGCTGTGTCTCAGGGGGCATCTGTTAGTTCGTTTGCTTTGTTTCTGGGTTGTTTATTCTTCCCGGCTGTGTCTCCGAAGATGTGTTAAGCTTATGTATATCATAATAAAGTTTATAGATGAAAAAAGAAGAAGAGTATTTGCATCTTCCAGTAGGCGGTTTATATTGATAATTTGTTAAACAAGAATATTTTTATTTAATTGATAGAAAAAACAAAGGTCCAGAGTAAAAACAGAGCATGGGGAATAATTTGTTTGATTTTTGAGTTTTTTTCAATTATAGATTAATCCTTTAAATTATAAATGTTTCATATCATATTAAAATAATAATGTTTAATTTTGTAAACTAAATTTTATGAAACAATTTTTATTTTATAAAAAGAATATTTATCTACCAAATTAAATGCAACAATGACATATATGTAATAGAAGGATAATTTTGAATTTTTTTAAATAATTTGAATTATTTTTAATTTTAAGAAATAATTGGTAATACAGTAGAACTTCTATAAATTAATACTCGATAAATTAATAATCACTATAAATTAATAAATTTTGCTGGTCCCTAGTCGGGGCAGTGTAAAAATTAGCAAATTTCGATAAGATAATAAGATAATAATTTTTTTGAAATTCTTATGTAAATATATGGACCCAATAATAAGATAAATTAATAATTATACATCTAATCATATATATCTACATATATATAACTAAGCTAATATAGTAAAATATGATTAAATTATTATTTTTAAGTTTATAAACATTGCTGATTTATCTTTAAATTCTTTGATATTATATTTCTTAAATAAATTTTATAATTTCGAAAACATTTTTGTATTTTTCTTGATGAACGTTAAAAGTTCAAACCAAAAATATCTCTATAAATTAATAAATTATTATTTTATCGATAAATTAATAATTAAATTAATAACTCTATAAGATAATAAAATCTTGAAGTCCCAACATTATTAATTTATAGAGGTTTTACTGTACTAAAAAATAATAACTAAGTTTGAAAGAAGATATACTTATAATATTTTTTTGGAATAGGAAATGAAATAATAGATTGGTGAATTATTAGACGCCACTACATTAAATTATTCTATATATTTAAAGTGCAAAAGGATATTATAGATTGGAGATGCATATCCTCTAATATATTAATTGAGAAATATTTTTAGAAAGTAATCTTAATTTTGTATATTATTTACCATGGTGTCATCACCAGAATCATTCTCAATAAACATATAAAAATATATATATGTTACTAGATTAATAATATGTTCTGCCACTCATATTAATTTGGTTAGACAATAGTTTATATCATTCATTTATACATAATTCAGCATTTAATATATGAAGATATTCTTTTTCTTTCTATTTCTTACCAAAAATATATTATACTAATTATTTTTTAAACACTAGATTCTTCTCCTATTTTTGTTTAAACTTTGTTTTGTAAAAAAAAACAATTATCACAACGTTCATATAGTAAAACATATATAGATTTTTTTAACATATGTTATAATTTGAACTTTTTTAAATGAATATAAATTACTCAAATGATTAATAAATATGAATATGTTTTAAAAGTCGCACACTGGAAATTAGAATATGTAGATGGTTCAACAATCATAATAAAAAAACTTAAGGGATAAAAAAACTGTAAAATCCGGAAGCTTAATTTAATAGATATCCATATTTATAAATATTTTTTATAAGGTTTGTTAAATAAACCATATAAATTAACCAAATAATATAAATAACTTGATAACAAGTTAAAAATATTATATCAAAAAGTTGAAATATTAAATTATATTATTTACATATATATAAAATTGATAAAACTATTTTTACTTTAAAAATTTTCAAAATCATCTTTAATAAAATTATTTATAAATTTCCTATCCTGCAGGTTATCACCTAGTAACATAATAAATTAGAGATCACCTAGTGTGACTTCTGAGAATTTTTTTTTTTTGGTCAACGACTTCGGAAAGTATACAGCCTAAAATGTTTATAGAAATCATTGATTAGATTTAATCGCAGTTTAATCACATTTTATTTCTTAGAATAATATTATATTGACTTTGGAAAAGTCTTGCGATAGAGTTAGCTAATACGAGTCAAACATTAACAAACTTAATTCATATAAATCAACTACAATATTTAGTGAAATAATTTCAACTACAATTTCTGAAGAATCTTTTTTACATCTTTAGCTCGATACATTTTTGTAGGATTCACCATTAAAATGGGTAAGTGTGAATTGTGATTGATGATTGTTGTTATATAAACGGAATAGCATGAAACTATACACATCATACACCCAACAACCAACACCTTAGCAAGATTAAACTTTATTTGTGCGAGGAGTTCCAAGATTAAACATATTTCTGTTCTTCTAATTATTAATTTGTGTTTATTCATAATATCCAAAAACATTTTGTTGAACAGATCGTGTTGTTTACCCGGGCAGTCTTGGGTATTATTATTGAATCTGGATTTCTAAGTTAAAAAGAACATAAGTGCTATAATTGTGTTGAACCATGCTGGAATGAACAAGAATAGTTTAACAGTATTTGTTTAATTTGTTTAGATGCCAATTATTAAAAAAATCTTATAAAGACCCAGAACATAAAAATCAAAATCAAATAACCATGAAACTACGCCACTTCATCAAGTAAGGTATAAACCTAATCTCGCTTTTGGTTTGGCTTTAATTCTGTTTATAGGTTCTAAACTTTCAAACAAATTTAGTTCTGTTTAATATAATGGTTTAGTTGGATTCGAGTCAAAAGAATATGACTTGTCTGATTTGATGTATTTCCAAGAATCTGAAAATATTTGAGCAAACTCAAAACCAAAACTAAATTTTGGTAAGGTATTTTCTGGTTCGATTTTAACCGAATCAAGAGAGACGAGCAAACAATGTCTATAACCCGATTACATCGATCGATATTCATTCCGAAACGAGTATTTCTTCACATTCTTGTTAAACTTTCAAACAAAGCAATAAAATCTCAACTAGCATTTTTTCGACTAGAAGAAATACCCATCCAACTTTTGAATAGTCATCTATAATAGCGAGCAAGTCCACACAAGATAGATTCCAATGTATCATCTCAAAATACTATTCGCTTTTATTCAAACTCAAATTCACTTTTGACACTGCTTGAATTGTTCGGAAGCAATATCACAACCATAAAACCCAATACTCCCATAATCAACTATTGATAATCCGCCTAATCACTTTCTCATAGGCATGATCCATCTTCTTATGTCAAACTTCTAATGACTCTAATAGACCCACTTCCTTCGCATGCAAACCAATATTATTCACAAGACAAAATATCTTAGAAAAAAAAAACACAACGCAATTTATCTCATCAATATTTAGATAAGATTGCATTATATTTCCCCTACAAAAATAACACGTGTCAAAGTCAACTTCTCTGGCGGTACCACACTCCCTTCTCGGTACAGCCCAATCAAACATGCGTGACTCGATGTTAAAAAGGTACCGGCCATATGGTGTGACGCACTACTATCAATTATACACTTATCTATATAACCCTTACCATTTAACACATTCACAATTCCTGCTTTTAATTCAAACATACGCAAAAATCGATCCAATTGTTCTTTTTTTAGGCTTATCATGGCTTGTTGATCAACATATAATGTTTCAGTGTGGCAGTGGCACAACATATGTGTGTGCAACGCCACATCTCCCATAGCCTCCACTAAACTCGACCGTTGATTATTCTCGATCCATGGCCAGTTCTTCCAATCTCTCTATATTATTTTCGAATATGGACGTCATGTCTCTGGTCATTCGGTGATGGCACTCATCATAATTTTTCCTTATCAACGCTTTTTGGCGATGATGTTTTTTGGATCATCATTTGCAGATTGAGCACACGCAGACAAAAATGTGTTCTTCTTTGTCATTACGTCATTTATTACCAACTTGATTTCAGAAGCGAAACCATAAAAGCTCTCGAAGAGATTTGTATTATTATCTCTTAACGTTTACAATCAATTTTTACACCATATCTATACTATCTGAGTACATAATTTTTTTTGGATCATATGAGTACATAATTAAGGTAATCTAAATCTAGAATATACACAACACCTATATAGAAACAATGATTGTAGCCAATGATCTTGGAGTGGAAGAGCACTAAGCCGCGACCAACTGCTTCCTTGTTGTGGTCACGTGGAAGCCACGTTACACTGTTGTTTCGGAGAGAAGATAAAAAGGAGAGAATTGTGTTGTTTTGGGAACTTGAGACAATTACATGAAATCATTCCTATTATAATTTCATACGATTTTTGTTTAGTATTGGAAAAATTCATTTTTTATCACACAAATAAATGCCAAATATAATAATTTTTAGTTTTTGTGCTATATTTGTGGGGCACTTGCAAAAGTTGCCTTGAACCAAGAAAATATGTAAATCTAACGCTCTGATAAAAGTCATTAACAGTTTAGTTTTCGAACAATTTTGTCTTTTTAACGAAAAATGTTAGTCTTTGGAGGGAGAGGAATGCGAGGAGACATGTCTGCCACCCCATCTCTTCCAACTACTATTGTCAAGCTTATCGACAGACAAGTACGAAATCAATTTCTATCAATCAGAGCCTTAGAAAACCATAAGTACGAGAAGAGCCTCTAACTATAGATTGCTGCAAGGGTTTAAGCTCTTTTTGTGTTTAGAGTATGAGGAGAGCCATAAAAACATCATTTACTATTACCAACTTGATGTCAATGATGTGTTCTTCTTTGTCATTACGTCATTTATTACCAACTTGATTTCAAAAGTGAAACCATAAAAGCTCTCCAACTATGGTTTGCCGCAAGGGTTTAAGCTCTTTTTCAGTTAAGTTTTAAAGTTTGTAGATTTTCTATTATCAGCAAAACTATCAAAATATTCTACTCACTACAAGAAAACATCCGATTTTCGACGGACAAAACCGTCGCAAGTCCGTCACAAATCACCATTAGCGATAGAATTGCGACGGAAGCAAAATTGTCGCAATTCGTTAGCCGCAAATCAATATCCGTCGCAAATCACCATTAGCGATGGAATTGCGACGGAAGCAAAATTGTCGCAATTCGTTAGCCGCAAATCAATATCCGTCGCAAAATTTGCGACGGAAAGAAATTCATCGCAAATCCGTCACAAATTTGCGACGGAAATAAAATGTTGTAAATACGTCGCAAGTTTAGGTCCGTCGCAAATCCATCGCAACATTTGCGACGGATTTGCGACGAACATTATAAGGTCCGTCGCAAATTCGTCGTAAATTAAATAATTTTTTTCTAAAAAAATAATCCATAAAATTAAATTTAAGAAATAAATAAATAATATTAACAAAAATATTTCTAAATCTAACAAAACACACTAATCTAATTACTTTTTAAAATTATAGCAATTTAACAATTTGAAAGTCTAAAAAAATTAATTATAAATCTAATAATTTCTAAATCTAACAAATTCCAAACCTAAATCTAACTAATTCAAAACCTAAATCTAACAATTCCTAATTCTAACAAAATTCCAAACCTAAATCTAAGAATTCATAAATCTAATAATTTCTAAATATCAAATTCCAAACCTAAATATAACAAATTCCAAACCTAAATCTAACAATTCCTAAATCTAACAAAATTCCAAACCTAAATCTAAGAATTCATAAATCTAACAAAATTAAAATCATATATCTTACAAAATACAAATACTAACAATTTTCAAATCTAACAAATTATAAAACTAAATTCAACAAATTATAAATCCTAAATCTAACACTTTACAAATCCTAAAATAAAAAAAAATCTAACTAATTAATCTAACAAATCTACATCTAAAAAAGAAAAAGAAAGCTAACCATCCATGTTGGTGAGATTGGATAGAAGATTTTGGAGAGAGAGAGAGAGAGAGAGAGAGAGAAAAAGAGAGAGAGAGAAGAGAGGAATATCTATTGCTTAAGAAAAATGGAAGAGAGGGAGATAGACTTGTTAAGAGAAGGAAAAGAGAAGAAAAAAGAGGTAGGGATCGAGAGAGGAAGAGAAGAAAAGAAGGAGAATCAATTTAATAACATATATTGCGACGGATTTGCGACAGATCCGTCGCAAATCCGACGCAATATGGGCGGCCTAATAAAATTTCGCGCGAACTCATCGAATTTTTAAAAAATTCAAATTATTTCGACCAAAATTTCAAAAATTTTCATTTTGCGAGGGATTTGCGAGGGGTCGTCGGATTTGCGACGGACTTGCGACGACCCCTCGCAAATCCGTCGCAAATCTTATATATTTAAAATCTTGTTAATTTTAGTTATGTAAATGTTTTTTTTATCATATTAGAAAGTTAAAAAACATTTATGATAGTATAAGATTGTAATAAATATTAATTTATGCAAAAGTTTACAAATTCTTCTTGTCCAAAGTGAGTTTTATAAAACTCTTATACTTATGAATAAACATTAACTCCTTCTATTCCTCTATACGAAATGAAAAGTTTATAAATTCTTCTTTTTCTTATACTTTGTATATAAACTTAAAATTCATGTAATATTTGCACTTTACTTATATGACTTACTTTATAAAGAAAATCTCAATTTAAGGTATAGGGTTTGGAAAATATTAGTCGTTTGCGACGGTTCAGAATTTCCTCGTCGCAAACCCGTCGCAAATGTTGCTTCGGTAAACATGTGTCGCAAAGTCCTCGCAATTTACGACGGACTTGCGACTGTACGGCATGCCGTTGCAAACATGTCGCAAAACTGTCGCAAATTGCGACGCGTTTGCGACGACCATTCTCGTCGCATATTTGCGACGGATTTGCGACGGTATTTATATATTGTCGCAATGTCGACGTAATTGCGTCGCAAATTTGCGACGGATATTGGCCGTCACAAATTTCTATCGCAAATTGACTGTTTTCTTGTAGTGACTTTATGAAGCACTTGTGGTAAAAAAAAATCCTTTTTGTTTTGAATAAATTTGATATTCAATTAAAAAAACTTGATAAAATTAATAGATATATACAATTTTTTACAACTTTTAAAAACTTTCAAAAATATAACATAAACACTATATCCTAAAATTTAAATCCTAATCCCAAAAATCTAAATCCGAATCCCTAAAATCTAAACCCTAAATCCTTCCTTAAACCCCAAAATTTAAAATATAAATCCCAAAATATAAACTTTAAACTCCTCTCCATAATACATACATACATGTATGTATCTTCTTTATCATAGAGCAAAACCCAAATTTTTTTGTTTGGTTTAAACAAAACGTAAATTTGGTTTTTCGATATTATCGAATCTTATATATAAATACCGCGGAGCGACCGTTGTCGTCATCGCCAGAATCCAAGCATTCGTTGTCATCATTAGATGCCGAGATGTCATCATCATCCCATTATTTTTTGTTGTTTAGTGTTTTGGTGGTGTATTCCGTGAAGAAGAGAAAAAAACAAAAAAAAGAAAGAGAGGGAAAGATGAGAGAGATATGTCTGACATAAAATCTGAGGGCAATGCCATTATCATAATTGTAGAGAAGCAAACCGTAAAAACCTTTTTCTTAGCCAAAAAAAGGTCGATGTTACTTTTGCATATATCCACAAGATTCGATGTTCAATATTTGGAAACTTTTTTTTCTTTTTTCTTAATAATAAAATAACTGGAAAACAATACAATAACAGCTTTAAAAAAAAATAGAAAAAAATTACTCAATAATCATAAAACAAACTAAAATTTACTAACTAACTAAAATTCCTCTTTTTCTTTCTCAAACCATTTGGTTATTTGTTAATTTTTTTTTATTATTATTAACCAAATTGATCAATAAAATAACCCCATTAGCTTATTCTTTTTCTTAAACAAACATTTTTGAAAAGTAACAGAATATTATACACACATCTCTGCAACAAGCTCATCCAAGCTATTGTAAGAGCTCCCACCTTCTTTGATGGCCTCCATACCTTTCTCCCTGAGCTTCATCAACCTAACTCTCTCCGGCAAATCATCTTTGACCGAATCAGCCAAAACCCTAGCGAGCTCGTCCGAGTCAGGAACCGAGTCTCTATTCTCTCCAACCCGCACTGCAACTCCTAGATCATCAACGAGCAGCTTAATGTTGTAGAAATGGTCTGCTTGCATCGGCCACGCAAGCAAAAGTACTCCTCCGACCATTCCTTCTAGAACCGATCCCCAACCCAAATGGGTCAGATACGATCCAACGGCTCTATGCTCAAGAATCATCGTTTGTGGGGCCCATCCTCTTATGACCAAACCTTTCTCCTTCACTCTCTCTTCAAATCCTGCCGGAATCACATCTTCATCCTCGCCGGAGTTTACTTTCTTAGCTGCGTCCCTCACGGCCCAGATGAAACGCAAACCGCTTTTATCCAACGCCGCCGCAAGAACCGCCGTTTGCTCCACCGTGAGCCGGATCTGGCTACCGAAACCGATGTAAACGACTGAGTTATTCTCGCCGCACGTGTCTAACCAAGCCAAGACTTTCTCCGGCGGGAGGGAGCTGCGTCCGCCGCGGTCAACGCCGGCTTTAACCGCAAGCAACGGTCCGACGGTCCAAACGCGGTGGTGAGTCATGAAACTGGTTTTAACACTCTCTACAAACTCAGGCTCGAGTTCGTAGAAAATGTTGACGACGAGACCGTAGCTTTCCGTTGTGGAAGACTCGAGCTCGTCGAAGAAGCCTCTATCTTCTTGACCCCACATGGTGGAGATCCAGGCCCGTTTCAAAACTTGGTTGGGCCCTGTGCTATAATCAAAAATTTTACTCAATTTAGACTCTATTTTACAAAATCTTCAAATTTTGGGCCCTAAAATAGTAAAGAAAAATTAAAAAAATGAAGTGGACCCAGTGCATTTGCACTCTCAGCCCATGCCTAACGCCGGGCCTGTGGAGATCGAATGAGCATTGATGGGTAAGAAACAAATAGACTTTAGAGAGAAAGCATCAGCTACTTTGTTAATCCAAGGGCTGAGAAAAGAGCTTCCGAGGATAGCGTCGGGAAGATCCGACGGTGGTTGACGGTTGAGGAAGTCAACGAGAGGGTCGTGGAGACGAGATAGAGCTTCGAACATGTGAGGTAAAGCTTGTAGAGGAAGTTGCTGGAGGGTTTCGACGCCGGAAGGAATAGAAGGGTGAGAGGGAAAAGGAAGGATTAGAGTTTTGAAATGTTCCGGCGAGTGAAGAGAACGGAGAGGATCGAGATAAGGAGAGTTTTTGGGTGTGACGAGGACGGTGACGATGGCTCCACGGAGGAGAAGCTGATGAATGAGGTCGAGATGTGGAAGCATGTGACCGGACTGTGGAAACGGCACGACGAGAACGTGTGGCTTCTTCGGTGTTGTCATGATTGATTCTTTTTGCGTGTGTGTGTGTGTAGACAAATGGATCTATTTATATATACATATATACAATGAATTGATTTTGCAATATATCTCACTCAAAAGGAAAAAACAAAAAAAAGTTATTATACAACTAGATGGCCCTATATAGAAAGAAGAAAGTACATAGATTATTGGAAGATCGACGAGATTATAAGATCGAGATTATAGATCGTAAAGATTTGATAAATATCGATTGATCTTAGTTAATTTACAGATATCTCTACCGTTATATGTACCAATATACTCCATCTGTTTCTAAAAGAAAGAATTTCTAAATTTTATTTTTGTTTCACAAAATAGTTGTTTTAAGTTTTTTATGCATTTTTTCTTAGTAAATGATGAAAAATTGTAAACTTCAAGAGAATTAATTGAATATCTTGAATTACTATTGGTTTAAATTTATAGAAAATTGTAATTACAAAAAATGATGCACTTATAATCAAGTTTTAATATATTTTCTTAATATGTGTAAAAATTTTAAAACAATTTTCTTTTAGGAACAAAGAGAGTATTGTGTAAGTTCTTTTAACGCAGTGGTTGACTAAAAAGTTTATCAATATTTTTACATCAAAAAATCAGATTTTTTGATTCTCAAAAATACGATTTCTTCATTAGGGACAAACACAAAAAAAAAAAAGTTTTAACAGGTGTGCAAGTAAAGCGGTTTGCATATCTATTGTTTTGTAGAATAATTAAATTGTCCATTAGAAAGGATTGTCTTTGTCCGTTACATGAGACTTTTTTTCACGCGACCAAGAAGCAACTTGGAACTGGATTTTCGAAGAAAGCCACCCAAAATTCTTCACGCTTTCCTTTTCTTTTTCTAACACGGTCTCGTTGTATATAAACTTAACCTGTTCGCGTTACATGAGACTTTTTTTTTTTCCTTTTCAAATGTTTTCTGTCTTTTCGTGCGCAATTTGCAAAACTTATGAGAAGCAAGAAAATGGAGGATTAAACTTGTAACATGTCATCAGATACTCACATGATAATTAAAGTCATTCACAAGTAACTAACTTTTGTTTTTATTGTATTTAATGGTAACTTGGAAATATTACCAAAAAAAAAAAATTCACCGGAAGATAATAGTTGTTGAATCTTAAATTGTTGCGTTCTGTTTAAAAGTGGGTCCCAATCTCATGTCTTTTCCTCCCCGTGTTATTGTAATGCTCAATTTGTTTTTGCTTTTGCCGTCTTTGAAAACCTCGAAACCAAAAAGAAACAGAAAATTTAAAATATCTCAGAGCAAAAACGACGGTGGTTATATTAAACAAATAAATATTATTATAATAATAAATGGGCTTTTAAAAATTTAAGAAAATTTCTTATTTAAAATTTTTTGGGTTGATTTCTTAAGTTTTTAAGAACCTAATTCATTATTATAATATTTTTTATTTGTTTAATATATACTAAAAATCTTTCTAAGAACTACCATTGTTCTTAACTAATTTTTTAATATAATTTTTTCATTATTATATTAAAAAAAATTTAAAAAGATTTTAAATGTTTTCTCTTCTATTGTAGAATCTCATTAAAGATTCTTAAGTTAGTTAAGGTAGCGATCATACAGGATGTGGAACATACAGTAACGAGTAAGGTAAACAAAGAAAAACGATCGATTCATCAACACTAAGCAAAAGTCTACAAAGCTAACAGAAACAGAGTATGCATCAAATCGATATAGTTAGGGATTAATCATTAACATAAAAAATGTCACAACTTCCCACAAAACTGGGATTCACAAGCCAACAACAGTCATGAGATTTTTTTCAACTTGAACATTAATTTACCAATTCTAGAGTAAGACCAAGATCGACCATGATTACAGTACATATCTGATCAAATCATAATCCTTCGAAAACACTGAACTTCTCTGTATGGAATAACTTAGACATCTCACATGTCTTACCACTTTCTACAAGAACAAGGCAACATATCATTTTGCAGCAAACCAAAACCATGGATTCTATAAAATCCCATTCAAACCTCTGAATCAGATACAAAGAAGAGACATTTTCCAGAATTCAATTGATGCGATCCTTATGCTCAACAAAACACACATGATCTAGCTTGATAGTGAAAATCGATATGAAGCCTTTTGAAGTTACCTGAGACAGTAATTGTACTCAGGGGAAGCGAACAGAATGCTATCGGCTTCAAGGATCTTATGCCAGAAAGTTTCGACGACCGGAGGATAAGTCCCGTTGGATTCTTTCGTTAAGTCGATTGCTGAGAAAACCACCAAAAGTTAGTTGGCAAAGTGAAACCCCAAAATTGACGAGAGTAAGGGCGGAAAAAGGAGTGTTACCGGCGCGGAGGAGACCACTGTTGAAAGAGCCTTTCTGGAGGGAACCGGAGAGAGCAGCGACTCTGATCAATGGCTTCATCGCCGTAACTGCCTCCACTTTCTCAGATAAGAAGAGCTTTGACAAATATGTTGACCAATGAATTCTAGAGCTAACATGAGTTTCAAGCTACAAACTTTCAAAATCTAAGCCACCAACGGAAGAGAAAGGAATCGATCCAGTTTACGGATTCAAATTCATTGGAGGAGCTAACAAATCTCCTCTTTTGTATGGGAAGAGTCTGAAGAGACTAGGCTTCACCTTTTATGATTTTTTTTTTAAATTACCAGACCAATTTCCATGTGACACGTATGCGGTTCTTATTTTTCTTAAACACTTTAAATAAGAACCGTTTCTTAGACATTTCTAACTTTAATGATTTTTTAAAAAAAAAATTAACCTAAGAACCACTCTAAAAGCATCTCAACGCATAATTGCATTTTTCATTACAAAATGTAATAGTTGCAAAATGAGTTCTCTCCAACACATGATTGCATTTTCCATGTCAAAAGGAATATTTTTAGTATATTCTTCTTTTTCTATTTTATTATTAATTGCTAGTTATATATATTTTCTTTAAAATTTACAAATTGACCCAATTATTTAATTTCTCTCAAAATTTCTATAAATTATGATATTTTTGAAATTTTATTATGATAATTTTAAAAAAAAACACATTACACTACATAAAAATGATAAAACAAAGTTGATTTTAATTAAGCATCCTCATTTGAATATTTTTCTCATAAATGATCAATTAACGCAATTCGAAGTGCGAAATGAGCATTTTTATCTTTGATTTTTCTAAATCGAGCAAGAAAGTTTTGGAACTAAATATTATCGTCATCAGCAACGTCGACTTCTGGAAGTGTAGGTTCTCTTTCAACTTCAATTGGTGCATCAAGATCGCGCTCATCTTCGATTATCATGTTGTGTAAAATTACACATGTAGTCATAATGTCATGTAACACATTCTTGTTCCAAAAACGAACTGGTCCTTTCACAATAGCAAAACACGATTGGAGAACTCCGAACGCACGATCTACGTCTTTCCTACATGCTTCTTGCCGTGCCGCAAAATATTTTTTCTTTGCACCCATTGTCTCGTGAATAGTTTGCACTATGGTGGACCATTTTGGATATATAACATCAGCCAAATAATAACCCATATTATATTCCTTTCCTTGTATCAAATAATGGACATGAGGAGCAATACCTTGAGCATGATTGGAGAAAAGATGGGAAGATTCCAACACATTAATGCCATTATTGGTGCTAGGCATTCCGAAATAAGCATGCCATATCCAAAGGTCATAATCTGCCACAACTTCAAGAATTATCGTTGGTGATCCACTACAACCTGCATATTGTCCAGCCCAAGCGGTAGGACAATTTTCCACTTCCAATGCATGCAGTCCAAGCTACCTAACATTCCAGGAAACCTTCGATTTTCACCAATGTAAAGAAGTTTTGCAACATCAGTAGATGTTGGTGACCATAAGTATTGCTCTGAAAATATATTCACTATGGCTCGACAAAATCTTTTCATACTTTCGATTGATGTTGATTAGCCTATCTTTACGTACTCGTCTGTAGCATCTGCTGGAAGACCACATGCTAGCATTCGAAACACAGCCGTCACTTTTTGAAAGGGCGATAATCCAAATCTTCCAATGTTATCCCTTCGTTGTGTGAAGTAGTTATCATGACTTTCAACTGCATCAATAATACGAAGGAATAGAGAACATGACATTCAATACCTTCTCCGAAACATAACATCATTGTAGACAGGAGACTCTGAGAAATAATCGTTGAACAATCTACAGTGTGCACTTTTTCGATCTCGGTTGATGAACGATCGCTCATGAATTTAGTCACCATAAATCACTTGATAGTTTTGTTGATTGAGAAGATATTACATGGTCGCATTGTTGTTAGCGATAGAAAGATTTATCGCTTCTTCTTTACAATCCAAATTATTGATCATTTCAATATTTTCATCATTATGATGAAAAATAAAAAACGGTAGACTATTAAAATTAAAATTCATTTTGATAGAAAAAAATGAAAGATGAACAAAATAATATGTTTTTTGGATTATGATAACTAACACATATAAGTGGTATTTATAGGAATGAGAATGTGAGAACAGTAAAGTGCACTTCATCTTACATTTTGAAGAAAAACAAAATTCTCGGCCGTTTGATTTTTTGGAAATGGTTTGACTAGTTTTTGGAAAAATGAGGGTAAATTAAGTTTATACCATTTAAGTGGTCAACGATGATATTTCTTATCTTGAGTTAGTGGTTTTAATGGTGAGCGTTAAGAAATTTTATGCATGTGGATACGGTAATATTTTATGTATGTGTGGACTCGTATATTTTCAAATGCATTTAGAAAGAAAGCTCGTGTTGGAATTTTAAAAAATTTGTTGGTCTTTGCATATTCAAATATTGGTCTTTGCAAGGGACCACTTGGGATTAAAAATCCAAAATGAAAAGAAAAATTGATGATGTAACATCATTGTTATCAACACTTTAGAAGAAGGAAACAAGCTATTTTTGGAATAATTAAAGAAGACAAGTGCACAAAGACAACACAATTTGGAGATTCAAAAGTAAGAACTACGCCTTGAAAGAATTTAAGGAAGAAAACAAATTTTTGTTCCAAGACTTGAACTTGATAAAAGATCAGAATCTTCGTGTATATGTTCAGAATGAACAAACACGGATTTTACGAAAAAGGCTCAACAACAACAATTTCAACAAGATCCGCCTCAATCTACTGCGTTTGGACAATTTTTTGGTGATTTAAGTGGATCCGAAAGCCATTTACCGGAGTATTAACTTATTAAGTAACCAATCATTTCTGTACTAAATTTATTTTCTGTTATTTTTAATTTCAGTACTTTTTAATTATTTTAAATTTAGTATTATGTTTTTATATATTTTCTATTAAATAATGTTATTTGCATTTTAATTTTACATATTAGAGTCTTTTAATATTTATAATCATCAAAAAAAGAAAGAGAAATTACCTCAAACAGCCCCATTTTAAGTTTTCAGTTCAATAATAGACCTAAAATTTTTGTTAATCACTTTTAGCATTATTAGGAAGGTGTTATACACATTTATGAAGGTTGTCATAACTCAATTTAGGAAGCTGTTACACACATTTAGTAAGGTTTTTCTAACTTTAATAAAAATTTAAGAAGTCGTAAGGAAGACATTAGACACATTTAGAAATGATTTCCTAACTTTAATGAAAGCTATTTATGAACAAACGAGTTTTTTGGGTTATTTTTGAAAAATAAACTTCATTTTGTGCTCTTTAAGAAAATTGCCCAAAAACAAATCATCATCAAAATAATTATTTATAACTGTAAAAGTAAAAGTATCTAAAATTTGAAAGACTATTTTATAAATTAAAAAGTTCAATTGCATTTTGGTTCCATATTTGAAACCAAAAATGGCATTATACCATTTTGCAATTGAAAATGAGATTGGGTTGGAGCAAAATTTATTGCAAAATGCAATTTCGCACCAAATTTGGTATTGGATTGGAGATGCTCTAAGAACCTCCTAACAACCGCCAATGGAGATGCTCTAAGAATCTCATTTTTTTACTCCATTTTCTACTGAAAATGCCATTTTGAAGTAAATTTTCCTCCAACCCTACCTCATTTCCTACTCCAAAATGGAGTAAAAAAATGAGATTGCTCCATATTTGGAGTAAACCTATATTCTACTCAATTTTGGAGTTGAAATTTTTTATTTACGAATTGATCTTTTAGATATTAAATATTATTATTTTATACCATTCAATATTTATAAACAATATAAAACAGATCATTATAAATATTTGAACACTACCATTTTTATTTGAAAAGATTGCAAAAGAAAATAAACTTAAAAATACATAAAAAGTGTTGAAATTAAAATAAACAACAAAATAAATGGGTTAATTTGTAAGTTTTAAAAATAAACGTAGTAAAATAGAAATAGAATCTATGTAAAATATTCTTCTTTGGAAGTAAGAAATGAAATAAATTGGAGCAAAACTCAACTCTATTTTGAAGTTAC
Source organism: Alliaria petiolata (assembly GCA_020283515.1). Classification (NCBI taxonomy): domain Eukaryota; kingdom Viridiplantae; phylum Streptophyta; class Magnoliopsida; order Brassicales; family Brassicaceae; genus Alliaria; species Alliaria petiolata. The sequence continues at coordinate 351,327,860 of JAHZTW010000001.1, forward strand.
TCTATTTTGGAGTAAAAAATGGAGATATATATTGGAGATGGTCTTATGGTTGAAAAAAATACCATGTATATGATACATAATATTTTTTATCTAAAAAATTACAAAAGAAAAATAACAAGGAAAAACATATCGTAAGAATACTAAAAGAAAAAACGATTATAGTTAGCATCTTTATATTATTTAAAACAAAACTGTTAGTGAAAAAATTGAAAAAAAAAAAACCAAAATAGTGGTGTCGTAGTGGTAATACAAGGAAGTTGGTTCTTTTGTGCTTTGGGTTCAAAATCTCTTTGGAACGGAGATATATTCTTTAAATTGGAATATAGAAAAGGTTAACTCCGGATACTGAGAAAATTACAGGTCAAAAGTCCACAACTTTCACAATTAATTCAAAAAAAAATGTAAAATGTAGAAAACTCACAAAAACTCACAAGATAATGATACTAATACAAACACTAAGTTAAAAACTTGACCAAATAAATTATCAAATCTCAAAAAATAACAAAAACTTTATATAATCTCAATTAGAAGCAAGAAAATGGATCAAACTCAAGTATTTATGCTTCACAAGGATTAGACACAAACATATCTTTAAGGCAATATATGGGTTGGACATTCAATACATTACTTTGATGTGGGGCATACAGCCATACACTAACCAATTTGGCCCATTATCATCAATATAGAACCACAACTCACATGCATATATCAATATTATTATTATTTTGTCTTAATTTTTATTTAATTACGGAGAAGTAAGAAATTAGATCAAACTCAAATATTTTTTTGTAAAAAAACTAAACTGCATGAAATCGGAAGCGGGTACACGAAAGAGGGTACGCGGAATCGGAAGCGATTGGAAGGATAGAATCAGATTTTTTTTTTAAAATATAGGAATCGGGTACGTGTTAGAAGCGTATATAATATATATATATATATATATATATATATATATATAAATAATACCCAACATAAAATCATATTAATAGAAAATGTTTTAAATCCAATGCATAATTTAAATATTCTAACTCTTTGGAAAATAAAAATAAGGCTTGAAGTCACAACTCACAAGTTGATACCGTCGTCATCATTCTCATTTTCATCAACTCCATCAAACACAACAGCCTCCAACTCTGGTTCATCAAGAGAAAGATCTGCAAACTCAAGTCTCCCTATATTAATCTCATCCAATGAATCAAATTGGTCACCTCCAACATCCCACATATGATTGGGTCCTTTTTTATAAATAGAACTCTTTCTAGATAGAAGATGAAGGTTAGTGTGCACAAATACCAAATCTTCAGCTCTTTGTGGAATAATCTTGTTTCTTGTTGCGGAATGTATAAACTTGTAAGTACTTCAATTCCTTTCACAACATGAGGACGAAGACGGTACTCCAAGCAACTTAAATGCTAATGCTTGGAGCTTTGGTGCTGAAGATCCATGAACTGCCCACCATCTCAAAGGTTCTAGAATAAATCTGTCATGAATCGCATCGACACTACAAAAATCTTCCAAGCATAAAGAGAAATTGGAATATTCAATATTAACCTCTCTCCTTTCATCCTGATTGGGAAAATACTTCATGATGCAATTTTTTCTTTTCCTAGTAACCTCCAAGTCTTGATGTGGAGCTTTTTTATTGTTTTCTTCTTCAAGCCACTCTGAACTATTATATTTGCATCCACTAAAAATTTACTATAATTATGTTAATTAAATACACAAGAAGCCATAAACCAAAAAACACTTTTGATAATGTTAGAGATAATAATAACTTACTTGGGATTTAGAGAGTGTGCCATACAATGAAGAGGAGTGTTACTCTTGCTCCAACGAGATGTCAAAACAGAATGAATAGCATTGTACAGAGTCATCATCAAGTTGTTTCCTTTTTTTTAAAAAATAGACTTCTTCACCTCTTGAATCATACTTTCCCACCATTCATAGACTAAATGAAGAGAAGGTTTATCAGTATCAGCAGCTCTAATCAAGCTGTAGATGGGCAAAGTAAAAGATAAAGCATATTCAAGCTCATCCCAAAAAATCTCATCTAGTATCTTTTTCTTCACTGCATATGCTCTCTCCGCACCATCTTCTTTATAATCATCCCATTTAGGACTGATCAGCATTTGTTGCAACCCAGTTTTTATTTTCTTGAATCTCTTCAACATCACAATCGTGGAGGCAAACTTGTGAAAATAAAATTTAATGATCTTCTTAGACTTCATATTTAAAAATATATGAAAGATTTAAACTTAACAAAAAATATTACAAACCTTGTAGAAGCAATTGTAAGGAGTTTAATCACAATGCTCAATGAACATGACCAGCCTCATTCCATGGTTCATAATGAAATTCCTGATCCAAGTCACATCCTCACTGATAGACTTTATCCAATAACAAGTTTCATACACATCTTCATTGTTTCTTGTGGTCTTTGATGGTGCACATATATTCTTCACTGCAAGGTTCAAGGTATGAACCACACATGGTGTCCAAAAGATAGTAGGAAACTTGGCTGAAATAAGTGCACCTGCTTTTACACAATTCGAAGCGTTGTCAGTGACTATCTGAACCACATTCTCATGCCCCACCTCCTTTATGCATTCTATGACCAGCTCTGCAATCATCTCACCGGTTTTCGTTTCACCTTGACTATTGATTGCCCTTAACATCATTGGACCACTCTCATTTGCAGCAATCAAGTTAAATATTGGTCTTCGTTATGGATCTGACCAACCATCACTACATATACTAACTCCTTTTTGTTTTCATGTGTTCTTCAAAGGTTGCAAGTGCATATCAATATTCTTTCTCTCTTTTTGAAGAAGTGTAATTCTCAATGAATTATAACAAGGTGGAACATATCATGGGATTTATGATGCACATACATATGAGTTGCGGTAGTGAGGATTCCTTGCAAGGTTAAAAGACAAACCACATGTATAGAATATTCTTGCTTCCTCACCATCACATTGCTCCCTAGCTTCATTCCGAAATGCTTTTTTTCCAAAAGACCCTTTCTCTTCTTTGGGTCAGATTCACTTGCATTAGGAACTTTATAGCTCATATCATAATCAAGAGAAGAACTAGATGGTTTCCTTGATGATGAAGGCAACGAAATGTCTTTGGGTGCTGCACGTTTTATTCTCTCCTTGCAATCATAAACTAATTTTTTCATGTGAGCTCTCTGTTGAGGAGTAACCTTCAAGCATCCTTTAATTCCTTCTTGTAACAAATGAGTCATGGCTCTACCATGAGATCCAACATATGTATTATTGAGATATGGAATTAGATGATTATTATTGATAGGTATAGCTCTTGTTATATATACAGTCAAGAGTAGAAAATACAAGGAAGGCATATATACGGTAATAACTATAGACACGATTTAGGGAATAAGTTAGGAGTAATTGTGAGAGATTGGTGGGATATTGTAGATATCTTCATACGCCCTCTCAAGACGGAGCACCGGTGGTGAGTCCGATCTTGACACATAAGTCTTGAAACCGAGCTCGGGACAAGGGTTTAGCGAGGGCATCAGCTAGCTGATCTTTGGAGGACACATGAGTACGTACTTCTTGCCGTACAAAATGATATCCAACGCAATATGTTTCATCCGAGAATGAAACACCGGATTAGCACTAAGATATGTGGCCCCTTTGTTGTCACAGTAAATGACTGGTATGGATGGAAGTTTGATGCCGAGTTCACCCAAAAGAGAAAGCATTCAACATATTTCAGAGGTTGTTGAAGCTATGGAGCGATGCTCAGCCTCTGTGGACGACCTCGCAACACCCGTTTATTTCTTAGATGACCAAGCAATAGGATGACGTCCGAACTAAACAATGTAAGCACCCGTAGACGTATAATCGTCCCGGTTTCCTGCTCAGTTAGCATCGGTAAAGGCATGTAGAGATGGTGTGTTTTTTGCGGAGAGGAAAATACCTCAGGACATGGAGCCAGCAAGGTATTTCAGTATACATTTCGCAGCTAGCCAATGGTCGCTGGTGGGTCTATGCATGAACTGAGATAGTTTGTTGATGGGAAAGGAAATGTCCAGTCATGTAAGAGAGAGATATTGTAGGCTTCATATGACTGCTCGAAACTAAGTTGCATCAGGAAGTGGATCTCCACTTGTAAGTGTTAATGACGTTGCGGGACACATCGGTGTGGGCATAGGCTTTGCATCCGTCATCTTCGTACGGTGTAGAAGATCTGCAATATAACGTGTTTGGGTTAGTAAAAGACCAGAGGCAGAGCGTTGTACTTCTATGCCAAGGAAGTACGATAATTCATCAAGATCTTTAAGTGAAAAGCGAGTGGAGAGAGAGAGTATGAAACGCTTGAGATGATCAATGTTGTTGCTTATGATGATAATATCATCAACATAAACCAACATATAGAGAAGAGCGCCATTGTGGTTGTAGATAAATAAGGATGCATCTGCGAGGAAGTTTGAGAAGTCGGATTTGAGTAGAAACATTCTCAACTCATTGTACCAAGCTCTAGGAGCTTGTTTAAGGCCATAAATAGCTTTGTGGAGTTTATACACGGCTGTGGGATTGGCAGGAGAGTGAAAGCCTGGAGGTTGTGCCATGAAGACTTCATCATCGAGATTCCCTTATAGAAATGTGTTATTGACGTCGAGCTGGCGAAGAGGCCAATTACGAGAGACTGCAACACTAAGGACCAGTCTGATGGTTGCTGGCTTGACTACAGGGTTGAACGTGTCGTGGAAGTCAATCCTGGGACGTTGGTGAAATCCCTTGGCAACCAGTCTCGCTTTGAACCTTTCAACTGCACCATTAGGAAAACGTTTAATAGTGAAAATCCAGCGACAACCAACAATATTAGAGGCTTGTTCAGATGAAACCAGAGTGAAGGTGTGATTTCAGAAGAGAGACTCAATTTCGGCTTGCATAGCTTGACGCCAGTGAGGATCTTTTAATGCTTGAGCCACAGTTGTTGGGATTGAATCAGATGGTGGCAGAACAGCAGCCCTGAGATTGAGTTTTGTCACTGGTTTCTTGGTGCGTTTGCTTGCACGAACATGTATTGGTAGTGCTGGTGGAGCTGATGGTTGACGAGATGATTGAGTCGTAGGTAGTGGAGGATGTGGAGTATTCACTAAAGTTGTCGGTGCCACTAGTACATGTGCATCAATGGACACGTTTGTAGGAGAGACTATTGGAGCAGGTACACTTTGATCATAAGTCGCAGCCGGTGGAGCTATTTCGGAAGTTACGATGGATGGTGGACGGCACGAGATAAGTGAGACAGGAGTAACTGTAGGTGAGGATGATGGTTGAGAGTCTTCTTCGTCCACTGATGGTGCCTCATATATAAATTTTCCTGTAATATTAAAGAGAAATACAGATTCATGAAAGATAACGTGGCGTGAGGTATAAATACGTGACGTTGCTCGATCTAGACAAAAATATGCACTCTGAGTATTAGAGTATCCAAGAAAAACACATGGAGAAGATCGAGAGTCTAGTTTATGAGACGCATAAGGCCGTAGCCACGGAAAACAAAGACATTCGAATACGCGTAGTTTTTGAAAATTAGGATCCCGTCCAAAGATGCATTGAAATGGAGATTTGAGCGAGAGAGTTGGGGTTGGCATACGATTTATGAGATAGACAGCTGCCGCAAATGCGTAAGTCCAATATGACTTAGGCATCGAGGCATGAGACAAGAGAGCAAGACCGGTTTCGACTATACCATGACTTGAAAGAAACTTAGACAGTCCGATATATTAGCCCCTATTATCAGAATACAATGTTTTAGGTTTTGATTGAAATTGATTTTCAACCAACGCTTTAAACTTTGTACAAACTTCAAAAACATTTGATTTTTGTTTTAAAGGATACAGCCACATGTATCATGTAAAATGATCAACAAAAAGGACGTAATACTTAAAATCGTCAACCGAAATTTTTGATGAAGTCCATACATCTGAGAAGACAATATCAAGAGGGTGTTTCGATTGAAGAGTAGATGTAGAAAATGGTAACTTATGCATTTTATTGATGGAACAAGCATTACACGGCTTATCCAATAAAACATTTGAAGAGGTAGGTAAATTAAAACTTGAAATTTTTTTTTTTAAGATAGAAAAAGCAGGATGTCTGAGGCGTGAATGCCAATCGGACATGGTAGTTTTTTTATTGTAGAAGCAAAAGCAAGTGAAGGAGAGCTTGAAGAGCGTGTTATAGGCCATTCATATGTCCCATCCTTAGGTTTGCCTTCCAGACGAAGAGCCCCCGTCTCCAAATCTCTCACCTGGAAATAGGTAGGTGTAAAAGTGACAGCAACGCCATTAGTTGTGCAAAGTTGAAAAACAGAGATAAAGTTCTTAGCTAGAGAAGGAACACAAAGAACATTATTCAAGAAAAAAGGTCGAGTATATGAGGGAATAGAGAAAGAATCAGTGTGTGATATCTGAAGACCAGAATTGTCTCCAAGCATCACAACATCGCCACCTTGGTAAGGATTGTGGAGAGACAGATTGTTGAGATCTGACGTCATATGGTGGGAGGCACCAGTGTCTACGAGCCATGTAGATGAGTCAGACATCATTGTTGGGTTGGCCCGTGGCTGCCAAGGTTGAGGAGAGTGAGGTGGATGCCACGGCTGAGAGGATTGAGAGCCACGAACAATACGAAATTCGGGACAGTATTTGGCACTGTGGCCTTGCGTCTCACAAGCTTGGCACTTTCCAAGATATGGCTTATAACCATTGCGATTCTGATGCTGAGTGTGATTGCCATGGTTGTGTTGTTGTTGGTGACCATGGAAGTGTTGGTTTTGTGTAGATTTCCAATTCTGGCGATTGCGAGTTTCAGTGGCATTAGCGACGATAGGAGCAGTTAAGACAGATTCGATGCAGAGAATCATGGCCTCTCGGTTGAGCAAACGTTCGTGAAGCTCCGAGAAAGAGATCGGTGTATCTCGGCCATTGATAGCATCGATCTCTTGCTTGTAATCTTCACTAAGACCCGCGAGGATCTGTTCAGTGAGATCTTCAGTGTCCATAGGTTTGCCTAGTAGAGCTAAGTCATCCGCCTTGGCTTTAATGGTACGCAGGTATTCAGAGACTGTTTTGGTGCCTTTGACGCATGACTTGATCTGGAATTTGAGTTGACGGATGTGTCCACCTGTTGGATTACAGAGTGTGGTGCCAAGAAGGCTCCAGACGTTGGTAGTGGTGGTGGTGCTTGAAACCACCGGTTGGATGGGCAAGGAGATCGCACCAATGATGGCGCTGTACAGGAGACGATCTTGACGACGCCAAGGAGCGAATGCTGGATTCATGGTTGATTGACCGTCGACAATGATGGTTGCAGGCGGGGCTGATGATTCTTCAAGGAAGCCATGAAGTTCATGTCCTTCAAGAAGGGCACGAACTTGTTTGTTCCACATGAGATAGTTAACGTTTGTGAGTTTTTTCACGCTGGACATATTCACGAAGAGAAGCGTACTCTGTGGGTTGTGAACATTGAACACATATGTGTGTTCAACAGAAGCTGGACTTTCAGTGTTCATGATGAGAGAAAAAAAAAAGGAGAAAAACAGAGAGAGAAACAGAGGCGACAAAGAAGAAGAAAGAGGAGCGGAAGAAAGAAAAAAAAATCTAGGTTTCTTTTAGGATCGTTAGAGCTCTGATACCATATTGAGATATGAAATTAGATGATTATTATTGATAGGTATAACTCTTGTTATATACAGTCAAGAGTAGAGAATACAAGAAAGGCATATATACGGTAATAACTGTAGACACGATTTAGGAAATAAGTTAGGAGTAATTGTGAGAGATTGGTGGGATATTGTAGATATCTTCATATGTATTACTGCAAAATTTGCACTCAAACCTCCACGATCCTCCTCCGGCCAGCTTTTCAATTTTGTTCACATAGATCCACAAATGTGCTTTATCATCCACTTTAGAAGATTCATCAATATTTAGAGGATCTTGAGACATATTAGTTCTGAAAAAACAAATTCTCTTAGTTTATATACTTTTGAATAGTAATCTTAAACTGCAAGTCTGAAACTCCCGATTAGACAATTAGCACAATTAAAGTTAACAATACGATCAACACGAATAACACTTTCGAAACAACACAAACACGAAAAACAGTATAATTAGATTACTATTCAGAATAACAGATTTAGAATTACCTTTAAGTTTCTTCTAACTCACAATTTGAGAATAAAAATCAGAGATCTGGCTGAGTACGTGACTTAACGAGTTCTGCAAAAGTCCTAAATTGCTAGTTTGCTACTCTCGTTTGTTTCTTAGTTTAGGATAATTAGGTTTTTGCTAAGTTTTTAACAAATGGGCTAATGGGCCACAAAACAATTTATAAATTATAAGCCCCAAAATTGTTGACTTGTTTGACAGGTTTCTTGTTGACTTTAAACGTTAAATGTGAGCAACGCTTCCGATCAACACCGTCGACGTTTCCGGTGTCGAATCGTCCCCTTCCTCGTACGCTTCCAAACACAACTTTTCTGGAACCGCGATTTTGAAATGATTCTGAGCGATTCCGGGCGCTTCCGCTTCCGGTTTCGGAGCGTGAAATGTCTCACCAGCGACGATTCCGTGCAACGTAGGTTACGTTGAAAATAGTAATGCGAGTCCATTATAAAATAAGATAATTGAAGAAAAATTAAGATGTGATAATCATTTAGAAAAAAAAGTCTATAAAAACCCTTCAAAATATGGGATATGCTTAATATAGATTAGACTCAAACATATGTTTGAACATATATGGACAAGTAACAATATAATATAGAGAAAGTAATAAAATAAGACATTTTTAAGAACTCAAATTACACAATAAGGTATTTGTTGTAATCAAAACACTTTCACTAAGTATAAAAACAAAACTATCCTTATACTAACAATTAACACTTTCATGTAGCTTTCACGCTACTTTTTCTTGTTTCTCTTCTTCTTTTTTACATTTATTTTAAGATTTAAAAACTATCATAAAAAGATGTTGGAAAGCTATTGTTTTGGTACTTTATTCACGGTTTATTGTCCACAGTTCATTGTCCATATTTATTATCTTTGTTCGGAATTGCGCTAGACGTGAGTCGGACGGTTGGTCCGGGCCTATCATAGGATTACGCGGGATTACTTTTGAGTTTTTTTAATTTTTGGATACAGAAAATATATATAATGTGTTTAGGTGAAGAATACTAACTTATCGCCGTGATCTGGTGGAAGAGTAAGTGTTTTTCAGCATGAGTAACTCAGGTTTGATGCCCAATAGGCCCGTTTTGGTTCATTTTTAGTTATCTTTAATGAATGGCATAATTGTAATTTCACCATCATCTTTTTTTACGATTTTCTTCGACTTCTGCAACTCTTCTTCGCGGCCGCCGTCCAGATTTTTCACATAATCCATCAATTTTTGTGTTTTTCTTGTTCTTTATAATTCTTATATATCTATCATATAATACTACATTTCAAACCCAAAAGAACAAAAAAAATTAAGTTTTTTGTTATTCCGACTTTTTAAACGATTATGGTATAATCGCGACGCCGGTGAATCGCCGACTTTTTTTTTGCCGGAGAAGCGGCCACTGCGACCACATTTTTGAATATGGCTTATTATTCATGATTTTTACAAGTAAGATTTTCTCAAGACGATACAAATATCATTTGTCCATGATACTTTGTTCACCCTACCTAGTCCACGATCTTTTGTACAACCCTAACAATTGCACAATACTTTGTATATGCTAACTAGTTCATGGTATTATGTTCGCAAATTTGCAGTGCACATTGTGTTTAATTATTGTCCATGATGATATGTCCATAAAACATGTCTATAATATCCAATCCATGATACTATTAAATAAATGTGTAAATGATTGATAAATGTGTAAATGATTGATGAATTAGTGATGTTTGCATGTGATAATTGATTATCTTTGAAAATTGGTTTGAATGGTGAAACTAATTTTACTTTGTGTAAACAAAATTTCCTTTTGGGAAAAAACTAATTTGAATGTTGAAGCTAAATTTACTTTGGAAGTATAAACATGTTCTATGGACAAACTTCAATGTATATTGTGCGCCATTTCAAATCTACCCACACATAAATTTTACGCAACGCTTCGGTTGTTCATCCACAAAACATTATCACACCACGATCGAGAGTTTTACATCTATGTCCGTTCGTCCATCCACGACCAACCACACAGATTTTTATTGTATGGTCCACCGGACTCATCCACATGGAATATTTACTCCTTCATATTTGCATATATTGAGAGGTCGGGAATCCGATTTAATTGGAGTACGGAAGATCCAGTGGAATGTAACACAATCATCTCGTGAAGTATAACACAATAAACGGCAATCTACAATCACACGTCTATTGTGAGACAAACCTATCTCTCACATGAAAGTGTATATCCATCCATCTAGACCATCTCCAATGGTTAACTCTATTTTTTACTCTAAATATAGAGTTCTCTATAAATAAAGAGTATGTTTGCTCCAATGTTTACTTCTATTTTTACTCTAAAAAAAGAATATTCCCATTATATTTTATTTTTTTTTAGTTATTAATTTCTTATAAGTCCTTTTACTTTACAAGTATACAAATTTTATCCATTTATATTATATGTTTAACAAAAAATAAATAAAATTTTGATTTCATTAAAATTAAACATGTAATGTTTATCATGTTATTTTTAATTTAGTATCACTCAATGTTACATTTACATATTTTAATTAATTATATAATTAGTTATCTTTGATTTAATTTTGTTTAAATGTAAAATAAAACATATAATTTTTGTTTAAATACAAAATAAAAACATATCAAAATGTAAAGGATTATTTTATAAATAGAAGATTTTAACTCTAAAAAATAGAGATCTCTACTTGTGACTCCAAATTTGGAGTTAGAAATAAATATCTCTATTTTTAGAATAGGATATAGAATGTCATTGCAGATAATTTTACTTTAAACATAGAGTTTGGAGGCAAAAATAGAATCTTATTGGAGATAAGTATAATTGACAATGTGCAAATTACATCTACAGTGCTCTAGTTATATCAAGTGCTTGTTTTTGTAATCCAAATTAAAAAATACCTTATTTAATAAATTCTTCAGGAATATATTAATTTAGAAGTTGGGAGCATGGACTAACCCTTTTGGGATTTGGCCCATTATCAATTTATCATCGATGGGAATGACAATTCGGTAATTCACAATTCATTTAAATAAACTAGTTTTTGAGTTTTACCCTAAAAAATAAAGAACTTTTTAATAAGCAAAGAAACCTAGCTAAAATTTTATTGACCTGGCCATTTTAGACATGTTCGTTGTCAATTTAACATTTTCCGTTTAAAAATCTGTTACCGACAAACAATAAACTGAGACAAATCAAGGAACTTTCATTTTTAACATTTTTGGTTTCGAAGTATATGACTCTGTGTATATACATATTTTGAACTTTCATTTTGTGTGTAAATAAGTTTAAAATTTCCATTTGATGAAGAATAAGAACTAAACATAAATTTTGTATAGATATGATATTTTTTGAAAATTCTAAGAGGGAAATAAATAATTAACCCGTTTTTTATAAAATTTGTAAAAACCAATCATTAATTGCCCCAAACTCAAGTCCAACTCTTAATAACATTAAAATAGAGGGGATCCACCTACTTTTCTTACTTGACTACACATAACACATTCGGTCTTTTTATAACAGAGGAGATTTATATATTCTTAAACAAAGAACGAAACCACGTGAAATAATTCCCTATATATTAATTGAGAAATATTTTTAAAAAATACACTTATTTTTGAAATATTTACAGTGGTGTCATTTTGTTGATGTGTCATCATCACACTTAATTTCTCATTATTTTAATACAAAATTTCTTTTTTGATTAGACTAATTATATTATATGTCTTTATCCATTTATTACTTTTAATATAACCAGAAAATTATGTTTTAATTTTTAGATTATTTAAAATCAAATTTTAGATTATGTGATGACAATAGTTTTAAAAAATATTATTGAATGAAATATAATTTATAAATAATTTATGATATACACAATATTTTTTTTATCAAGCAAAAAATATGTTTATAATAAAAAAGACTTCATGATTTCAATTAAAAAAACAATAAGAAAATAATATCAAATTAAAACTATAATTTAAGTTACAATAAAAATACTTCGAGATGTGTGATTTTAATAGATATCCATATTTATAAAAAAAAAATTGTTTTGTTCATATAGTTTGTTAATAGAACCATATAAATTAACTAAATAATATAAATACTTAAATTTGAAAACAAACTAGAAATATTATGTTAAAAAGTTGAAATATTAAATTATATTATCAACATATATATAAAATTAATTAAATTATTTTTACTCTAAATAATTTCAAAATCATGCGCATGGTTATCACCTAGTATAATTCTATAAACGTGGATCCGTGTCTTTTGATCCGTTTGGTCGTTACAATTTTATATTTATTTATTTTTGTCTTTTAATCAAACCACAAAATGCAAATATACTCCGTATTGCTGACGCTAATTTGATTTATAAGAAGAAGCATATCGCTTCAGTTACTAATACTAATTAAGTAGGTACACGAGTTTAAATCATAACTTAATCACTATGTATCTTTTGAGTCGTTGACTAGTTGTTGTTAAAATGGTTACTTCTCAGACTAATAGATTCTTTTATGTAGATGATAAACAAAAACGAAATGGAGAAAGGAGAAGGAGCTCTGCACGTAGCTATGTTTCCATGGCTGGCTATGGGTCATCTTCTTCCTTTTCTTCGTCTCTCCAAGTTGCTTGCGCAAAAGGGTCACAAGGTCTCTTTCATATCAACACCAAGAAACATCGAAAGACTTCCCAAATTACCATCAAACCTCTCCTCCTCCATCACCTTCGTCTCTTTCCCTCTCCCTCCCTTCTCAGACTCGTCTCCAGGATCAGAATGCTCCATGGACATGCCTTAAAACAAGCAACAATCTCTCAAATCCTCCTTCGATCTTCTCAAGCCATCGTTGACGGAGTTTCTCCGACGGTCTTCTCCGGACTGGGTCATATACGATTACGCATCTCACTGGCTTCCTCCGATCGCGGCGGAGCTGGGAATCTCCAAGGCTTTCTTCAGCATCTTCAACGCCGCAGCTCTCTGTTTCTTGGGACCGCCCTCGTTGCTGATAGAAGGTTTCAGATCAACGCCCGAAGACTTCACGGTGGTGCCGCCGTGGATCCCGTTCCAATCAAACATGGCGTATCGTTATCACGAGATCACTTTGGTCGGTGAGAAGAGGGAGAAAGATACGACCGGAGTCCCCGATCCGGTCCGGTTCGGCTACTCGATCTCCGAGTGCGATGCGGTTTTCATCCATAGCTCCCCTGAATTCGAACCAGAGTGGCTTGGTTTACTACGAGATTTGTGCCGAAAACCGGTATTTCCGACCGGGTTTCTGCAGACCGGTGCTGAAGACGACGAAGTTGAAGGAGATACAACTACATGGGTTGGTATAAAGAAGTGGCTAGACAAGCAGCGAGTCAACTCAGTTGTCTACGTGGCACTAGGTACCGAGGCGAGTCTTCGTCCAGCGGAACTCGCCGAGCTGGCTCATGGGCTGGAGAAATCAGACGTGCCTTTCTTTTGGGTTCTAAGGAACGACTCAAAGATTCCAGACGGGTTCGAGGGAAGACTTGAGGGACGTGGCATGGTTCATGCTGGGTGGGTTCCTCAGGTCAAAATATTGAGTCACGACTCGGTGGGCGGGTTCTTGACCCACTGCGGCTGGAACTCGCTGGTGGAAGGGCTAGGGTTCGGGAGAGTTCCCATCTTCTTCCCAGTGTTGAATGAGCAAGGGCTCAACACGAGGCTGTGTGAGGGAAAGGGACTTGGTGTTGAGATCCCAAGAGATGAGAAAGAAGGATCGTTTGATGCTGACTCGGTGGCTCACTCGGTTCGGTTGGCCATGGTTGATGATGCAGGAGAGTCGTTTAGGTCAAAAGCAAAGCTCATGAAGGGTTTGTTTGGGAACGTGGATGTGAATTCCCACCACGTCGACGAACTTGTCGGTTATATGACAAATATCATAAAAAGTTATAAAAAAACGTCTCATTGCTAATACGAGATTCGTCGTATACGTACGTGATACTCTCATATAGTTTAATGATGTGTAGTGTGTTTCATATAATAAAAATTAGACGATGTTCTATGTTACGCGTGTTTAAATATCATTCAACATTGTTTTAGATAAAATGTCATTTTAATGGGTTGGAAAATTGTTAATGGTAGTATTCAAATTGAATTCTAGTTGGGTTTAGGAAATTGAAATAGACTCTCTTAGTGATGTGACACTCTATGAGACATTGGAGGGACTTTTACCCTTGGTGGTTGAGTTCTTCTTGAGACATTGAATTTGTATCCAATATCTCAATTATGCTTCAACTACTTCAAATAACAGGATAGTTCGGGCCTTGAAAAACTCCATCCATTCTCTGACGTCGGAGAAACTTTGATTTTAAAGCATCGTTTGCCTCTTTGAGGGGATGAGAGAATCCTTCATCAACCGAAGCCAAATTCTCCAAACACCCATCAACATGAGGAGTCGTCTGGCGGCTTCTCTTCACAGCATGGTAGTCAACAAAGAAATCCATACGTAGCAAAGAGTGGAGTCAATTAGTCAAAGAAGTTCGAAAAATCAAAAGGGGAAAGGCAAAAAGATGAAATGGAGTCAATGAAACTATGGATTTGATTTAACCTTAAGAATCGCATACGCTTTTGTGTTGAAATGGGAGAGTTAAAATTATGCACTAGAATCATGATTTTGCATGAAAATAGCGAATCTAAATTTTGTGTCAATACACAATCAAAATTATGAGTTGAATTCGGGCAATTACAGACACAAAAAAAAAAAAAAACAGAATCACATGATTATAATTTGATGTCAAATTAAGGAATCATAAGTTTGTGTTAGAACTGTAGAATCACGAATTTATGACAGAATGTTATGACAGAATGTCAAAATCGTTAAAAACTGTGAATTTCAAACCGGTCTAAAAATATTATTACATTGTGATTTAAAATCGCAACTTTTGTGTTAGAGACATTAGAGCATCTCCATCGTGAGATCTTAAGGGTTTCTTAAGATAGGTTTTTAAGTTAAAAAAAATAAAACAAATCATTTAAATGAAAATAGAGTAAGAAAAGTATCTTAAAGAAGGATTTTCAAAGATGTTAAGAAACCCTACTGTGTCCATTTTTGATTGGTCAATCATTTTTTAGATAAAAAACAATTAGCCTCTCTTTGGTTTTATTTTTGTTCTTCGTTTTCTGAAACCCAAAATCCATGGAGGGTGAAAGAAAGGGGATTTCTTTGGCTCCTCCTTTTTGTAAAACCTAAAATCATGTGATTATCACTGCTTCTTCATCTTCTCTTTTCAAGTACAGAAGGATTATCTTCTCTAAAATCACAAAGCTGGCGAAGAGAGACCTTGATTGGGAGATTGCCGGAATTGGGAGGGAATGGGAATACGACGGGAGGGAGTGAAGGATTGGGAGGGAAAGGGAAGACGACGGAAGTCACAGAGGATGGAAGACCAAAAAATGAAAATTATATATAAGAGTTCTTAAAAGAAGTAAGAAGAAAAAATTATATTAAAAAATGTTTAAAAACTGCATATGACTATCTACCAATGGAGATGGTTTTAGAGCATCTCCATCTGTTATTTTTTGACAAGGTATCTAAACACTAAAAAATACAAAATGATGATAAAGGAAGAGAGAGAGGAAGAAACGTCTCTCATTTAAGAGATGTTTAGAACATCTGCAATGGTGATTTGAGTCTCTCATCCAATATAATATTAATATTATAAATATAATTTAATTTAACAATTAATTTTAAAATTACAAAAAAAAAATAAACCAATTATAAAAAGTCATGTGTTAATGAGTCTCTCAAAGTCTTTCAAATGAGAGACTCATCTTATTCTCTCTCTTCTCTTTTTCTTATTTTTCTTTTTTTTTAAAT
Organism: Alliaria petiolata; assembly: GCA_020283515.1. NCBI lineage: Eukaryota > Viridiplantae > Streptophyta > Magnoliopsida > Brassicales > Brassicaceae > Alliaria > Alliaria petiolata. The sequence goes on from JAHZTW010000001.1 coordinate 351,343,924, forward strand.
GGTGAAAGACCCATTGAGAGACTCCCATTGCAGATGGTCTTAGAAACGTCTTTGATCTCGTGTCATTATATCATTTGTTCAATTCTTTTATATTAATATATAAAATAGATGAGATACTTAAAGTGAGAGACTTATTGATGGAGATGCTCTTAGAGTATCTCCGTTGGGAGTATCTCAATGGGATTTTCAAGTTAAAATATTAATAAAAACTTAAAGAGAGGAGAAAGAATGAAAAAGGTATTTCATTTGAGAATCTCAGCAAAAAAATATGAGATACCCATTACAATATGTCACTTAATGATTGGTCTAAATTCCTTTTTAGTTTAAAAATTAATTATTTAATAAAATTATATTAAAAATATATTTAATAAAATTAATTAATATTATATTTGTGAGATATCCAAATGAGTATATCAACCAATGAGGATGCTCTTAGATTAGTATTTAAAATAAAATTTGCTAATTTCCGCCATTTGACACCTATACTTTCAAAATCATAAAGTAGAAAAAATGTGAAATTTGCTTAAGCATCAAAATTACAGAACCATACCTTCTACGTTACAATTGCAGAATAGCGAATAATAATATCAAGTCCATGGGCCGATGGCATTTTGCCATTTTCTTCAAGTCCAAATAAAGCTAGTGACGCATTTCCAACTAGATGTGATGTAAGATCCGGGAATCCACTAAAGCCTCACACACGATATAAGGAACTTAAAGTCAGGTGTACGGGGGGTTAGAGGCATGATCCCAATGACTATTTTTCGCGAGGGATGCAAATCTCTATATGAAAACTCAAGTGATTGAATCCACAAAACACTCGCAAAAACAAAAGAGAAGTGAGTTCACACAACTCTAATGAACAAATCACAAAGACTATACTTTGTAAAAACTTTATATTTCAATTTCAAGGGGTTGTCCTTACAATGAATAATTCAAAGTGCTTATATAGAGCTCGATCATATCTAAACTAAGACAATAAATAAGAAAATAAATCAACATAAATACAAATAAATCAGCATAAATGATAGATCAATCAAAGGCTTGATTGATATGACCTTTAATGTTCGATGGTTGGCCAAATGAGGAAGACTGGAAGGTGCTTTGTATCTGGACAACTTGGGCATGAAGTAGTGACGCCTTGGAACATTATGGACCATGTAAATGGTCTCCAAGCAAGCTGGATCGAATAATCAAAGAGATATATTCGTTGAACCAGATTTGATGTAGTTGGCTCCGGATATGGAAAGTTGAGTTGTGAAGTGATTCGACTAATCTTCTGGATCCTGGAGCATGGTGAGACCTCATTGATAGCTTCTAAGTGATTAGGAAAGTCGTCTGGTCACCATAAATACGTTTGACAAGTGCTAAACCGATTATGATTAGAACTTGCTTGTAATAGAATCAAGTTGACCCGTTTTGAGAAATGAGGCATAACTTGAGAATCTGATGGGCATATATTTGGATCTTGGGCTTGCTGGAACCAGGAGAGACCCAATAATAATCTCCAAGTGGTCTCGGGTCAAGACCGTTGCTTAGTTGGGCTGTGTAGCTCGATATCTGGCCTAGACGTGTAGTTGGATCCGAAACAAGTCCACCAACTTGTAGGATCAATAACTTCCAAATCTGAACCGGTATTGATGTGAATCCAATTCTAAGATCTTCTTGGTTGGACCAAGATTCCATAAAAATCTGGTTCGTTGCTTAGTTCTTCCAAGTCAGGTCGGAATCCTCCATTTAATGCACGTATATCCGACTCGGGTAAGTTCGGCATCACCCGTTTTGCAAGTTGAATAACTTCGTCATAGCTCGACTTGAGCTGATTCCACTTTGGCGTGAGTCTCTTATTAGTCAACTTTCTGGAACAAATTGATTCGCTTCTTAATTACTTCTGGTTAGCTAGATATGCTCCATTAGAGTCACATGTATCCTGGTCAGACTATTGCTGGCTTGAGCGGTATGTTTGATGGAGCTCCGATTCAACCACTGGTTTGATGAGCGCATCAAGATGCAACAGTACAAATATGACAACTTGAATTTATTTTTAATAAGGATTCAAGTCAATAATATAAGTTTTAAAAATGTGTGTTTCTTATAACAGCGATCGATTTGGACACATTTAAAAATGGACCAAAGGATATGTTCTTGTGGCTGTATGAAGCGGTCTTGGAGACATCGCAACATCACACGATCTCCTATGCTGCGACAAACCACTCCTAACCGTCCACAATTTCCAACAAAAAAATAAATAATAATGACATCAACGCCGTTACCATTCCAAGAATTGTGAATAAAAAACGTGTTTACCAGTCCATTGTGACCACCGACAATGACTAACGATAACGATCAGTTGTCGGTTACTATTGTTCGTTTTTTTTATCATTTCAACTGACCACTGTGAGTTATCGTTCAATTTAAAACGAATCGCCAAAAAGCAGCGATCATAAATTTCGAGTGTTAATGGCTACAATCGATCGTTGTGTTTTAGTCACAAAATCTAACAACACCCAAACGAATGTTATTTGGTCCACAATCACTATGGCTGTCAAACAAACAGACTTTTAAGCCATGAGATTGTCATGTGCCGAAACCACTACATTTTTTTTTCCCAACTAAGTACCATAATTAACAAATACAGTATTTTTTATGTTGAAATTTTCCAACCTAATAGTCTGTACTAACAGTTTGCCTCTTTTTTTTTTTTTTAATAACATCATAAATATCTAGAACATATGAAAATCTAAACAAACGATACCGAATTTACATATAAGATATCAAAAAATAGACACCAAAATTTCATACTCATATGTACGTCTTTGTATTGTTTAGATAAACGAGATAGAAAAATAAAAATAAAAACGTCGTTTTGAGTAACATATAATAGTAGAATAGGATCCGCATATATGCAGGTTTTTAATAATATTTTAAATTCGTAAAAATAAATTTTAAAATATATCTTTGTTAATCTAATTTATTTTTTTTGTTTTTATTTTCCTTTTCTTAAATTGAAATAGATCTTTTTTTATTTTAGTTAATTTTATTTTACTTTTGTAATCTAAATCGATAAATTTAACATTTTTTATTATTTTCTTTTTCAAATTTCTTTTTTCTCTAAAAATAATATTACCGTAACACGTGTCAAAATCTAAATCGATAAATTTGACACGTGTCAAAATCTTATTGATTAATTTGTCACGTATCACGATCATATTAATTACTAACTTTGACGTTTATTTTATCTTTTTAGTAAAACTGAAATATTTTATTTACTTTTGTTCTGATTTTTTTTTATTAATTGAAATATATCTTTTATTGTATGTATTTCTCTTTTTTATTTTTCCTTTTATTGTATGTATTTCTCTTTTAAAAATAATCATATTTTCATTTTTCTTTTAGGATTATTATATTTTTTATTTTTAATAAAAACACGTGTCAAAATCTTATCGATTAACTTAACACATATCACGATCATGTTAATTAATAACTTTAATGTATCCAAAGATTATTTCCAAATATTAGGTATCGGAATGAACACGTCAGACTCCATAACGAACACGTCAAACTCTGTAACGATTGATTAACGAAATCAAAATCAACGTTTTATTTGGCCAATTTTTGTGAGTTCATGTATGAATTCATTTTTTTTTTAATTGGTGTATATTTTAACATAGGTTATGAGTAGTGAGTACAAAGGTTTGTAACGGGACCGCGACCAACTGTTGAAACAGAAAATAGCCGTTTTCCCATTTACAAGACGTGCTTTCATATTTTTCCGGTTATCTCTTCCGACAACGATCAATCATAATTGAAAATAGAATAGTGTGAAATGCTAAAAGATATTATCACATCTATCATCCGCCTAGCCAATCTCATTTGAGTCATCGAGCCCGTGGCTTCTACTAGGGCTAGCTCGGATTTTCCTAGACTTTGCTAACTTCATCCAGCGTTTGGTTCCATTTTAAAGACCACGGCTAACTTCATACATATTTTATTTATCAATAAATTTAACATTTTAACAAAAATAATAATAAACACACCAAAGTGTACGTAATCTTTGTAAGATCAATACATCTTATTTCTTTTGAAAAGGTTATATATCAACATATACATGCAAATGCAATCACACTTTCCAAGTAAGGATAATTATTGATTAGCTTACAAATATAAAACTTTTAAAAACAAAAAAACATGATAAAAAATGTCGACCGTCAATTTAAACAAATAGGCCAAGAAAAGATGTCGTCCAAAGGTACGTTCACAGGTGCACACGACGACAAACAAAAAACACTTGTATAAGCGGGGGACCCACTAAGTGGGTCAAGTTCCCCAAAGCCGGAGGCAAATCTCAGCCGTCGATTCTTAGCCACAGGATCAAAACGTACGCTCCAAAATGTTTGTAGCCCATTGCCCACTCTCATGTGATGGAAATCGAATCCATTAAGCAACTCAACAACTCTAATAACGCCACGTGTCACTCGAGTCAGTCCCAGCTTTCCACTCTTCTTTATACATAAACGGACCTTCTTCTTCATTTTCTCCTCACCTCTCTCTCTCTCTCTCTGATCACATTCTCATCTCAAAACCATTGGTTTCAGAGCTCTTGAGCTCTAAATTTCCTCGGTTGCCGACGAAATCTGTGAGCTTTTCTTCTGTTTAAATCACTGGAAAATGTTTGATTTTTTCCTTCTCTCTTTGTGGTTGATAAAATTTATGATTTTTCGTTTCTAATTATGATGAGCTTTCTTTATTTTCACGGTCAAATTCTCGGAACACGTTACGTTTGTTGTGATTCTCCCTTTAATCTGACGATTTCTAATATTTCTCTCTTAAAAAAGCTATCTTTTCATAGAATCATCGCAAAGATTGTATCTTTCTACTGAAAGCATTCGATTTTGATTTCGTTCTGTTGTTGAATCGAGGTGAAAGTGTGTCTCTCTCTCTCTCTCTCACGATGGCAACTGTGACTGCATCCCACTTTGTGTCAAGGGCCTCCCTTGTCAACAACCATGGAGCTTCAGGCTTTGAATCCAACGCCAATCTGTCTCAGATCATCTTGAAAGGTCAATCCATGACTCACTGTGGGCTAAGGTCTTTCAACATGGTGGACAGGCTTCGTATAAGATCTCAAGCTAAAGCTGTTTCTGCTAAATCCTCTAAGAGATCGCAGAAGAACGCTTCTAAAGTTAAGCCTGCCGGTAAAATTGTGTGTGAGAAAGGGATGTCTGTGATCTTTATTGGAGCTGAGGTTGGTCCGTGGAGCAAAACCGGTGGACTTGGTGATGTCTTAGGTGGTCTGCCTCCAGCTCTGGCCGTGAGTTTCGTATACACGTTAGCTTGATTTTGATTGTATTGGCGTCTTAATTTAGTATTTGATGAACCAAATGTCATGGTTTTGCTAGGCTAGAGGCCACCGTGTGATGACGATATGCCCTCGGTATGACCAATACAAAGATGCATGGGACACTTGTGTCGTGGTTCAGGTAAGAACCTTAAGCTTCTTAAAATGTTCCTCAAATGATGGATTTAGGATGTTTAGTTAACTCATCTTGTAAGGTTATCTGATGATGCAGATCAAAGTTGGGGATAAAGTTGAGAACGTCCGTTTCTTTCACTGCTACAAACGAGGAGTTGATCGTGTCTTTGTTGACCATCCAATCTTCCTAGCCAAGGTTTGTTTTTTCTTGCTTAGCTAATCACAAGGTTGATTCAGGTGTTTTGTACTATGTTCTTATGGGGGATATAATATTGTAGGTTTTGGGCAAAACTGGATCCAAAATATATGGCCCTATAACTGGAGTAGACTACACTGACAACCAACTCCGGTTCAGTTTGTTGTGTCAGGTAACACTCTTTTCTTTTTACTTCTGTAGTTGAACTCTGATGATTGTGATGAGCTTCTTGATTTCTTTTCTCTGTCAAAACCAAGCTCCTTGGGTAAAGTAAAAGTACTTTTTTTATATAGTTTCTGAGGGTTAGTTAATGTGTGAGAGTTTTTGCTCTGTCACATAAACAAATTAGTGGGAAAGTAAGTGAGTATATAAGAGAATAATTACTTGGATTTACGTCTCTTCCATCTCCTTAGATAGTGGAAGAAGATAAGTAGTCAGATGATCAGAATGCTTAGAAGAGAGCTTAATTTATAGAGAAAGAGACTTAAGCCAAATGATTTATTCTCCAAAATTTCCTATAACTCGATCTCACATTGTTCAGTCAAATGCGTGTCCATTTGTTAGGAACACAAAGCCCAAACAGAATCTGTGTTTGAACTACATATATGCGTGTCCGGTGTCCATTGCAGCATAAGCAATAACTTGATTTACCTTTGATCATTGGCAGGCTGCTCTTGAGGCACCACGGGTTCTGAACCTGAACAGCAGCAAGTATTTCTCTGGACCATATGGTGAGAATGCTTTCTGAATTCTTTTAAAGGTCCGTAAATTCTGAAAAGTTTATATAATCCAATCTCTGATGTTATTATAGGGGAAGATGTGGTATTTGTAACCAATGACTGGCACACTGCTCTCCTTCCTTGTTACCTCAAATCTATGTATCAATCACGCGGAATCTACATGAAGGCAAAGGTAATTAATTAACTTGTGTTCCTTTGTAATGCGTTAAACAATGCAAACTTATACCAAATCTTAGACAAAAGATTGAGCCTTGATAGTTACATACTCTATTGATGGATGATTTACAGGTTGTCTTCTGCATTCACAACATAGCCTACCAAGGAAGATTTTCCTTTGAAGACTTTTCTCTTCTCAATTTGCCCAACAGCTTTAAGAGCTCTTTCGACTTCATGGACGGGTACTGATTTTATCTGAAAATGTTGTCAGAGGAACACATTGATACACTCTGTTTCAGGTTCCAATCATTAGTTTAATCTGTCTTCTTGTTCCATGCTCAGGTATGAAAAGCCAATAAAAGGACGGAAAATCAACNCTTCTGCATTCACAACATAGCCTACCAAGGAAGATTTTCCTTTGAAGACTTTTCTCTTCTCAATTTGCCCAATAGCTTTAAGAGCTCTTTCGAATTCATGGACGGGTACTGATTTCTCTGAAAATGTTGTCAGAGGAACACATTGATACACTCTGTTTCAGGTTCCAATCATTAGTTTAATCTGTCTTCTTGTTCCATGCTCAGGTATGAAAAGCCAATAAAAAGACGGAAAATCAACTGGATGAAGGCTGCAATTCTTGAAGCAGACCGTGTCTTAACAGTTAGTCCATACTATGCTCAAGAACTCATCTCTGGCATCGATAGAGGCGTGGAGCTGCATTCATACCTTCGAATGAAAACAGTCGCCGGAATCGTTAACGGAATGGACGTTCAAGAATGGAACCCGGCTACTGACAATTACATCGATATCAAATACGATATTACCACTGTAAGTTTCTCTCTAGAAGATAAGTGCATTTGGTTAGAAGAGGTTGAGGGAAACCGTTACCGATCAATCCCCTTTTGTTACGTCGTTTTCGTAGGTTACGGATGCTAAGCCATTGATCAAAGAAGCGCTTCAGGCTGCTGTTGGACTTCCAGTGGACAGGGATGTCCCGGTCATCGGTTTCATTGGGAGATTGGAGGAGCAGAAGGGCTCTGATATTCTAGTGGAAGCTATTTCCAAGTTCATGGGGCTAAATGTTCAGATGGTTATCCTTGTGAGTACACAAAGCAATGGACTTTAGATTCATAACGTTTCTATAAACCTTTATGCTCACAAACATATTGAATCTTCTCTGATATTCTTCAACAGGGAACCGGTAAGAAGAAGATGGAGGCTCAAATTCTGGAACTAGAAGAGAAATTCCCGGGGAAGGCGGTTGGAGTGGCGAAATTCAACGTGCCATTGGCTCATATGATCACAGCAGGAGCTGACTTCATCATTGTCCCGAGCAGGTTTGAGCCGTGCGGTCTCATTCAGCTGCACGCCATGAGATATGGAACTGTCCCTATTGTGGCATCTACTGGTGGGCTTGTGGACACTGTTAAAGATGGTTACACAGGTTTCCACATAGGAAGATTCAACGTCAAGGTAACTCAGAATCACCCGCACTTTTTATAATAACAGTTTCTTCTGACATTACAACAAACTGATCTATAAAATTTACAATTTTGCTTTGTTTATCACAGTGTGAAGTTGTGGATCCGGATGATGTGATTGCAACAGCAAAGGCTGTGGCGAGAGCCGTTGCAGGGTACGGAACATCCGCCATGAAAGAGATGGTCAAGAACTGCATGGACCAAGACTTCTCCTGGAAGGTCAGTGTGATTCGATTCATTCCAAAAGTTTAGATTTTTGTTGTTTGATGAAATCAATCTTTTAGTTTGTGAAGTTTTGGTTCATGGGAAACGGTTTTGATTTGATGGATTCAGGGACCAGCGAGGTTGTGGGAGAAGTTGCTATTGTCACTACATGTAGCCGAAAGTGAAGCCGGAATCGATGGTGAAGAGATAGCTCCGCTGGCGAAGGAGAACGTAGCGACGCCGTGAGAATGTGATTCTGTTGTGTCAAAGTGGTTGAAAGGGAACGGTGTTTACCGGAGGAAAGTAAGGAGTAGAGGTAGGTCGAGTAAATGTAATGTTATATGTAGTGTTAAGTATATACGAGAAAATGTTACAGTCTAGTATAATAAGGGTGTTGCATCAAGATGTTGTTCGTTTTGTCATATTAACCATTTAGATGTTATTCGTTTTCTTACATTTAAGTATGTGAGTTCGGATGAAAAATTGGATGTAAAATCAGTTGCATCCTAAGTATTTTTGGTTACAATGAAAAGTAGAATATGGATGCAAAAATTACCAATAAATGTTACAATAATTCGAATCATTGACCAAAATTGTTAAATTGGAAAGAGATAGAGTTGGGCATACTACGTGTAATATATAGACTGATTAAAATTGATAGAGGGTTGTGGAAATTTTTGTTTGGCTTTTAAGTCTGATCGATATATTTATAGTTGATTCACTATATACATTTTTGGGGGTTTATATAATAAGATATTATTTCTACCCTCTTTTTGAATAGTTCCATAATATGTTTTGGTCTATCAAAACTTATCCATTAAAATTTGTTCATCAAAACGTAACACCTAAACCTTTTTTATCCATAAATGATTTGTTTATAGAATATATATGTACAAAATGTATTACTATAGTTTATGACTGAATTTAGGTGTTTGATCAAAATAGACCAACGTGCTTACTAATTTTAGATATTTGGTTTTATTTTTAGATGTCAAATGATCAATGTTGTAAACGGTTCTTGGTGTTTTGATTTTCTTTACTTTCGCGGTTATATAACATTTTAAGTACATTTTTATTCAAGTTTTAGATTGATGTCTCTTTGGATCGAAGTGTATCTTTAGATGTTTGTTTCTTTTTGGTCGAATGTGACGTACTTCTACTTAGAAAAAAATTGTCTTCGTTTTCATTGCTTAGCAATTTTTTTATTAACAAAACGAGATTAGTCTCAAGTTCTTAGTTCGGTGTTCTCTTTTATATAATGTTTAACAAACAAAAAAATGTTTAACAAGAATCAGGTTTCGACTAGCTGTTCATTTAAATCCTCGGTTGAACTGAATTCGTGTTAATGAATAGTAAAAGTTTTGAAAGAAAAGATATTATGCTACAAAAACTTTCCGTTATGCAAAAAATATTATTAAAGTTTTTGCGTTGAACCTAACGTGGAAGCTGTAAAAGCGTAAAGACGACAACTACATTAGAGGCTAATGGAAGATGTTATTTACCCAATAGACCAACTATATTATCCGAATGTAATATAGATTAAAGAAGGGTTGGCTGCCGTCAGTCCCCAAACTATACGTGCTATGTATAATTTTCCCAAACTATAGATCTCTGTCTATTTATATCCACAGTATATATTGATATAGTAAAATACATATTATTTCTCTCTCGTTTACGTTTATCCCCCAAAAAAAAAACTATGTAGCAAATGCTATTGCTAAGAAGTCCTTATCTAACTTCACCTATGCCTCTGCAAACTTTACGTAATTCATTTGTTTTCATTTTATTGAAAAGTTGTTCAAAAAAAAGTCTTTATCCGACTTCACATCTGCCTCTACATACTATACTATTATGAAAAATGGTATCAATGCGAAAACACAATTAATATAAGTTTCAAGTATCGAAAATTAACTTCAGGTTACGCCAAAGAAAAAAACTTTGTAGCAAATGCTATTACTAATAAGTCCTTATCCGACTTCACCTGTGCCTCTGCAAACTTTATGTAATTCTTCTGTTTTCATTTTAATGAAAAGCTGTTAGAAAAAGAGTCCTTATCCGACTTCACTTCTAGAATTGTATTGTAAGGTACAAGTAGTGACTAGTTATTGTGGTGGTTAGAGCATCAAACGCATTTAATCGCCAGAGACATATAGGCGTAACCGGACCTATAGTATGATATGTATATATATTTGAAACACTCTACCGAATTTAGTGTAGCCTGAGGTTTGTTTTGATACTTACAATTTATATTAATTAAGCGTGTAATATAAAATAAACAAGTCGTGTAATGTCAAGTAAATCCTGAATTTTTTTTTTCTATTAGCACTTCAAATCAAAATACTCGAACCAATAAGATGATATGAGCGTAACCTGAGGTTTGTTTTGATAGTTGAAATTTATATTAATTGTGTTGTCGCATTGATACCATTTTTTCATAACAATATAGTATGTCTTTTTACTATACCAATATATGTTGTTAATATAAATAGGTGAATAATGTGTTAGATATTTTAAAAAACCCAAAATTAGGTTGAATGCGCTCACCCCCCCCCCCCAAACTCAATTAACTATGTATATTCCCCCCTAAACTACAAAGCTCTCCATATTTCCTTCTAAATCGCGATCCGCCTAAAATGCGATTTTTTGAATTGAACGCGATTATAATTTTTAATTGAATTTGGGGGATAGACAGCAAAAAATTTGTTTGGGAGAGAAATAGGCAAAAAAATCTCTAGTCTGAGAAGAATTAGACATAGCACGTATAGTAGGAGGCTGACGGCAGCCATTAAAGAAACATATATTACCAAATAGACGATATCTTTAATATATTAAAATATCGTACTCTGGTAGAAATTAAATTATGAACAATGGAGCCGACCTTTCTTTGCCGGTGCAAAGTGCAAACGCCACGCAAAGTCAGATGAAAGAAAGAGCAGAGCAGATCAGAGCCGTTAATATTTTAATAAACGATGGACCATTTCCATCAACCTTTGTCAGTTTCCCAAAAAGTAATTATAAATTAAGAAAAAATATCTTTTTAGGGTTTCAATCAGTGAATGAATCGTCCATGTGAAGCTTGTTTTCTTGCTTTGTCAGCCCTTTTCTTCATCTTTGCTTCTCTCTATAGATTCGTTTCTATATAAACACAAGTATTTGTCTTGTAAATTGTAATCAACGAAAGTTCACAACAAACTCAAAAAATTAAAAATTTGGAATTTGAGAAGAAATGTTTTTATAGTTGTTACCGGTTTTATAACCTTTACCGTTGTGGTGATGGATATAATGTATTAATCATAATTTCGTTAACAATTATATATATCGCTATATATATATTGTTTTTTAACTATTCTGGTATTATTTACCATTTCTTCTTCTTTCTACTTTTTATCATCAATCAGACTTTTAAATATTTAAAATTTGAGATATAAATAGCTCATATTGAAAGAAAATGTTTAAACAAAAACAAAAGCTCATATTCGAATATATATATATATATATATTTTTTTTTTCCGTTTGTTTGACATGCTCATATCCTCCACCCTATTAATTAAGAATTCATTTTAATGAAAAAAGCTGATTTGTCACATTTAAAATCAAAGTTAGTGTATTTTTTTATGACATGTAAATGCGACATGTCAAATTTCCTAAAATAAACGAAATGTTTTGATTGGTTGAGATAAAATTAAATAAATTATGAAATTAAAACATGAATACACTAGATTATAACTCTAAAATTAATAAATTTAAATTAACAGAAAATAATAATTATTATGATTAATTTGTTTTTACATATATTCATAATAAATTGCATAAAATATGATTACGAAAATTTTACAACCAATATACATTATATTTTTATATAAAAGTTAATAATATATTATCCAATAGGATAGTAAATAGGTTATACCATTTTTATCTCTTATTTTTTTTTTAAAAATAAATAAAAAGTTTATATCATACTCATATATAGTCTCATTGTAGATCGAGAATTTGAGATTAAAAAAAAATGAAAAATAACTGGATGAAAAAATAAATTATAATAAGATAAAACAAGAATAAGAAATAGAAATAAAAATAAAAATAAATCTCTACAGTTTTGTTTTTCCGTAACAATCTCGTGCTTTATTTTACAGAGTCATTTAAAAATCTAAGAAGCAAATTTTATAATAAACACATATGCGGCTCAAATTTTATAATGAACACATACGTGCATGCCAACCATAATAAATTTATTTTCTTCATCAAAACAATTCCTCAATATTGTTCAAAGAGATGAGCGGAGAGCTACCAGAGAATTTTATAACAAATATTTTGATTATTTTAATGAAAAAAAAAATTACTAATAGATTATATTTTCATGATAAAGTCAAATATTATATTAAAATTTTTTTTTTGTAATTTTTTTTAATATTTAATATAAATTTTAATTTGAAACCATATATCATAAAATGCTGAAAATATGAAATTTTGATTACATAAAAAATGATAGAAACGGTTTTCGTGATTGTTTTTAAATGTCAAAAGCTGCATCGTGTAGAAACATAACGTTTACAAAAAATATCAGAAAAAACTAACCAACACCTAAATATTACAATTCACTTATTTTTAACTCATACTTATATGTAAAAATATATGTATTTATTTCTTTTTAAAATTCAACCATACATTATAAAAATATATATTACAAAAGATATACTTTGTTATTTTTTTAACACATAAAAGACATACTTCGATTTGTCCACAAATATGCGGTGGATATAAATATTAATTATGCAAAAGTCAAAATCGCATGCGAACTTGTCGTCTATGCATTTTGTTAACCTCGATTACAGTCTAATTTTAATTTTAGTTATTAAACAATTTATATATTTTTAAAAATCTCTATATGTCCTTAGAGCGGTGAGGTGGTTGGTACGCACGAATGTGCGGACAAACTATTTATCCGCTCTTATGATAAGTAAAGATTATAAAACCCATTTTGGTTTAATTAGCAATAGGTCAAGGAAAAATATATATTTAAAATATATATATTGGCAAGATTATATTGTGTAAGAAGAAAAAAGTATAGTATAGATAATATTCAAGGCATATTATAAGAATTTAATTATTATTTAATATAACTTTTATATTTGCAATTATATGTTACTGTAAACTGTAGAAAAATAAAAGGTTTTAAAATAAATCAGTTCCAAAAGACACAAAATGATATGAAATGTTTGTGTGATTGTTGTTTTAGTGTATATGTATAAAAATATAACATTTACATAATATATAAGAAAATTAATCAATAATTTAATATTACAACTATTTATGTCTATACAAAAATTAAACCTTAATAAATAAATAAATTATTATATGTTTTAATATTTTTCAGTTTATTTAGTGATCATATTTACACTTTTTATTAAAGAAGTATTTTAAAATCTTGGTTAATGGCTTTTTATCTTCAATTTATATTCAAATCTATAATATTTTTTTATTTGATTTATAGTTATTTTTTATTATTAAATATTTATAGAATGTTATTGTTAATACATAATTAATTATATATTAAACATATAAAATATTTTATAACTCGCACAAGGTGCGAACCGATCACCTAGTTGAATATTAAAACATAAATAGCCCAAATTTACATAATTTTCATTTTATTTTTACCATCATTTTGATATCACATCATTTTTACAAATAAACCTTACAATAGTCTAATTTTCGTTAATTCTAAATTAGTAAATTGTATAACATGTTTGGGTTTTCTTTTAGTTTACATTAGAGGTGTCAATTAGTGTCAAAATCCGCGGGACCGCTCGGTCCGAACCTGAAAAATATCGGGTTCGGGCTTAGATATTTAAGCCTAAAAAAATCGGTTTTTTCGAGGTAAACCCATTTGGACTAATGGTTTTTTGGGTTTAAAACCGAGCGGGTTCGTGCCGACCCGAAAAACCTGACTTTTTTATTATTAAAAAAATATAGGCATGTCAATCGGACTGACCCGGTTTTTTATTAAATTTTTTTTACATGTAGATCATAATGACGATGAGAATTTAGAAGACACATAAGAAAATTCTAATCTTAAAAATTATCATTTCGACTCTACAGTTTCTACTATTTAAATTACACATTTATTTATTAATTTTATATTAGGATTTATTTGGATTTATTAAGTTAAACTTTTTTTTTAATTTCAATAAATACTTTTGCTTTTAGTTTATTTTGTATTTGAAATTTATTTTCTTTTTTAAAAAACTCGAAAATGTTAAAAAAATCCGATAATCCTGTTAGAGTCGGGCGGGACTTTAGAATATATATCCGATATATTTTCAGATCGGATCGAATTAAACTTAAATACATGTGGATTTTACGGGTTTCGGGCCGGATCAGCTCGATTGAAATGCCTCCTAGTTTACATGTCTATAAAGTTTGTTTTGTACTTAAAATTTATAGTTACTGTAGAACTGTTATTAAAATACTCAAAACCTCATCGAGATTCCCTCCTAAATTCGCCGACTCAAAAAATATCCGAAATCAACAATTTAATAAGTTAAAAGTAATAACGAATACATCACATCGCTATCTCAGCTTCACCACGCTCTCTCTCTCTCTCTCCGACCACCGCCACTGTTAATAAAACTCAAGACACAATTCTGCAATTTGTCTCCTTTTCGATTCCACATCCATCACCACTCCTCTATCCTCGCCGCCGGCAACCACCGCCGGTATTCCCGGATTCCGCCGCACCAATGGAGCTTAATACCTTCCATCACTCTTCTTCTTCTTTCATCTTATTCCTCCTCTCAGGTTAGCTTCTTTCTTTATCTTTTAAAAGTGTTTGATTTGTCACAGTTTATTAACACGACGTCGGTTTAAACCTCAATGTGATTACTGATACACAGTGGTGGTTATTCTCCCGGCGGCGGTGACTTCAATCGGCGTAAACTACGGTCAAATCGGAGATAACCTCCCTTCACCGGAAGAAGTAGTTCCACTAGTGAAATCAATCGGAGCAACCAAAGTAAAGCTCTACGATGCAAACCCTCAGATCCTCAAAGCCTTCTCCGGCACCGGCGTCGAGTTCATCGTCGGCCTAGGCAACGAGTATCTCCCCAAAATGCGAGACCCTTCCAAAGCCCTAACGTGGATCAAACAGAACGTGGCTCCATTTTTACCGGCGACGAACATCACCTGCATCACAATCGGAAACGAAATCCTCGCCTTAAACGACTCTTCACTCACCGATAGCCTCCTCCCGGCGATGCAAGGAGTCCACTCCGCTTTAGTCACCGCCGGACTCTCCGATCGAATCGCCGTCACCACCGCGCATTCTCTAACCATCCTCCAGACCTCGTTCCCTCCTTCCGCCGGCGAATTACACCCAGATCTCATCGATTGCCTCAAACCGATCCTCGAGTTCCACCGGAAAACAGATTCTCCGTTCTTAATCAACGCTTACCCTTTCTTCGCCTACAAAGGAAACCCTAAAGAGATCCCTCTCGATTTCGTCCTCTTCCAGGCGAACCAAGGGATCGTAGATCCGGCCACCGGATTCCACTACGACAACATGCTGTTCGCGCAGATCGACGCCGTTTACTCGGCTTTAGCGGCGGCGGGATACAAATCCCTCAAGGTTCAGATATCGGAGACGGGATGGCCGTCGAAAGGAGACGGCGACGAGGTCGGAGCCACGCCGGAGAACGCCAAGAGGTATAACGGGAACCTGATCAAGCTGATGATGGGTAAAAAGACGAAAACGCCCCTCAGACCCAACAACGATCTTAGCATCTACGTTTTCGCTCTCTTCAACGAGAACATGAAACCTGGTCCGACGTCGGAGAGGAACTACGGGCTGTTCAAACCTGACGGGACTCAGGCTTACTCGCTTGGATTCACTCTAAACGACGTCGTAAAAGGGGGCAGCGGCGGAGACGGTGGTGGTAATAGTAGCAGCGGAGGAGGAGGAGGAGGAGGTGGAAAAATGCCGGTTTCGCCGATGACGCCGGTGGCGCCGGATAGTGCGTCGACCGGTTATTTGGCGATTTCGTCAGCTCCGGTAAGATTCTTCGCATTTTTCTTTTTCGTTAAAGTTGCGATCTTTTTTTCTGTTGAGTAAAGCGAAAGATTCGATTTTTTTCAACCTTAAGTTACAACTTTAAAATTATTCCATTTGAAGATCTTTTAAAAAAAAAAAAAATGGTTAGACGAATTTTAGGAATGAGATTTAAAGCAACTATTTGCTAACTTTGAAGTCAAATTTGATAGCTTTTATTTTATCATGTCATTTTCCTTAAATGAGCCGTTAAAATTGACAAACGTGATGATACTAAACTGTTATATTCATATATAATATAAGTATATAACAAATGATGATACCTTGTTGAAAAAGAAAAAAAAGGGTGATGATACCATATTTTAGAAGTTTACTCTTTTTTTTTTTTGGGTTAATTTAATTATGCCAAATTTACCTTTGAGTGTTTAGTGAGAAAATGCTTTATGCGAAATTGTTTATTGCAGGGGAAAAGAAAAGGGAATGTGACAATATTGTCAATGATGGTGAGCATGTTACTTGGCGAGACACTTACTTTGATTACACGAAACAGAGTTTAGCTTATAGAAGAGGTTTAATTAAAGAGAGCAAAAGCTGTTTTGCATTCTTCGAAATTCCATTGGAGAGCTCTTATCACGGCAATTTTTTTTCTTCTTCAAATTTAGTATTTATGTTAGAAATTCATTTTTCACCTTATCTAGTATGAGTATCACACACTCAAATTCACTTCTATATTTCCAATCAATAATAAATAATCTTATTATATTCGTGAGGATCAACATTCGGTTTAATTTTGTTTTCTTTATTCTTGTCAATTAATTATCATATTTTACTAAAGAAATTCTTACGAAAGAAAAAAAGATTGTACATGTGGAGGCCGAGCCGAGCTCGAGGATCTAAAAATGTCAATGATTTTACAATAAATATTTGATATTTTTATTGTATTAAATTTTGCTAATAAACATGTAATACAAAACAAGAAATGATCGCTCTGCAACCTCATATACAATTCTCATTGATTTTTTATGTTGAAATTCCATAAAAAATCATCTCTCAGGTGGATAATTATGTTAAACACGGTTTTATAATCGGTTACTTACATCATGGACGTGTGTGCATTTACATGTTCATGAAGAAGATGAGAGATTAGTTTTTTTTTTGTTAAAGAGGATGAGATGAGATGAGAGATTAGTTGCTACGATTTACACATATTTTGTTGAAGTTTGTACCATTGATTCTATTTCTTAGTCTATTACTCGACATAATACAGTAGAACCTCTATAAATTAATACTCGATTCATTAATACCTCGCTAAATTAATATTTTTTGTCAGTCCCAAAATTAGTTTTTCAACCAAATAATATATCTATAAATTAATAATCACTATAAATTAATATTTTTTTATAAAACCTCACGGTCCCAACGTTATTAATTTATAGAGGTTTTACTGTATTTTTATATTAGTGAACCTGTAAGAAAACATATGAAATAAAGTGGCCTGAATTTTTGTTTCTTAATCAATGAAATGCAATTGAGTATAAAAAAAAAATCAAATATTATATGGATAAGTAGTTTTTCTGTCGCCATGTGGATAGATATAAAATTATGAATTTGTAACTTAGAAATTTTTTTTTTTAATTAGTTGGAACAAACAAGACAAACGAGAACTAAAAAAACAGAGCATAAGTCAAAGACAAACTTTTATTTCATCAAAACTTAATTCTTCTTGTTGGCATCACTTTATATGGCTTTACGTGATGGTTCAAGGTTTATTCCAACGCATTTGGGGTTGGTGAGGCGTTTTCTTCACGACAAGGTCAAGAAAAACAAGAGCCGCTTCATAAAAAACTCTCAACATCTACGGAGACGAGCCATGGCGTCTTGATCACGACATGAATCCTCTGTTCAAGAAAAAGAACTGGTACTATTTTGTTCCTCGGACAAAAAGAGGTGAGAAAGTAGTGAACCGGAGAGTCGGAGAGAACGAAGAAGGCGGCACATGGAAATCGACGGGTAAGAAAGAAAAGATTGTCGACGAAAACGATGAGGTTAAGGGTTACAAGCAGGAACTCGTGTACAACAAGATAGTGAAAGGAGTTCCCAAGAAGACTAACTGACTCATGACGGAGTATTCACTTCCCAATGATGAATTGATGATTGATGGTGTGTTCCAAGATTTGGTCTTGTGTTGGATCCGAGAGAAGGAGGAGGAGGACAAGAAACTCAACCTTGGGCCTCGTTTTCACTCGCATGGAGAACAACAACAACATCGAGCAAGAAGAAGTAGCTGATTTTGCTAATAAGTTTGAGATGATGAAGCTAGAGGGAGAAGGAGGTGATGTCAATCAACAACAAGAGCAAGAGCAAGATGCATCTTCTGTTCTTCATCCTCCTTTGCAGATCAACGACACCAACAACGTCATGATGATGTCGAACCAAGAACAGTTTGATGATCTTGGTTTTGATTTTGCTAATAAGATTGGAATCGATGAACTCATGAAAATTCTGGATGAAGACGATGACTTAACAATTGATGTAACTTCCTTTGATGGAGAATTGATATAAATAGTTGATAATCCAGAGATGTAGGGTTTCCATATTAGCGACCTGAACTCGTTAAAAGCTTTATGTAATTTTTTAGTTTTATGCAATTACTTCCTTTGGCTTATTAATAACGAACGAGCAAGTAATTTAGTTTTGATGTTGATTCTCTTTCTTTGATTGGAAAATACACCACTAATCAATAAGAATAAGAATAAGAAGAATTTTCTGTCTCAAGCCATTAATATTAGATCTTCAGACCAAATAATCTGTTGCAACATTAACTTGTAAGAACAAGTAACTAAAGCATCTTGAATTATCTAAGCGCAGGTAAGAACAACAATATGCTAGCTTCTCCCCCACTTAAGACATTCTATATAATCTGTTTTCTCACTGCCCAAAACTTTCCCTCACATTGGGAAAAAGGTAAACTAATCAAACAATCTTTAGAATCTAAACTCTTTTTGAGTCAATCGGTCTTAGAAGAAAACATTAGAGCATGAGACCAATGAATGGATCTTGAGCAAAGCAGCGAACTTTGACATCATGAATCCTGAAGAATGAAGGGCTTTTTTTCCCGAACTAATCCTCATCCATATTCGATGTCTCTGATTCACTTGTAACTCTTTGATAGAACAAAACATATGCAGCCGAAGTCTTGATCTCCGATTCATTTACAGATGAAACATGGCTGTCATCAAAATCATACCATTTGTTCTCATCCATCAACTGCATAAACAAACAGCCCACACACATTTGTCATTAGACATATTAGGAAAGCGAAAGCAAAATAGATAAGAAAAAAAAAAGACCAATTCAAAGGCACAAAACCTTTGCGTAAGCAGTGTAGTGACCGCCTCCTAGGCCACCGTAGTGATTGCTAATGGCATACAGCTCATAAAGATACGACTGACCGTCTTTGTTCATCACGTACTTGCTTAAATCTAGGTCATGAATCGGGAAATTCACGAATGTGTCAATCTTGTTCTTGAAATATCTGCTATACGTGAACCGTTTCAGGTGGATCACCAGGATATCAGGTAGCTTCCACAAGTCTAGCTTCTTATTCGCTTGCTTGTGTTCTTTGCAAGCAGGACAATACCACATATCATCTGGTCCGAGAGGCTCTTCTGCTAGAAAAGCTTCCAAGCACGAAAACAAAGAAGTTTCCTCTTGCCTTGACTTCTTCAACGAGAAAATCGTTTTGTGAACCTCCGGTAGATCATTCAAGTAGCTGGAATCATAATTTTCATGCTCCTTCTCGTCCCACTTGACTACAACCTTTGTAACACCACGAGGGTTCACAACTAAATCGGACTCGAGTGGCTTGAGGCCGGAAGAATGGTAATCTGTCAAGAAGAGGCTGAAGGATGACTCTCTATCATCAACTGCAATATCCTCTGTTTCAGCGTCTCTAGATGACAAGCTTCCAGATGCTTCATCAGCAACATCTGGAATGTGGCCGTTTTCCTCTCTAACAGGAGATACAGATGACGACTGTGGCCGGCGTAGAGGTGACAGCAATCCAGAAATAATTGCATCAACGTCAGTTCCACTAAGTGGTTCTGTGTTGATATAAGTAACCAGGGGAATTCCAAAAATCTTTGGGTCTCCGCCACTATCAGACCTGTGAAATCCGAAAGTTAAAATGCATTCAAGAAAGGAAAAAAAAGAGAATTCGTAAACGACTTAGTAAAAGGTACGCGAGCTTACTTTTTCTGCTCCCCATGAAGAATTTCGAGTTTGGCTTTTCCTGGTCCTCTGTGCATCTGCTTGAACCGATATGCCACGATACGGTCATTGTCTTTTATCCCAGTCAGCGATTCCAGGGGATTCTCAAAATATTTAAAGATCTTGTGATCATAAACCTGGGAGGGAAATCACACAGTTTAGTTGAGTCATTTTTTACAAGAAGTTAAAGCCAACGGAAAATATAAGAAAGGACTCGCCAAAGTTATTACCTCTGCGAGTAAAAGGCTTTCATCGATGTTCAAGCCGCAGGCAGCGGCTAATGCATTGCTGAGATCTCTACAAGAACCTTCTTTGGGAACGGTTACAGTGTACCGCAGTGAAAGATGGCCTCCATCACCGTAAAACACTGCAACCGTCATTGATCGAGTGCGGCTTGATGGCAATGGCAAAGTTAAGTACATGAAGGGATCAAAAGTGATTGAGATTTTTCCACAATTTGGGCAGACCAGTGTTGACTTGTATTGACCCTGAAGTGAAAACACATACAACATAAGTAACGGTCAGACAAAGAAGGGGCCAAAATCTTCGAAACTTGAAAGAGGAATAATACATTTAGGTAGAAAAGAGGATACGCGGGAGGAAAGAAAGAAATGCTTACTTGGCAGACATCAACTATCACAGAGTCATTTCGGGCCTTGTGATATTTCCACTTTTCTTCGGCTACTTCATCATCTGGTCGACCATCTGAATCTTTAGCTTCAATGTAAGGTTTCTTTTTAACCTTGTTCAAATCTTCGTGAAGCCCATCCAACAGGAATGCAAGCATTTCCTGGTGTGAGAGGAAGTACGTAAGCCAACAAAAATGCCAAGATAAAACAAATTATGTCTGATTGTTAAAACACACCATAATCAATTTGGAGCATATGACTTACTTGAGAATCATGCTGGTTATAACCACTAAATTGTGGTGCGAATCGAGCCAATTTTGTCTTGAAAGCGCGTGGAGCAACTGTGTTTTGTCCGGACGACCACAGTTTCCTCAAAAGTTCGCCAAATGCAATCGCAAGCTCACCCTGCATTTGACATACAACTTCATTTAAATAAATTCACATGAGATAATACAAACGGAGACCACAGAGACCAATTCAAGTTACTTACACGCATTCCCAAAGGATTATCTGCATTTATGTCACCGCTGTAATCTTTCAGGAAATATTCAACGATTGGCGGCGTATGGGCCAAGCACTGAAGAGTGCTATTCATGAAGCACGTGTTTCCCAAATTCTGTAATCCTCCTAAACCTCTCCTCTCTTTTTTCCCAAAAGCACTCGAGGAATCGCAACCGTCATCTCCGAAAGGGTTTCTCCCAAAGAGGCTAAGCTTGGAACCGTTGGAGTGACCATTAGACAAGGTCCCCTCACCAAGCATAATATTTGTAGCATCTGACCTCGTAGGCTCTAGAGGTACCAGAGCTAACTCCTTTCCCGCCGAGCTCATGTCATCTTGAGAAGACGCAGCCCCATCATCTTCAAGAAGAATCTACATCAATGCCAAACAAATAGAACTATGGTAAATGAAGGCAAGCCAAAACGAGCTTTTGGTTTACTGACAATATTCAAACTCAAAAGCGCAAAAACATTCACCAAAAAATAATGAGAACAAATATTGATCAAGCATATATACAAGGAGTTCCATAGAATACAAAGACAATATCTTCACAGTGACCTTTAACTATAAACAACAATAAAGCAAAAGACAAAGGCAATCCATCAAAAGCTGTCATGTAACCGAGAGAGATTTCAAGGCACTTACATCCTGGTCCATTTGAAGGCACGATTCCTCCAAGCTTTTTTCAGATGAAGGATCCAAGAGTACGCTTTTCCTCTTCTGGAAGTAATCCCAGATGCGCGCCTGCTTATACATATCAAATATGGAGCAACCATTACATCTCTGAATCAAAACAGTGGGATACATCGTCACCCAAGACAAAAGAAGGGAAAGAGCTTCGATCAGACACCTTTTGTTTTGATACCCCTCTTACAGAACACACCATCTCATAAAGTTGACTTATAGAAGCCTGGCACATCAAAAAAATCCATATCAGACGGAAGCAAAGCATGTGATAACGGTTATAGCACATAGCCTAAAACGCAGTTGCAAGAGTAGTACGAGAGGGCACCATACCTGTCTGCTCAACCTTACGATTGTACAGCTTTCGTCTCTACTGTCTGTCAAGTTAAGGGAGAGTGGGTAAACCTCCACACTGTAGCTCTTACTGTAAAACCCTTGATAGATCAGCTTCCTCTGTATTGGAGGGCCTCCTTTATACCTGAAAGACATAGAAGCAAATTAGCCCTTAACAGTGGATGCAAGAGGAGAGCGAGAATATATATAGGCAAAGTTGATTTAGACGATCGGTCGTGTCATCATTCAAAGCCAGTCTCAGATGCAGACAATAAGAGTAACTAAAACCCAATAAAATGATACATCAATAACGAAGACATCAAGTGGATATGATAAACTGGTGGTTTTAATAACATATTCTGTTACTACGTAGGGACAGAGGAAACAATCACCATTCCACGAGTTTTCTCCAAACTTGTTCAGGAACTAGAACGTAGTCGACACTTTCCTCCAGCATCTTACGAAGCTGCGGATCACTAGCGTCACTTTCACTATCAATAATATCATGATTATCAATTGGTCCGGGCCTGGAAACTTCTGAAGGCTCTCCACTGGTTAATTCTTCTGTTAGTAGCCCAACAAACCTCTGCCAGCTTGAATACCACCTGCACTAACAGTTAAACGTTAAAATACAGCCAAAAACTAGGCTAATGATGCTGAATGAGTAGCAACGCAAATGGAGAAACACGCAAAATCAGATGAGTACCATGTCCGATACTCATAACATAATACCCAAAACCTATGGCAAAAGTCAGAGACACCCTCTAGATTTGAACAATGAAAAATCTACAACATTGATCGATCTGATGTCAGACAAACTTAACATTCCACAATTAAGTGCTAATTCCACAAGAAGCTTAAGAAATTCACAAATCTTCTGACCAGGGATTGAAGATCATGCAAAATCGTGATCCCATGAGAGTGCTAAAGTAAAAATCTAAGAGTCTACAAGTAGTAAGAAACTATATGCAACCAGAGAGATTCGCAATGCACGAGGAAGGCAAGTACGAGAGACCTGTTAGAGATCACGAAATACGAGTTTCCCTCTTTCAGATTATCCTCCGCTTCGCTAGTCAGCTCCGTCACAACACGTCTCTCCTCCTCTCGAGTGCACGGGAACTCACAGACTCCGGTTTCCACCATGGATTCAGAATCGGAGCCGGTCATCTTAATCGAATCAAACTACCAACAAATTAAAAACACCGATCAAACGACAGCAATTCAAAATCATAGATCAAAGATCCGCCCTAAATATAAAAGCGGCATGTGAAACGTACACTGGATTCGGAAGAAACCGAGAAAATTCGAGAGATTGAAGGAAACCCAAATCGAGAGAAACCGAAAGAGCACTTTTTCCTCTGTCAAAAGACGACAAGGAAGAATTTAAGAAAGTAGAAAAAGGGTATATTCGAAGGAACCCTAGATTGAAGGAGGAAGAAGAAGAAGAGAGAGAGATGGAGAAAAAAAAAAAACAGACCGTCTTGGAGAGAAACCGGCATAGATAAGGAGAGAAACTCTGGTTAGATTCACGATCCCTTTTATGCCCTTTCTTCTTCTCCAGTAAACAACGGCCAATCCCAAGCGCCATTTTTTTTTCAATCATTCATTAATTTATTTAATATATTATTATATTTATATATACATTTTATATATTCATTATGTTAAATTTCTATTATTTTTTTTGAAAAAAATTTCCAATATTTTTATCCTGCATTTTTACTAGTTATGGATGGAATTATAAACAGTTTTGGGGAATTGTATTCCTTTTCCAGCTTTGAAGAGTTAACATTTTTGAAGCAATGGATATATATGACAAAGAGACCAAAGTATATTATTATTATTATTATTATTATTTGCCTTTCCCTCTAAGTTTTCCCAGCTTGTTTGCGTAAAATTCAATTTCACCATCCTCTAGAAAATTAACACCGTTTTTTTTCTTTTTCTTTTTTTCTCAGTTAGAAAAATGGTATTTTTGTTACGTGAAAGATAAGAGAAAATTTGCATTTTGACATTGTTTCTTTCATCTCTTTTGGAAGTTTTATAGAGGCCAGAAGAGAAATACGGACAAGAAACCTTTCTATAATTGGCTTGTTGTCGGTTAAAAATAAATTAAACTAAAAAAAGTCAAAATGTTACTTTTATATCTCTGTTAAAAACCATAAGCACGCACGAAGATCTAAATGTCTTTAATTTTCTAGAAGACACAATTTGTTAACAATTAAGAAGAAAAGACAAATCAATTTAGACTTTTTTTGCTAAACACGAGAGGAAAGACCTTAAAACATAATTACAGCTCAGAAAAGAACCATCCCATAATGCCCAATATACCCCTCTAAAAATACATAAGATTTTTTCAGAGTTTTCTACAAAGTACAAACCTCTGATCGATCCCCACAAGAGAAGCTTTTTAGTTTTTAGTCTTTTAGTAAATACACAAAGCTACATAAAGCATACAGTACACATATATATACTTTCTATATTACATAGAGAAGAGTCATGAAGTGGCTTGAGCTTCCTCAGAGCTACTAGCAGAGACTTCTCTAGCAGAAGCAGCAGTAGTGGTGGGGACCTCTTCTTCTCCTTCTTCTTCGCAGAAGACACTCTCTTCGCTTGTGTCCGAGAACGCACCTTCCTCGTCTTCTTCACTCACTTCATCTTCTTCTTCTTGGTTTCTCTTCTTTCTCAACACTTTGATGCCTTTTCCTTGAAGAGAGAGCCTTCTCCGTTTTCTTGCTTTCCTTTTGCCTTTGGGAAACTCTTCTCCTTGAGAGTGATTCTGATGATGATGCACTTGTTTCCTTCCTCCCTTGCTGCTTTCTTTCTCATCTGACTCTTCCTCTAGCTTCCGTTTCTTTTTCCCTGAATTAGTCTGAAACAACCAGAAAAAACAACATGATTATTCAAGATCATTACTACATGTTGAAGCCAGCAGAAAAGAGTTAAAGAGTTAAGCCAAAAACCTTGGGGCCACGATCAACCAGACGAGCCCACTCATGCCTATTCCTTAGGCAATCAAGAACAGCCTGTGAATGGCTTGAATAGGCATATCGTTCTCCGTTATGTTTTCTCAAGTGAGGCCAGTGCTGCAAGATAGAGACCAACAACACACATTAGAACAGCTATTATGTGACCGACCAAAAGTGACTAGGGGATGATATGTCTGAGATAAGAGATATTTGGTAAGGAGATGTAGTAATACCGGCAAGACTGCGTTACAGAGCTCCTCATATGTCATCCTTTTGCCTTTGCTCATGATTTCATTGATTAAGCCTGGCAAAGTTCGATGCACTGGAGTACCTTTATTCCTTGGGGAGCTGTGTGGAGAAGGCTTATTATGCTCATTCAACTCACTGGATGAACTCGGTCCGCTACTTGTGCTTGTAGTCGAGTTTGGTGGGAGAAGTACTTTCCGAGAGGGGTAAGAGGCTTTTGGGGTTTCATTTTCTTCCCCTTTGGTACACGAACCCCCTCCTCTGCTTCCACTGTCTTGATGTGTCCTCCAATCAGGGGAGCGACGCGTTTTGCTACTCCTCGTACTACATCTATCATCATCACGAGAATTGCGTAAACCTTCTTTTGATGCGTCCTTGTTTTTCCTTCTGGAAAACTAGCCAAAATATATATATAATCAGCCAACAAGCTTGGGCCTAAGAAGAGCGCCTTTAAAAGATAGACAATGATAAGAAATTATCTCATACCGTTGCATGATCCTTGCCACCGGAACTAGAAGTGCGCTTAAAACTCGTAGCGGTTGGAGACAGAGGCAAGCTACCGGGCTGTCTCATGCGTGGGACACGAGGAACTCGAGGAGAACTGTTGAGTTGATGGTGCAGTCTTAACGCAAGCTGGCCATTTTTGGAAGAATAAAAAAAAAATGTCAAACTGTAGGAGAAGAGGGAAAGACGAACGAAAAAGAGAATGGATAATCTCACGCACCTCTTCATCGCTCAAATTTGGAGCAAGGGATGTTATAGACCTGTCTCTTATACACATCTAGATGTGTATAAGAGACAGGATTAAGCCTGGCAAAGTTCGATGCACTGGAGTACCTTTATTCCTTGGGGAGCTGTGTGGAGAAGGCTTATTATGCTCATTCAACTCACTGGATGAACTCGGTCCGCTACTTGTGCTTGTAGTCGAGTTTGGCGGGAGAAGTACTTTCCGAGAGGGGTAAGAGGCTTTTGGGGTTTCATTTTCTTCCCCTTTGGTACACGAACCCCCTCCTCTGCTTCCACTGTCTTGATGTGTCCTCCAATCAGGGGAGCGACGCGTTTTGCTACTCCTCGTACTACATCTATCATCATCACGAGAATTGCGTAAACCTTCTTTTGATGCGTCCTTGTTTTTCCTTCTGGAAAACTAGCCAAAATAAATACATAATCAGCCAACAAGCTGGGGCTTAAAAAAGAGCACTGCCTATAAAAGATAGACAATGATAAGAAATTATATCATACCGTTGCATGATCCTTGCTACCGGAACTAGAAGTGCGCTTAAAACTTGTAGCGGTTGGAGACAGGGGCAAGCTACCGGGCTGTCTCATGCGTGGGACACGAGGAACTCGAGGAGAACTGTTGAGTTGATGGTGCAGTCTTAACGCAAGCTGGCCATTTTTGGAAGAAACAAAAAAAAATGTCAAACTGTAGGAGAAGAGGGAAAGACGAACGAAAAAGAGAATAAATAATATCTCACGCACCTCTTCATCGCTCAAATTTGGAGCAAGGGATGTTATAGACTGCACATGGTTCTTAGTTGATGACTGCAATATTGATTGTCCAGGCTTTTCATTTTTCTGGAAGGTCCCTGAAAGCGAATGTTTACCAGGAGCCTCGGAAGAACCACCATTAAGCCGAGCAGCAGTAGATGCCTTTGACGAAGAGGAAGACTCTCTTGTCTTGGAAACTGAAGAATGGGAAGTACGGTTTTGCTGCACTGATTTGGTAGAGGTAATAAAGAATTTAGGGTGTTCTTTAAGAGCTTTCTCTGAAGATTCATCATCCTCATCTCTCTCTCGGATCACATCACTAGAAACACAGTCCTCATCATTAACATTAGCATCCCCACCACTTCGTAGTTCCTTGGAGCCAGGGATCGAATTCCTGGAAGTTGAGGGCTTAGGGTTGTCATCGCACCTAGTAGACTTTTCAGTGGCTGAACTAGACGATGATTTGCCAATGCATACTACCATCTTAGGCCTGCCATATACCGAAAACGTGTGCGGAACAGGTCTGCAAGGCTTTGATGGCTCTTGAAATCCAGGCTTCGTTTCCAAAATATCTTTTTCTGCTTCCGAGACCACAAGTTCTCGTTTTAATTCAATAGCTCTGTCTCTATTGCCACTACTTATTCCTTCCGACACAATATCAGCAGGCTGCGGTTTGTGATCATCAGGAAGTGAACTGCTTGGTGTCAACTTGTTAAATTCAGAAGCTTCAGAGATTTGAGATGTAGAGGTCCCTGAAACTTTAGAATCAATAGGGTCCAGAGTCTGCTGGCCTAAGGCTCCACCGCCACCAGTATCAGCCATTTCTTTCTGAATTTTGTATTTCCTAGAACCGATTTTCCCGCTGACATCATCACAATTCCTCTCTTCAACTTCTCGTGTCATACCAACCGAGGAAGGCTCCTGAAAACGTTCAGGAGAACCATGTGCATTATCTTCTGGAGAATCAGCTATTGTGCCCTGTCTCTGTACAATAAGTAAAACTGAGTAAAATCCTTTCAACAAAAGTTCAAAAAGAAACCAACTTTATCAAACCAAAGGTGTGCTATGTCAAATCAAATTACAGTCTACAAGACATCAAGATACTTACGCTCCTTTGTTACTAACGCAAAGTATTCATCCAATTACTCATTCCAGCTTCTCTATTACTAACGCAAAGTATTCACCCAAGTACTCATTACAGCTCCAATTAAGGCCTTTTCTAGGAGGGTATGTATTTCCAAGGTTTGACCTAGACCACCTTGATGATAACTGATTGAAAGAAACTTCAATATTTGTTGCAGGATAAATCCCTAGGATATAACGTTACTGATCTAATCAAGGATAATTCAAAGGTACGTTTCATATTTGTATAAGTGTAAGCCAATCTAAGAAATACCTCATCCGCCTTATTAGCGTCGTTGTGTGGGAAATCTTTTCCTCCGGCGACAGAAGGATCATTGGTTGCAGAGCTCTTAAGCACAATTCTGAAATGATGACCAGCTTTCTCTTCCTGTTTTCCAGCACCATTAGCATGAACGTCAGAAAGATTCTGTTCTCTGGAGCATTCAACACCAATTTCTGTATTACCAGATTCATCAACACCGCCAATTTTCTGAGCAAGGCCTCCATCAATAGATCCTTCAAAAGCAGCTTTCTTGGACTTCTCAGTCTTTGTGACCCCAACCTCGCTACTAAAACCTTCAGGTTCTATGTCCTTACGAGATTCTGATGGTTTAGAATCACTGGTAGGTCGGATTGCTAGTAATTTGAAAGAAACAAAAAAGAGATATTGTTAGAACAACGGATATAAGATTCTAGATGTGAGACAGATAATGCCAAATCAAGCATCATAAAGTCCATGAAGTAGTTTGACTGACCTGTTTTACCGACAAAACCTTTCTTATCATCCTCTTCTTTGTTTGCAACTTCAACCTTCTTCTTCATCTTCTCTTTTGAAGCTCCAAAAAGTTCTTTTCTTCGTTTATTCGTAATCAAAGGACGAAGCAACCTCTTATCCTTCTTCATAGCACTCTGAGAACGTTTCATCTCCGCCTCGCCAGAGTCCCAACTATTACCGTCTTTCGCGCAACCAAGCTTCAAGTCATTGGTTCTTTTATAATCAAGGCTCTTCATAGCAACCAAAGCACTCACAGGAGCAGCAATCACATTGTCCTTCGACATAGAAAACAAAACTCCCGCACCGTTTTCCTCCTGATACCCACTTTCAATCTCGTCTTTTTCTTGCTCATCCCAGCATGGAAACTCCCTATACTTGAAGTTAAACTTCTTCGGCACATAGCCTGTACACTTCCACAGCTCCCGGGAGAAAACCGTCGACAAACCTTCAAAGAGAGCCGGATCCCCGCCGGGGATTCCTTGTACATGAACCTTCTCCTCCGTCGGGATCTCCGTCCATAACCTGAAAGGACGCTTCAGAGGCACATTCCGAGTGCACGAGTTCTCCATCCTCAAGGTCTTGTTCGGCAATTCAACCAGTAGCTGAGCAACCTCGGTCTCCTCGATGTCGTTAGCGTTGTTCTTGCTCTTACACTTGTCGCAAGTGAAAAGCTCCTCTCCTTTAACATAACGAGAGCAACGAGTATGAACCCAAACCCCACAATCATCACAATTCACCATCTCTTCTCCATCATCGAAATTCACACCACAGACGCAATCCACAGTCCAGGATCCATCAACCCAATCCTCATGGTTCTCCGTGCTCGAGAACCGATACGACCTTCCTTTCATCTCGCGAGATCTAATAATCTAACAAAACCCTAACCCCCAAATTCTCTAATTCTTTGCCAAACTACACAGAACAATAAGCCACGAAAGGAAAAAACCCTAACCCCAAATTCTCTAACTTTATGAACCGATTCGAATATTCTAACAAATCCTAGTAATCAAAGAAGCATATTTCTCAAATTCGAGCTCGGGGATTTCGAAGAACGAGAGCTGTATCACCTGAAAGAAATAGACTCGAGATTCAGACAGAAACTCAAACTCGACGTATGCATCTCCGGCTCCGGCATCCGATTGCGGTAGTAGGCAGCGAAGCTGAACACAGTGCAAGCGGCGAAGAAGCTCCACAAGGGAAGTGGTATTTGATTGTCGGAAGCGGAGCTGAACAAGAAAGCTACAAATATTCCGTTTGAAGTCCGTCGCTGGCAAATGAACAAATTTAATTTACCGTCTGAAGTCCGTCGAACTCTTGTGGGCTTTTCATGTAATTATGGGCCGGGCTTGGACCCACTTTGGCAATCATATTTACACTTAACAAAACCATGGAACGGCCTCATCCAATTTGAAATTTGGTTGTGCCATATATTATCCGATCATCTTCTACGTCTTAATAGCTTTTCGAAGAACTTGACTCCATTATTTTGTTTATGGTAAAATAAATTCTCTTTTTGCTTATCTCAAAGTGATGACTTGATTTGAATTCACCGAGGTCATTGAGTTGAGGATTATCGATTACAACCATATAATTGTTGACCGCATCACCATTAGCGCTGATATGCTCTATACAAGAACTCTGAATCATTAGTAGTTAATGAGTTTGGATTTTTTTGTAATTGCTAAATTGTTTTTGCAATTGATGAGCTTCGGTTTCTGGATTTCTTTAGCCAAAACTTTTGGACACATAAAATGAGTCATGCGATGTTAGTATTAGCCAATGATGAACTTAGTATATGTTCTTAACAACATACAATCACATATTGTGGTTTTGAATTCACAAAGTTAAACATATAATGAAGTCCGAGCTTGATTTGTTCACAAAAAGCCAAAACAACAATCTTTTGTTGGTTATAGACGTTTTGCTAATTTAAATTCTCTACAATTTCACTTAAAACTATGAGATTTGAATTTTTGTATTTTTAACTAAAAAATTCTACTTAAACGTTTCGAAATCACTAAAAATCCATTAAAACATACTGTTTAAAATCTTTTCAATAACATTAGATTTTAATGTATATTTTTAAATCATTTAGTCTAATAACACTAGATTTTGAAATATTTTTTTAAAAAATTATGTTTGAATAACATATGATTTGTCATTTTAATATAAACCATTCCAAATTCTTGATTGAATACACCTTCTACGAACTTATAAACTTGAAAAACTTTTGAAAATTAAATTTAAATAACAATTTAGATATTTGATTAAATCTTATATTAGGATAGCATGTAAAGATTTTGATATATAACTAACTTGTTTATTAGAATTCACAAAACATTTGTATTTATACAAGTATGAATCAGCTTAATTTAAGCACAAAAACTCATAAATATTATAAACTAAACCTTAGCACAAAGAAATATAATCCTTATCCTACTAATTTTGTAGTTATCATAACATATAATGGGTAATTTTTTGAATATGGATACAATTTGTGGGGGGAACAAAAATTTATGCAAAGGTCAAATGAAATGGTGTTAAATAGGTGCTACATTCTCGTGATCTCCTCTCACCTGAATATCTAGTTTACCACACAATGGCCCTCTCCGGCATTTACTTTTTGGTCTCTAAGAATATTCAATTCCCAACTATCTTTTTGTCTGCAAAATCTGTGAGCTAGAGTGGTATCTTTTCCTAGAAGGCCCCTTGTGTTAAAAAAAAACAATAATGTCATGTGATTTAATGTAAAACCAAAAGTAAAAATTGAAAAAAGCGGAAATAAAAGTATCAAACGTCAAGATCAATCACAAAATATTAACTAAAATGGTATCTTCTCATGAATGTGTTGTGTCTTATGTGATCATCAAGACATCAAGCATAGACACATTCCCACATCTTCTTCTCATGTTTGTGGTCAGTGCCGGCCCTGAGCCCAAACAAAGCAAGCTTGGGCTTGCGGTCCTCGTATAGAAATATAATATTTCGGCCCTCTTTTAGTAGAAGTGTTTATAGTTTAGTGGTATATCTTTCCCAACTAACTCTCATTTCACGAGTTCAACCCCAACATGCATTGTTTTTCTTGTTTTTTTATTTTTTTTTCCTTTAAATCCACTATTTAATAGGCCCAACTTTTTGGATTTGCTTGTGGCCCTTATAATTTCAGGGCCGGCTCTGTGGTGAACACAATCTGATCCAATTCCGTGAGTGAAAGCTTCGTACACCACATGAATGGGAAGCTCTTGTCCAAATCATGGCCTCCAACACTCAAAATCTTCGAACAATATATTTTCTTGATGCGATTGACTTTTCATAGCATAATCTACCACATATGGAGCCAGTGGTGGATCTATGTAGTTAAT
Source organism: Alliaria petiolata (assembly GCA_020283515.1). Lineage (NCBI taxonomy): Eukaryota > Viridiplantae > Streptophyta > Magnoliopsida > Brassicales > Brassicaceae > Alliaria > Alliaria petiolata. The sequence continues at coordinate 351,376,591 of JAHZTW010000001.1, forward strand.
GTGAGGGCACGTGCCACGTACCAATATTAACAAATTTCTAATTAACCACCGTATGTATTGATTCATAAGGTCAATTGGCTATTGGAGCTGTAGTGGGGATATAGACGATCATGAGTTCGATGCCATTTTTTTCTTCTTCATGTTTATTTTAATTAACATATAATTTATTTTTGTTGAATTTACATTTCTTCTTTCTTTTTTTGTGTGGTTACTTTTTACATGTTTTTTTTTTCCTTTTGAATGATTGCGTTTTATACACTTTTTTTATATACATCCAAACCTGTTGTTTCTTTCAATTTTTTTTTAATTTTAATTTTTAACAAATATATTGTAAGTCATTTAATTCAATCATTACTATTTAGTTTGTAAAAGTAGTAAAATTAATAAAGTGGAAAATTACATTTTTTCAGTTTAAATAATATTTTAGAATCCAAAATTATATTAAAAAAAAATTAGAGTCCAAATATACTACAATTTCAGCAAAAATCATAATTATTTATTAATATTATTATATTAAAATTTTTGTGCCCCACATATTTGGTTCTGAATCCGCCCCCCGTGTAATTTGTAAGGTCAATTGGATATTGGAGTCGTAGTGGGGATGTAGACGATCATGAGTTCGTTGGTTTTTTCTTCTTGCGTTTTCATATTTATTTTTACATACAAATTATTTTTTGTTGAATTTATATTTCTTCTTTCTTTTTTGTGTGGTTGCTTTTTACATGTTTTTGTTTTCCTTTTGAATGATTGCGTTTTATACAATTTTTATTTATTTATTTATATATCAAAACCTTTTGTTTCTTTCAAATTTGTTTTTGAATTTTAATGTTTGACAAATATATTGTAAGTCGTTTAATTCAATCATTACTATTTAGATTCTAAAAGTAATAAAATTAAGAAGTGGAAAATTACATTTTTCAGTTTAAATAATATTTTACAATCCAAAAATTCTATAATAAAATATAGATTTTAGAGTCCAAATGTACCACAATTTTCGCAAAAAACATAATTATTTATGAATATTACTATACTAAAAAATGTGTGCCCCACATATTTGGTTCTGGATCCGGCCCTGTGTGATTCGTAAGGTCAATTGGCTATTGGCCGCTTAGTGGGGATGTAGACGATCATGAGTTCGCTGCCATTTTTTTCCTCTTGCGTTTTTATGTTTATTTTAATTTACATACAATTTTGTTTTTGTTTTTTGTTGAATTTATATTTCTTCTTTCTTTTTTGTGTGGTTGTTTTTTACATGTTTTTGTTTTCCTTTTAAATGATTGCATTTTATACACTTTTTCTTTCTTTTATTTATATACCAAAACTGTTGTATTTTTTTAAAAAATTTGAATTTTAATGTTTAACAAATATATTGTAAGTCGTTTAATTCAATCATTACTATTTAGATTCTAAAAATAATAAAACTAATAAGTGGAAAATTACATTTTTCAGTTTAAATAATATTTTAGAATCCAAAAATTCTATTAAAAAAATAGAAATTTTAGAGTACAAATATACTACAATTTCCACAAAAAAATCATAATTATTTAAAAGTATTATTATATTAAAAAATTATACCTCTTATAAATTTTAGTTCTGGATCCCTCGCTGTGTGAAACGATCTACGCCTCTAGATCATATTACCTATTCGATAGATAAAGTATCCATCCAAAACAAACTCATAGCCATTCGAACCATGGAGACCACATACACGATGATGCGTTCTCCTATTGGTTTGATACTACAAGCAGTCATGTTTTCATCTTTTTCTAATTTTATTATAATCTCTTTCCAAATTTATTATTGTGTTGATTAATAAATTTTACAGTACAAGAAAATAATCGCACTTAAGTATTATCAACTCAAAATGCATATATATGGGTTATTACTCCGTCTGTTTCACAAATAGTACAATTTTACTGTTTTCACACATATTAAAACAACTATTAAATTTTTATTACACCTTCTATTAATACAATAAACAAATTTATGTTTTTAACAGGAATAAAATTGAATTTTTATTTAAAATCTAAAATAACCCTGTTTATGAAATAAAAATAAAATATTAAAACGAAATAGTATTAAATACTACCTGTTTTAAAGCAATGAATGCACTCTAACTGTTTTTATTCTTTTTAATCACGAGGTTTTGGACTTTTGCCTATAACCATCTCTTGACAATTATTTGTTGACTTTTCTAATCATAAAGCCAGAGTCGGCCCTGAGATTTTGAAGGCCGCAAGCTCAAATTAAAAATGGGCTAGTTTGATTTATTAAAAAAAAATATTTTGCATAAGTGTAAAAGAGCATCACCTACCACTAGATTAAAGACAATTTCTATGAATTGAGGACCGAAAATTGTATATATAAAAATAGAGCCGCAAACATTGGTTTGGCCTGCTTGGGCTCAGGGCTGGCCCTGCATAAAGCACAAGTAAAATATCACTAGCTAGATCTTAGTGACACTAACTTTCAGACCATGTTGCATGCGAAGAAGAACAGAAGGAACTGGTTCGGTTTTGTGCCCTTCAACGAGCTTAATGTCATAGTTTCGTATGATTTCCACAGCCACTGTCTTCATCTGCAAGAACGTTAACTTTTTCCCCAAGCAACTTCTTGGACCAGCGTTAAACGGCAAGAACTTGTGCGAAGGTTCATGTCTCAACGTTCCACTTTCTGAAATCCATCTCTCTGGTCTGAAATCTTCTGCATCATCTCCCCAAACAGATTTCATCCTACCCAATGCAAAGATAGGGATTACTATCTTCCAATTCTCATCGACTCTATGCCCAGTTGGAAGTACGTCAGGCTTTGCCGGTGACTTGTGGTTAAATGGGACTGATGGGTATAGCCTTAGCGTCTCACACACGGCACCTTCTAGATACACGAGCTTGTCTAATTCTGCGGGATCAAACTTTGGCATCTTGTTGTTAATCTCTTGTCGGATCTTGTTCATTGCTTCAGGGTTCTTGGAGAGAAGCCAAAAGAACCAAGTGAGAGCTGAGCTCGTTGTGTCTTTGGCCGCTATCAAAACCCCCAAAATAGTGTCTCTGATGAATTTATCGTTACTCGGTTTCAAGTGTATGTATTTGGTCGTGTCTATAGTCATGTAATAAGTTAAAACGTCCATGGCCTAACCTTATGAGCCACAAATACCATGACTCTTGAACTCCTCTCGTTTAGCCGATATGATATTCTCGAGCAATTGATAAAAAACCGCGATACCTCTTCTCATACTATTCTCAAATCCAACTCCAACCCAATATTGGAGCTTCCACAAGAAAACCGGCTTCATATGTCTATAGAAAAGACCATCTGCAACACCATCCACCGCGTCACTGAACTCAACCTTGGGCATTTCGATGGAGAGACATCTTGGATCATACCCGGTCATCAAAATCAAAGATGTATCGAACAAGAATCTGTGGAACAAATCTTGCAAGTCGACGAGGATGTTTTTCTCAACAGCGTTTTCAAGGATAGGAACAAAACCTTGCTTCAATTTGCTTACGCTTGTACTCACCCAAAACCTTTGGAAATCTTGATTGCCAAAAATGGCATGAGACGAGTTCCTCATATCCTCCCACAGCTCCGAGTCAACGTTGAAAATCGAATCTCCCAAGACTTCAAAGATCTCCTTGAATTCCATTCCTTTAGGGTAATTATCGAAATTTGAGCTTAGTATGTGGCGGACATTCGCCGGATCAACAGTGAGCAATATGTCAGTTCCAGTAAGCCATGGCCCTCTGAAACAAAACGTCATATGGGATGCCTCGAGGAGGTCGGTGATCGCGTCATAGATACGATTGACATGGACGAGCAAACCCGGAAGCATCCCAAGGACCGGCCAGTTCGTAGGCAAATGCTTCGGAGTTTTCTTGTGGTGCCAGAATCCTAGGAAGACAAGGAAGAATGCTATGAAGATTTCAAGCAAGCCTATGTTCATCGCCATCATAGCATACAAAGGTTTTTTTTTTTCTCAACAAAACTATAATGGATTTTTTTTTTTATTATGAGTGAGAGTAATTCATGCAAGAGCTCGTTTGATATATATTATAACTTGTAAGAAATGAAGTATATACATGTCGACACAAAATAAATAGTATATACACAAAATAAATTATTATTTATAATTTTGCATCGAGTAAGGAAAAACCTATTCTTATAATCATTTTTTATTTTTAGGATAACTACTTTTTTTTTAGGAAAAACAAATTTTGGAGATACTCAGTTCAAGACCTAAAGTAAATATGTTTTTAGCACGTGTTAGCTAGGGATTTTTTTTTATCTCGCCCTAAGGACTGCAAAATGTTTGGATCGAGGGAAACAACAGACGACTGTACTACTAGAGAAACAATAAGTTTCAAAACTGTGATTGAGTTGCTCAGTTGCAAACCAAGGATCTGTTTTAGTGTTGCATAAATCTGATTGAGTAGAATGTAAGATTGCTCAATCTCATTCAAACATCAGTCCATACAATTTGGAGAAAAAAGAATGTTAGAATACATGAGGAAGATCCTACACCTATTGGTCGTCTAATTCAATTTATTGACAAACAAGTTAGAAATAGGATGATATGCTCTCAAATTTACCTTAGAGCTACTCTCTCAAATTAAAAGATCAGTCGCAGTACTTAGGGATCGAATCCATAGAGAATTAGATTGTCACACATCAGATTTCTAGTTTTGAATTAAGTTAAGAACAAAGATTAAATTAAAAGACAACATGCAATTAAACGTTTACAAAACGCTAGGTTCAGGGAAATTATCGGATGAATCCTAATTGCAGATCTATATAGAATATTAGGATATTATTAAGCACTGTTCTTGAACTCGAAACACAATTATAAAATCAACAAACTCTCGCTGCGAAGACTTTCTATGTCTAAACCATAGATCCCAAATCTCTTTGCAAATTCTATCAATTCAGACAAGGTTCACAAAATCTTAAACCAAATCTCTTTGTGAATAGGTATTTTGCTCATCTAAGATTAGTTCAGACAATCAATAATACTCTTGCATCTATTAATTAACCTAAGATCAGGTTCTAGATCGCGAAGTTAGAACAAGCATTAATCACAAATCCAAATGAAGAACTCTAATCATTTTATCCTAACAATTCAATTCAATCTAACAATTCATCAATCACCTTTGAAAAACTCTAAACCTAACAAGCAAACTACTCAGACATGATCAATAAAACATAAATCATAATTTGAATAGAAAGCATAAAAGAAATCAATAGAATAAATAAAGGAGTTCCAAATCTTCTCTAAAGGAGTCTGATTTTTCTCTCCAAAAACCTAAACTTCTATGATTCTTAAAATATGAGATAATGCCTAAACAATGGCTTTGAAAACTATATATAAAGGTAGAAACACGAGCTGGGGCACTTTTGCAAATAAGGAAAACTTCTGGGAATTTCCTTTTCTTTCAAAACTTGTAAAATCAGGCGGCTTTGTGAATCCACGATTGGTGTCGATCGACACCAGAGTAGTGTCGATCGACACTCCTTGTAAAATCTGGCTCTTGACTTCATCACTTCGCAACTTCTTCCACAATGCTCCAAAATGTTCCAAAATCTCCAATTATGCTCCAAACGTAGTCCAACCTGTAAAGACTCTAATAGGACTCTAAAAAAACCAAAAAACTTTATAAAATGGATTTATATCATGGTAAAAAACCGGTAAAAACCATGATATATCAGAGGATTGGGAGATAGGAGATATGAAGAAGGGCTTCAAGCGTGGTTTGCTTCATCGAGCTAGATTTTTCGATTTTAAGTTGTTTTTCTTTTCTATAAACTAAAGTTGCAGTGATGTACAAAAGTGTTATTTCTTGAATTAATTTAACATATAATTTTAAAAAAAGATTTTCTAGTGAAATGTTAAGACGTAGGCATGATTTACCAAACCTCGTTACTTTGTTTGTGTGCTCATATTTTCGTACATACGAATTCACTAACCCAACTTCATCAAACTTTGATTGGCAATGGCACGAATATCTCCTCAACCCGCTTGAGGAAAAGAAGAGCAGAACTTAATGTCATATATGTATTTTTTTTTTTTTTTTTTTTGTAATGTATCCAACATCATACTTAATGTCAAACTTGTTAACATATTAACCTGGTATGATATCAGTTTCTTTTTTATCCATTGTTTTTTAGAGTTCAATTAAACCTAAAACAAAGCAAGGCCTCTTTTCTTTATCAAGTTTTTTTTAGATAAAATAATTATACCTTGAACTGTGCAGCAAATTACTCCATGTCATTGACTCATTGGTAGCAATTTCTCTTTAAAAACTGTTAGTTAAGTTTTGTTTCTATTTTTTGTTTGTTTTTTAAGTATCTTAAAAGAAATGGGTTTCTTTGGAACAAATGAGTGTTCAACCGTTGGCACGGAATGTTACATAGCATTTTTTTTTTTGATATTTTACAACTTATTTAACATACATTATATTTTACAACTTATTCAACATACATTATAATGTATATATTGACCTTATTCACTTTACACACTTATTCAATACTCAATAATTTACAACTTATTCAACATACATCTGTGTATGTTAACTTTATTCACTCTACTCACTTCACACCACTCACTTATTCAACACACATATTTATTATTATTCCTCCTAATAAGCTGGTCTTACCATGTCAATATTCAAAAAGCTGAAAATATTGATGGGCTATAGTCATCTCCTATCACCATTTCTTTGATTTGTCAACTTTGGTTTATTTGGCTCTCGAGATTTATATCCACAGCCATTGTCTTTATCTGCAAGAACGTTAACTTATTATGAAATCTCAGGGCTAAAAATGTTAGCAATGCCCAAAACTTCAAAAATTTGTTAACCGATATATATGATTGAACATTAACTTTTTTCTTAATGGTGAAAGGGAGTAGGAGCTCGATTGATAGACAAGGACGAAGCACCAAAGGTATTGGTAATCTTTTCACTAAAACATTACTGTATAATAAGCACGTCATTATTAAGAGATTGATACTAGTAGGTTTAACGATAGAGATTGGTGTTGTGCAGTGTGATCCACCAAGCAGGCTTGGAGAAAGTTACAGAGGATACATGGTTGTTGATAATTACTTGTCTCCCTTGAGGCCTTGACTCCCTCTGAACCTGACCTTCCCGAGAGCATTTAGTTTCTTGTCAAACTTACTTCAGGTGTGGATCACTAATTGGCACAAATCTAAAGCTTTATTACATTTTTTTAATACTGTGTCTTTTTTTTTTTGGAACAATTTACTGCCAATCACAGTTTCTTTGTCTCCATTTTTCACAGATTTGGTGCCACAAACACAAAATGTCAAAAAATTGAGAAACCTGGAATCTAATTTTTTTTGCTTTGGTTTGGTCTTTCCTAATTCCCTAAAAGGGACAAAAAATAAGCATATGTGCTCATACAAAAATGAAACTTTTTTTAAGTGCTTTTGTTTTTCCTCCTCTTCTTAGGTTTGACATCATCTTTGAGTGTCAACTCTCCATCCTTGTGTTTTCTAATCCTGTTTGGACAACTACGATAGGTCCAGAAACTTGAGATTTAGCCAAAGTAGGATGTCGCTTCACCTTCTGTAAGCTCTTGTCACGGTTATATGCTTCAACCTATACACCACGAAAACAAAAATCTGAGTGGTTGAATCCTTTTTGTTCCAAAACATGCTATAGATTTTCGCAACCTTACCTCTTGTCTAATCATCTTTGTTGTTGCAGCAGCTCTTGAAGAAGCAAGACGCAGGCAATGAAGGATTACACTGTGGTCCACGCCTTCTTCTCCAGGTTTTTGGATTGCGCATATATCTCCATTGGCGTTGACTGTCACAGTCATTCTCCCACACATGACCGCTTCTTCCACATATGTTGGGTCCATCACCTGCATAAGGACGACACAATCCCGTTTCTTACCTCACAAAAAAAAAAAAAAGGAAAGATACTAAAACTAGATTCTCACAATAAAAACACACGAATTCTTTACCACGATGTTGCCTTCATTAAAAAAACCAAACGTAAAGGCTATCGGGAGGTGATGTATAATCAGTGGAAGTGGTTCTCTTTCCTCTAGTGTATGTATGATCACTTCTTGACCGTTTTCTCCTCCTACTGTGCAGTCGGGTCTCCTGAACGTCATGAGTGCTGCTAAAGCAGCAATATTTGCAGCATCAACCAAGTTCCTATACAAGAGTAAGTAACAAAAAATATCATTTCTAAAACCAACCAAAACAATGAACGAGAGGAGAAGTAGTGTAGTCAATGCTAAAACCTACCCTCCATTGTCCAAAATGTGAAGATCAATGCGAACGGACCAGACCATCTTTCCAGCTAGAACGCAGAGTGACTCTGTATCTACCGCACGGCTTTCTCTGCAACCAGACCAACACAATGACCAATCTACCATTACTCCCAACCAGAAGCACTAATAATAATACAGATGATTGAAAAGAGAGAGATTTACCTTAGACCACGGTCTATAATACGGCCCAGCTCCACCGCGGATTCGCCAGGACGACCTGGCTCAAAAGATGGATCAGCCATGGGAGAAAATTCGGTGAAGATAGATAGGGAGCCTTCGTTAGGTCTGTCTTTGTAAGGTTGTACCAACTGAGCAGTGACAAAACCCATCACATGAGTCTGACCAAGCTGAACTTCTGAGCTACCGTATTCTCTGCAAGATTAAATGCTCTCTAGTTACACAGCTAAGGAGGAGTAATAGACTAAAGAGACACCAGCAAAATGCATCAACTAATAGTGAGTAAAGTGAAATCTGAAGCTCTTGAGCTAAAGACAGCAAAACCTTTGAAACGGTATCAATATCAATAAGCACAAGTCAGGGCACTTACTTGCCAAACTTAACTGTAAGCTTGCGGTAATCATAAAGCCCAAGACCATCGACTCTCAGCTCAGATTGCAACGCAGTCTCCACGAATTTACTCTCGTTCACACTCAACCTCCACATCTTAGCCAATCTCCGCAAATTCGGAAAGAAAGAAAAAAAAAATTCAAACTCAAATTGGAGTGCAGCAGAAGATAACAGTATTAGATAAATCAGCACCGAAAAGAAGAATTGCATATACCGTAAGGAAAGGAGTTTACAAATATCATGTCAACCAAAAATCAGTTCAAACTCTCTAAAAACTACGCAAAGGTTCCAGTTTTAATCCCCCAGAATCCCAAAAATCTAAACTTTTCCGTAAGGAAAAGTCGTGAGTGCTTCCAACAAAAGCAACACAAAGGAGAGGCAAGGTGAAGAAATAGCTATGCAAACAGAGCGTCTCCTTCAAGATGGAGCTCCAAGTCAATCGTGCTTTTACAAATTGACATGAGTTTACAAATATCATGTCAACCAAAAATCTATTTAACTTATGAATGCTTTCGAGATGCTTGTTCAGATTTCAGATTCAGATGATGAACGAATTTATTAACTTATGTTTTCACTGCAGATTGCGCAAACTTTATAATTGCCTTACATTGAGAAAGTTCCTCTCTTTCGCGGGTGCTCATCTGAATTCAATATCACAGAATGCCCAGAATCCCAAAAATCTAAACTTTTTCCCAATTTCCAATTTCGAAAGTACCCATCATTATCAATGAACCCAATTTCAGAATAAGATTAGAAGAAGAAGAGAGGCCGCCGTCGGAGACGGCAGAGGATCAGGTAACTTACATGTCGGAGACGGCGGAGGAGACGCCGGTAAGGGGATGGGATGAGGACGAAGCAGAAGAAGCTCGTCGATGATGACTCTATTAAAACTCTATTTTTATTTCGTTTTGGTGAATTAAAAATAAAAATAAACGGGTTTAATAGGAATTCATTTATTTGCATTCTAAACCGGTTTATTAAATGAGATTTAACCGGATTCTTATTTAAATCTATTTAACAAAAATCCTGTAAAACAATTATTCATATTATATTGGTTTGGTACACGAATTTAATCAGAAAACAGTCATGTTTAAATCTTTTTCTAATTTTCTTAATCTCTTTCCACTTTACATGAGCTCTAAATTTTTTTTTTTATATAAAATACTATATTTTGTGTTGATCAATAAATTTTACCTTACAAGAAAAAAATTGCTAAAATACTATATTTTGTGTTGATCAATAAATTTTACCTTATAAGAAAAATAATTTCAATTAATTAGTACCACCATGTGCAAAATATAAAACATTTTATATGCTCAATATGTAATTAATGTTGTATATTGAAGTTGATATATTTATACATAATTAATTATGTATTAATAATAACATTATATGAATATTTAATAGTAAAAAGTAATGATAAATCAAATGAAAATGTTATACATTTCAATAGAGATTGAAGATAAAAATAAGTCATTGGTATTTTAAAATACTTCTTTAAATAAAAAGTGTAAATATAATAACTAAATAAACTGAAAAGTATTAAAACAAATAATAATTTATTTAATTTTTATGGTTGGTCAGCATGCATGTACATGTATAATTTTTTTTTATATAGACATAAATAGTTGTAATATTAAAGTATTGATTAATTTCTTATATATTATATAAATGTTATATTTTTATACATATATAATTTCAGTGTTTAACAACAATCACACAAACGTTTCATATCGTTTTGTGTCTTTTGAAACTGATTTATTTTAAAACTTTTTTTTCTATCGTTTATAATGACATATAATTGCAAATGTAAAAGTTATATTAAATAATAATTTAGTTCTTATAATATATCTTGAATATTATCTACACTATACTTACTTTTCTCCATACACAATATAATCTTGCAGTTATATATATTTTAAGTATATATTTTTCCTTAACCTATTGCTAATTAAATCAAAATTGATTTTACAATCTTTACTTATCATAAGAGCGGATAGATGGTTAGCTCGCATATTAGTATGTACCAACCACCTCAGCGCTCTTAGTACACATAGAGATTAAAAATATATATATATAAATTTTTTAATAACTAAAATTAAAATTGGATTGTAATCGAGGTTAACGATAAGTTCACATGCGACTTTGACTTTTGCATAATTAATATTTATATCCCCACACATATTTGTGAAAAATTTGAAGTATGGCTTTGATGTGTTAAAAAATATAACAAAGTATATGTTTTGTAATATATATTTTTATAATATATGGTTGAATTTTAAAAAGAAATAAATATGTATATTTATGCATGTAAGTATGAGTTAAAAATAAGTGAATTGTAATATTTAGGTGTTGGTTAGTTTTTCTGATATTTTCCGCAAATGTTATGTTTTTACGCGATACAGTGTTTGCCATTTAAGAGCAATCACGAAAACCATTTCTATCGCTTTTTTATTTAATCAAAAATTCATATTTTCAGCATTTTATGATATATGGTTTCAAGTTTAAATATTAACAAAATTTACAACAAAAAATTTTAAAATTTAAAATATAATATTTGACTTTATCATGAAAATAAATATAGTACATTGGATCATCTATTAGTAATTTTCATTTTCAATAAAAATTATAATATATAGTTGTTATAAAATTTGTGGAATCAGATTTTATAAAATTCTCCGGTAGCTCTCCGCTCATCTCTTTATCTAATATTGAGGAATTGGTTTGATAAAAAAAAATTATTATGGTTGGCATGCACGTATGTGTTTATTATACAATTTGAGCCGCACATGCCTTTCTTATAAATTTTGTTTCTTAATATTTTTAAATAACTCCGTAAAACAAAGCACGAGAACGTTACGGAAAAAGAAAACTGTAGAGATTTATTTTTATTTTTACTTCTACTTCTTATTCATATTTTTTATCTTATTATAATTTATTTTTTCATTCAGTTACATTTCATTTTATTTCTGATCTCAAATTCTCGATGTATAATGAGAGTGTAAATAAGTATGATATAAATTTTTTATTTATTTAAAAAGAATAAGAGATAAAATTGGTATAACGTATTTACTATCTTATTGGATAATATATTATTATTTTTATATAAAAATATAATATGTATTGGCTATAAAATTTTCATAATCATATTTTATGCAATTTATTTTGAATATATGTAAAAACAAATTGAAATCACAGTAATTATTATTTTCTGTTAATTTAAATTTATTAATTTTAGTGTTATAATCTAGTGTATTCATGTTTTAATTTCATAATTTATTTATTTTAACTCAATCAATCAAAATATTTCGTTTATTTTAAGAAATTAATTAAATCAATCAAAATATTTCATTTATTTTAGGAAATTTGACATGTCACATTTACAAGTCAACTTTTTTACTAAAAGTGATTCTCGGATAATAGGAAAGATGATTACTATTACACTATCTGATTAAAAACCTCTTGATAAAAATATCGATGAGGATAATCTTAAAATACAACCGTACAAGACGTGAATGCAAAATGAATCTAAACATGCGTACACATACCTAATTTTAATATTTTTATCATGAGGTTTTGGATTTTTGCCTATAATCATCTCTTGACAATTATTTGTTGATTTTTCTAATCATAAAGCACAAGTAAAATATCGATGAGGATAATCGATATTGATTTGAATTTCGCAACTTGCTAGGTTATTTTTCTAGGTTTACCATGTGTCTTTCGCCAGCCCATTTTCACTTTTTTTTTCATGTTTTCGCCTGCCCATTTAAATGAGATTTTAATAAAATAAATTTAAAAAAAAAGAAGAAAAAAGATATTGATTTGAATTACTATAATGTTTGTGCTTTACTTCTAATCATAAAGCACAAGGAGGATTACTATTACAACCATCTTCTTCTCATGTCTGTGGTGAACACAATCTGATCCAATTCCGTGAGTGAAAGCTTCTTACACCACCTGAATGGGAAGCTCTTGTTCAAATCATGACCTCCAACACTCAAAATCTTCGAACAATTTATGTTCATGAATCTTGATGCGATTAACTTTTCATAGCATAATCTACCACATATGGAGAATACATAACCAGAGAATGCATGTGAAACCATCTACGCCTCTAGATCATATTACCTATTCGATAGATAAAGTGTCCGTCCAAAACAAACTCATAGCCATTCGAACCATGGAGAAGACATACACGACGATGCGTTCTCCTATTGGTTTGATATTTACAAGCAGTCATGTTTTCATATATTTCTAATTTTATTATAATCTCTCTCCACTTTACATTAGCTCTAAAAATAAATAAAAATTGTGTTGATTAATAAAATTTTCAGTACAAGAACATAATTGCACTTAAGTATTACTATTATCAACTCGAAAGACATACATGCGTTATTACTCGAGAAATTGGCCAATTCATACCTGAAAACCGTTCTGCGGTCCCGATCTGTACCTACATTATAAACCTGTGCTAAAACATACACTAACACATAATAAATTTAAATTGCATACCCAAACTTACAAATAACAGTTATTTCATACATTGACCGCGATTCCGTTAGTCAACCGTGGATGGAGTTTGACATATCCGTTACAGTGTATATGTGGCGGTGTCAGCCACCTAATTAAACAAAAAAATCGGTAAACTTAAACGACGTCGTTTTGACTTTTTTTTTTGAAAAAATTTAACAAACTCAACAAAGCCATAGCTTTAGAAATCATCTTCTTCTTAGATCTAGAAATCGAAGATTTTACCTTCGAAATACCGTCATTAGCCAGAATAAGAATATATGTGTGACTATCAATTGTAACATCCTTAATGTGAGGATCATGATCAACACTAATCTGATTTGCTCTACCTCGACGAGACACAATTGCTTGCGAATCGCCGACATTAGCTATCCACAGAATCTTCCCATTGATCAAAATTGCAGTCACTGCAGTTGAACCGCCACTCCCTAAATCTGAAATATTATCCGATACATCGTTTGGTCTGTATTCTCATAAGCTTTCGCAATTGTTCTTCGAGGATCAACCAAGAACTATCCCTTAAAAACATTAACACAATGTTAGTGTTTTATCACACCCTACTAATCATAATATGCAAAAAAAAAATATATATATATATATATACAGTATATTTGTAACTTACATCGTTGAGGATATTCGAGAAGAGATGTTTCTGCAAATATGCTGCAACTTCGTCACCTTTATGACCATCAAAGATTGCAAATAGCCCCAATTCATTGCCTTTGATATTGATAAACTTAGCAACATGGTAATCCTCCATTGGATGGTTAGATTTTCCTTTAACGAGATTATATCCGTACTTGGATCCTCCTCCTTCATAGTTTTATCCTTTACCCAAGTGAGATTTTTGTGCTACTACAACCTAACATCAACAAGAAGAAAACAGAAAAAACGAAAAACAAAAATCTCAAAACCTTCTTAAACCAAGCAAGATCTCGAGGCTCAACATTACAACATAACAAGCATATATAAAATTCTCGAAAACACTGTAAGTACACCATTACGACTAAGTTAAAAAAAATTAAGAAAATTGAAGACAATCCAATGATTTTGCATTTTTACTTGTGTGTCGGAACGAGAGCAGCAGATCCTGGGCATTTGATTCGACGAAATTCTCCGGTGGCTATGAACGAATTAGCAAAATTGGCGAAATTTTCTATCAAAAAGACAATCTGCAAAATTCACGACTCTGAGTTCATAGAGAAACACGAGGATGTATCAAGACGAGACATATAGATTAAGAGGATGAAGCAAAATTGAAGAGGAAAATGAGTGGAAGCAAACCTTAAGTTGCTTGAATCCGCAACAACGATCGCTAACTAATGTGCTACCAAGCCTTCGCTATCCTTCGTTATCCACTGAAAATCATTCTGGTATAGTAAGTTCATGAAATATATTTTTTAATTCCCAAACTCCAGAACAGTTCAATTCCTTCACGTTACTCATCATCTTCATCCCCGATTTCCTAAAATCTGGAAAATACGGCATTCCCAAATCCAAACTGGAAATCGAAATCTGCAGAAGAATCAAATTGAGATCCACCTGGAAATCATGGAACCTGATCCGCTGCAGCTTCCCGAAACGAAGGAGATGCCAATGGAGAAGGGAAAAGTCCGATCGGTGATGATGAAAGTGGAGCCGTTTTGTTTTCTTTTCTCTCAAAGTTAAAACGACGTCGTTTAGCGAATTTTTTTTTCCTATTACATGACTGTACACCGCCACACATACGACGTAACGGACATGTTCGACTCCGTTTACAGTTGACTAACGGAATCGCGATCTATGTATAAAATAACCGTTATTTGTAAGTTTGGGTATGCAATTTAAATTTATTATGTGTTAGTGTATATTTTAGCACAGGTCTATAATGTAAGTACGGATCGGGACCGCAGAACGGTCTTCAGGTATGAATTGGCCGATTTTCTCGTTATTGGGAATTACTCCGTCTGTTTTACAAATTGTGTAATTTTACTGTTTTCACACATATTAAAAATGTTATTACACCATTTATTAATAAACTAAAAAAAAATTTTTTTAACAAAAATAAAATTGGATTTTTATTTAAAATATAAAATGACACTATATATAAACTGGATTTTTATATAAAATATAAAATAATATAAAATACTATTTGTTTAAAAGCAATGAATGTCGAATGGGACTACACTTAACTGATTTTATTTTATTTTATCAAGAGGTTTTGGACTTTTGCTGCCTATAATAATCATCCCTTGACAAATTTTTTTTTTTTAATCATAAAACACGAATAAAATATCACTAGCTAGATCTTAGTGACACGAACTTTCAGACCATGTTGCATGCGAAGAAGAACAGAAGGAACTGGTTCGGTTTTGTTCCCTTCAACGAGCTTAATGTCATAGTTTCGTATGATTTCCACAGCCACTGTCTTCATCTGCAAGAACGTTAACTTTTTCCCCAAGCAACTTCTTGGACCAGCGTTAAACGGTAAGAACTTATGCGAAGGTTCATGTCTCAACGTTCCACTTTCTGAAATCCATCTCTCTGGTCTGAAATCTTCTGCATCATCTCCCCAAACAGATTTCATCCTACCCAATGCAAAGATAGGGATTACTATCTTCCAATTCTCATCGACTCTATGCCCAGTTGGAAGTACGTCAGGCTTTGCCGGTGACTTGTGGTTAAATGGGACTGATGGGTATAGCCTTAGCGTCTCACACACGGCACCTTCTAGATACACGAGCTTGTCTAATTCTGCGGGATCAAACTTTGGCATCTTGTTGTTAATCTCTTGTCGGATCTTGTTCATTGCTTCAGGGTTCTTGGAGAGAAGCCAAAAGAACCAAGTGAGAGCTGAGCTCGTTGTGTCTTTGGCCGCTATCAAAACCCCCAAAATAGTGTCTCTGATGAATTTATCGTTACTCGGTTTCAAGTGTATGTAATTGGTCGTGTCTATAGTCATGTAATAAGTTAAAACGTCCATGGCCTAACCTTATGAGCCACAAATACCATGACTCTTGAACTCCTCTCGTTTAGCCGATATGATATTCTCGAGCAATTGATAAAAAACCGCGATACCTCTTCTCATACTATTCTCAAATCCAACTCCAACCCAATATTGGAGCTTCCACAAGAAAACCGGCTTCATATGTCTATAGAAAAGACCATCTGCAACACCATCCACCGCGTCACTGAACTCAACCTTGGGCATTTCGATGGAGAGACATCTTGGATCATACCCGGTCATCAAAATCAAAGATGTATCGAACAAGAATCTGTGGAACAAATCTTGCAAGTCGACGAGGATGTTTTTCTCAACAGCGTTTTCAAGGATAGGAACAAAACCTTGCTTCAATTTGCTTACGCTTGTACTCACCCAAAACCTTTGGAAATCTTGATTGCCAAAAATGGCATGAGACGAGTTCCTCATATCCTCCCACAGCTCCGAGTCAACGTTGAAAATCGAATCTCCCAAGACTTCAAAGATCTCCTTGAATTCCATTCCTTTAGGGTAATTATCGAAATTTGAGCTTAGTATGTGGCGGACATTCGCCGGATCAACAGTGAGCAATATGTCAGTTCCACTAAGCCATGGCCCTCTGAAACAAAACGTCATATGGGAGGCCTCGAGGAGGTCGGTGATCGCGTCATAGATACGATTGACACGGACGAGCAAACCCGGAAGCATCCCAAGGTGCCGGTCCGTTGTCATACGACGCCTAAAGCGAATTCGAAAAATGATACCCTTTAATCCAAAAAACAAATACTACATTTTTTATGTACATAATCAAAATTTAGCGAAACTTAAATTGTTTTAAGGGAACTAAAGTACAAAAGCATCAATACATTACTCTTCAAAGATAATTCTCCTTGCTTTCTTTCTATTAATAACCTAGTTATAACAGTTTCATCAGTTTGAGAAGTTGTAGTTCTCGTCACGTACTTGAGAACATCATTGGTTTGAGATTTCACCAATTCCTCTTGTCTGTTCTTTCTCTTCCTATTTAAACATCCACTTGTCTAATTTCTGATTCTATAAATGAATTTTTTTGAAAAAAACAAAGCAACGATTAACACACACGGCAACAATTAGTAATTTAGAATGATCATTTTGAAATTAATTTTATCTTATAAATTTTATTCAATCTTTCAATTTTCTAAGCAAAGAGTATGAGAGAGCATTAGAATTTAGAACCCAAAGATAAATTTCATGTTTGTTCAAAAAGTTCTTAAAACCACAGAAATTTACTAAGAAAAAAGAAGAAAAGTACGAGATAACGAGAAGGAGGAGAAGAAAACATACCTGAATTTGAATATGAGGACAAAACAGCAGAGATAGAGAATGGATAATCTGGCGAAATTGTAAGAGTGTATCGAACCCAGCTCCCATAGCATATATTTACGCTAACTCAGACCACTATACCTAAGGATTCTAATCGGATTTGATGTCACAAAATTATTTATATAATTTGGCGCCTAAAACCTTTGCTTCATGGGCTTTAGCCCAGGGGCCGGCCCTGTGCCAGTTCGTGGGCAAATGCTTCGGAGTTTTCTTGTGGTGCAAGAATCCTAGGAAGACAAGGAAGAGAATGAATGTTATGAAGATTTCAAGCAAGCCTATGTTCATCGCCATCATAGCAAACGCAAGGGGTTTTTTCTCAACAAAACTATATTTGATTTTTTTTTTTATTATGAATTTATGAGTGACAAAGTTCATGCAAGAACTCGTTTGCTATATATAACATGTAAGAAATTCGGGAGAAATTCAGTAGTATACACGCCGACAAAAAATAAAAGAAAGTATATATACACTTGTATATAATGGTTGCATTGTTAGAGTATCTAAACTATATTATATTATTATAGCTTAATTATATAATTAAAAATTAAATAGAAAAAGTTTAAACTAATTAAATAGAGACACATGATTGTTTAAGATGAGAAACGTTTTTCAAGGTCTCTCTTTTTTTATTATTTTTTATTTTTTTAATTGTTAGAGACTTAGATGAGAGAGGAGCGATGTAGATGCTCTTATGTCCTATCATCCTATGTGTAAGAGCATTAATTTTTTCCAATTATAATATATGGACGTCTTGTATGCGAACACGTCAATATGTTCAGTAACACCAGGACAGGCTCTGGGAGGTGCAAATTGTTTTAAGATCTACTAAGAGCATCTTTATTGGAGAATTTTTGGGGAATTCTTCAGTTTAAAAAATAAAATAAAAAATAAATGACATGGCAGAACTTTTGGCAGAATCGATTCTTCTCCAAGAATTTTAAGGATCGGTTCTTTCAGCCATGTGGCACAACGTGATTCGCTAACTTTTTTTTTTGCGAAAATCATTTTTTTTTAATTTTTAATTTTTTGTTAATATTAAAAATTGAGAAGAATCCTATATGGAACTCTCCATTCATGATGCTCTAAAAATATAGATCTGTATACAAATCAAAATTTCACACAAAAATATATATGTGCTGTCCAAAATTTAAGAACCACTAAATACACATGTATATAATCAAAATTTCACGGTATATTTTGACTGAAATATAAAACAAATTACCAAGTATTGTTAGCTCGATTGAAAAAGTATTATAGGCAAAGCTTAGATGTCACTTAATTGAATGGCGTTTGAAAAAAAAAAACTAATATTACATGATATAGTTTCGGATTTGGAGGGATTACGGGCTTTATCCTATAACCTCCTAGTAATCCAAAAAAAAAAAATATCAAACAATTTGTTTATCGTCCCCAAAATTAAAAACCCCTAAAAGACTTGTATATAATCAAAATTTCGCAACATAAAAATTGTATTAAACCAGGTTTTCGGTTTTAAACCAATACAATTCTTATTAATTTCTTAATAGTTCATAAGGTATAAAATCACTTGAGTTTTTTATAGGCTAATTCATAAATTGAACCGAGTTTTGTGTCTTTTCATGAATACAAACTCGAAACAAACAATGTGTTTTGTGTTCTAACTCTTAGAATGTTAACCGTGCGTAGGATTTTTTTTATAATCTGTTTTTATAGTGTTTTATGATCATATATTGGATACAAAAATGTAGTGAAAGTGTTAATTTATGTGGTTGTGTCTGATGATGAGTGTAATACGTACGTACTCAGATAAAAAGGAGGATAAATGTATCTCCAGTGAAACTCTATTTTTCACTCCAAATTTTATTTGTAGAGTAAAATCATCTTCAATGGTACTCTATATCTTACTTTAAAAATAGAAATCTCTATTTCTAACTCCAAATTTGGAGTATCAAATAGAGATCTCTATTTTTTAAAGTTAAACTTTTTTATTTACAAAATAATCATTTACATTTTGATATGTTTTTATTTTGTATTTAAACAAAACTTATATATATGTTTTATTTTGCACTTAAACAAAATTAAATCAATGATAACTAATAATATAATTATTTAAAATTTGTAAATACAACATTGAATGATATTATATTAAAAATAATATGATATGCGATTAAAAATTATTTTTGTGGTAAATGTTAAATTTTAATGAAATCAAAATTTTTTTTTGTTAACATATAAGATAAATTGATATAATTTGTATATTTATAAAGTAAAATGACCTATAAAAAATTAATAACAAAATAAAAATAGACTATAATGAGAATATTCTTTTTTTTAGAATAAAAAATAGAGGTAACCATTGGAGTAAACTTATTCTCTATTTATAGAGAACTTTATATTTTGAGTAAAAAATAAAGGTAACCATTGGAGATGCTCTAATGCAAGTACAGACGGTGAGAACATCTTTGTATTTCACCAATGAGGTTGCTCTGAAAACACAATCAAATGAAAAAATTGGACGGCCACATTTGTTTAAAATTAGGCTTATGAATTTTTCATTATTATGTGTTGGTTTTTTTTAAAAAAAAGTACATCACATTAAATCTTTTGTTGTTATACAAGTGATTGAATGGTGTGATTTTCATATTTATAGAGAGGATGTTGGCTTTAAAACTTAATTATGTAAATTTGATGAACTATTTTAGAGAAAAAATAGGGAAATTTTTTTGTTGTACGTATCAAAACATATTATATTTTCTAAAATTTTGATAATAAAAGCTACATATTTTTAAGTTATCTGAAGTATCTACGAGTCTAGGCACGGCACTGACTCTTGTGCGGTGGAACACGAAGCTGATGCAGTGGCACACGAAGAATCCATTAAGAACAAGTTTTTTTTGTTTTTTTGGCTGAATACGGAGACTAATGTCTCCTTCAATTTTATTAAGAACTTAAAAAGAAAGAAAGTTACATAGGCACGTTACGTGCTCTTGTCATGCCATAGACATCATCTAAAGAAACTGAAACAAGCTCCTCAGGCGGAGACTCAAACATACTAATAGCTAAAGGTAAAGAAAACGCATAGTTAGCTAACCCATCCGCAAGGCGGTTAGCCTTCCTATACACGTACGACACACGGACTAACCAGTTCTTTGATAAGAAGTCATGGCACAACCGTACCAGAAATGACAGAGGGTGATTCTCGCTAATCCCTCCTGTCAGAAAGCCCACCACAATCTCCGAATCCACATCTAGTTCCAATTGTCTAATACTCTTGTTCCATGCCATATACAAGCCGTAGTAAACTCCCCATAGCTCTGCGAGAGGCGCTGAACATATCCCGATATTTAAAGCAAAACCCCCGCACCAATCTCCTTCTCCATTTCGAAGTACTCCTCCTGCTGTAGCTAAACGCGGATTACCATGGAAAGCTCCATCTGTGTTCAGTTTAAACCAGCCTACCCTTGGTGGTGTCCAAGCTATTAATCGCTCCACTCGTTCTACCATCCGAGTCCTACCTCTCACACTCATATACGCCGTTACTACTTCCTTAGCCAAGTCTTTAATGAACTTAACTCTGTCTCGGCATTTCCCATTTGTCCCAAATATATAACCACACCTCCATTTCCAACCCCACTATATTGCCACTGCAAACATCGTGGACCAGGGACATCCACCAACCTCCGAACTATCGCCAAGATTCGTATAAGTCCATTCTAGAATCGTCTCATCAAAGAAACTTTGCCGTTTACTTGGTGGAACAATCCGATTCCAGATACCTGCCATAGCCGGGCAATCTCTAAGAACGTGACTCAGTGATTCCTCGGTGCCTCTACATAACTAACAAACTCCCGTGATGCATAGGTGTCTTCTTTGTCTCTCCATGTTAGTCATCAGCGCCTGGTTTCCTACTAACCAGAGGAACACTTTCACCTTCTCCGGGGCGACGACATGCCAAATTCTGTCGAAAAAACTCTGCATATTTGGATTTGCTGTTGCCTGGCGGGTCAGGAACGAGTGAGCAGCTTTCACCGTGAACCTTCCGTCCTGACTGCCTCCCCACGTGATTCTATCTCTTGCTCCCGTAACATTATCTACCACCACAGACAATAGCTGCAACTTCACATGTAATGAGATGTATGGGGCTATGCGATCTAACCTCCATCCCCCACCATCGCCCCATAGGTCTCGGGCACACAAACTCCGCAGTTCCTCCGGAATTATGCTCTCTGCCGTCTCTAATAACGGAACCTTTAGCAACCACTTATCTTGCCAGAAACGAATCTGCCTACCGTCTCCTAGTATCCAGCTTAATCCCAGTCTTACAACCTCTCGAGAACTTGTCATTACACTTCTCCAAAGTGGTGACCAATTGCTCTTGGCAATAGTCCATGTCATGTCCTGTATCCCCTGCACTTTGTATTTACTTTGTACCACTTTCGCCCAAAGACTTGAGTCTTCATTCAGAAGTCGCCAGCTTAACTTAGATAGTAAGGCCTTATTCACATTCTGAGAGAGTCTAACCCCTAGACCTCCTTCTCTCTTCGGCTTACAGACCCGTTTCCAGGCAATAAGATACTGTTTTCTGTGCTCCATAGTATCTCCCCAAAAAAAAGACGTTGAGATTTGATCTAATCTTTTGAGCGTTGCTTTCGGTAATGCAATCGTACTCATCACATGCACCGGGATAGATGATAAAACTGCTTTTGTAAGGGTTATTCGACCTGCGAAACTCAGCATCCTTCCCTTCCATCCTGCTAACCTCGAGGAAACTCTCTCCACGACTTCCCCAAACGTATCCTTATTAATCCGCTTCTGCAGGATCAGCATTCCTAAGTACTTACCTAGGTCACGTGTAGATTGTATGCCACTTTCCGTACTAATCAAGGTCCCCAACTCACAGGAAACATTATCTGAGAATATATCTTGGATTTCTCGAGGCTCACTTTCTGTCCTGAGGCGACACAAAATCTCTCTAAAACCCTTCTGATCACTCGAATCTGCGCCACTGATGCCTCCGCAAATAAGATTAAATCATCCGCGAAACAGATATGCGACAACTTTGGTCCTCCCCTTGATATGCTAATCGGCTTCCACTCCTTCGACGCTATCGAGTCCTCTATCAAGTGGCAAAGTCTCTCTATGCAGAGCACAAAAAGATACGGAGAGAGGAGGTCTCCCTGTCGTAAACCACGTGATGGTTTAAAGGCTTCTGTCCTCTCCCCATTCCATAACAGGCGCATGGAAGGACCTGTAACCCCCTGCATAATCCATCCAATCCATTCTTCCGGGAGATGAGCCACTCGCAGTGTGTCTTCCAGAAAGTCCCATCGTACGCGATCATAGGCTTTTTCTAGATCGAGCTTGAGTAGCATCCAATCTTTTCTCCCTTTCTTACGCCTCATCGAATGGACCACTTCCTGCACCACCACGATGTTATCCGTACTCAGTCTCCCAGGATAAAACTCGCTTGTGCTGGATGATAAGCACGTTTTTACACGGTTCTTAATCAAAACCTAAAGCCTCTTTTTGCAGTTGTAGTACTTTAGGTGTCAATCCAACATTGGGGTGAAAGGTACTAAGAATACAAGAGTTAAGTAAAGTTAAGCAGAATTCGGTTTAATTGGGGATCAATCCTAAAACAATTACTTACGGTTATCAAACAGACACGAAAACTATTTTACAATCCCCACATAAGGGTTATACAACTACTAGATGATTCCTAAACAATAAAACAACCGATCTACTAATTTTATAAAATCAAAATCTAAAACCGGATTAACTAGATAATTTTTAGCTAAGTGACAAGATTTTCAAAAACTATTTATAAAACTCAAACGACTACCAAATCAACACCAGACAGTAAAACAAGACTCTAGACAATTTTTAAAATACTAAAAATGACAAAAACATAATTTTACAAATTTATAAAAACTCTATTGCATAATTAAGCTAATCTAGAGAGTTTTAGAGAAAACAATTAACTTTGAACAGGGAGAAAATGATTTTAAGTTTTGAAAGATTAAAAACAGATTCAAGGTTGGGATTCATTCTTAGGGAGGTTGAAGATTCGAACTTGGGGTTTTGAAAACATATTTTTACACTTTTTAGTGCTATCTCTAAGCCTTAAGAAACCAAACTAGATTTACCCATGGTGTATGGTGTAAATCATTTCTTCACCCTTTCCTCCAAACTCATGATGTGTGGTGGAAAGATAAGGTGAAGAACATTAAGCATGGATCTTAAAAAATGGCTTAACTAGCTCCCTAAGCATCCATGATGTTTGGGAAAGGATGAGCTAGTCTCTTGGATTTGGTTTTAAGGGATTTCCTAAGTCTTGTTAGGATAAGGAAATCCCTAGATTAAAGAGATCTCCATCGAGAATCTCTAGACCTTAAAACCCCCAAATCCAAGAAGAGAATTAGATGAAGAACAAGAAAATACCCAAAATCTAGTTTTCAACCCCCTTAATCATCCCAACCCCAAACCTTGGTGGTTTACTCACAAATCATGTTCATGCCTCTCTTAAACATAAGTTTAGAGCTGATGAACATAATTGGTTTTTAACAAGAAGAAAGATTTGACATTAGAAAGACAAAGATACTTGAATCATATACAAAATACAAGAGTTTTAACAAAAGAAATAAACAAGAAACAAACAAGAACTATGAAGAACAAGCAAGAACAATGAAGAACAAATGAAGAACACTCAAGAACAAGGTAAGAACTCTCTCTCCACGCCTAACTTACAATATTACAAGTGAGAGTAAATTATGATAAGTGTGATAAGTGATGGTGTGCACAAAAGTCTTTCTCCCCTTTGTCATAAGGTGAAAACATTAGAAAATTCTCCACCCTTTCCCTAAAACAAGGGCGGCTTGTCTCTTAGGAAACTTTCATGCCAAGGTGGTCCCCTCAGTAGAAGATAATCACAGTGATTTTTGAAGAGGTTGTGCGCATGGACTGGCTGATCGATTCAGACTGGTCGATCGGCCACTCGATCGGCCATAGATCGAGTCAGCTTGGTCGATCGGCCACTCGATCGGCCTTAGATCGAGTCAGCTTGGTCGATCGGCCACTCGATCGGCCTTAGATCGAGTCATGGTGCTCGATCTGCCACTCGATCTTGACTTCTTTGCTTATGTCCGAGTTTTCCTTTGATTCCTGCCAACTCCTAGGTTCTTGTTTCATCTCCTTGGCAATGCTCAGCATCCATCACAGCTCCAAGTACTCTAAACAACCTGAAAAATGATGCAAACATGCAAGAAACCATGCAAATGCTAATGCAAAGTGTTCTAGGACTTAGAATGAGATAAATGATGCAAACTAGCCTATTGTGAATGATGTATGCATGAAAACCTATTCTAAATGCATGCTAAATATGCGAAATATATGAGTATATCAACTCCCCAAAACTTGACTTTTGCTTGCCCTCAAGCAAAAAAAATTCAAGCTAAGAAGAGATGATTAAAAATGGGGGCTCAAATCCAAAAGTGTTTTTCAAATGTATCAATTCAGCGGTCCTAGTTCTCAATTCTAGGATGCAGTACACAAGCATTTACTCAAAAGGAATTAGCCATAATCATCACATATCAAAATTCAAATCATGACTTGTTTATTCCAAGCAATCCAAGAATTCTAACCTTTAACATTCATTAAGCTCAAACCGTGAATCAAACTTGTGCTTTTAAAACAGAATAAATTTGGCAAGAGACATGGCTATGAGAAAAAATGATCTCATTCAAATGGGTACTCCAAGCATTGGTTTCTCTCAAAAAGGTTTGAACTTATGCATAATGCTAAAGGTAAAAGGCAATGCATGCATACATGACTAGACTCACATCTACCCAAGTATACTAACAATAATCCTAATCCCTTTCTCATTCATTTTTTTTTTGTTTTCCAAGCTCACTTTCCCTCTAGAAACTACCCAAATCATCAAGGCAAAACACGCCTAGCATAAACCCACAAGAACTCCATCAATCACATTTACTTTTAGGGAAATTTCTTCTACCTTGCTTATAGCTAGTGGTAAGCTCACACAAATAATAGCTCTTTTCTTTCTTTAGATAACCCTTTTCTAGAAAATTTTCTTTTATGCACTTGGCCTCTAGGGCTTTTTTTTCTTTTCTTTTAACTTGAGCTTTTTTCATAAAACAAATCAAGACCAACCACTTAGAACTATTTATCCCTTTTTCATTCAATTCCTTAGCACCTTTTCTTTCAAAACCGTGAACTCTCAATCCCAAATCAAGCATAAAACTAGCTTTAATATGCAAAGCCAGCATCATCATGAGAGCCTAAACATGTCGCCATAAACCTAACACTTTATGCAAAGTTCAAACAGAAAATAAGGCCTCACAATTTGTAAACACACAAGAATTTTGGCTTGAAATAAGGCAAGAGTCAAGGTGTGGTATTCTATTTAGGCTTACAAGAGAGTGGTGAAGTGAATAAGAAAGCCTAAATATTTTTTTTTTTTTTTTGTAATCTATGTATTCTTTTCCAAATTGCACAAGTATGATAATTAGATGTTCATGTTAAGGTTCCGATTTATAGGTAAGGATTCAATTCATGCTTGTTTCAACTTTAAGCACCGAAAATCAAGTCAAATGATCCAAAGATGGTTAGAACTTAATTTCAAAGTTGTGCAAAGCATCAAAGAATTACTAACTAGGGCCTTGAACCAATACATGAGCTTAAAACACTTTTTAAGGAAAAATTTTCATCATTGCCCCCTATGCATATGAATGATGCAACCTATATGATAAAAATATAGACTCAATCCTACAATATTTGACAATGCAAATGCAAGCTATATGAATTTGTTTGAAATTTTTTAAGAGTTTTTCTGATTTTTTTATTATTTTTCTATGCAATATTTATGCATGAAAACTCAAATATGAAAAAGGAAAAATAAGAGCACAAAACACAAAATTAAATCTCTCAACCTCTCCCCCAAACTTAAATTACACAGTCTCTTGTGTAATAAAAATTCAAGGGAGACCATCAATCAAAAATAAAAATAAAAATCCAAAAATGCATGATATTTACAAGGTTGTAGTTTTTTGTACCTTGGAGTTTGTTGTGCTTAGGCCTTGTAGGGTCGATTCTTGGTTCTCCATTTCTCTTGTTCCTGCTCACACACACTCAAAATAGAAAGCATAAATTTGAAACAAAAATATATACAATGATATTCATGGGATTGCCTCCCAAGTGCGCTTGTTTTAAGTCTCTAAACTTGACTTTGCTTGGTTAGGCTAGTGGGGGGTCTTGGAGAGGCAATGTGGTGCTCTCCTTGCTGCAGTCACTCGCCATGTAGGGTTTTACCCTATGTCCATTCACTGTGAAATGTTCTCCATTCTTCCCAACCGAAGTGATAGCTCCATATGGTAATACTTCTCTTATCTCAAATGGTCCGGATCACCTAGACTTGAGCTTTCCGGGGAACAACTTCAATCTTGAGTTATAGAGTAGCACCATGCCTCCTTCTTTGAGCTCCTTGTGTACCAGCTTCTTGTCATGAAAGGCCCTGGTCCTTTCCTTGTAAATCTTTGCGCTCTCATAAGCGTCCATCCTTAGCTCATCAAGCTCTTGAAGTTGTATTAATCTCTTTTCTTGGGCAGTCTTGAGATTGTAGTTGAGTTGCTTCACGGTCCAAAGAGCTTTGTGCTCTAACTCCACAGGAAGGTGACAAGACTTGCCATATAGGAGGTTGAAAGGCGTGGTTCCAATGGGAGTTTTGTAGGCTGTTCTATACGCCCAAAGAGCGTCATCAAGCTTGCTAGACCAGTCCTTCCTTGTAACTCCCGCGGTTCTCTCCAAGATGGTCTTGATTTGCCTGTTTGAAACCTCCACTTGGCCACTTTTTTGAGGGTGATAGGGCGTGGCCACCTTGTGCTTAACACCATGTTTTCTCAAGAGACCTTCAAAAACTTTGTTGATGAAGTGGCTGCCTCCATCGCTAATCACCACCTTAGGGACTCCAAATCTTGGAAAGATGATTGTTTTGAAAAGTTTAACCACCACATTTGAATCATTTGTTGGTGAGGCTATGGCTTCCACCCACTTAGACACATAGTCTACTGCCACAAGAATATACTTGTTGCCATATGATGATGGAAATGGCCACATAAAATCAATCCCCCAAACGTCAAAGATCTCCACTTCGAAGATTGGCACTTGTGGCATTTCGTTTCTTTTGGTGATGTTCCCTGCTCTTTGGCATGCTTCACATGACTTGATGAATTCATGTGCATCTTTGAAAAGTGTAGGCCACCAGAACCTAGCTTGGAGAACCTTTGTAGCAGTCTTGAAACTCGCAAAATGACCCCCATATGTCATACCGTGGCAATGTAGAAGTATGTCTCTCGCCTCTTCTCTTGTAACACACCTTCGGTATAGGCTGTCCACACACCTTCTGTATAGGTAAGGGTCATCCCAAAAGTAGTGTGAGACATACCTCATAAATTTCTTCTTGTGGTACCGGTCCAAATGAGTAGGCTCCTCTCCACATGCTAAGAAGTTAACAATATCCGCATACCAAGGGAGGTCTTCTTCCCTTAGACTCAAAACTTCTTCAAGCTTCTCTTCTAGCTTTGCACATACCACGGTGTTGACCATCATAAGCTGTTCTTCAGGGAGTGAGTCGTCCAGAGGTAAGATTTCTTCCACTCTCATCCTAGAAAGATGATCCGCTACTCCATTCTCTATGCCTTTCTTATCTTTGATCTCCATATCAAATTCTTGCAAGAGAAGGATCCACCTCAGGAGCCTTGGCTTGGTGTCATTCAGATGATCAAGAGATCACCTTTGACAATGTCTACATTGAAAGGGCAAGAAAAGGGAAAGAAGCGGTTTTGGAAAAAGAAGTGGGGGAAACAAGCAAAGAAAAAAATATTTTCGTGCCTCCACCTTACAAACCAAAGCTCCCCTTCCCTGGACGCTTCAAGAAGCAGCTGATTGAGAAGCACATAGCCTTGTTTGAAAAACATTTGAGAAATGTTGAGCTCAAATTGCCGTTGCTTGATTGCTTGGCCATGGTACCGAAATATGCAAAGTTCCTGAAGGACACGCTTGCCAAGACAGCTAAAGGTTGTCAAGAGGTCATGGTGTTGAGTCAAGAGTGCAGTGAAATCATCCAGAAAGAGATAGCACCAAAGAAGCTAGGAGATCCAGACTCATTCACCATACCTTGTGCGCTAGGGCCGTTGAAGTTTAACAATTGTTTGTGCGACTTAGGGGCAAGCATTAATCTAATGCCCTACTCCATTGCAAAGAAGCTAGGCTTCACCAAGTTTAAAGAGTGCAGGATCTCATTGATCTTGGCTGACAGAAGTGTAAGACTCCCGGTAGGAATGCTTATCAAATGGCGCCGTTGCCAAACTTGGGTTTTAAGGAAAGTATTAGGATTTGAAGATTAGTGGAGACTAAGTTTTTCTTTTCTATTTTGTTACTAATTTTCCTACTTCTCTACTTGTGTTTTCAGGTACATGAACCTGAGGTCTAGAGGAGACAACAACTTGCTCACGCCCCTAGACAACATACATCAGCTTGGAAGTGCAAGACATAGGAGGGAAAGACTACTACTCGAAATTGACGAGTACCATCAAGAAGTGATGGCTGACCATGACCAGGTGGAGGATCCACCTCAACATGCTGCTGCTGGCAGAGGCATTGGACACCCTTACCACCTTCCAAGAGCACCACACATCATTGGTGCGGGTGATGCACCAAACATCCACACAAACCGCTTTGGCATCACTCCACCACCGGTGCAAAACAACAACTTCGAGATCAAGCTTGGATTTGTCTCTATGGTCCAGAACAGCAAGTTCCATGGCCTGGCAATGGAAGACCCACTGGAGCACTTGGACAACTTCGAACAAGTGTGTGGAATGATCAAGATAAACGGCATCTCGGAGGATAGCTTCAAGCTACGGCTGTTCCCATTTTCTCTAGGGGACAAAGCCAGACATTGGGAGAAGACCTTACCTCAAGGCACCATCACGTCCTGGGTTGAATGCAAGAAGACCTTCCTGTCAAAGTTCTTCTCAAGCACAAGGACGGCTCGGCTGAGAAGTGAGATAAACGGTTTCACGCAAAGGCACAATGAGACCTTTAGTGAAGCAATGGAGCGCTTCAAGGACTACACCATCCAGTGTCCTCACCATGGCTTCACTGAGGAGACACTCCTCAGCACAATATACCGTGGAGCATTGCCAAAAATTAACATGCTACTTGACACGGCAAGCAAAGGAAACTTCCTTGGACAAGATGTGCAAGACGGCATGGAGCTCATTGAGAATTTGGCATTGAGTGATGGAAACTACTGTGAGGACTATGACCGTGCACCAAGAGGCCACGACCTGGAAGCACACAAGAAGGAGATAAAGTCACTCCATGAGAAGATTGACAAGCTGATGCTTACTGGCCAAAAACATGTGCACTTTGTTGGTGAAGCTGCAGAATTGTTCCAAGAGAAGAATGAGGAGGAGTTTAAAGAGACAAATTGGGTTACTGGCCAAGACTATCCTAAGCCACAGGGATATGCTCCAAGGTATCAAGGCCACAACAACAACAACAACAACTTGTCTTAAAGAAGCAAAAATGTGGACAATCCAAAGGACCAAGAGTACCCTCCACAACAACCAAATCAAGCCAAACCGTTTGTACCATACAACAAAGGTGGATTCCAACAAAATGGTGGGTATCAAGGGCAAAGACAGGGAGCCTACCAAGGACACCAATAGCAAGGGAACAAACCATACCCTCCTGGTTTCGTGCCTCGGCAGCAACAAACTCAAGCGCCAACTCAAGATTCGGTACAAGCAATGTTCCAACAGCTTCTCCAAGGCCAAGCGTCTAACGATCCAAAATTTGTTACTATGAACAACCGACTGGACTCCTCCCTCAGAGAGGTCTCTACACAGATCAGCAACATCAACAACAAAATTCGTCAGCTGGAGAAAGGAAAAGCTAGTACAAACAGCCAAGGTACTTTACCCGGCCAATGTGAGGCAAATCCAAAGGAGTATGCACATGTCATCAATCTAAGGAGTGGAAAGCAGGTAGCACCACGGTCTACAGCTAAAGACAATGAGGACATTGTCATTCAAGAAGAGTAAGACTCCCGGTAGGAATGCTTGAAGACCTACCCGTGAGGATAAGCAACGTGAATGTCCCCACGGATTTTGTTGTTCTTGAGATGGATGAAGAACCCAAGGATACTCTAATCCTTGGAAGACCGTTTTTGGCAACTGCTGGAGCCATAATAGACGTCAAGAATAGTAAGATTTCGTTGCACTTGGGCAAAGACATCAAGCTTAACTTCGATATCAATGAGGTTTTGAAGAAACCAACCATTGGTGGCCAAGTGTTTTACATTGAGGCAATGGATGCTCTAGCTGATGAGCTCCTTGAAGAACTAAGCCAAGAGGACAACCTTCTGCTAGCCTTGACCACAGAATGTGGAGATTTTGGATATCTTGATGAGGAGACACAAGAGTATGCCAAACTACTAGACTCTCGCAAGGTTTTGAAAGAAGAGGAAGACGCCTACTTGGAGCTGGATATGGAACGTCCTGCTTTTGGAATTGATGCTGGCTTAAGAGAAAATGAAGAGGACAGTAGCCGCAACACAAGGCCTTTCACCATTACTTTGTACTCATAGGATTCATTTAGATGATGAGAACACTTCGTCAATAGAACACCAAAGGCGCTTGAATCCTAACTTAAAAAAAGTGGTTAAAAAAGAAATCCTAAAACTCTTAGAGGCTGGCGTGATATACCCTATCAGTAATAGCACGTGGGTCTCTCCAGTCCATGTGGTACCTAAGAAAGGGGGCATCACGGTTATAAAAAACAAAAAAAATGAGTTAATCCCTACTAGAGTTATAACCGGCCATAGGATGTGCATTGACTATAGGAAACTCAACAAATCCACTAGGAAAGACCACTTCCCACTGCCATTCATTGATCAAATGCTAGAAAAATTAGCCAAACACCCCTATTACTGTTTTCTAGACGGTTATAGTGGCTTCTTTCAAATCCCGATTCACCCCAATGACCAAGAAAAGACAACATTCACTTGTCCTTATCGAACATATGCATATAGGAGAATGCCTTTTGGTTTATGTAATGCTCCTGATACATTTCAAAGATGCATGATGTCTATATTTTCTGATTTGATTGAGGAGATGGTTGAGGTATTCATGGATGATTTCTCCGTGTATGGCTCTTCCTTTGGTGTTTGTTTGTCTAATTTGTGCAGGGTACTCAAGAGGTGTGATGAGACCAATCTCGTGCTCAATTGGGAGAAATGCCACTTCATGGTAACAGAGGGGATTATCCTTGGTCACAAGATCTCAGGAAAAGGCATTGAAGTGGATAGAGCAAAGGTGGAAGTGATGCTCACTTTGGCGCCCCCAACTAACGTGAAAGGCATAAGAAGTTTCTTGGGGCATGCCGGCTTCTACAGGAGGTTTATCAAAAATTTCTCCAAGCTAACACGTCCTCTAACAAGACTACTATGCAATGAGGCTGAGTTCAACTTCGATGAAGAATGCCACCAAGCGTTCAAAATCATTAAAGGCGCGCTAGTAACCGCACCAATAGTCCAAGCTCCGGATTGGGACTTTTCCTTTGAGATCATGTGCGACGCTAGTGACTATGCTGTAGGAGCTGTCTTGGGACAGAGGAAAGACAAGAGGTTGCATGTTATCTATTATGCCAGTCGCACCTTGGACGATACACAAGTGAAATATGCAACTACCGAGAAGGAGCTCCTAGCGGTGGTCTTTGCGTTTGAAAACTTCCGGTTATACCTGGTGGGCTCTAAGGTGATAGTATACACTGACCATACAACACTGAGGTACATCTACTCTAATGGTGTCAATCCAACCTTTGGGGTGAAAGGTACTAAGAATACAATAGTTAAGTAAAGCTAAGCAGAATTCGGTTTAATTGGGGATCAATCCTAAAACAATTATTTACGGTTATCAAACAGACACGAAAACTATTTTAAAATCCCCACAGAAGGGTTATACAACTACTAGATGATTCCTAAACAATAAAACAACCGATCTACTAATTTTATAAAATCAAAATCTAAAACCGGATTAACTAGACAATTTTTAGCTAAGTGACAAGATTTTCAAAAACTATTTATAAAACTCAAACGACTACCAAATTAACAACAGAAAGTAAAACAAGACTCTAGACAATTTCTAAAATACTAAAAATGACAAAAACACAATTTTACAAATTTATAAAAACTCTATTGCATAATTAAGCTAATCTAGAGAGTTTTAGAGAAAACAATTAACTTTGAACAGGGAGAAAATGATTTTAAGTTTTGAAAGATTAAAAACAGATTCAAGGTTGGGATTCATTCTTAGGGAGGTTGAAAATTCGAACTTGGGTTTTGAAAACATATTTTTTTACACTTTTTAGTGCTATCTCTAAGCCTTAAGAAACCTAACTAGATTTACCCATGGTGTATGGTGTAAATCCTTTCTTCACTCTATCATCCTAACCCATGGTGTTTGGTGGAAAGATAAGGTGAAGAACATTAAGCATAGATCTTAAAAAGTGGCTTAACTAGCTCCCTAAACATCCATGGTGTATGGGAAAGGATGAGCTAGTCTCTTGGATTTGGTTTTAAGGGATTTCCTAAGTCTTTTTGGGATAAGGAAATCCCTAGATTAAAGAGATCTCCATCGAGAATCTCTAGACCTTAAAACCCCCAAATCCAAGAAGAGAATTAGATGAAGAACAAGAAAATACCCAAAATCTTGTTTTTAACCCCCTTAATCATCCCAACCCCAAACCTTGGTGGTTTACTCACAAATCATGTTCATGCCTCTCTTAAACATAAGTTTAGAGCTGATGAACATAATTGGTTTTTAACAATAAGAAAGATTTGACATTAGAAAGACAAAGATACTTGAATCATATACAAAATACAAGAGTTTTAACAAAAGAAATAAACAAGAAACAAACAAGAACTATGAAGAACAAGCAAGAACAATTAAGAACAAATGAATAACACTCAAGAACAAGGTAAGAACTCTCTCTCCACGCCTAACTTACAATATTACAAGTGAGAGTAAATTTTGATAAGTGTGATAAGTGATGGTGTGCACAAAAGTCTTTCTCCCCTTTGTCATAAGGTGAAAACATTAGAAAATTCTCCACCCTTTCCCTAAAACAAGGGCGGCTTGTCTCTTAGGAAACTTTCATGCCAAGGTGGTCCCCTCAGTAGAAGATAATCACAGTGATTTTTGAAGAGGTTGTGCGCATGGACTGGCTGATCGATTCAGACTGGTCGATCGGCCACTCGATCGGCCATAGATCGAGTCAGACTGGTCGATCGGCCACTCGATCGGCCTTAGATCGAGTCAGCTTGGTCGATCGGCCACTCGATCGGCCTTAGATCGAGTCAGCTTGGTCGATCGGCCACTCGATCGGCCTTAGATCGAGTCATGGTGCTCGATCTGCCACTCGATCTTGACTTCTTTGCTTATGTCCGAGTTTTCCTTTGATTCCTGCCAACTCCTAGGCTCTTGTTTCATCTTCTTGGCAATGCTCAGCATCCATCACAGCTCCAAGTACTCTAAATAACCTGAAAAATGATGCAAAAATGCAAGAAACCATGCAAATGCTAATGCAAAGTCTTCTAAGACTTAGAATGAGATAAATGATGTAAACTAGCCTATTGTGAATGATGTATGCATGAAACCTATTCTAAATGCATGCTAAATATGCGAAATATATGAGTATATCACTGGACCTATTAGGTTTGGCATCACACGCTTCAATCTCAACACCATTGCTTTAGTAATTGTTTTAAATAACACATTACACAAACTGATTGGTCGAAACTGCATAATCTTCTTTGGTTTTAGAACTTTGGCAATGAGGACCACTAAAGCGTCATTCGTCCCCTCTGGTAAATGCCCTGTTTCGAAAAAATCAAGAGCAAACCGAACCACATAGTCCCCTACAACGTCCCAACATTCCTGATAAAACACAGGTTGAAATCCATCTGGCCCAGGGGCCTTATTTTTCCCCATACTCCGAACAGAATTCTCCACCTCTAAAGCCGTAAAAGGTTTTTGTAAGTCTATTACCTCCTCCCTCGATAAGGCTGGGAACCCCTCTCCTGGCAACTTCTCAACCGTTTGATCAATATCTTCCATAGAATATAGTCTGGTGTAATAGGTAAGAGCCATATTCTCCAAAGCCCCTGGCTCATTCACCCAAACTCCATCCTGATCCTTTAGCATCTCGATTCTATTACGCCGTCTCCTCACTATGGTCGTCGTATGGTAATACTTAGTGTTACGATCCCCAAGCACTATCCACTTCTCACAGGCTTTCTAGAACCAAATCATCTCCTCCTGCTCCAGTACGACCTCCAATTCCTTACATAGATTCGCTTCCTTGTTTAATAAATCATCTGTGTGGACTTGCTCCAATATATCTTGAATCTCTTTAATCTCCTTCATCAATCTGTCTTTCTTTCTTCTGACATCCCCGAAAACTTCTTTATTCCATCTTTGAAGCATCTCTTTTAAACCTCGCAATGCTGCCGGAGTAGCTATCTCCCCATTCCATGATGTCAAGAGAAGCTCCTTGAATCCTTCGTGTTTCAACCACGCTGTCTCAAAACAGAAAGGTCTCCTCAATGGGTTACCTTTATTCTCCGGCACTAACTGCACATACAGCAGCGCATGGTCTGAAGCCAAAAAGGGTAGGTGAGTAATCGTCGCTTCCTGCCACTTCAAGCGCGTATGTTCACTACACAGGACCCTATCTAATCTCTTCGCCACAAAGGTATTCTCTTCCCTTCCCCTCTTCCAAGTGAACTTACTGCCTCGAAATCCCATATCAATTAGAGACAACTCATTCATCCAATCTCCAAACGCTAAAGAATCCGGAGACAACCTTCCATTTCCTCCGGTTCTTTCATCTAAACGAACAATGGTGTTGAAATCACCACCAATAATCAACGGTCCATCGATAGTTTGAATCAAACTCCTCAACTGTCCCCACAATCCGCTCCTCCGGCTCACTGTTGGAGCCGCATACACGACGATTAAGTGAGTACATTCTTCACCATCTGAAATCGTAGCATATATAAACAGGTCTGCCGATTCCACGATTGTAACATCTCCTACTTCTGCTCTCTAGAGCAACCACAATCCTCCACTCTGACCCACTGAGTCCAGTCTCGCTGATCTATCAAAACCCAGCCCTTCGCAGATCCTCCGAGCTCTATCTCCCCCCGCATGAGTTTCAAACAAGGCTAACACGTCGGTCTTATACTTCTTCAAAATATACCGAATGGCTCTTCTGAAATTGGGTTTATTCGCCCCCCGGCAGTTCCATAAAAGACAATTCATTGGGATAATATCCGCTAGTAACCACTGAAACGCCGGGGAGCCCCGTTATGCCTCCGTCGGACTCGTCTCCTCCCCCGACTTCGCCATATGCAATCCCATTTCCTGCTGCATAACCTCATCTCTCGGATTGGATTTAGCAGTTCCTTTCTCATTTGCATTCGATATTGTGCTCTCCTCCCTTTGCAGTTCGGAGCCATCGACAAAAACCCCACCGGATCTTCCCGAACTTTCCGGACTCTGAAAGTTCTAGCTCCCCTCGGGTTGGGCCAAATACCAGACCTCTTGTGGGCTTGTGCACATTATTCTTGGTTGTGCTTCTTGAATAGTCAACAATCTTCTTTCCGGCCCGTTTATCACTTTCACCTTTCCTAGGCCCAACTTTTAAAATCGTTTCCCCCTTGTTATGCAATAAAACACTGGCTTGCTCTCCACGCTTTCTTTGCCCCTGTTTAGCTCCGAATATCATGTTTTCCTTATTTGCATCCCCGAATATTGCGATTTGCCTCGATCCACCTATGTCCGTATTTTCCGCAAGACTTCCAAATTTGTTCGACATCACAATCTTCTCATGACCCTGATTCTCCGGGATCTCGCGGAGGTTCCTTCCTGAATCTCCTCCGGTCGTTTATGCTCCTGATGCCACCGTGTTCGAAGGAATACTTCCCTTTCTTCGCGGTCTCTTAGCTACCGTGAAACCATCCTCCGACTGTGCAGTGCTTCTTCCGTCCCCTCCTTCTGGATTTTACACCACACTCGCAGCCTTCTCCTTAACCACTTTTGGACAAGTATGCACCAAGTGACCATACATACCACAAAATGAGCAGATGTTAGGCAAACCTTCGTACGACACGAAGTACCGCTCACCATTGATAGTTATTGTCCCCTTCAACGGTTTTGCCAAATTCACCTCCACACATACTCTTGCAAATCTGGCCCTTTCAAAATTAAGTGTTGTAAGATCCACTCGAATTGGTCTGCCTAATCCTCGAGCTATTCCCATCAAGATAGCTTTATGATAGAAATTAACCAGGATGTTTGTAAGCCTCACCCATACCGGAGTTGTAATAATCTCATCCCTCAACGGATCAAATTCCGGTGACCATGCTTGCACCATCAAGTAACTTCCGAAAGTCCTCCATGGTCCCCCGGTTAAGGCTGCGAGATACTCTTCCTCCAACTCGAAACGGATAATGAAAAACTGGCGCGGAAGATCCACCACGTGCATCGAACCTTTC
This sequence comes from Alliaria petiolata, assembly GCA_020283515.1. Classification (NCBI taxonomy): domain Eukaryota; kingdom Viridiplantae; phylum Streptophyta; class Magnoliopsida; order Brassicales; family Brassicaceae; genus Alliaria; species Alliaria petiolata. The sequence goes on from JAHZTW010000001.1 coordinate 351,413,931, forward strand.
GGCTGCCACATCTCTCTAAGCTTTCGTTGCAAGATTGGAATAGTGATATTCCGTCCCAGGACTTTAACGATCATGTATCTCTTCCACATTCCGTTCATCGCCTCTAAAACCTCCCGTCCAATCGTGATTTCCGCCTCACCATCTTCCCCCTGAGGAAACTCTACCGTTAGCCTCTCTGCTACGAAGGCATCATCCATCAAATCTTTCGGAATTGGCATCCCACCTGCGTTTGTCCCTGCTACCTTCCTTGCCCAAGAGACAGTAGCATCGGGTGGGTCTCCCGGTGGCCTCGTTTTCTCCCCTGCATCCACCATCATCGCATCTTGTTCTCTCAGCCTCAAAACCTTAGGGGTGCCGTCGCTCTCCATTTGAGTTTTAGACGACGGAATATCCATTGAGAACAAGCTTGATTTGTGCTGCTGAGGCATGACGTGGCTCAGTTGCTGCATGTGGAGCACAACGATGACAAATGATTACTTTTAAAAATGTTTTTGGATTTTTTTTTTCTTTTGAAACGGGCCTATGTTTTTGGATTTTTTTTATTCATTATTAAAGTCATTTGATGAAAATGAACTAAACATTGCATTAATTTTCACAAAAACATTTTTGTATGGTATCGTATTTGATGTTGACTTGGATATTTTATTCTGAATCGAAATTTTTGCAAATAAATATACTAGATATGCTTATGACACAGTGACGTATTTGAGTTTGTTTATCCAAATGTTTCAATTGTTTTCTACTAACTAGACCAGTGTCAACTTTTCTAAAACACTAAATAATTATTGTGGGACTTTTTAAAATAGATATTTTTGGTGTTGGCCTTAGATTTGGGCCCAACTCGCCACCGCCTAGAGTCTGACCTGTCAGACTTGACTACACCTTGTCAGTAGCATCAGCTGAGAGAATTGCTTTTCAAAGTTCAAGCTATTCAAAAATTATATGAGATTCTATATCGTAAAAATGTTTGAATGATTTAGCAATCGTATGCATTAAGAAAAATATATTAGAGCTATTCGTGAAATTGCGTAGAGTAAAGCTCAAAACACTGTTTCTTATGATCATTTTCTTTTTTTGAAATAACTATTGGATTTTATTTTGTTTTAGGTCAAATACGTTATATGATGCAAATTTGAATATATTCGAAAGTTCAAGACATGAAGCGAATATGTTTTTCAGCATGTGTTAGAGGTCTTTTTTATTTTTTTATTCTCATCTTAGAGATTGTAAAATGTTTGAGCCAGGGCTTGTGGTTCAACAGACGACTAGACGACTGGTGGTTTAACAGACGACTGCTGGAGAAACAATGTTTGAGTAAATACATGAATTGCTCAGTTGCAAACCGAGGATATGTTTGAGTAGAATGTAAGATTGCTCAAAAGATTTCAAATAAAGTGTGAAGACATAACTAGTAAAATTTACAGTATAACCAGAAAATAGCTACGAATTTTTCGTGGCTATCTCAAAAAAGGCATTGACAAATTATAAAAGGTAAAAAAAATCACGAAAAATTAATATAGCTACGAAAAAAATTAGTCATGAAACTGTAGCTAAAAAAAAAAATTGGCTATATTGACATTTTCATGATTTTTTATGGTTTTTATGGTTTTTTTTTACTAATGATCAAATGCACGCTGCATATGTTCTGTAGTCTTAAGAGTTAAAACTATTTGACTTATTTTGTAGTCTAAGCATCATTCTGTAGTCTTAAGAGTTAAAACTATTTGAATTGTTTTGTATCAAATGCACGCTGCAATTCTTGCCACATGCTTTTGTTCTTCTCTTCTCTGCGTATATTCTGTATTCTAAACTTGGTATGACTCTTTACACTTATGTGCTTACTATTTACATATTGTTTCTTTGTTTGAAGGTTTGGTCGTGACAAAGGGTCCTTGGTCGGAGAGATTACTAAGGTCTTTACTAACAAATTTGATGGTCCCTATTATAGCTGGACAGTTGTGCCTCGGGACAGACAAGAAAGATACTTCGTTGAGTTCGCGATAAAGGTTTATCTCCTCTAAATTTCCTATATATATGTGTTTAATTCTAATGTTTTCACTAATCAATATCATGTCTTGGAAATGTAGAAAACACACACGTGGGATCCCTTAATCTCAGGGACTGTTCAAATGCATTTCGAGAAGATATGCAAACGCCGGATGAAGGGCATGGTTAGCACTGCGCGGACATCCCGAAAATGACCAAACTGGATTGACCCCACACTCTGGATAGTGATGACCACCGAGTGGGAAACAGAATTAGCAAAAAAAAGGAGCAAACCCTATTCTACTGCTCGTAAGTCTGACCGTAAAGGTCTTGGTCTTCACATACACTTATCTGGCCAGAAGTCGTATCTACAAATCGAACAGGAAATGATAAGTTACATTTACATATCTAACACTAACTATATCTTCAACCGATCTGCAAATTTAAAGTCATTTCATTATGTAACATTTCAGGAAGAGGAGTTTGGAAGACCAGTAACTATTGGTGAGGTTTTTATCAGGACCCATACAAAACCAGACGGAACATTTGTCGATGCAAAGGCCAAGAACATCGCTGAAACTTATGATCACAACATCAAAGCCAAGTTATCCGAGCTGAAGGAAAATAATTCTGAAACTTTGAATGGTGATCCTCAGCCTCACGATCTCTCCATAGATGAGTACAATGAGCTATTTCTGCTGGTAAATATACATTCTTCACTAACTTGTTTGATTTTTCAGTTTGTTATTATAACTTGTTTTCGTTTGCCAGTCCACTTTCAGGGATGAAAGAGGACGTCCTTATGGCTTTGGAAGCCCCAGTAATTCGCATGTTAACGGCAAGCGTAAGGACGCAGGAAGCTCTTCATGCTTTGCGACACTCGAACAACAACTAGAAGAGGCTAAACGTAAGATAGAAGAGCAAGCAGCTTATAATACGCAGCGTGATGCCGAGATTGCTGCCCGTGAAGCAGAGAGTTCCCGACAATTGGCTGAGCAACAAAATGAGATCAAGCGCTTGTCATTGGTGGAGAAGTTCCTCCTTGAAACTAATCCAGAGTTTGTAGACTACATGGCTTCTTAACCATCTCCATAAAGTGCAGGTTCGACCTCAACAACAGCTCCCTCTCTACTTCTTATGTTTTTATGTTTTGGTAACTCCACATATGGAGTTTTGATTTGTAGACAAACAAATTATGTAGCCTTAAAAGTTTTTATATTTTGGTAACTCTAATGGAGTTTTTATTGTATAAAATGGTTTGTTGGTTTCTAATTTGCATTTTCTATATTAGTAATTTTAACAATATATCAAATGCATAGATTTGAGTACCCAAATTAACATTTTGTAACAAATAAACAAAACAATTATCAAATACAAATTTTAATAAACAAATAAGTCCCTATTTAGTCGCAAAATAGTGGCAAAGTAGTCGCACAATAGTGGCAAAGTAGTCACAAAACGTTTACATTTTACGCGTCAGTACTAAAATTAGTTGCTAAATAGTCGTACTATTCGTCCCAATATAGTCGCATATTTGTCACTCTTTATTGCGACTAACTAGTGACACCATTCTAAATTTGCTTTTTAGTCGCATATTAGTCGCAAAAGTGCGACTAATATGCGACTGCTATATTTTGGATTAAAGATGGGTGACTCTTATCATTAGTCGCTAAATAGTCGTAAATATCATTTTTTGCGACTATAATGCGACTACTTATGCAGTCATTTGTTAGCAGTTTTCTTGTAGTGATTAGTATAAGCATGATTTACCGAACCTCTCGTTAATTTGTTGTATGCTTATGTTTTCGTACATACAACCAATTCACTAACTCAAGTCAAACTTTGATTGGCAATGGCTCGAATATCTTCTCAACCTGCTTGAGGGAAAAGACTTGGTTTTCTAGGTCTGCAAACTTGGAATAAAGAGCCCGGACACCGTAAAAAAACGAATGATAACAAATTGTAAGATAATGTTACTGAACAAAGACCAATGAGGTCTCTCAATTTTGATCTTGCTCAAAAAAAATAAAAATAGCATTCATATAGGATGCACAAGCGTACAAAGCAGGAGATCAATAGATGCTTACACTACGTATGCATTTACAATAACAATTACACTAATAGCAGAATAAATACATTCTCCTTTACAAAATCAAAAGGAAACAGCAATCTACATTGATGAGTAGTAAAACATAGAAGAGAACATAACAACTATTTTAGACCCTTACAACTCTTTGAAGATTGGAATATATATGGTGTGGAAGATACCATTAAGTTTTTTGCCATAAAGGCTTCAAAGTTCGTATAGTAAATAACAAAATCATACTTACAAAATTCTTTTGCTAATACTATTAACCATAATCCCCGGTACGTGAGACGTCAACCAATAGGTGTCCCCGTGCTTCATATGATTTGGATAAAGAAGAAGAAGATATATATACCTTAAATTATGATGTTATATATCCTTGTTAACATATTAACGTGGTATGATATCAGTTGCTTTTTTATCCATGGTTTTTTAGATGTCAATTAAACCTAAAACAAACCCAAGGCCTCTTTAACAAGATTTTTTTAGTTAGCATAATTATAACTTGAACTGTACAGCAATTTACTTGATGACTGGAATATTTTCTTGTAATTTTGGTTTGCCAAGTTAAATTTCACCATACGAATGTTCAAGTAAAGTTTTATCATTGTAAGGCAAACGCACAAACATTATTATGGGCCTTGAAATAGAGAAAGGCTATACGAAAACTTGATCGGCTCAATATAATTATGGGCCTAGGGTTTAAACCTTTGTTTTGGCAATTTAAATTTGATTTTTTAGTATTCTTTGTTAAATAAAAAAATTAAAAACATTTTGTGTGAATTTTTTTTTTTAGATTTTGTTATGGAGACAAAAAAAAAATTACATACTATATAAAAAAATTATGGACCCTTTTCAAATTTGTTATTTAAGTTTTGTTTCTTTTTTTTATAAGTATCTTAAAAAATGGGTTTCTTTGGAACAAGGACTCAATGTTGTCCCTTTACTAAGCTGGTCTTACCGTGAAACAAAAGAACAGTAGTTTTTAAAATAAAAATGATGAGAATCGTCTCTCATTTTATAGACTCATGAGAAACATTTGCATAAGACACATGTCTTTTTATGAGTGATTTGATGTTTTGTGATAAATCAAATGCCAAATAGTTTAAAATATTAATTAAATAGTTTGTATGTTATTGTTTTTTTATTTTTTTTATAAAACATAAAATAATATTATCTATCTAAGATGATGAACACGCATTACTGAAGCTAAATTCTTTGTTATTTGAAAACAGATACAAATACTTCCACAACATGTGAAATTAAAAGTGAACAAATTACAATACAGATACTCATTTGAGGCCTAAGCCTTTGAGCTGAGTGCCGGCTTCGCAGAATGGGCGATCCGTACCTGCTGGAAAGGTACCGTATGATATAGTGTTTGCATTTGATATTTACTTGTGTTATTGAGATACTCAGTTTAAGAATAAAACTTTAAGGGAATGCAATTTTTTGAATTATACAGTATGTCAAATTAATTCAAGAAAAAAATCATTTTTACATCAAATGCAAACATAACGTTGAGTTTTGAAAAGAAGATGGAATAAAAAGCTGAATGTGAATAACTGAAATCTATAAAGAATATGAGTATCTCAATAACACAAGTGAAATTTAAGGGAATGCATATATAAAGAATATGATGTCTTTCATATCGTGATTGGTTTTTGCTCTTTGATTTGAGCCTCTCAGCCTCCAAATATCCCTGCAATCTATATGGGATTGTAAAAGCATCCACATTGGTTGGATCTCTAAAAAAAATATCTTAACCATTTACTATAATATTTTGATATTATTTAATATATATAATTAAAATTTTACATTTAAAATAAAGAGAAGCAATTGAAAAATGACAAGTGTTCAAGAGCGGTTCTCAAATGGTTAGAATCGGTTCCTAAGAGCATCAGTGATGGAGAGTCGGCTCTTCCCATTTTCTTATTACTAAATTTTTTTTTTATAAACCTATTTTCAAAAAAAAAGGTTGACCAATCATGTTACGACACTTGTCGGAAGAGTGGGAAGAGCCGACCCTTGGGTTCTTCGGGAAAAGCAGGTTCTCTTATCTCTCTCTGGCACATCATTTTTTTTTTCCTTTTAACTCAAGAACCTCTCATAGTATCTCGATTAATAATGCTCTAAATGAGAGATTTTAGAAATTTTAAGAATCCATCTCTTCTCTCTCTTTTACTTTTTGAATTTTTTTCATTTTTTATGTTAAGATACTTTTCTAAAAACCGGAGATGGTATAAGACCCTGAGACTTTGTATCAGAGCTGAAAAAACCATCTTTATGGAGCTAGGTATCTTTCCTTTTCACCAAATGGTTAATTTCGTTTTTTTTTGTCTCTCCAATCATTTTTAAGGGTCTTCTTATCCATTCCGTTATTCTAAGTTGATTTAGTTGTTTTGGTTTTCATTTTGGCAGGAAAAGAAGCATTTTTTTGCTAAGAACCATTAATAATTAGATGATGATATAGTCGTTGTGTAAGTGATATTGGTTTACATTAGTTGCTGTAGTTTGTAGTACCGTTAGCTATATCATCAATTAAAGCGTTGTGGTAAAATTAAGTGGTACAAATGAGGCGGTAGGGAGTTACCGGTAGGAAAAAAAAAAGTGCGGTACAAATTTTTTAATACTGTCATCATTTTGAATCTGTAAATATATTAGTTTATTTTAATTTATTTTACTGTTTATTAAAATGTAATTTGATTACATCATTTTTAAGAATTTTTTTAAATTTTAATATTGTCAATCTCATACAGTGTTGCTATTTATTATTGTATCGCCAATTTTTTGCCAATTAAATTTATGTTTGTATTGCTAGCTCTTATTATTATCTTTTATATCATTTTTTTACTATCAGTTATTATTACCAACAAACTTTTAATGTATTTTATCACAATTATACTAATATTCTTTCTGAAAAAAATTATATAAATAGTTTAAAATTTTAGATAATTTGATAATTAACCTCTGTTTTGAAAAGTTTAAAACTAATTTTTTAACATTCATAATTACAAAAATATCATGAATAAATTAAAATAAACAATTTGTTTAAAAATTCAGTTGTATTATTTTCAAATAATTTAAAATTAAATAATAATTCAATTAAATTAACAAGTAATTAAAGATAATAGATGTTATCATCATCGAAGATGGCATAATTAAGCCTTTTAAAATGTGTTAGTTATGTTGTTAATTCTATGATACATGAAGATATTTTTTTTGATGAGTGATTGAAGTAACAACATAGAGTTAGAACAACAAGAATCTGCAAAATGCGAGATCGCTGCCAGCTACTGCAGGAAGCTTTCAAGCAGTAGCGTGTAAGAATTTCTCTCTCTCTCTATTATAACTCTCAATTTTTGATGAATCCCTTTGAGTTCTTCTTCTCCTTTATTTATAAGCGAGGACGTCGTTTAGATACCCTAATCCAGATGGATGTAGGAATCGACTTCTTAAACCCTAATTACGAATATTTGCTTTTTTGAAAGTTTATTGCATGCGTTTTCCGCAGCCAGCCTTAGATGTGTTTTTTGTCGCCTGCTTTCTCTATGCATCACACATTTTTACGGCATATCTTAACCTTAATATTATGGACTTTATTCATAGAAATACATTATTCCAAACACCTTGCAAAAAAAATTATATAACAAAAATTCTCAAATATTATTAATTAAACGTATAAAATAAAAAAAAGTCAAATACAATTTACCTTAATACGACATGTCACCTAAAGACACGTATTTTTAAAATTATGATATGCATAATTGCGTTGACATATATATATATATATATATATATATATATATATATATAGAATTTGAGTAAACAAATAACTAATTTTTTGATAAAATATGTGTCTATCTATGAAATATTTTTTATATCTAAATATAAATTATTATTGAAATATTTTGTTGTAAAAGATATATTTTTATGGCGATTCTCTCTCTTCCCCTTGCGATATCGTAACAATCTCTTCTTCTTCGATTTTCAACTTCTTCTTCTTTGATTTTCTAGGCCACCGGCGTTTGCCGGTGATTCTGTATTACTTTAATTCTCTTTATTTTCCTTTGATTCAGTAATTGCGATGGGTGGTGCTTTCTTTCATCAGACAATTGTTCGATTTATTCTCTTTATGATATTTGCAATCAATGTGTTCAAGACTACATCAGAAACAACTGAATATCCTACTTTAAATCCGTTGATGCAGTTTTTGTTTCATGAAGTCTCAATTGCAAATATGAGATCAAGAGGTACCATTCCGCAAATTGTTAAAAGTCTCGATTTGGGGCTTTTTGTTTATCAATCGGAAACAGTTATGTTTCTGTGTTTTTCCTCCAATTTTGGAGACGATTCATTCATGGTTTGTCATGGAAGTTTGTTAGTGTTCTAATTTCACCCAAGAGAAGCATGTTATCTCCGTGAAGTGTCTTTTGATTTTTCATGATATCCAATATCCACAATCTCAATCAAAAGAAGGGATTGACTACAAATTTCAAAGAGTTTTATGGTGTTTCGAACAACAAATTTGGGATCCAAGTATAATGTATTCACGAAAAATCAACAAATCAATGCAAGGAAAATTTTTGAGTGTCATCAATAACATTAGTCGATTATGGAGTTTCATTCAAGAGATTATATCCAAGAACGACGATATCAATTTAGGATTGATTCTGTAGAAGGAAAGAAACGGCCTTACTAACCCGTTAGCGAGTAAGACTTCAGTATTCAAAACATCGTGGAAATTCACTTGTTCATCGTTATTTTTAAAGTTTGGCTATGTAATTGTGGATGTGTATTTATGTTTGTTTATTATTGATGCACTATGGATGTGTAAACTCTTGTATAAGATTTGTTATCAGATTTTTTTTTTTAAATATATTTTTATTTCCAAAAATTAGTTTATACATAAACTATTTTGTTCAAGATAATCTTATTCCCAAAAAAATATCTCTTTTTATAATTATATTTTTTTATATTAATGTTTTTTATCTAACAAAAATTTAGTTTTCAAAATTTTGAAAACATATGTTATTTTTCAAATTATAAAAAAAAACTGAATATTGAACCGAATCTCTTTTTTCTCCTCTCAATTTTTTTTCAATAACAAAACATTCTCTTTACCAAACTCAAAAGAAAAAAAAAATTAATAATAATAATAAATCAACAATATTCACGGTTGAAAATCTTTCATTAAAAGCGATCATTTTCAGAGATTTTTTTTCGTCTCAATCATACAATCAATCGTATGTAGATTTGAGTCCCTACGATCTAGCTCCGGTCCGAAAGTAAACTTCAAAAGAGAGCAGACACTGTGAGCGTGATTTTCTCTCTTTTGGTACGGTCGGATTCCACATTATCCATCCAATCCAATCGCCTGATTTTTTCACCGCAGTAAAAAAAAAAAAAAAAAAAAAGACAAGTGAGTAAAAAAATCATTTCCGGTTTCTCAACAAATCCTTACTTAATCACTCTGATCAAACCCCATTTATTAACAACGATCCTCTCTGATTATAACTCTTAAAGTCTTCATCCTCTCTCTTCATCTTCTCTCTTCATCTTCTCTCTCTCTTTCTTTTTCTTCCTCCTTGTAGAGAGAGCACCTTATGCTGATTCCTCTCCTTTCCTTCCTCAAATCCTGAACCGATCGCCAATTTCTTCGAAATTCCCGATTTTGATTTCTGGGTAATCTACCTTTTCTTCCTTCTCTGCTGATCATGGCGGTTGTTGAGAGTGGAGTTGCTGCTGATGCTGGAGTCGTGATCCAGCCGCNTACGCGGCTCCTAATCTAGTATATATGGTAAACAAATAAGTAAATTTTTGATAAAATATGTGTATATCAGTATATCTATTAAATATTTTTATATCTAAATATAAATTATTATTGAAATTTTGTTTTGTAAACGATATATTTTTATTTCCGAAAATTAGTTTATACATAAACTATCTTGTTCAAGATAATCTTATTCCCAAAAAAATATAATTATAAGTTAATATTATTGTTATTTATCTAACAAAATTTATTTTTCAAAATTTTGAAAACATATGTTAGTTTTCAAATTATTTTAAAAAATTTGAATATTGAACCAAATCTCTTTTTCTCCTCTCAATATTTTTTCAATAACTAAAAACATTCTCTTTACCAAACTCAAAAGAAAAACAATTTAATAATGATAATCAATCAACAATATTCACGGTTGAAAAACTTTCATTAAAAGCGATAATTTTCAGAGTTTTCTTTTTTTTTGGTATCAATCATACAATCGTATGTAGATTTGAGTCCCTACGATCTAGCTCCTGTCCGAAAGTAAACTTCAAAAGAGAGCAGACACTGTGAGCGTGATTTTCTCTCTTTGGTACGGTCGGATTCCACATTATCCATCCAATCACCTGATTTTTTCACCGCCGTAAAAAATAAAATAAAAAAACAAGTGAGTAAAAAAATCATTTCCGGTTTCTCAACAAATCCTTACTTAATCACTCTGATCAAACCTCATTTATTAACAACGATCCTCTCTGATTATAACTCTTAAAGTCTTAATCCTCTCTCTCTTCTTCTTTTCTTCTTTTCTTCTTTTCTCTCTCTCTTCTTTTTCTTCCTCCTTGTAGAGAGCACCTTATGCTGATTCCTCTCCTTTTCTTCCTCAAATCCTGAACCGATCGCCAATTCCTTCGAAATTCCCGATTTTGATTTCTGGGTAATCTACCTTTTCTTCCTTCACTGCTGATCATGGCGGTTGTTGAGAGTGGAGTTGCTGCTGATGCTGGAGCCGTGATCCAGCCGCCTTCTTCGCCGACAAGTCAAGATTCCGGCGTATCGTCCGATGATCAGAACCATCACTCCTCAAGGATCGAGCTTGACGGCCAGATTCTCCGGCACGATCAGGGTGGCCTCTACAGCAAGATCGGGTCCCACGCGGCGAGATCCGACGGCGTAGACGGTGGGGAGAGCTTCAAGCGTGACATGAGGGAGCTCCAGGAGCTTTTCTCCAAGCTCAATCCCATGGCTGAAGAGTTTGTTCCTCCCTCGCTGACTAAAGGAGGAGCTGGTAACGGAGGACTTAACGGCGCCAACGGTGGTTTCTTCACCTCCGCCGGCTCCTTTTTCCGCAGCAATGGCTTCGGTGGTTCCGGAAATGGCTCCGTCAACGGCTACGGTAACGAGAACGGCGGTTTCCGACGGGTAAGAGACACCGGCTGATTCAATTGTATATCTTTGATTGTGCTGAGGTTCGATTTCACGGAATTGTCTTTGGGTTTTTGCTGTTTGATGAATTGATCAGCTAACGAATCAAAGATGTGTTTCATTTTCGTTGTGGATCTTCAAAAAAAGATATCTTTTTTTGCTCCATAACATTCGTTTTGATTGTGTGTGTGTGTGTGTGATGTAGAAGAAGAGCTTTGGTCAAGGGAAACGGAGGATGAATGCTCGAACAAGCATGGCTCAGCGAGAAGATGTCATCCGAAGAACCGTCTATGTCTCTGATCTCGATCAACAGGTTGAAAAAATCACACCTTTTTCCTCTCAATCTATGATTGTTCTCATCATCTTTGACTTATTCGTTGTGTGTGTGTGTGTATAGGTCACTGAAGAGCAGCTTGCTGGTTTGTTTGTGAACTGTGGACAGGTTAAAAAAAAAGATATCTTCTTGAAGCTTCTCATCTATAAAAATTTCAATCTTTGTGTTTGTGTGTGTTTGACTGTGTTTTGGTTTTAAGCAGGTTGTTGATTGCCGCATATGTGGTGACCCAAACTCAGTCCTTCGGTTTGCATTCATCGAGTTCACTGATGAAGGTATCATTTCGTTACTTGTACCGGTTTTGCGAGTATCAGTGTTCTTGTGGTTAAGTGTGTTTGTGTTGGCGATTTGTGTTTTTTTTTTCTTCTTCTCCAGAGGGTGCGATGACTGCTCTGAATCTATCGGGGACTATGTTGGGATTCTATCCTGTGAAAGTTCTGCCATCCAAAACCGCAATTGCGCCGGTTAACCCGACGTTCTTACCTAGGGTGAGATTTTCTTGTATACTATGCAACAGTCTCTGAACGTTCCCGAGAGGCTCGGAATATGATTCGTCATTTGTTGTTGTTGCAGACTGAAGATGAGCGTGAGATGTGTGCAAGAACTATCTACTGCACTAACATAGACAAGAAGGTGACTCCCTCGAACTGACGAAATTCACTCATAAGCTTAACTGATGGAAAGTAATCTCCCTTTTACGCGCGTGTGCTCTCTGTTTGGCTACAGGTGACTCAATCAGACGTGAAGATCTTCTTCGAATCGTTCTGTGGAGAGGTGAAACAAGTCTTTGTAGCTGTTGCTTCTGCAAAGCTGTTATCTTTTGTCGCAAACAATGAACTAATTAGGGTGTTGTTTAATAACAGGTTTACCGTCTGAGGCTGCTCGGAGACTACCAACACTCGACTCGTATTGCTTTTGTAGAGTTCGTGATGGTAAAGCAGACTCTTTTCTAGACTTTCGTGATGAGTCTGTTTGGATCAGATACGATTAATCTTATTTTCGTTGTGTCAAAACTTCTGAGTAATCTTCAATCTATCTTTGTCTCTCTCGCAGGCGGAAAGCGCCATAGCAGCTCTCAACTGCAGTGGAGTTGTTCTAGGTTCTTTACCGATAAGGTCAGAGAAACAGAACCAATCTCATTAAAATTACTCAGCTCCAAGGCTTTTTTGCTGAGCCTTTTTGTTTTCGCTTGTTTTCTCAGGGTGAGTCCTTCAAAGACGCCTGTTCGTCCAAGATCACCGAGGCATCCAATGCACTGATCTTAGCTCTTACAGGTTTCTCTTCACACATGTTACTATATATATTTATATATATATATATCGCTCTCTTTCTCTCTCTCTCTCTCTTGAGCAAAACAGCATACACAGACATGTAAAGATGTTTGTCTGCATCTCTGGTCTCTTGTTTTCGGAATGTAACTCTGGGATCTGATGATGATGATGCCTTCTTCTTCTGTTACCTTTTTTTCTTGCCTGAGAATCACCATTTGGGTAAAAAAAAAAAAAAACCTCATAGAGAGTTTTTTTTCGTTGTTGCTCTTTCTTACTTAAGAGAAAAGAGCTTTAAACATAGCAAATAACACTCTTTCCTCAGGAGTTTAGTTTATTGAAAAACTTACTTTTTCTTACAGTTACTATATCAATCGTGTGTTAATTGTTTCGAGAAAGTTTTTTTTTTTAAATGATTTATGACAAATGTTTGAATTTTGGTGTTCCTTTTGTTTGAACAGAACTAGTTGTTGTGTTGAAAATGGTGATCAAACAAGTAACTTGGTCCAGGTTTCTTTTTGTCAGTTCCAAAATTCTGAAAGTCAACTTTGGGAAATTCCGAGAAATAATAAAATAATAAAATAATAAAGTTTGGTGGGTTTCTGAATTTGTGACGTCATGGCGATACGAAATGCGGTCTAGGTTCAACGGTTTACTCAATATGTTTGTTGTACATTTCGAGATTACTCTGTCCGGTGATTTTGTTGTTTTGGGGAACTTGATGAAGCAATAAAATTTAATTATCTTAAAAGAAGAATTATCTAGATTTATTTTTGTTTTACCAAGATAGATGTTTTAAGTTTTTTTTTAATGTATTTTTTAGTTGATAATAAAAAAGTATAAACTTTAAAAAAAATTAATCGAACTGAATTACTATTAATTTAAATTTATAGAAAATTATTAATAAAAAAGGATGTATTATAGTTAAATTTTAATATATTATTTTAATATGTGCAAAAATTAATTCTTTTTGTCCATGATTTATTGATTTATTGATCTACTTTTTTTTCAAAATTTATTTTGTTGAAAATCAATATTAAAATCATCTGGTCATGGTCAAATATCAAAATTTAATTAATGTTTTCCTAATGTTTTGTATAATTATTTCTAATAAAAATATGAAAATGACTTGGTTATGGAAAAATTCCAATTTGAATTTGCTTTTCTTCTAATAATAAAATTAAACTCATTCCACTATAGTAAAAATTTTAATTTGAATATATTTGTTTTTCCTTATGTTTAAGTTATTATGTAAGATAGAATAAGATAATGTCAAAAATACGATGACATTTTTAAAAAGAATTATAGTATATATTTCATCTGTTTTATAAATAGTATCATTTTAAAGTTTTGCATATATATTAAAAAATTATGAAAAATATATTTTATTTTTAATTAATACACTAAATAAGTTTTTCTGTTAACTAATACGTTATAATTATAAAATTAAAACTATATTTTTATTTAAAATTTTATATTGAAAATATAAAATGATATTATTTATAAAACAAAAATCTAACCTTAATGTATAAATACCAATATGATAATTTACGATTTAACTGATTAGACCGATAATCTAATGAATTAGAAAATGGAGGATGTGTATTCATAAATCCTCGGTTGGTGTATCTCTGAAGTGGTTCTTGCTAATATCAATACAATAATTTACTTCCTCCGTTTCAGAAAGAGTGTCACTTTATATTTTCAGTGCAATTTTTAAAACTAAATTTCAGTTTTATCCCTACTATATTAACATATTAATTAGAGAGATAAACTGATTTAGTGTATTAATAAAGGGCGTAAAAAAGAGTTACAAATTTTTCTTAATTTATGTGAAAAATGTCAGAATGACACTATTTGTGAAACAGAGGGAATACGATTTAACTGATTAAACCGATAATCCAATATCTAATCTTATGGTTTATTTTCCAGTGTATTTTACTAGAACATTTATTAGATTTTTTGTATTTTTTTCGATATTTCTCACATTTTTAAAAGTAAAAAAAAAAAATACTCGAATCGTAAGATCTAATAAACATAGTATTCAGAAATCCTCAAGTCGAGGCTTAATCTTATAACCGAATCCTCATATTAATTTCGTTACTCCTACAGTTAGTTAGAATCACCACGCAAAATGCGTTGTTCCACTTCTACACAGAGACCTTTTCTTCCTCGATTTTATTCCACCCTTTTCATTTACTTTTTAATTCTTGGTTTCATATAGGAATTGAATAAATAGAGAAATTTATCAAATGAGCTTTTAGTTGTTTTCAGATGAAAGTTTTTAAGCTATTGGCAATTTGGCACACACATACACATTACACATCATCTCCATCAATTTTTATAGTCACTTCTATCTATTACTACAAGACTGCGTGATTGCCTTTTGATTTATTTTATTTTTGTGTGTGCATTGCTATGCCATTAAAGGCCATTTAATATCAAGTAAAGTTTGTCCCACGCAAACCTACCACTTATTTTCTCCACCATACATTTTACACAATCTACGATTTATTTTTATAATTATCTATACAGTTTTATTTACGTTTCATGAACACAAACAATTTATTAGAACAATGTACATAAATTTGACGTGACGCTGATTAGGAGGCGTACCAAATCGGTATTCAATGTTGGATGTAACGATATGAGATTAATTATAAAGGAAAAGACAAAAAAAAAACGAGTTCACAAATCTTATGTGAAGATAAATAGTTTAAATTTTTGCATGAAATATTAGTTAGTTGGAACACAAACAAAATTAAATGGTGTTGAATTTGAGACAAACAATGATTTATGTATAGAGATTGTTGATCCAACCCACATCTCTCGGGATTATTGAGTCGATTTGGATATTTTTACATGTGACCCAACATCGAACCTTCCTATATTTAGACAGGTATAGATCTCAGTTCTGTATATATATAGAGAGAGCTACACTCCTAGAAGACAAATCCAATTAAAAAAGAAGAAAAAACCATCAAGAACATGGCAGAGACTCAAGGGAAAGTCATCACTTGCAAAGGTAAGTAAATTACTCACCAATGCGATCGTTTTCTTATCATTACGATGATAATGATTATAATAACAATGATATATGTATGTGAATGTGATGAATGTAGCTGCTGTAGCATGGGGTCCAAAAGAGCCGCTTGTAGTTCAAGAAATATGCGTAGATCCTCCTCAGAAAATGGAAGTCCGAGTTAAAATCCTTTACACATCCATTTGCCACACCGATCTCGGAGCTTGGAGCGGCGTGGTAATGCGCACCTATATACATATATATTCAGATCATTAGATATGATAATGCTTCTTGATTAACATATTGTAATCTAATTATAATATCACTTTTGTATAAAAGAACGAAGCTGAACGAGCATTTCCAAGGATTCTTGGCCACGAAGCTGTCGGGTATATATATATGCCAAGTCATATCGTGATATATATATACCCTTTAAAACCTAAGCCGTGACGCTAAACAAACATATAATATTCTATGTTTTGGGGATATAATAGGGTGGTGGAAAGTGTAGGAGAAGGAGTGAAAGATGTGAAAGAAGGAGACTATGTGATTCCGACTTTCAATGGAGAATGTGGTGAATGTGTAGTGTGTAAAACAGAGAGTAATCTCTGTGAGAGATATAAAGTGGATCCAATGAAGAGTTTGATGGTTAGTGATGGAGGGACGAGATTCTCAACAACCACAACCAAAGACGGTGGTTCGAGCCAGAGCCAACGCATTTACCACTTCCTCAACACCTCCACATTCACTGAATACACCGTCTTGGACTCGGCTTGCGTCGTCAAGATCGATCCTAATGCTCCTCTCAAGCAAATGAGCCTCTTGAGCTGTGGTGTCTCCACTGGTTAGTTAATATATATACGGTTATATAGAAATTGAATTCATGGATTTGCGTCCATTTATATATATATTCTTTAAGATTGAGGAATCTTTTCATTTTTTTGGGGGGATTTTTAAGAGAAATGGTATTATTAATTATCTCTTTTTTCTTTGAGCTAATATAGTGAGCCTTGGGAGTAGGTAGGGGAGCAAAGGAGGAGATAGGACCTTAATTTCGAAAACATCATTTAATTCTCTTTTACAAACGCAGTTAATTCTCTTTGTCTCTTTCAAACTAAATTTGGATTTTAGATAAATCACATGGTACCTACTACCCTATCATGTGGAAACTTTTTTTAGTTTATTACATAAAAAAGTGGACTATGATGTTATCTATTGTCTCGTGTTTCGTTGACCACCTCAAGTAAATAGTATAGTTTTTTTTCAAATGGTAAACATACAATTTTCAATTCGACCAAAAAAAAAAAACATACAATTTTCAATAACGGTCACATGAGGTGTGTGTGTGTATCCTTGTTAAAGTCACGACGTCGTTTTGAGGGAAATAGGTGTGGGATCAGCTTGGAACACTGCCAACGTGAAGGAAGGAACAACGACTGCTGTCTTTGGATTGGGTGCGGTTGGACTCGCTGTAAGATTAAGTTTAACTAATCCATTCTTTCATCCTAATTTATTAGTTAAAGTTTAATTTATATATTATTTTTTTGGTCAACAAAGTTTAATTTATATATACGTCAAAAATGATTTATATTTATATATATTTTTATGAATCTGAAGGTTGCTGAAGGTGCTAGAGCAAGAGGAGCTTCTAGGATCATTGGTGTTGATGCTAATGCTTCCAAATTTGAGAAAGGTACTTTCTCTTATAATCTTTTTTTATTTATTATTAATTAGTTTGTATTTAGGTTTTTTCTTGGTTTAACCATTATACCATAATATTCATTCCATTATTTCAGGTAAGCTGATGGGAGTTACAGACTTCGTAAACCCTAAAGACCTAACAAAGCCAGTACACGAGGTACTTTATTTCATAACACAACAGTTGATCAATAAATATAAATTAACTTACCGTTAAATGATATTAACCATTGTGATCGATCAATATACCAAAAAAAAGAGGATACGAGAATTAACCGGAGGAGGCGTGGACTATAGCTTTGAATGCACAGGAAACGTTGATGTTCTCCGCGAAGCCTTTTTATCTACTCAAGCCGTAAGTATCATTACTAATAATATGAATTAAGATCAATTGTTTACTTGAGCAACAAGTAAGTGTGAAATTTATTCGTTAGGGTTGGGGATCGACGGTGCTTGTTGGGATATATATGACGCCAAGAACATTGCCTCTTCATCCAATGGAACTTTTCGACGGCCGTAAAATCACCGGTTCTGTTTTCGGCGGCTTCAAGGCCAAATCTCAGCTTCCAAATTTCGCTCAACAATGCATGAAAGGGGTCTGAACTTTATCTCTGAGTAACTTATGATCTTCTTTAATTTGAATTAATTTAGGGCTTTGGTAAAATTATAATTGGAATATTTGATTTGCAGGTTGTCAATTTGGAACCTTTTATTACTAATGAGCTTCCCTTTGAGAAGATAAACGATGCGTTTCAGCTGCTTCGCGATGGAAAATCTCTTCGATGTCTTCTTCAAATCTCCAAATTTCTCAAGAAATGATTCTACGACATAATTCACAAAGTTTTACTACATTATTTATTATATTATCTTATATATATCACCAATAACACGATGATTAACCATTATTTGTGCTCATGGATTTTTTTATTTTAATTAAACTCAAAAGATCTAGTAATTTCATATAATTATTATATATTTTTCAGTCGATTATGTAGCGCTCAAAAGAATCTGAGTTATACTTATAACTAACCAAAATACTGATATTAATCCACACATATAGTCTCACTTATAATCAAAGATTTGATTAGTCATAAGTCATACATTGCAACTACATGTGGATGTCTCTTTCCATTCAAATCTAAAACTCACAATATTCTATATAAGTCTTTATTCTGTCGTATAACTGATTTGTATCACAAAAATGGAATTTGACTCGTGGCTCGTAGTGTGCATGATATGTATTTAAACTATTCGAATAACTACGTAAATTCAAATAAATCAGAAAGTGGGTAATTACGTCAGTATGAGCATGTGTTTACATGACAACAGACTCTTGTCGGAATTGCTTGACATGCAAACTTTCCTCTACTTCACCAAACCAACCAATGTAGTTTCACTTATTAACCATTGACTATGGCTAATTAATTTAATCACTAATTAGTTAATCATTTAAAACCTTATAGTTGTCTCTTTCTGCCTCACCACTCGCACCAAATGCAACTATAACCATAAGTTCATCGCATTCAAATGTATTAATTGGATTTGGTGCAATCGATATATAGTTGAAAGAAAATAGTACTAATATATAAGAAGTCATTACACAGTTTTTATATAAAACAGAGGAATTCCAATAGAAACTCAAACTATTTCCTTTGATGACCACACTTCTTCTCATCCAACTCAGAGCCATCGACCATTCGAACCAAACCGGTTAACCGAGAACCCGAACCAACATATTTCTTTTCGTTGTCAATATTATTGTATGACTTTAGCCTTATCTTGAATATTTAATTTATTTCTACTTTAACATTTTAATTTATCTTAATAATAATGACCATGTAAATTGTTTTTTTGTGATATTTTTGTTCTATGAAACTAATTTTCAACTAATAACACTCATGTGAACATGGGAAGTGATTTAACTAAAGAGAATGACCTAATGACAGATCAATATTAGTATGGGAACAAATTACGAGGTGAAACCTCACATTCAACTCAATTAAAATTAGAATAAAGAAATGGAAAAAGTGAAAGATCGAGAGGTCAAATGTGGTTAATCATCATTATGTGATATTAGTTAATCCATCAATTTTCTACCCAAAAGCATGATTAAGCATAGAATTTAGAGAAATAAAACATCATTATTAATGTTGAAACACAAAGATCCCATCAACAGACAAATGATAAGAACAGTGCTTGTAGGGTAACAACTTTAATATATATACAATTTTATAATATGAAAACGATTAAAATGCCATTGCTCCATCATCTATCATATTATTTCCGTATGCTAATTCCAATAATTAAGTGCCTAATCGAACATATACATTTTTTTTTTTTGGCTAAAATGTTGAACATTTACATACATTTGCGCAAATAAATGTTGCTAATTAATTTGATAATGTGGGTACATAATCCAACCATCGCCTTTTTAGTTTTTTTTTTTTTTTTGAACTTTATCGCCTTTTTAGTTGGGAGTGGATATTCCAACCTGTCACTCCCACTTTCCTACTCTCTATTTTAATTTATTTTTAGCTATTTCAGTATCTAAAGGTATTATTTGTGTTCAATTATCAGGAGAAAAAACGGCCGTAATTGCTCGTTATTACGGCATATTTTGTCAATCAAAGGAGCTAGCTAGCTCTACATGCGGATCTTGTGTTTTAATATTGGTCGATAAGTGTTAAAGTGATAAAACTAATGTGATTGTCTGAAGTGGTTTTAACTAGTTCTGATTTTAGGTGAATAGCTTGATATAGACATGCATTGGGGAATGCCGGAACGGGCATAGATGAATATGATGTAATGAAGGTGAAGTGTCACACTGTGTAAAAAAGCATATGTCCCCTTCTCTCCTCCCCCTAACTTTCTTTGACTTTATCACATTTTTATCACTTAATTATTATTGGAATCGATTTTATTGTGGCTAATCTCGATATGCTACATCGACGAGAAGGCCCGTCAAATAGTATTTTTACCCGCAGAACTTTTTTTAGGCACCGCGACTGATGTGATAGGCGCTGATGGTAAAAAAGGATCCGACAGTAGGGACATTTATTAGTTCCAGAGGAAGTGTGACAGGATGATGGAATTGGCGGAACAAATAAGAAAATGCGTCATAAATATATAAATAAGAAAAAAATCAGATCTAAAAAGAAAGGTCGTCCGGAAAAAGAGCAGAGAAGTGCCCGAAAAAACCAAAAACACCACAAACACTAATATCAACCGGTGATATAAGGCCGTACGGATATCATGAAGGCATGTCCTTCCGACCACGCCCCATGAGATCCTGATGTAAGGCCAGTAATCATCCATTGCCACTTAACCGCCGTGAGAACCCTTCCACTCTCTCTCACGCCAGATACTGCCCGATGCGCCACACCATTATATTAACAGACGAGCATCACAATCTTCGGACGTGATGCTTCACACTGAACTATAAAAACCCACCCTCTCGAGTACTTGTTCCCATTTGTGTGCCTGACTTAGGCGTAGGAGAACCTTCGGGGGAGGAACCCTTTCTCGTTTTTTTTTAGGGTTGTCTAACCCGTCTCCTAGTGATTTCAGATCCCGGAGACCCGGCTCAGCACCAGCTCGAGTACGACTCATCCCCCCTCCCCCCCAAAAGGCAAACCCGGGATTCGAAGTTCAACTACTCCGAAAAACACACATCCTTTATTTGCATCCCGCAAAATTCTCTCGAAAGTTGGCACTAGAAGGAGAAGGGAAGACTAGTGCTCGATATAACAAAAAGCATCAACGGCGTACCCAAAATAAAAACATGGCGCAGAGCTCTGAAATGTCATCCCTCGACCAAGAGAGTCGACGGGGCCGCATGAAGGCTCTCTCTGGGAAAGTCTTGGGGACGATCTGCTGAAAGGTGGTTTGACGACCGAAGTAGACCGACAAGCAGCCCAACTAAGTCAAGAAGAAAATTATTGAGGACTCGAAAGAAGAAATTGCCTCCATTCAAAGGAACCCTATAGGAGCAACTTAGCTTGTGGAGAGACCCCAACAAGAAAAAAGTCCGACCATTCGTGTACATAAGAAAGATGTCGAGGACTGGGTGCAGCGCCGATGAAGACCCTCCCCAGATCAAAGGTTCAAAGGAGGATAAAAGAGCCAAGGGTCCGTGCGACCGAGCCAAGGCCCGAGTAACCGGGCTAAGTACAGAGTATTCGCAGAAAAACATAAAGATTCGACGCTTTCGAAAAAAAAAGTATAAAAAGAACTTGAAGTTTCATTAAAGCAAGGGGTTATGATTTACAAATGAAGATCGGTGGTACGTTCCTACAAGAATATGACTGTTACACTACATACAAACTTACAAAATAAGGAGGCTAAGAAAGAGGCAAGCGGGATGACAGACCGGCCCCCGAAATAGAAGGGTCGCGTGAGAACGGCTTGGAGTCCCTAAAGCAGGAGTCCCTCTTGGACAATCGTGAGGAGGACGCGCCGCGTCTAATTCCCTACGATACCGTAAAATTGCTGTGTGGGTATCGGTCAACACCCGGATAGCAAGGCACGTCTCGCTCGAGGTGACGTCGGGAGCCCAACCGCTCATGGAGGCGATCATATCATGGAGTTGCCCGATCTCCAAGTCGCGATCGGATAAATCATGACGCACATGCTCCAACTTAGTCTTGAGACGTGCGATCTCGCCTCCCAACTCCTCTGCTTGCACCGAGGATTGAGACTCTGAGAGTTGGTCCCTCACGATGATTAGCTCTGCCTGCAACTCGCTTGCCCGGTCAGGCACACCTCTCTCTCGACATTCAGCCATGACCAACTCATTCTCCAACAGCGAGAGCGTCTTCAAGCTCTGAAAATAGACGAACTACTCAAAATACAATAGAGGAGAGGTAACCTAATATCAACCAGGAAAA
Source organism: Alliaria petiolata (assembly GCA_020283515.1). NCBI lineage: Eukaryota > Viridiplantae > Streptophyta > Magnoliopsida > Brassicales > Brassicaceae > Alliaria > Alliaria petiolata. Next base: position 351,436,397 of record JAHZTW010000001.1, read on the forward strand.
GAGCGATACTTTGTTTATCGAGCCGTGGAGATCGACGGCGGTACAGCGCCAATCCATGAGCGTAGAAGAAGACTGCCTCGAGGGCGGTGCCCACAGAGCAAAACCAGAGAAGCCGGTGCGGACTGGTTTGGTTCTGAGTGGAAAAAGATCATGAACCGAGAAGCAGACCTTGCCGGAGATGGACTGGCCCTACAAGAATGACCGGTGGAGGAGGATAACCGACGCCTCCTGACCGGATGTTGGGAAGATGATCCCACCTCTGACCGCCGACCTTTGAGGGGTCGTTGAAGTCCCCTAGAAGAAAATTTGTCGTACATATAATTCAGTCAGAATCTAGAACCTCCACCCAAAAACAGCAGAATAAGTAATACTGACAACAAGAACGAGCACTGAGGGGAGTGGCGCCAATAAACGAACCAAATGTCAGAACTATATGGTACCTTAAGAGGGATCCCCAGAGGAAGGACCAAGGAGCTCTCCTTAATGCAGGGAGGGTAAAGAAGGAACGCGGGGTTTCTCAACCTCCTGTACAACGAAGAAAGTTGCTCCAAAGTCGCCTCATCATCGGGTAGCGGATGGACAGGGGCTACATCCCGGTGTGCCATGTCGATGAGAGGGCCCATCAAATAGTATACCTATCTGCATACCTCCCCGTAGACACTGCGGTCGATGGATCGGGGGCGAAGGTAAAAGAAGAATCTGGCAGATTTAAACATCGCAAGATTTTTTTTTTGTTACCCGTCATTTTATATAAAGTTAAGTGACTAACTATCACCTTCTCTAATCATTTATTCTATTTTCTACTTTTAAATATAAGTTTTTTAAAAATATAGAAGATGTTTGCTTCAATATTTCTCTCTATTTTCTATCATAAAAAAATATATTTCAAGTATATATATATTTTTTTTTAGTTATTAATTTTTTATATAACTTTTTACTTTACTAATATACAAATTTTATTAATTTATTTTATATGTTGCTCAAGAATTAGATAAATTTATTAAAATTAAACTTTTATCACGAAAATAAAATTTCATTATAACACATAAATAGCAAAAAAAAGTTAATAATTTTTTGTATTAATTATTTATTTTTCATTTATTGTTTGTTATATCTTTTAATCTAATATATGTCAATATTGCATTTAAAAACTTTAATTAATTAATAGAATTTTTTTAAGTATAAAACTTAAACGTATAATTTTTATTTAGATACAAAATAAAATATATATTAAAATTAAAGGGTTATCTTATACTTAAAACATTTATACTCTAGAAATAGAGTTTATATGCAAAAATAAATTATCAGTGGTGATACTCTAACACAAGATATTATAGTTAAAAATGTTAGATTCTGAAATTTGTGATGTTTTGATTCAGGATGTATTTTAATAATTTTCAAATATTATTATCTATTTGAGCATTAAGATAATTTAGTTATATTATTTTGATGTTATTCTAGAGTTTTATTATGTCTAAATTTTATTCAGTATGTAACCTCGTTAATGAAATTGAGAATTTTTCTTTTTATCTCTTTTATTTTTTGATATTTATTTCGACGATTGAACAATATTTAAAAAACATCTTTTTGTAATATTTAAGAATTCTACAATAAAACTAGTATTATCGATGTTTTCATTACATTATTTGGTGTTAAAGTCTGGATGATTCCTTGTTTAGTAGGTCACGCTCTAACGAAGTTTTTTGTCCTCGAATCTATAATCAGAGCCGTGCTTTGCTAGTATTGAAAAACGCAATGGCCTAAGGCCACCAAACTTTTGTCTAATTTTAAAGGCCACATTAATTTATTATTTCAAACTAAATATGTAAAATAAATGACATTTTGCTTCATATAATAGAAGTACATTACGTAGTTATATAAGAAACACACGATTATAATAAGGTTATATGGTGTTTAAAATAATATTTTGTTAAAAAAAATTATAATAATGTTAAAATAAGTAAAAGTTATTAATAAAAACAAATATTTAAATAAAATAAACACTACATAATGTATAGTTAAGCTAGGCATGGCACTGTCTATAATTATGTATAATAGATACAGAGAAAACGTGGTAATTGTCGATCCGATCGATTTCATAACCGGCAAGGATGTTTTAAAAATAACAAGAGATCCAATGCTTGGAATTTCATTGGTGTAATCAAAAGTGAAACAATGAAATCCAATGGTGAAGAAGATAATTGGAAGATAATTGGACTACACTGTTCTAGAAGATTTGGAATTATGTGGGCTACTCCTTTAGCAATGAATTATTTATTATAATTAGAAATATCATTGAAGAAATATTCATAAGATGAATTCCAAACTAACTCAAAAATTCATGAAGTTTGGGGTCGACAATCAATTTTTTTTTTCAACAGCATAATCAAAAAATAAATATCTACAAAAAAATAAGATTTAAAATCTAATTTTTTTTTGTTGTTAGAGATTTTTTTTTCATCTATGAAATTCATTGATAATTAAAAAAAATTTTCATCTATGAAATTCATTGATAATTAAGCATTAAGATACACATAAGGCAAAACATAATAACACATCTTCGGAGACACAACCCAAAAATAAAGCAGAACATGCAGACTCATATACATATCCCCTTAATCACAGCTCAAAAGAGGGAGGCAAGAAGAAACCACATACACTAAATCAACAAAAACAAACGAAGAGGCAAAGAACTTCAAGCGAACCTGCAAGCCAGACCATCGAAGGACCAAACTACTAGATAGCAAACCCGCCAATAGGATCCAAGCAAAAATCACAAAAGATAAATAAAATGTTGAGATAAAACTTCGCTTAGCCCTCGTCCCGAAACCTTTACACGAAACATGCGATCTGCGAAGCCACGAGTTCAATCCACACAACCTATGAATTTTGCAAGAAACTTATCAATGGAGCTACCAAAGCTTCGATAAGAAGAAGCCACTTCGAAGAAACCGTACAAACCAGCCCAAAATCGACTGGTGCAGAAGAGAGAAACCCATGAAAATTTGGTAGAAAAATATAGTTAGGAAGACACCGACGATAGAGAAGACGAAAATCCGGGAACCGCAAAGGGAGCGACGCTTACAACATCTTCGAAAGTGAACAGGCCGAAGCAAGATTGGCTCTTCCACAAGGAGCGAGACGAAAGAGAAGCAACCACAACCCAAGCCAAACCACGAGAACTAGCCACACATGTACGAAGAGGAAGGAACCTCCATGAAACGCTGACTAGGCTTGAGAAAGTTAACCCGTAATTAGTACACCGAGAAAAGACCCACCTTCTAGAGAGAAGGGAAAGTAGGAGAGAGGAAAATTCGTGAAGGAACATATCGTTGTTAAAAAAATTAATACAACAAAATATTGTTATTATATAGATAAAAATTATATTATTTTAAAAATTTTATTTGATAATAAATAAATCGTTTACGCCTAATGTTATATTCAGTTGATAATTAATTTGTCAAACTCAAAGTTCTCTATTAATTTCTTTAGTTTTAGTAGTTGTTTCAATAATTTAATAATCATAAAAATTAAATTTTCTGAATTTAAAGAATCAGCCACAAAACTAATATTATTGATATTTCCAAATAATACATCAAACGCAGCGATTATACGAAAAATATTGAAAAAATTAGATAAATATTTTAATGTAGTTTTTTCTCTATATTTATTTGATTGTATAAAAATTATACTTTGCATGCACCATTTTAGTAGACTCTTTGTCTTTCAAATGAAATTCAAATTCTGTAATCAGTAATTACAAGAAAACATATTAAAATTAACGTGCTAAACCCGTTTGCTTACGTTAGTATTTTTTCCTATATACATACATACACATAACCAAGCATAACACATAGGCCTATACGCGTATCGAATATCCAGAATTTTTCCAGTATTTATGGTTTGTTCTGTTTTTACTGAATATTTAATTTTATGATTTGATTTGCTTCGAAAATATACGAATATCCAAAAATTCGGATATCCGAAAAATTTATGAATATTTGCGGATATTTACGGATATATGTGAATATTTGCGGATGTTTCGTTTGATCCTTTTAATACAAACAAAAAATTAAAAATACATACTTTTTATAAAAACAAATTTTATCTAGACTATCAAGTAAAATATTAAAATAATTATAAAAAATAATAAAGTAATTCAAAATTCAAAATTTAACTTATAAATGAAAAATTTCATATAAAAACAAATTTCTTTTTAATTTGTTAAATTTCAGTATTAAAATAACTAATATAATAAATAGAAATTCACAAAAACTTATATATACATATAATAATGATACAATATATATATAATTGTTTATATACACATATACATATATACATATAACGGAGCGAATCGGATATCCGTCTCTTAAAATTTTAATATTTGTGATTTGCTCCGTTTTCAACGGATATTAATTTTTAGTATTTGCTTTACTTCATACAATTACAGATATTCGGATTTTTCAAATCAAATCGAGACAAATAATCAAATATAACGAATATTTTGCCCAGCCTAATATTAACACATGACATGAGACGTCAAAAGAAATATGACTTACGTCAGAACCTACAACATACATGATCAACTTCGATTTAAACGTAGAACACATTTGAAATAAATTATTTATTTCTATCCTTTAGTAAAAAAATTTTTTTTCGATAAAGATACTTTAATGGATGATAATTTTCCACATCTTTATTTAAATAATAATTTCCACCTTTTTCGGGGCTATGTGTCATCGAGTCCCACCACCATTATAAATCATCTCATCGCCTGCTTTCTCATTCTAACTTGTAAACATTTTCACTTGTAATCATACAACTTCTCTACTCTGCTAGAGAAAAAAACCAAAAAGATATCGTTATCATCATCAATGGCGGAGAATAAGGTAAATCTGTCGATTAATGGGCAATCAAAAGTGCCTCCAGGTTTCAGATTCCATCCCACCGAAGAAGAACTTCTCCATTACTATCTCCGCAAGAAAGTTCACTCTCAAAAGATCGATCTTGATGTCATCCGTGAAGTTGATCTCAACAAGCTTGAGCCTTGGGATATTCAAGGTTCTTCTGACAATATATAAACCCTAATATGAAAACTCTCTCTTTCCGTCATCATTTCTATCAAGTCTCTATTTTTGAAACATTATGGTAAGGAAATGCAGAGGAATGTAGAATCGGTTCGACGCCCCAGAACGACTGGTACTTCTTTAGCCACAAGGACAAGAAGTATCCGACGGGGACCAGGACAAACCGGGCAACAGTCGCCGGGTTCTGGAAAGCTACTGGGCGCGACAAGATCATCTACAGTTGTGTCCGGAGGATTGGATTGAGGAAGACACTCGTGTTCTACAAAGGAAGAGCTCCTCACGGTCAGAAATCCGATTGGATCATGCATGAGTATCGCCTCGATGATACTCCAACAACTAATGTAAGTATAGCTATCACCAATATTCATTTTAGTAATGTTCAAAAAAATTCATTTTAGGTAGCAAGAAATACAGATTGAGTCCAAAATTAGCTAGTAAGCACTAGATTATTTTCAGTAAGACAAGGAGTAAAAACGTTATAAAAGTCTTGGTTCATAAGTCATAACTTTAATGTCATAGCCGTGTCTACGTTAATAGGGGCCTTATGCGATTTAAAAAACAAAATCCGAATAGAATATATATTTATAAAAAATGTTTTATATAATTTTTTACAAATATCTTATTTAACTTTATTTTAATGTTTAATCTTCAATGAATTTCTAACTTTGAAAAAAAACAAATAAAGTTTTGTTATAGTTTTTTTAAAAACTTCCTTTTAAGGTATGGCTTGATCATTGTTCCGCTATATATTATGCACCCAACAAATGTTGAACGAACAACATCTAATCGATGGTCGCATTTTCCCTAAAGAAAACGAAATAAAAGTCGCATTTACAACGTCAAAAGTCTTTCAACATCTCTTATTTGCATTTTATAAGATCAGATTTGTTCCAATATCAGGGCTCTTTTGATGTAATAAATGAAGATCCGGTGAGCTATAACGAAGAAGGTTGGGTGGTATGTCGAGTGTTCAGAAAGAAGAACTATCAAAAGATCGACGATTGTCCTAAAACCACTCTATCTTCTTCACCTGATGACACGGAGGAAATGAGAAGGCCCACCACCTTTCAAAACCCTCAAAACGGCACCGTTTTAGACCAAGTTCTTCTATACATGGACCGTACCGGTTCTAACATTTGCATGCCCGAAAGCCAAACGACGATCACCAAAACACAACATCAAGACGACCTCTTGTTCATGCAACTCCCGGGTCTTGAGACACCCAAATCCGAAAACCCGTTAGACCAAAGTATATCGATTCCGAACCAACTCGATTCCTCTCCGGTTCAAGAAAAGATAACCGGCAGACCGGATTGCAGTAACTGGGCTAGTCTTGACCGGCTCGTGGCGTGGCAATTGAACAATGGTCATCATACGTGTGATCGTACGAGTTTTGATGAAGAAGAAGAAGAAGATGGTGATAACCTGATGCAACGATGGGATCTTCATTGGAATAATGATGATAATGTCGATCTTTGGAGTAGTTTCGCTGAATCTTCTTCGTCTCCTTCGTCTTTAGACCCTCTTCTTCATTTATCTGTTTGATTGTATATACACTTAAACATACACATACACAAGATAATAAAATTTATATATTACTTGCATATAATAAACAAGTAAAGTTTGTTCACAGATCCTTTTGTCAAAAAAAAAAAAATGTTTTTTAACAGATGTCTCATGTCTAGATTTTTTGGGGTTTAATAACATTTGTTATTGTAGAGACAAAACTATAAAGTATTTATAAATTATAACCATAAAGTTTACCAAATTGAATAATAAATGACAAAGAATATTGATAAAGTATCATTGTCGTTTTTCGACGATGGACATATGTATAATAAATGAAGTGATCTTTGTTTTGACTTAGATCAAATTAAGTGTACCAAACAACGACAGGGTAATATAAGATTCTCCCTTCGTTATAATTAATTCAACTTTTGGTGCGACTGTGTTATCTTTTCGTTTTCGTTGGAGAATCCTCATGTCGTCTTCCTCGTCTCGTGAAAAATACGACAATCCACTTTACCACTTATCTTATTACGTAACCCATAGTTGTTTCTTGTTTTCGCTTGATCAATAACAAAACCATTTTTATTATCTTTCCAAAACTTTAACTTACGACATTTATAATTTAATTAGAAAAATACTCTACGATAGCATAAAATTAGTTTTAAGCCAAATTTAAAATTTTTAAAATAGTATAATTATTGTATGAAAATGCATATTTATCCTAATGAATTACAAAAAAAAAATTAAAACATTATCTTACGAAAATATAATGTGTTATCTTAGAGAATTTTTCTATACGTATTACATTAAAAATAAAATATTTTATTAGAGAACTTGTTTATATCATTTTTGGAATAATAGATACATTTATTTAAGTGAACTTTTTAAAGTTCTTATGAATTTATTTTCATTATATATATATATTATTTTTTATGCTAAAGGGTTTTATTTTCATTATATTTGTAAGAAATATGTATCCAAATGATCAGGAAAATAAAAATTAACGAAAGAAAATTAAAAACTTCTAATGCAGAATCATTTACGGATAAAAAAAATGAGAATAAACATTTACTTGAAATAAATTTATTTTCCAAATAATTAATAAAAATTTCTCAAATTAATCCTTCATAGAACGGATTAATTTTTCTTCAACTTAACTCGTTTTTTTTTCAATACAAATCCAAGAGAAATATATATACCGGACATGGATAGACTTTCAATTGCTAAAAATTAAGGAATCCACTCTCTATATATATAATAATAATAACATTAAATGTGAAAGAAAAAAACAATAAAAGTGAAAAAGTCATTGAGTTTCCCATTCAGAGTTACTAATTTTTTTTATACATATATAAAAAAAATAATAGAGGGTCATAATTCTGTCTGTGATTCTGGAAAAAATATTGAAACAATGGGAGTCATAACGCCAGAACAGATGGTAAGTCATATATCATAATTTTATTTTGTTTCTATTTGAACTTAACAAAAAAAGTTGTGAAATAGTTTTCAAACGTTTCTAATCAGGGCAAGTAGTCTAGTACTAGAAGAAGATCTATATATGTTATTCTATGAAAGCAATGTCAAATTTTGGGATATGCCGACAGACGACATCCCATCACATATTTTTTAATATGTAAAATTAAATGAAATTATTTTTGCTGTTAATTTATTTATTGTTTTCCGATTTGATAACTATTGTAGGAAAAAGATTAATATATTTTTATTTGGGAAATTATCCAGAATGACTTATATAGGTTTGGACATAAAAACTGAATCCGAAGAACCGAACCAATATGAACCAAATTTTTAGGTACTGAATCCAAACTGAACCGATGTAAATACTCGAATAGGAGCTACACTATCATATCTGAAAAGCCGGTGCCGAACCCAAACCGAACAGATATCCGAAAATATCCGAAATACAATTATATACAAAACAAATATTAGTTATAATTAGATTTGTAATAACAAAAATATAAAATATTATAATTATAAACTGAATATATCAATTATGTTTATAGGTTTTCATATATTTTTATATTTTTCAGGTATTTTGAATAAATCGGATATTTTCAGTTATTAATTTTAGTTATTTTAGGTACTTAATCGGATACATTTCAAATATTTTTGGTTTTTTTGGTTACAAATACCCGAATCGAATTAAAATTATGGTTATTTTTGGGTTAAAAAATCCGAACCGATTCATAACCGATCGGTTTTCGGATAAAATTCGAATCCTCAACCTCGATACAGAACCGATCCGAACCAGAATGGGACATACAACCTAAAACCGAAGTAACCAAAACCCGAATAGATCCGATTCAAACCAGAATGGGTATCCGAATACCCAGGCCTAGACCTGTATTTTATTTTTGCTATGCTTTTTTTAATTAGGTGCAAACTAAGATTATATAGTATGTTGTGAAGGTTATGAATTCGTGATTCTTTATTATGACCATAAGGTCTCTTTATATAGGAGTTACATAAGGGTAGAAAAGGTAATATCCTTTTCCTACATGAATAAGGAAAACATCTAATAGACCGTCTTAAGGTATTGGGCCTTCACGCCATTGTCTTGATGGGCCGGTTATGGAGATCGAACCTCTATGATTTATAACACTCCCCCTTGATTGACATAACCGGGTCGTGACGAATGGATCATAGTAATACGCTTGGGGATGCTGCCTCATTAAAACCTTACCAAGGAAAACCCAGTGGGACAAAACCTTAGTGAAGGAAAAAGAGTACAGCACGTATTACTCCCCCTTGTTTTAGACATCACTGAAGGTCCCTTAATCGGCGCATGCCGATCGGATACATGAGCTTCTTGAGCGTGGAGGTTGGAGGTGACTTTGTGAATAGGTCGGCTGAGTTGTCACTTGAACGTACTTGGAGCACTTTGATTTCACCGGTCTTCTGTAGATCGTGAGTGAAAAAGAACTTCGGTAGAATGTGCTTCGTTCTGTCTCCTTTGATGTATCCATCCTTCAGTTGAGCTATGCATGCGGCATTTTCTCTGTACATGCTGGTCGGTTCTTCTTTCCCTTCTGTCATCCCACAATCTCGTCTAATGTGTTGAGTCATTAACCTCATCAATGAAAATGACCGTTGTGTGGATCCGAAAGGTAACCTGCATCAGCAAAACCAAACTAATCCTTCTTTGTTAAGGTTAGTATAAAAATATATCCATATCGAAATATGTGTTTAATCCCGTTCCAGTGTCTTTGGATCGGACAAGAACTGAATCTTGAAAGAGGAGGTTCACGTCAAAACATATGTCTGGTCTAGTATGACTAGCCAAGTACATTAACGCTCCTATAGCACTGAAATATGGCACTTCGGGATCAAGGACCTTTTCGTCCTTCTTTACTGGACCGAATGGATCGTTGTCCAGACCAAGGCTTCTCACCATCATTGGGCTAGTCAGTGGGTGAGCCTGGTTCATATTAAAATGCTTGAGTACCCTTTCTGTATATGCCATTTGATACACAAGGATTTCATTATTGACGTACTCAAGTTATATTCCCAAACAGGACTTAGTCTTTCATAAGTCTTTCATCTCAAAACTCTTTCTTGAGGTATTCAACTGTTTGAGATATTTCCTCAGAGGTTCCTATGATGTTCAGGTCGTCTACATACATCGCGATGATTACGAATCCCTGTCAAGTATTATGGGATCGTTTTATAGCCCTCTATCACATGCGACCTGACTATTTAATCCATAGAGCGATTTATTCAGCTTAGTACAATGCTGGTCTCGAGAACTTCTTTCAGCTCTATCACCTCTGGGATTTTCATATATATTTCTTTATCCAGTGGACCATAGGCTGCTTATATGTCCAGACATTATAAACTTTCAAGTTTATAGCAGCACCAACCACATATTCCTTAGTCCCTGTGAGTATCCTTGTGTAATCAAGCTATCTCGAAATGCTTGTAAAACATGAACACTTTAGGTCATGTGGTCTCACGATTTTCTTTTCTCACAGGACTTATTTATCCACTGGTTTAATATCATGAGGTGTCCGTGATATGGGACCAAAAACCTCTCTCTTCTTTAAAGAGTTTAACTCCACGTTTATAGCGTCTTTCCAGTTAATCCAATCTGGTCGCTGAGTGCACTCATATATTGACGTGAGTTTTGATCCTCGCATTTTTCTTTCAAGTGCTACTATATTGTACGCGCTTTCTTATACATTTTGGTGTTAACACACTTATATAGTTCCTATATTGATCCAGACATGATATGATCGATCTGAGATTTCATTATCCAGGACCTTTAATGCCTTGCAGCTTGGCGTCCCAAGCTACATGGAATGGTACCTTAGATGTTCAGCTGGCCAGCCTTTATATCTCAATGTCTGGTCTGGTTTCCTTAATAAACCCGGATATTATGCACCATTTTCCGCGGTTTCTTATCTTATGGAACTTATTGGTCTATCTTGTATAGACTCAGTAGCAACTTGATTGTGTCTCTATGACATCAATTTCGTGGTGCTTAAGCTGAGATGACTTAGTCATTCTTTTCGGGTTCATGTGTCTGGCATCTAATTATTTGGACGTCATTAAATCTTTTCTCTAGTCCGAGGATCATGCCAAGACACCGATGGTTTATACCATATCAATTCTCTTATCAGCTTATTACGTTTCTCCTTATAATGTTGGATATTCGGATTTACTTAAAACTCATGTAATCCGTGTTCCTTGGCCACTAAATATATCACCCATATTTGGCTCAAAGGTTTCTTTAAATTCGTAGGAGAAACGTTTCTTATCCAACATATATATATTCCCACTCTCCAATCTCCTTATGAGATTCCATCTTAGACGGCACATATGTATGTGGTGGTTTTATTCAAAAACTCTTAAGATGGTATATGTCTGGCTCATAACCCGTATTCAATATGAGATGGGAATATCTATGCTCACTCATATGGCCTGATGCATATTGATCTTATATACATGTAAAACTTGTGATGTCTCCAAGCTGATAAACTTTAGGCAATGCCTTTGTTTATAAAATTCAGCCAAGTCTTATTATGATCATCGAAATTGTAGTATAGTCATGGACCACGGGTTTGTCCTCACTTCCCCTCATGAATATACTATAGTTTCGTGATGCTTGGGACAATAAAACTAATGAGTTTCCCTTGTGTACATGTAACACAACGTGAGACTTTATGGGATAACTCTTTGTGCCGTTTTATGATCAATCTATGCATCAAGTTTTGGACTTGGATGGCTAGTCCAGTCATGCCATATAGTGTAAATTTCGTGGGGTATACCAACTGTGGTTACCATGGCTTTTGCCTCTATCATACTGATCTTTGGCATAGTCTAGATCAGTAGAGTATAGTCTCAATCATTTTCTTTTGTGCCCATTGTTTCTATTTGGAAACCATTTTCATAACTCAATGGGCTTTATATGGGTGAGAGACTCATGCCCTTTAGGCGTATTATCTAAGCAAGGAGTCTTGCAAATGCCATATTCCGTGATGACAATAAGCATACATGTGACCATCTTGTAGATGCGTCAATGAGGACCATAAAATATCGAAATGTCCCACAAGGTGGGTGTATTGGTCCGCATATGTCTCCTTGAATTCTTTGGGATTACTCTCCTTTCTTTCAAGGCGTGCCTATAAGTATTGGCAATCAATTTTCCCATCATATTCGACCCGGGATGTCCCAGCCGGTCGTGCCATAGGTTGAACCTATCCGTAAACTCTTGGTTTGCGGTGGCATTGGCCTCAATCATATTGACCTTAGTACAATATATGCCAGTGGCTATAGCAGGTATAGTCTCTAGGACTTTCTTATGGCCTTGGGCGTTTTTAACTATCTGAAGAAATTCTCTATTTCCTCCGCCCATTGTTTTCACATGAGGACCATTCATTCGAATGTCTTTAAAACTCAATAAGTTACGATTTGAGCTAGGTGAAAACAATGCATCCGAGATTTCTAGATGCGTGCCTTTTAGGTATTAAAACATTAGCCTGGCCGTGGCCTTCTATTAGGCTGGCCTGTCCTGCTATAGCACTTATGTTTGCCCTTTTAAGTATAAGATTTATGAAGTATCAATCAAGCAAACATAAAAGCAAACATAAAAGCAACAAAGCAAATAGAACTCTAAGTCTAGAAATCATTTTAGGAAATCGGATGTCTCATACTTAGTGAGATCATCATCATTTTCATGATCAAAATCGCCCTCATCATCATGCTCATGTTCATGCTGGATCATATTGGCCTCAGGATTCTTCCCTTTAACACTCTCTCTATAAAGTTCAATGAGATGTTTGGAAGTCCTGCATGTCTTGGCCCAATGATTATCCATCCCACACCGATGGCAAACGGACTTGGTCGGGCCGGACTTGTGTCCGGTTTGGTTCCCATGACCACGTCCTTGGTCACGTCCTGGACCGCGGTTAGAATTGGATCCGCGTCCATTTCCTCGACCATACGGGTGGTAGCGACCACGCCCTCGTCCTCTTCCATGTCCATGTCCTGGTCCGCGGTTAGAGTTGGATCCGCGACCATTATGCTTTTGGTATCTATGGACATAGTTTGCCTCGGTTTCTTTTGTTTCAGCGGCCACGTGGGCTTCAGGTATTGGGGTTGATCCAGCTGGTCTCATCTCGCTGTTGGCCAGAACAAGACTATTGTTTTGTTCTGCAAGCAACAAGCAAGCGATCAGATCTGAGTAAGTCGCGAAGCCTCTCTCGCGATATTGTTGCTGTAGCAACACATTACTCGAATGGAAGGTAGAGAAGGTCTTTTCCAACATATCCTTCTCAGTGATGGTCTCGCCACATAGTTTCAGCTTTGAAACTATCTTAAACAAAGTCGAGTTGTACTCCTCTACGGATTTAAAGTCCATGAACCTTAGGTTCAGCCAATCGAATCTGGCTTTCGGCAGTACAACCGTCTTTTGATGGGCGTACCTCTTATTCAATTCCTTCCATAGATCCAACGGATCTTCAATTGTAAGATACTGATCCTTGAGACTCTCAGTGAGGTGGTGGCGTATGATGAGAATCGCCTTGTATCTGTTTCTCACGGACTCATTGTTTCCGTCGACGATACATTCACCAATCTCTTTCGAGTTGAGCATGATCTTGGTGTCAAGCGCCCACTTTAAGTAGTTATCTCCGGAGAGATCAAGGGCTGCATAGTCTAAGTTGGCAACCTTAGACATCTGAAAATATGCACCAACTATCTCTTAGGGCTTTTAACAAAATCAAGACCTTAGAACAATGGTCGATTTAGGGCTTTTAAATAAAATCAAAACCTTAGCAAGATGGCTGATTTATATTTCCGATTTTATGCCATTAAGTTTCCAATTTAATCCTAACAAGGAATTCTATGTGATAAAGGAAACAAGAAAATCCAAATTCTAAATAAGGAAACTTCCTATGCGATTTTCTATGTGATCAAGCAAAAAGGAAATTTTCCAAATTCAATCCTAAAAGGAAAACTATGGTTTTCGGTTTCTACCAACAAAATTTTAATGGTCCGAAAATTCTTCATTCAATTCCTAGTTCAATTAGGATTCCTAATTCAATTAGGGTTTTATCTAAACAATAGAAAAACGTTTTAGGGTTTTCCTAATTGGAATAGGATTAGGGTTTTATGGAAAAAGGAAATTTTCTTCTTCTCTAGTTCTATCTAGGGTTTATGCGAATTTTAAACAATCAAACAATCAATCACATGAAAAAATTTTTTTTTTTTTTAGGGTTCATGTAAGTTTAATGTTCAATTCGGTTTTAGTAAATAATATGATCATGCGAATTCTAAACATTAAACATGAAGCTAAGAAATCATGCAAACAAGTTATTCAATCAATCCAAGTTTTAGGGTTTCATATTTTCTTAGATTCAATTCGGTTTATAGGTTTTCAAAGATCAAACAAGTTTAAACAATCAATCCGAATTTTAGGGTTTCATAAACATTAGGTCAGATTTCGGTTTTATGGTGTTCTTGAGTTTTAGGGTTTTAGAAATTTGTTTATACCTTTGAACCTTCTTTTGGGTTGAATGGAATGGACCGGGAGCTAATAGACCTCGGTAAACTCACGCCTGGATTGCTCGGAACTCGCGGCTACTCGTCGGATCAGCTACGCGGAACTCGCGGCTGCTGCGGGAAGAGGATCACGCGGCTACACGGGATCGTCGGGTAGGATCGCACGCGGCTAGGGTTTGCGCGGCTGGATCGTCGTGCTGCTTCTGCTCGGGATGAGATCGAGCTGCTGCGGTAAGGGATCACGCGGTTGGATCGCGATGATCTGCTGCAGAAGTTCGGGTCGAGCTGCTGCGAGCTGCGGGAGTTGCGCGGCTGTTCGGGAAGATGCAGCGTGAGGAACGCGTGGCAAGGAGAAGCTCGGATCGCGTGGATGCTCGGGCTAAGGATGCGCGGCAACACGGGATCGGGAAGCTGCGAGAGATGCGCGGCTAGGGTTTTCTCCGGGTAGGGGAAAACGCGCGGCTGAGGTGGAAGATCACGCGGCTAGGCGGAAGATCGAGCGGCTGCGGTTTCTCGGTGGCTAACGGCGGTTTAGGGTTTTTAGTAGCTAGGGTTTATCAGAGCAAGCTCGTGCTGATAACGTGTTGTGAAGGTTATGAATTCGTGATTCTTTATTATGACCATAAGGTCTCTTTATATAGGAGTTACATAAGGGTAGAAAAGGTAATATCCTTTTCCTACATGAATAAGGAAAACATCTAATAGACCGTCTTAAGGTATTGGGCCTTCACGCCATTGAGCCTTTGTCTTCACGCCAATGGTCTGATGGACTGGGCCGATTATGGAGATCGAACCTCAATGATTTATAACATAGTAATCTTAATTTCGGGTTACATTAGGTAGGCAGGGGATTTTTGCCAAGTACAGGAAGAAGTCACTAAAAGCATTTCCATTGATTAATTAAAAAAAAAATATCTCATCGAATTTTATATTAATATTTATAGTATAATTTAATTTTTTTATTATTTTTTAAATTACTGTAGAAAACTATTAAGCCATTTATAAAGAGACAACTGTCTCAATAGTCTCTTGTGAATTTCTCAAAATCTCTGAATTTAAGAAATCCATCTCACTCTCTTTCTCATTTTCTTTTTATTTTTATTTTAATTTTTAATAATAAGAGATTAATTAAGAGACCTCCATTTAGAGGTCATCTTAACACAAGAAGATCTGACATCGAAGGGAACACGAGGAAGCAATTTTCAATGAGATCATAAAATTTCTTCATATACTGAGAAGATTCTCGTGAAGACCAGAGGCTGTAGAAAGGAAACAGACGGTATGAAATCTTCAAGGGACAAGCTGCCTGAGGCGGCATACAGACCTCTACTATATATGTTTTGGTGACAATTGTAAGAGGGCTATAAGAGAGTAGTTTTTTTGTTTTTTTTACTTTTTTTATTATAACATCTGATTTATATATTGAAGCAAAACCATAGACCAGTTACAAACATTTTATACTACCCTGTACATGCCCAAAGGGATGTTAAAAGAACAACGTCAGCCTAATCCAAAAAATATGGCCTAAGCTAATCAACATCAAGAGCCACAAACCTAAACTATGAAACAAAGGCAATTTCTTTCTCATTATCAAATAACTCTCTTAACCAAAAAAGGGCACCCATAGCAACATACGAATGAGCATGTTGGCCCGAGATACACTTTGAGAAAGGAGAAACACACCTCTGTTTGCAGTCGCCTTCTCACTAGCCACTTTCCACTCTTTGTTGCGGTCCAAAAGATATAGCATTTTCGCCACTTGGTAACTAAAATATGGCCACGCTTTTGATCTTTCCACAACTTTGATCAAATCCTTTACCTCAGCTTCAAAAATAATCCGGTTGAGATGGTGGCTTGCCATGCTTTCCATCGCCCACTTCAACCCTTTCAAATATTTTTCTTCTCTTGATTTAATCTCTACGAACCCTCTCATACTGTGCATTCACTACTACGCCTTCACTGTCTCTTAACACCCACGCACAGCCTACTGCTTTCTCCTTTTTATCCCAATGGATACCCACATTACACTTTAACCAACCCAGCTTCGGGGCTTTCCACTTATTCTGATCTCTCTCCCTTTGAGCATTATCATTGGATTCCAATCTCAGCTCAAACTATTGCGCCATCATATAAGTCTCACCCTCATCTATGATTTTTTTTTTATTGTATCCAGAGGAGAATACATTTGCCCTTCAAATATGAACCCATTCTTGTTTTTTCAGAGGTAACATAATATCCAAGGGACACTACGCTTGATTTTCAAAGGAATTTTGAAAGAAAAACTTTTTCCCCATCAACAGCAAGTATTGAATGTTGACAAAGAAAGATTTTGGATCAAAACCTCCTAATGGCGCTGGAAAATCTGACAAGGCCCAAACTTGTCTTGCCAACAAGCATGAGAAAAGGAAATGGTTAGATGACTCTTCTACTTGACCACAAACTTGACATTTTGATTTCATATTTTAAATATTACATATGAAATTTTAATATATAGAGTTTAGTATTCATAGTTTATATAGTTTAGGATTTAGAGTTTAAAAGCTTAGGATTAAGGGTTTGGAGTTTAGAAAACACTTTACAGTTTTTTATATTGCAAATATATCTACAAATATAATCAAGTTTCTAATAGTTTCAATAAGTTTATGTAATTGTTCGACTATCTCAACAAGTGTTTGTTCATGGTTAAGTGTTACTGGTATATGATGATCTCAACATGTTTAGTGTTCTCCTATTTAAGATGTTATCATCTTGTTATAACATTATGTTTGGATTTGCCCATTTATAATTTAAGATTTAGATTTCTCTTTGCTATGTGTCTCTTATGTATGACCTACTATATTGTACACTAATCAGTTTTAGTTAACCAATCTTTGATTAGGGTTTAGCATTCTCTCATTTAAGATGTTATCATCTTGTTAATTAGTTACAACATTATGTTTGGGTTCACTCACTAGTCACTACAATCTAAAGTTTAGATTTCCCTTACTATATGACTCTTATGGATGATGGCTTATTGTACACTTATCAGTTTAGGTTCATAAACCTTTGACTAGAGTTTAACATTCTCATTTAAGATATTATCATCTTGTTTGGTAGTTACAACATTATGTTTGAGTTTTGTCCATTACAATGTAAGTTTTAGTTTTCCCTTGTTATATGTCTCTAATGATGACATATTGTACACCTATCCGTTTGAATTCACCGATCTTTTAAATAGGGTTTAGCGTTCTCTCATTTGAATTATAGTTATGTAGTTACGTCATGATATTTAGGTTACAATTCATGGTTTAGATTTCTCATGCTAAATTGTGGCAAGAGTATCGAATTTTAATTCGCCATAATTCTCTCCCTGGCACGGAGATCAAAGCAGCCCCTTTGCCCCAATATGACGTTCAGCCACCGGCAATCCAGATCTGACCGTCTCTCCTCTTGACCGGTGTTGTTCTTCCTCTCTCGGGCCTCTCCTTGTGCCTCCCGAAGAACCGTTCCCACCTTCCGTCGGCGGCCTCTGTCACCGGCGAGATCCTTGTCTAAATCTGTTTCTTCCTTCCGACCTCGTCTGATGCGGCCAACCATGGATTCCGGCAAGCTTTGCTCTTACTATGCTCTCACCCTCCGCCATTTGGCTCCGACGCCGGTGACGCCTCATGAAAGTCTATATTTCTCTCCTTCTCGTCGTCAAGAGACTACTCCTCCGTTGAATGCTCTCCTACCGCCGGAGCCCCCGGATCCACCAGATTCTCCCTCTGCATCTCGGCCAATGCCCTTCGTATCTACTACCCGACGGGTTTCTCTGTCCGTCGTGGCTCTAAGGTTGGGCTTATGCTCCTCCGTCCTTCCCCCTCCGGTGACCCTTTTTGCCGATGCGGTGAACTCTTCCGGTGAAGCTTCCATCACTTCCCCGTCCATCCATCTCAGATCCTTAACCATTGGCTCGGCTCAGCAAACCGGCGTCCAATGGTCAACTTCCTTCTCCCCAGAGAAGTTGCCATCTCTCCCCCTTCCGTGGCTATCACTCCTTTCACTGGGGGTTCTCAAGTTGCCAAGAGCACACTTGTTTTGGTCAGATCTAAAATATCTAGACTTCCAGGGTCTTGTTTTCTCAACTTCCTCCCTTTGGGAGAGATCAACTCCATCTTCGTCCCTTTGCGGGGAGAGATCAATTCCATCTTCCTCCCTTTACGGGGAGAGATCACTTCCACTTTCCTCTCTTTTCGGGGAGAGCAATTTACCATTTTCCCTCTCTATGAGAGGTGTTTTCTTCTCGATATCAAAATCGAGTAAACATTCCAATTCCCTAACCGTTTTGTCATCTTGTGTAGCGGCTCGTATGGGGCCTGAAGATGCAACAGGATCTATCTGCTTTAATCTTTTATGCTTTTATGCTTAGTTGCTGTTTTCATAGAGGATGGATAATTCCCTCAAGATTTTGTAATTTGAAAGCTTAAATAAAATTAAGTGGTTGCACCAAAAAAAAAAAAAAAAAATTCTCATGCTATATATTTTTTAAACATTATTCATTAAACGCTGAAAAATGTTGATGTAATTGTTTATCGCATTGTTCGTTATTAGGCATTTTAAGAAAAATAACTATATATATTATTCTTTTATAAAAAAACCATATAAGTACCAGAAACTTGTCATTTTCAAACTATTCATTGGCTGTAGAAAAATATCAGTGCATGATATTAATTTATCGCATTCTCTCAGTTATTAAACATTTAAAAACAAAAAAACTTATCATAAATTTTCACTTTAATACATTTTCTAGAAAAATAATTGTTTTTACTTGCTGATTAACGATACTAAATTGTTTTATTCATGGAATGGGAATATAAGACCACCTCCATTGCATAAAAAGGAGGGTGTCTTTAAATTTTTAAAATATTAAAAAGGGAAAATAGTAGAGATTGGATGTTTTTGGGAAGACACTTAAAACACCATCGATCTCCACATGTCAATTTTTTTATTGGAAGAAAACATATTTTTCTTTTTCTTTTTTTTATTTGCCAAAACATATCTCTTTTTTATTTTTTTAAGACACTTCTTAAAGTATGACCAATGTGGATGCTCTAAGTGTATTGCTATTTTAAAAAAACCATTAAAGCCCAAATAATCAAAACCCATGATTACAAATATCCCCAAACTAGGCTTGCTTTAGTCGTTGTATAAAAAAAAGCATATAAATGATTCATTCTTTTATTTGCAGTTACTTATATGCAACCCAAGTGGGAAGTGCTGATCAGGGGTATCGTGATCGGCTATGGTGCGATTCCTCACTCGCCTAGGTGGATTGGCGGGTAGAACAGGTCGGTTGGCGTCTCGATCATCCGGTTGGACTATAGGGTTTGCTTGGTTCGCGCCATTTCCGATGATCGGATTGTGTCCTCCTTGCTGCAAGGCAGGATTGCGTCCTTCTTCGTCCGAGTCAGCCTCGGGAATGTGGTCGATAGGGTTTCCATTGTTGTCGAGCTGTGGCCCCCCATCTTGTAAATCGTTAGGTGCCCGACCAGTGTTGCCAAGAACTTCTTCGCGGTTTCGTTGAACTCCAAGAGCGGCCTCGTTTTCGGTCATGCTGATCTGTCTTCTTAACCTTCGGATTTCTTTTTCGTGTCTGTCGATCTCGATGTAGCGGGGCAAGACGTTGGAAGCGTTCCTCCTAGTGGTCATACACCTGAAACATGAGAAGTAAACACAAGAAAATCGTGAGTAATGAACGGAAAATCTTGAAATTCAACGCGGTCTAAAAGAGAAATTAGAAACTGAAAATTCATAAAAGCAAACAATCCCCGGCAACGGCGCCAAAACTTGATGCGGTGGGGTTTTTACTTCAAGTTTTACCCCTAAGATAGCTGCAAGTGCACATCAATCACAGTAGTATATTAAGGGATCGAATCCACAAAGATTGTTGTTTGCGAAAGTTCTAGGATTTCTAACTTCTTTAGACCAAATGGGAACTTGGGGGTGTAGTTTGTCACGGTTTGCAATAGTAATATCAAGCAGCAGAAAAGAATTAAACGGTTGTAAATCAATGAATAAAAGGCGTTGGGTTCAGGGGTGTTCTCCGGGGTTCATGGATTGGATCTAACAAGCAACATGATAGGTTCTAAATGATTTAATGGGTTAGGTTCTTAAGCTGAAACGGTCGACTATGACTACCCCACTTTCGCGGAACTAGCCACATGCGTTTGTCTTACACTGCGAATATGACTTCTCATCCCACGATGCAAGACAACCGCGCATACATATCATTCACCTATTTGTAAACACTCACGGTGCGATCCGTCGATATTCCTAAGCATCCTACGATGCGATCCGCTCGTTAACTTCTGAATCCAGACGATAGACCACACGTTCGTGTATCTAGTCGTCCTGGAATCAGTTGCTAATTGATCAGAGAAGCAAACATGCAATAAGAGCAAGACATAAACGAAGATACCTAAAAGAAACTATATCTCTATCAACCTAGCGAAATCAATCCATGATTAAACCCCTTTGAAAACCCCCTTAAAAACCCAACTATATGACTACTCGTTCATGGGAACGAGAGACATCTTTGAGATATGAAAGGTGCGAATTGTATTGAATAAGAAACAAAGTGAGAAAACTTCTTCAAAGGAAATCGATTGAAGAGAGGTTTTCTTAAAAGTATTGAAAAGCAAAGAACTAAGAACAAAAGATGAAAGGGAAAAGAAGAAGGAGTAGGCGGCTGCAGAAGAATTCTCTCTCGAGGGCTTCAACTCCGGGGCCGTCGAACTCTCTCTCTCTCTCTCTCTCTCTCTCTCTCTCTCTCTTTCTGTGGCGCAAAAGTGTTTCTGGAAAAGCTCTGTGTGAAGTCACGCCCCTTCTGAAACCCTAAGGTCCCTTTATATAGGCTCTCCTGTCTTCAGAAAGTGGGCTTTGCATTTTAACCTCGGGAAATATCAGATAAATGCAAACGGGCTCGGGATGGGCCGGAATGATCTGGCCGTGCGAGCGACCACGCGTGGTGCGGCCACTGGTCTTCTGAGGATCTTTGGCGCGGCCATCCTTCTTCTGGGGATGTGTCTGACGGGCCTTCTTGCTTCCTTCTTACTTTGAGATCTAACCGTGGGATTGGACTCAACCCACCTCGGCATGAAAGACAGCTGAAAGGGATATCTTGTTTCCAAATATAAGCTTGATCTTGTGATGGGAAGGTCGTCATCTGATGCTGAACTTATGGCTCCGAGCACATGTCCTTGAAATTCCCGTTTTGCTCCAAAATGTGTCATTTTTGTCCAGTTTCCTTGAAATGATTCTTAAGATTAGGAAACGTGGAAATCACTGTAAAACCGTTAAAAACCGGGTTAAAACACTTGTAAACGATCTTGAAATAATAGGTTTTTGAAGTAAAATATGAGTGTTATCATGATGTTGGAGCTTAACAGTGGACACATAGCTATTGGGGACTCATTCATGGGTCACAATCGGTTACTTGTGAATTAGGTAATGCTCTCTCGAGAAAAAACATTATTTTTTTGTTTCTTTTTTTTATCTCATGACGATAGATTGTTTTTCCGATGATGACCCTTTTATTGGGTTTTTGATAGGCAAGACAATTCATGGATAGAAACATAAAGAAGATCGTAGATCCAATGTTATCGATACAAGGTCGTTACATGGAAATATTTTTGGAGAAAGCTCTCGGGTGGCGTTTATGTGTGTGTGAGACGCCCCAAACGCTAGACCATCGATCGGCGACGTAGTGTTCGCTCTAGATTACATAGTTGATTGCTTAACGAACAGAGAGAAGAGAAAGAGCATTGAACGTGAACAAAGAGTAAAACTGGAAAAGAAAGCGATGGTGAGAGTGAGCTCACCAAAGGAAATGCCGAGGATGTTGAGTGGTAAAGAAAAAGAAGTCATTGAAAGAGAGAGTTGTTGTTGAAGTTAAGAATTGGGCTGAGAATTTGAGATTATGGAGGCCGAGTAATATGAGCCACCAACTCTATGTCCTCTAAAATAAATTTGTTATTAAAGTTTAATCTTTTTTATTCTTTTTTTTTCAATTCTTTAATTCTGTATTATGATCATCATGATTTATCACGAATTAAAATATACAATACAAAATATTTTTTGAGAAATGAATTTTGGAGAATGATTGTGAGAAATGAATTTATGAATAAGAGTTTCATTTTATGCCGAGAAAGTTACTAGTTGCATATGTGGCTAGTTAAGCTAAGGTTAGGACCGAGAGATGATATATGTATCACCTCTGACATGGAGGTGGGAGATGTTTTTTTTCCAAAGGTTAAGTGTCTCTATCTTGATTCACTTTCATTCGAAGAAGGTGATGATGGGTTTGCAAAGCTTACAACTGTAATCAATCAGAAATATTTCTACAGCAAAAAAAAAAAAAAAATCTAAAGTCATATTTAAAGTTATCGTTGTTACCAATCCGGCTATAATGTGATATATCAAACATAAAACAATTCAAACGTTTATTAAAATATTCAACACTGATGTTTTGTCTAAACTTAAGATGATGTAGTTGTGTTTAATTTCGATTAGGGTAATGATCATTGTTCTGGCTAATGGATTCTTAGACCAGAGAGTATATACTATATAGCGTGATGTTGGTTTCTAACTCCAGATCTCCTAACACATTGTGTGGCTTAATGTGGCCAATCTCAATCCAACTATTACTTCCCTAGCGAGAGCATGTCCATTTGATGATGATCATCATCTCAAAATAAAACCAAGATAAGATCATTACGAAATGAACTTAATTAGATTCAGATAAGGTCTCTCTAACCCAAATGTTGGTTTTGCAAAAGCTTTGTATATGATTTTATCTAACAATCGAACCAGAAAGTATCTCTACCGGAACAAGATCTTTGCCTTGATTCAGCATAATCTTGACACAGAGAGAGTAAAGAAAAAGAAGAAGAAAAAGAGAGAAATTAGAAAGTTATCCAAATTTAAGATTATTACAGTTGTTTTAGCTACAAATTGGACAACGAACAAGACCATTCTCGTTACACTCCGTACACCTCACCACTACGGCGTCGTTTCCCCATCCTTCCACCACTTTGCAGCTTCCATTACAACCGGAACACGGCAGGAACGATAAACCGCCGCATCCTTCGCAGCCGCCGCCGCCGCGATCTTTCTTCCTCGGAATCCCTCGGAGCAAATCTCCAAGCATACCTTCCTCCACCAATCTCATAACCTCCTCTTCTCCGCCGACGTACCTCCCCTTCACGAAAACCCTAGGCGGCAACAACGCCGCCTCGTCTCCGGCCATGAGACTCTTTAGCTCTTCTCTGAACCCTCTGTCCATCGAGACGTCTCTCTCGCAGATTACTACACCGAAGCTCTCGATCGCAGCTCTAACGGCGTTACACGCCTCGAATGTCCTCCTCACGCCGCGCAGCGACGTCGTGTAGATCACGACGCGGTTCTCCCCGCCGCCGCCGGGAGGACAGAGCTTTTCCGAATTCTCCGCGAATTTCGGATCTAGCGGTCTCAGAACGTCGTCGTTCTCCGATTTATCTCTAGGGTTTTTCCAATTGGGATCCGAGTTCTCTTTGTTTACTCCGCCGGAGGAGACATTTCGTTTCGCCGGAAGAGGAGATAATCGGCAGGTATCGGCGTCGAGACCGGACATTAGCTCCCAGAAGTTAATAACCTCCGGCTCCGACTTGACGGTTACTGGCTCCTTACCGACGATGGTGAATCTCTCGGGAGGAGTCATCGGCGTCGCGGGTGTGGAGATAACGGCGGCGGAAGGTTGCAGCGGAGGAGAAGGCAGAGGGTCGAGATTGAGGAGGCCGTAAGTGGTGGAAGTTAGCTTGACGAAGTGGCTGTGGCAGCCGGCGAGCTGAGAGAAGTCATCGCTCGGGTTCAGGAGGTTGGAGGAGACGCAACCCATCGCCGGAAGATTCGTCGGAGAAGTGTTTTGTTGCTTTTTTTGGTTTGAGATTCGAAAGAACAAAATAAGAGTGTGGAAAAATGGGGGAGAGATTGAGTGAGAGAGACGGTCGAGTGAGATTAAAGAGAAACTCACAAAACCGCTTAGAAAACTCCTTAAAGAAAACACCAAAATTTTCTAAACTCGTAAGGGACAATGCACGTGGCATGTCCATCTCTTTCGTCAAACACGTTAGTGACCATGGATGAAGAAGTTGTTGCATATATTAACCACAAAATAGACAGTTTGTTATATACTCCCTCTGTTTCTTTATATTTGTTGTTTTAGAGATTCATTTTTGTTTCAATTTATTTGTTGTTTTTTACACTTTTTATGTAAAGTTAATAAAGTAGTATTGGAATCTGGATAAAAAACTTTTTCTAACATTCTCTTTCCAAAAAGTGACTATTTTTTAGTTTTTTTTTATTTAAAAGATGATTGTAGTTAATTTTTTTGTAATTAAATGAGTTTCTTAATATGCGTGAATTATGTTAAAACAACAAACAATACGGAACGGAGGGAGTATATATTAACCACAATTCTTTTCTTACATGTTTGACATTATATTATATAGTTTACTAGATTAGGATCCGCATATATGCGAGTTTTTAATAAGATATTTTAAACCCGTAAAAATAAATTAAAATGATCATTATAAATTTTTTATTATTTACCTTTTTATTATCTTCTTAGTATTAGTGATTGATCATACAATTTCTTTAATTTAAATGAAAAAACATAAAAGAAACTTTTTTTTCTTAAATTTCTTATTTACCTTTTTAATTTTTAATTTTTCTTTTGGTATTACCAATTGAAAAAAAAACTTATTTTACTAATTTTTTGATTTTCCATTTAGTATTAGTAATTGATCCTACAATTTCCTTAATTTAAATGAAAAACATTAAAAAACTTATTTTCCTTTTTCTTAATTTTCTTATTTACCTTTTCGTTTTTTTTGTATTAGTAATTGAAAAAGATACTTATTTTTCTTTTTTATTTTTAAAACTAACTTTTAGATTTATGTAAACATTATGTTAAAATCTAATTGATTGAATTTTTTTAACACGTGTCAAAATCTAATCGATTAACTTGACACATGTCACGATCATGTTAAAAACTAACTTTGATGCATCCTACTTTATATAATAAGATCATATAGTTTATCTTAAATTTCATAAAATTATGAACTCGTCTTTGTGCAACTAAATAGACAGTTTGTACAAGTGTACAACCACATTGAACTCTGTCTGCTTTTTCGAAAAAACTAGTCACAATCCGACATAATCTTTCTAAAATTTATGTTTAATCATTATTATTATTTTTATAATTTTGATATATCATTTGTTACTGAATCTCCCATTCTACTGTAAGAAAATGATATTCTATGTACTGTATATAAAGTTGTCACAACTTAAAAAGTTTATGATATTAGACTGTAACATGAATAGTTTTTGGAATCTAACCTTTACTTTAAGTACAATGGAAATCGGTAAATTGAACTATTGGTATATCGATTTTGTTGGTAGGTTGATTTTAAGAGATTTTTAAATTTCTTAGATTCTATGGTTATTTCTTTTGATTTATGCTCTTTTTTTCATCTGATAATATTGATATTTCAAAGTTGATACAAATGTGGAATAGATTTTTGAAATACATTGATTTATACACAAAAGGTCATAAAACATAACCCAATATTATGAGAAAATGAGACAAAAACAAAAAGAAAAGAGCGCAATAACTAAAACATGCATTTACACCAACCGCAATCTTTACCATAGAACCATGTGGATGTTGTAGTCCACTGAAAAACAAGAGAACCGATAAACCCAAGCAACATTTCATCTCCCGTAAGCAAAGCAAACCTGAAACTAGGCACAATTTGAACTCCACAAGCAAAACTGCAACAGAAAAACGCAAAGACAAATCCAACAACCGCCAAAGATAAGCATTTTATGGAGAGAAGCCTTTGAAATAGAACATGACTCAAAATGCAGAATCTTGAAAACAGATCGGGAAAACGCCAAATAGGATCAACACCTTTTACACGCGGACACTCGCGAACACAGCCTCTAGAAACCTACAGACAAAAGACTGATCACCTCCTTGCAAGAGAAAAGTTGAAGATCGAAACTACTGCTTCGTCTTGAAACCAAACCCAAGACTCTAGAGAATCAAAAGAGATCAGAAATTAGATTACTCCACAAGAGGATACCATCCAAAAGACGAGTCTGAAACCCAAAATCTGCACTATTCCGAAACTCTACAACTACCAAGAAAACGAGCCAGGACAGCAGCACAAAGCAACACAAGGCTAACAATCTAAAAGCATAACAAACAAAAGGGAAAAAGACAATCAACCTGAACCGAAACTGAGACGCTCAGATCTGCCAACAAACCACCACCCCAGATAGGATACACACCTCCCCGAAGCCAAAAAATTTCAGAACATCGCCTGAAAACCGAACCGTCGAGAGAGAACGCCATTAGACCAAGTTCGGAAAACCAACCCTCCATCTCGCCGAGAAATATCGGCGAACAAAAACAAAAACAACAACAGATACGACAACGCGGATCTCCTTAATGACATCGAAGCACCAACTACCGAAAACACCCCAAATGACGAAAATTCTTTTTTTCTCTCAATTTATATTTTTTATATTTTTATTAAATTTATGTTATTGTTTGATAATTTTATAATTCCATTAAAAACTCATAGTATAAAATAAATTAAACTCTAATATACCATGAGACATCATGTCACATGATTGTTTAGTTAATACAACTTTCAACATACCATGAATATCCATTAAATTTATAAAATTAAAAATATTTTTTTACAGCAATTATAGTGATTTATCAGATAAAAACAATTATTTGATGGATTTTTTTTGAATAAACAAAATTTTGTTACTTGCACAAAAGAAAAAAAACAATATTCTGTTAAAATTTAATATTTTAAAGGTTATATTACAGATAAATTAGTAATTAAAAAAAAAAAAATCAACGAATTTTATCTAAATCTTCTGAGTTAAGAAATCTCTTATCCAAATTGATGATTATTCCGGGTTAAGAAATTAGACCCGGAATTTAACTTTACTCGGGTCGGGTTTAAAACTTTTATAAATGCCCTCATAATCCGTCTTGGTCCCTTCACGATTTCTCTTCTGTTCCTCCGATTTGAGCGTTTGCTACCTCGAAGCTTTTTCTCCGATAACTCGCCGTCTCCTCCAATTGAGCTGGTTCACCTTCTCCGGCGAAGGTTACTTATACCCTCAATTAGGGTTTCAGAGGAAGACCCCAACCCACATCACGTTCAGTGAATGGTATCGTGTTCCCAATTTCTCCCGTTTTGATTGCAACTCAGCTTACTCCAAGATTGATCAATGGGGTTTTGATTTGGGCTGTCTCGTAAAGAGAATTTATTCGCTTTTGATGAAGTTGTTGTTGGGTATCTGTCAGATAACGAAGCTGGCTGTTGTTCCCAGGTCCGTTTAAGGTTGATTGTAATTGTAATAATGTGTTCTGTTTTCTCTTGAAGGTTGCAATTGAGAGCCCTGATACGTTTTAATGGTTCGGGATCTGGGAAGGAAACTTGTCTTGCCTTCTCTCGGTTTTAGCCATTGCAATTGAAGCTTAAACATGGCTGAATCCAACGGCAAGGGCTCCCACAACGACACTTTCTCAGGTAATATACATGCAGTCTCGTATCAAAGTGTGTTTCTTTCTTGTGGAATATTGGATTGCTACGATATCTGAAACAAGAGATGTCCTTTGTATAGCTTTTCTCCTCTCTCAATAGTCAGAATTTAGCTACTGTTCGGTGCCTTTAGGTCAGCTCATGACTGTTTTACGGGTTTGAACTTGGGATAGAGTTTCGTTAAGTAGAAAAGGAGCAGCCTTTAGTGATCCTGGACATGTTTTAGGGTGTAGTTAGGATCCTTTTTTTCTTCTGAAATTTTAATGGGAAGAGGGTTTGTAGGATCATAACTGATGAAGAGATTGGAAATAGTATTTTTATTAGATAGAGGTTTAGAACTGCAGCCTGATTAGATGGTAGAGAGAAGAAGAAGCCAATGATAAGGTGACCTTGGAACCAAGGAGTGTCCGTATGCAATCATAAATTAGATGCGTGCCTCGTGATTATTAGACTTTCATGATGATTATCACATGCATTCCCCATTGCTACCAAGATTTGTTTGGTGGACGCCAATATTTGCATGTTGTCCTTTGCAGATGATGATGAGGAATATGAGGACAACAACAGGGGATTTAATCTGGGTTTTATCTTCGGAAATGTTGATAACTCTGGGGACTTGGATGCTGATTACCTTGATGAGGTAAACTATTCTACTCTTTTTGACCTTGTTGAAGACATTATTTCATGGGAAAATTGGTCTCCCTTTTGCTGTATCTGCTTTCTGAGCTTAGTAACTGCAAATGGATATCTGTATTTTGTTAACTATTTGAGTTGTAAATTCTCCACCAAGCATACCTGTGCCAATGATATCATTTCAATTTTACAGGACGCCAAAGAACATCTTTCTGCATTGGCAGATCAGCTGGGTTCATCTCTACCAGATATAAATGTAACATTCTATGCACTCTTACATTTTGTTTCCTAAAGTTTATAGCTGAGTGAAAGGCGGGTCTTTTATGTGATTTTTAATCCTCTTTTTGTTGTACTGGGATGCCAAAAATTGGTGTTTCGAATTCAACAGTTGTTGGCAAAATCAGATCGTACAACAAGTGATCCAGCTGAGCAAGGTGATGTTGTCGGCCAGGGTCGTCTATCTCATGCAGTTTTTATTTTCTATTAGACCCCCATTTAACTTCTAGAGTGCATTATACCGTTTCTTTAAAACCATACTGGAAGAGTTACTACTACTAGGAACCCTGCTAGAAACTTTCTATCTCACAGTGGACGATCCCATCACACGGGTCTTGCATTCTTCACTTTGGTTCTAGTCATAAATCATAATCTATCTACTGTTGGTTAGTTTAATGCACATTGTTCTGCATAAATCGTTTATAACGTTTTGACGGCTTATGTTTGAGATCCTTAAATATGCAACAAGCCCTGCCCATAGCAGTTACATACTGATACTATTTACATTACTAAATCCTGGTCATCAGCTTCATTGACACTGATGATTTGTCGTGTAGATTATGATAGAAAAGCTGAGGATGCCGTTGATTATGAGGATATTGATGAACAGTATGATGGGCCCGAAGTTCAAGTAGTTAGTGAGGAGGATCATCTACTGCCCAAAAAGGAATATTTTTCGACTGCAGTTGCTTTGGGTAGTCTAAATTCCAGAGCTTCTGTGTTTGACGATGACGATTATGATGAGGAAGAAGAACAAGAGGAGGAGCATGCGCCAGTTGAAAAAGCTTTTGAGACTGAAGATAGGGAACCAGGTTTGCATTTAGAAATCTTCCGTTTCTTGTACAAACCAATTAACACATTTGACTGCGTACTTTTGTTGTGTCATTTCATGAATCTCAAATTGGTTTAGATGAGTTATTCTCCCGGAAATTATACTTGTTAAGCTCAAGCATATGATAACTTACAAAAATGTAGTCAAGTGCGTCCTTGAGATTAGAACCCTTTGGAAATTTTCTTATATGTCTCTTGAGCTACTGATTATGAAACATAAAAAATATTTACTTTGCAGTTTTCTTTAAGGAAGACAAAGCCTCGGAATATGAAAAGGAGGCTAGAATCGTGGAAAACGAGGATCATATGGACACAGAAGATGCCCAGGAGGTCAGTTTCCCCCACCCCCCAAAAAAGGGAAATTGTGTCTCACACAACATATTTTTGCTGTGGGATGATTTTGTTCTGTTAGTGATCTCATCAAAACATTCAGGAGGTGGTGGATGAGTTATTGGAAGGTACATTAGATGGGAAAGGCGCCACCCCACTGCCTACTCTGTATGTGGAAGATGGCATGGTCATCTTACAGTTCTCCGAGATATTTGCTATCCATGAGCCACCACAGAAACGGGACAAGAGAGAACATAGATATGTCCCTTACAGAGGTATGTAATCTGGAATGTTCTTCCTATATAATTTCTTCTCAAACCGTGTTTGAGTTTTTTGTGCTGTCCATTGGTTGTTAAAATCTGCAACATCAAATAAAATTCTCTAGATTTTCTTGTATTTCCCCTTCAATTCTTAAGGCCATTAGGTGTTGAAAGCACGATAACTTTTCCTCTTATGTGGCTCAGTCTCTTCATGGCAAGAATGAACTAGATCTGTGTAGTTGGTGCCACTAAAATGATGTGCTACATTCTTTTTCTTTTTCCAGAGAACTTCATGTTTTTTTTCCATTTCTCCCTTTGTCTTATTGTTTCTGTTGTCTCTGCATTCTTCTTTTTTCCTTTTGTTTGTAATTCATCTCTTCATGTGGAACTCTTACATCATAGCCTTCTTTCGTACAGACAAATACAAATCTATGGATATCTCTGAGCTTGTTGAAGATGATGAGGAGGTACTCCTGAAGACTCATGGTAGGATGGAAACTCATGTTGAACAAGCTGAATTGATTCAGCTAGATGTTCCCTTTCCAATTAGGGAGGGTTTACAGCTTGTAAAAGCTGGCACAATTGGAGGTATCACACCAGAATCAAGAGAATATACCAAGCTAGGAAGGGATTCATGTATCATGGGTGAACTGATGAAGCAGGACTAAATAGAAGATGATTCATCTTTGTACCAATCTCAATTATCAGTGGAAGTTTTACCTCTTGACCAGCATGAATGGGAACATCAAATTCTTTGGGAAAATTCTCCTGAAATTAGTTGTAATTCTGGTGAGGGCTTCGAATCTGAACTTGAGTAAGAAGGTATGCTGGTTCAAGGAACAAATTCAGAGACTGAACAAGAAAGCTTGAATGTGATGAACTCTAGAGAGAAAGCTCAAGCTGACAAGAATATGCTTGTGCCTTTTTCTGCCAATCTCTTGGAGTCTTTTGACTCAAGAGGTTCCCAGTTTACAGACGAGTCAACTAACCAAAGTAGACATCATCCACAACTCCTACGGTTAGAATCCCAGTGGGGAGAGGATCATCTTAGTGAAAATGACAACGCTGGAGTGGAAAATATAAAGCGACGTGAAAGGGATGCTCTTGGGCGCTTTAGCAGACTTGCATTGCAAGAGAGGGATATGGGGGATGAGGCATGGTTAGATAGTATAATATGGGAATCAGATAAAGAGTTGAGCAGGTCTAAACTAATTTTTGATCTTCGAGATGAGCAAATGGTCTTTGAAATTTTGGATAATGAGGAAACAAAACATATTCAACTTCATGCTGGAGCAATGATTGTATCCCGGTCTTCAAATTCCAAAGATGAAAGCTTACAGGAAGGCTATGAAACAAATTCTGGGTGGCAATTCAATATTTCTAATGACAAGTTCTATATAAATGGGAAAAGCTCTCAGCAACTGCAAGCAAATACTAATAAATCTGGCGTTCATAGTTTGAGAGTTTTTCATTCAGCACCAGCAATTAAATTGCAGACGATGAAGAATAAATTGAGCAAGTAAGTGGGCATTCATATTTAGATATCGTTTTGTATTTGCATTCTGCGTACTCTAAAATGTTTCACACACCGGATATTTATTTTCTTACATCCATTTTTTAAAATGTTTTGAGTTAACTTATTGCAGTAAAGACATAGCAAATTTTCACCGGCCCAAAGCTTTATGGTATCCACATGACAATGAGCTAGCCATCAAGCAGCAAGGAAAGTTACCCACCCGAGGATCCATGAAAATTGTAGTTAAGAGCCTGGGGGGTAAAGGAAGCAAGCTACACGTTGGCATAGAGGAATCTATCTCTTCTTTAAAAGCCAAGGCTTCTAGGAAGCTAGGTTGTGTTTTCCTTTCACTTTTTGTCTACCGCATTATGACATAAATTCTTTTTGGAGAACACTCAATTCAATTTGTTTCATGACAAACTTTGGTGCTCACTTGCAACAATTGTTTTGCAGATTTTAAGGAAACAGAAGCAGTGAAGATGTTCTATATGGGAAAGGAACTTGAGGATGAAAAGTCTCTTGCTGTACAAAATGTTCAACCAAATTCCTTGGTCCATGTTGTACGTACCAAAGTACATCCGTGGCCATGGGCACAAAAGCTGCCTGGTGAAAATAAATCCTTGAGACCTCCTGGGGCATTCAAGAAGAAATCTGACCTGTCTACTAAAGATGGCCATGTATTCTTGATGGAGTAAGAAAAAGTTCTATAAAAGACTTGCCTGTAAAATCAGGAACTTTTTTTGTTTTGTTCTTTTTATGGCATGCTACATTTTGGCTCGTGGTTATTTTGATCTATGTCTATCAGCAGGAAAATTTTGTTTTGGAAATCCTCATTTTGTTTCATTGATCTGTGTAGGTATTGCGAGGAGAGGCCGTTGATGCTCAGCAATGCAGGAATGGGTGCAAATTTGTGCACATATTACCAGAAGTCATCCCCAGAGGATCAACATGGGAACCTGCTGCGCAATCAAAGTGATACTTTAGGGAACGTGATAACTCTAGAACCTGGAGACAAATCCCCTTTCCTTGGGGAGATACACGCTGGTTGCAGTCAGTCATCTGTTGAAACAAACATGTATAAAGCACCTGTTTTTCCCCAAAGATTGCAATCAACAGATTATTTGTTGGTCCGGTCTCCTAAAGGAAAGCTCTCTCTAAGGCGTATTGACAAGATAGTTGTTGTTGGACAACAGGTTTGCCTTTTCCCAAGATTTCTCTCTTAGAATTTATGTCCATGGAAGGTGTTATTGCATATCTATAGATACACACAATCAAGAATGAATTTATGCTTGTGAATTAGTAGCGTAACAATGGAGCTTACTAGCCTGAGTGAATTAAATTCTATTGCGTCACCACTTTTACCTTTGCTACTTTCATTGGTACTTTGGCGTCGGTATCCTAGCAAAATTTTAGGATAAGTGATGGTAGAGATAGTAAATGAAGAGCTAACAGATCAAGGAAAAATAGATATTTTTGGGAAGGTACTCCAGTGATCAGAGAGATGTGAAATGCTCATTTCAGTTGTGTTATAAGTCACAAGAGTTTGGTTATGAGTTTAACCTGCAGTATACTTAATCGTGGCAATCTGCAGCTTATTTGGTTTTAGTTTCATAAAATCAGCGTGCTCAGATTATATATTTTCCAGGAACCTCGCATGGAAGTCATGTC
This sequence comes from Alliaria petiolata, assembly GCA_020283515.1. NCBI lineage: Eukaryota > Viridiplantae > Streptophyta > Magnoliopsida > Brassicales > Brassicaceae > Alliaria > Alliaria petiolata. The sequence goes on from JAHZTW010000001.1 coordinate 351,470,160, forward strand.
TCCTGGATCAAAGAATCTACAGACTTATTTGGTGAACAGGATGTTGGTCTATGTGTACCGGGAATTTACGAAGCGTGGTTTGCACCACCCAATTGCTGCAGATGAGTTGTCCTTCTTATTCTCTAACTTAACAGATGCAGTCGTCAGGAAGAACATGAAAGCTTTTGCTGTTTTGAAGGTATCTCATCAAATTCTCACTTCTGTATAAGCAGCATCTAGAGTTGCACGCTTAGGCTTTCTCATTTTTCTTTCTTTTCTGCGTCATCACGCTTCTGTATCATATCATCTTGCTGACCTCTTACATGAATGTACAAATTGCAGAGGGATAAAAATGGCCAGCCTTGTTGGTTCAGGAAAAATGAATTTCAAATTCCACCTGAGAATGAGCTAAAAAAGCTGGTGGCACCAGAGCATGTAAGTTTCTCCTTTGAGTTTATTTCATGGTTGAAATACACGCCATCTGCTGTTCAGTTGCAGTTAATTAGCTTTTGAGAGCTATTACTGGAAATATACTTTTTAAGATGCATGATTTTCTATATTTTGTTGGCTTAGGTGTGTTCCTACGAGAGTATGCTAGCTGGGCTGTATCGGCTCAAACATTTAGGGATCACCCGGTTTACATTACCTGCCAGCATATCAGCTGCATTGACTCAGCTGCCAGACGAAGCTATTGCTCTTGCCGCTGCATCACATATTGAGAGGGAGTTGCAGATAACTCCATGGAATCTAAGCAATAATTTTGTTTCCTGTACAAATCAGGTGAGCATCACTTATCTTTATTGGGGAGTTACATAGCCAGTGAGTTCTTATCTATATGTTACGTTGGGAACTTAGGAGTTTAGTTATCCATAATCTGTGAAAGGTGGGGTCATTATAGATACGCCGGGGTGAGACATTACTAGTACTTTCCCAACAACACTAGATTCTATTTCAGCTCTATCTATACTAGTTTTTGTTAAGAGTCTTTCCGAATCTTGTCAGTGGAAGTGGATTTGATGCTTCTGATCATTCATAGCTCATGCTTTAGTTACTTGGCCGATGCTCACATATCTGATTTTTGTTTGTTGGTTGATTAGGATAGAGCAAATATAGAGCGTTTGGAAATTACGGGGGTTGGCGATCCGTCTGGACGGGGTCTGGGATTCAGCTACGTCAAAGCTGCGCCAAAAGCACCAGCTGCAGCCGGGCATATGAAGAAAAAGGCAGCAGCTGGTCGTGGAGCCCCAACTGTCACTGGTACAGATGCTGATCTTCGCAGATTAAGCATGGAAGCAGCTCGAGAGGTACACTTATTTATTTCAGATGTCTAAGAACCTAAAAGGACATCTTTCTTACAAGTTGCCCGTTTCTTCTAGACTTATTCTAAAGTGAAGCCCATTGAATTTTTTAATTAAGATATGGTTTTCTGCTCTCTTTATAGGTTCTTATCAAGTTCAATGTCCCTGATGAGATAATTGCCAAGCAAACTCGATGGCACCGTATAGCTATGATACGGAAGCTATCAAGTGAGCAGGCGGCATCTGGTGTTAAGGTGGACCCTACAACCATAGGCAAGTATGCCCGTGGCCAGCGAATGTCTTACCTGCAGATGCAACAGCAGGCCCGAGAAAAGTGTCAGGAGATTTGGGATAGGCAACTTTCATCCCTTTCAGCTTTTGATGGTGATGAGAATGAAAGTGAAAATGAGGCGAACAGTGATTTGGACTCCTTTGCTGGAGATCTGGAAAATCTACTTGATGCTGAGGAAGGTGGGGAGGGGGAAGAATCTAGTATGTCTAAGAATGACAAGTTGGATGGAGTCAAGGGTCTCAAGATGAGACGGCGGCCATCTCAAGTTGAGACAGACGAAGAAATCGAAGATGAAGCTACTGAATATGCGGAGTTATGCCGATTGCTGATGCAAGGTACGTGCTTCCAACAAAGCATTTGTGCTATTAGCTTAAAGACGTATTTGTCATTGAATCACTGACTGGTGATGCTTATTTTAGAGGAGGATCAGAAGAAGAAAAAGAAGAAGATCAAGGCTGTGGGAGAAGGAATGGGATCCTTTCCTCCTCCACGGCCCAATATAGGTTTTCAGATTGCTGAGCCTGTAAGAAAGGCCACTGTCATTGACAAGAAACCTATTGCGACCCAACCTGATGCATCTTTCTTAGTAAATGAGAGCACCGTCAAAGACACCAGAAATGTGAGTAGATGTTTCGAAATTTCCAAAACCCTCTTGCTCTTACCTTTCCCGATTACTGTGTCAAATCTTGAGGTCTTGCGTGTGTTGACAAACTTGTATCTTTGTATTCCCCTCCATTGGCAGGTTGATAGCCCTATTATTAAGACCCCCAAAGGTAAACAGGTAGAGAGCGGCAATTCTTTGGGCGCGTTGAAGAAGGTCAAAATACTGAACGAAAACCTAAAGGTACAATCAAATCAGTACAACATGTATAAACTAAAGTTGATATATTCTAGTTCCTTTATGGTCATCTGGAGGTGTTGTCTGTTCTCTCGGTCTAAACCAGGTATTCAAGGAAAAAAAATCGGCGAGAGAGAATTTTGTTTGTGGAGCCTGTCGTCAGGTATATTTGCTTTTTGGACTAGATTATGAATCTAAACTTGCTTCTTAGAGAAAAGCGTTTTGACTATTATCTTCATGGACAGCATGGACACATGAGAACCAACAAACATTGCCCAAAATACAGAGAAAATACAGAATCACAGCCCGAAGGTACAGATATGGAGAAGTCTGTGGGAAAACCGAGTTCTTCAGAACAATCAGGTCAGGTCAAGCTGAAACCTATCAAGAACAGCAAGGCTGCGCCAAAAATTGCGATGAAAGTTTCTGTAGATGAAGCTCCGAAGGGGGATAATTCAACTTCCAAAACTGGGGGTCTCCCTCTGAGGTTTAGATATGGTATCCCCGCTGGAACAATGTCAGATAAACCTGGTTCAGAAGCTCCAGGAAGTTCTGAGCAAGCAGCGATGTCTGACAAAGACACTGGGACTAAGTCCACATCTAAAATCAGCAAACTCAAGATTTCAAGTAAGGCAAAACCTAAAGAATCAAAGGTTGAATCTGACAGACTTTCGCATCCATTGATGCCTACATATAGCGGAGAGAGAGGGGAGAGCAGATCTCACAAGCCTTCTGTTTCTGGACAACCCTTGTCTAGTACAGAGAGAAATCACGCTGCCTCAAGCAGGCACACGATTTCTATTCCGCAGCCATCATTAAGCATGGATAGAGATCAAGCTGAATCTCGTAGGCCTCATCTCGTGATACGACCGCCTACAGAAAGAGAACAGCCTCAGAAGAAACTTGTTATAAAACGTTCGAAAGAGATAACTGATCATGACATGAGTAGCCTTGAAGAGAGTCCACGGCTTGAGTCCCGGAAAACAAAAAGAATGGCAGAACTGGCCGGTTTTCAGAGACACCAGAGCTTCAGATTGTCAGAGAACTCTCTAGAGCGGAGACCTAAAGAAGATAGAGTACGGTGGGAAGAAGAGGAGATAAGTACGGAAAGGCCAAGGGCGAGAAGGGATTATGATGATATGGCTGTATCAGAAGAACCCAACGAGATAGCTGAGATCAGAAGATACCAAGAGGTAATACGGAGTGAGAGGGAAGAAGAGGAACGACAAAAAGCCAAGAAGAAAAAGAAGAAGAAGAAGCTGCAACCCGAGTTAATAGAAGGTTATCTGGAAGATTATCCTCCTCGAAGAAACGATAGAAGATTGACAGAAAGAGGCCGGAACGTCAGAAGCCGTTATGTCTCCGACTTTGAAGTAAACGGTGCAGACTATGCGCCTCAACCAAAACGACGCAAAAAAGGAGAGGTAAAATTCTGTTTCCCATTTGTATTGCTGAAATTGTCTAATATCACATTTAGATTTCTTTGACTTGCCAGAAAATGAATAGAGAGAGAGAGAGATCTTGAAATTTTAATTTGAAAAAAAATGGATGAAATCAACTTATACACGATCCTATGAGCTCTATGAAACTCATGTTTTGTTTTCTCTCCTCTCTATTCAGGTTGGCCTAGCAAACATCTTGGAAACGATAGTGGACACACTAAGACTTAAAGAAGAAGTGTCACGGCTCTTCTTGAAACCGGTGACCAAGAAGGAGGCTCCGGACTATCTTGACGTAGTGAAACGCCCGATGGATCTCTCGACAATCCGGGATAAGGTGAGGAAGATAGAGTACAGAGACAGAGAGCAGTTTAGACACGACGTCTGGCAGATCAAGTACAATGCCCATGATTACAACGACGGGCGTAACCCGGGAATACCGCCTCTAGCAGATCAGTTGCTGGAGATTTGTGATTACTTGTTAGATGATTATAACGATCAGTTAACAGAAGCAGAGAAAGGTATAGATCCCAATGACTGAGAGAGAGATTCTAAAGATAGAATGAATATCTGTAATCCTCTTTTAGGCCAAAAAAAAAAAGAGGGTTTTTTTAGCTTAGCAGCTAATGTGATTTGTACGAAAAAGAAACATTTGCCATGTCTGTGTAAAGCCTCAAGTAATGAAAAGAAAAGAAAATTGTTATTTGTTTGTTTGTAAAAATTTTGAGGGTTTTCACTAATGTTATGATTCGAGAGAGATTCATTCATCGTCGCCGTCTTTGCTCTTACATCGAGACAAAACAGAGAGAATTGTCTTAATAAAGACATTCAAATCCTCAAAATCTAATCTTTTGTTTCGTCGGAATCAATGGCTTCTCTGATGAGGCAAACAACTCAAGTACACTCATCATCACCTCCTAAGCTCGGTGTCTCTCTTCTTCAACACCATTCTCGCACCTCTATTATCTCTTTCCCGACTCATAGAAACCGAAACAACCTTATCCTCCTCAATCCGTGTCGTTCTTCGTCGTCATCACCCATGACTGTGCCGAGCAACGCAAAGAGGAAGAGGATAAAGTACAGGAAGCAGTACCCTGGAGAGAACGTTGGGATAACTGAGGAAATGAGGTTCGTCGCCATGAGATTACGCAACGTTAACGGAAAGAAATTGGATCCTAAAACCGACAAGAACGAAGAAGAAGAAGAAGAAGAAGAAGAAGAAGAAGAAGAAGACGATAAATTGAAGGGAGAGACTTGGAGACCGAGCAAGGAAGGCTTTCTTAACTTCTTGGTCGATAGCAAGCTTGTCTTCGATACTATCGAGCGAATTGTAGACGAATCTGAGGATGTTTCCTGTAAGAAAGCCCCTTTCTTTTTGCTTCTTGAACTAATTTCACTTTTCAAGAGTGAGTGAGTTGTATGGAATTGTTAATGATTTGGGTTTTGTGGGTTTTGTGGGAATTGTAAAGATGCTTACTTCAGGAGAACAGGATTAGAGCGATGTGAAGGTATTGAGAAGGATCTAGAATGGTTTAGAGCACAAAATCTGGAGATCCCTGAACCAAGTCAGATTGGAGTTTCGTATGCAAAGTACTTGGAAGAACAAGCAAGTGAAAACGCAGCTTTGTTTCTTTCTCACTTCTACAGCATATACTTCTCACATATTGCTGGTGGTCAAGTTATAGTGAGACAGGTAAGTTTCTTTAGGACGATGAATTGTCTGATAAAGTGTTTCATAAAAGTTATATAACATTAGAAGAGTTTGAGGTTGAAAGATTAGTATATAGATAAAAGTGGATTCAGGAGAGTTTTGTGGGTAAAGATGGTATGAGAAAGCTGTGATGAGAATGAGAAGGAGAATGGTAGACGAAAGAGAACCGTAAGTTTCTTAAGGATGATGAAGTGTTCATAAAAGTTATAGCATCTTCAACTGCATATGTAAAACAGTAACAGCTCAGTTTTGTTAAGAGTGAAAAGATTAGAATAGATAAAAGCGATATGAGAGAGTTGTGATAAGAATGAGAACGAGAATGGGAGACGAATGAGAACCCTAGTAAAGAAACATTGAGCTCCTAAACCCAAACCAACCAAGACAAAGCTTGCTCCTTTTTTGTCTTCATTTTTCAAGATTATATCAATAATCCTAGAAAACATCTTCTGGTTCCATCTTCTATTGATTTAGACTGTCATCATTGCTTGGTTTTCGAAATGTAATTTTGAGCAACTGATTCATTCAGGTATCTGAGAAGCTTCTAGAAGGGAAAGAGCTGGAGTTCAATAGGTGGGAAGGTGATGCACAAGAGTTGCTTAGAGGCGTCCGTGAGAAGCTCAACGTGCTCGGGGAGGTGAGATTGTTCAATGCTGCTATTATATTATTTTCTCTCACAGATGCTTTTGATCTGACTTTGGTGCTTTTGGGAAATGATGATGAAAGCATTGGACTCGGGACGAGAAGAACAAATGCTTGAAGGAAGCCGCAAAGGCATTTAAGTATATGGGGCAGATAGTTCGGTTGATCGTCTTGTAAAAAAAAAGATCTTGCTTTCAAAGTTAACGTGTTCACAATGTCGATAGTCTCTCTTCACGGTATTGGCATTGTGCTCTTTGCTAATTCATGACAGTGCTGGAGTTGAAGCTTATGACCCACCAGCCTCCATGGCTGAAAAGAGCAGCAGCAACCTTGTGTTACTTTGGCCGGTTTAAAGTCAATGGCTCCAGCGACTTTTTTTTTGTTATTAGATTGTACAAAAACAAATGATGTAGCCAAAGTCTGTGGCCTTTTTTTGTCTGAAGAATGTTTTGATGAGATATTGTTGTTGCTTGCTTAGTTTATAAGTCTTTTGTCACGCAACAAAATAAGCTTTAGATCTCTCATGTTCGAGAATCATTGGTTTTGAGTTTGAGAAGTAAAGCTTATTAGATCAAGAGAGCAACAAAAAAAAGAAACTTTCATGGATTAATGGGCTGGCTAAAACTGAGCCCAACAGGCCCAACTTATCGGAAACACACCATCTTCACTTTTATCTATATACTAATCTTTCTCCTTGCCTTGTCTCAACTCAAGACTAAGCATCTGCAGAAAGTATTGCATCCCGATGAATCAGCTTTGGAGACGCTAGTCTCGTGCTGCCCTGTCTTGGAAGAGTTAAAGATCTTCGTAGCTAGGAACAACGATGCAAATGCGGCCTTACGGGTACAGTCTCGGTCACTGAAGAGGCTCAATTTCATACAAGTTTCTTATTCCCAGTTCGATTCTGCTTTGAGTTTCGTGGTTGATGCTCCTCTGCTACGCTTTTTGAGTGTCTACGATAACGATTCAAGCAGCTTTGTGGTAAACAACTTGGAGTCCAATGCCAAGTTAGATATCATTCTCGATTTTGGTTTGGAGCCTTGTGATGAAGCAAGTGTTTCAGCAGTGAGAAGGAGAAGTCGCATCCGCAGTTTTCTCCCCGGGATCTCGAGGGTTAGAGATATGACTGTAGATGCAGGCACTTTGAAGGTATATGTATTGGGACATATGATCATTCTTCTCTAATGAAAAAGTTTTCGCTTTCTGTTTTTTTTTTTTTTTGGTTTCAGGTCATTCATGAGTATTCGAAATTAGAACCGCTGCCTCAATTTCGTTGCCTGTCTCGACTGTTTGTTACTCTCTGTGTATCCGATTTGAAATGTTTGTTCGACTTTCTTGAGAGCTGCCCGAACTTGAAATCCCTCATTCTGGTAATGATCTGGCTCAAACCCCAATGAAACTCTCGTGTTGTGGTTGTTTTTTCTTCTTAATCCTCTAATTTTCCCCCTCAGCCGTTAGATGATTATGAAGAAATGCGTTATGAGGAGATGAATCAGATCAGTTATTCATGTGTTCCTGAGTGTTTTTCGCAGTCGCTCGAGTTTCTTGAGTTGGTTATGCCAATCTCGGGATATGCTGCAGAAACGAAGCTGGTGAAGTACTTCCTAGAGAATTCAGCAATCCTCAAGTTATTCACTCTACATATTGTGAACCATGACTATGACGACAGCTTCAACGAGCTCCTCAAGATCCCAAGACGCTCTGCCACGTGTCAAGTCGTCGTCATCTGATTGGTGAAAGCTTAGAAAGGAACATAGAAGTATTTATGAGTTTGAGTTTTGAGTTAAACTAATCGCTTATGTATGTGTCTTATTGAGTTCTACGCTTAAAGATATTCAAGCTCATTTATCGTATTTTTGGATTTTATTATCAGCTTGTATATAGCCTAGTCATACATGTACATATAGCTCGGTTAAGGACTCTGGAATTATCCGGTTTATTATTTTGATTTATTCGGTTTAGTTGATTGGTTTTGTATATAAAATATGTAATGTCTTTGTTCTTCAATAATAAGAAATAAATCCATTTTACAATTTTGTTGGTCAACGGTAAAATGGTGATATGGTATCAGAGCAATCTCTGCTCAATCCTCTGATTTCGATCGATTTTTCGTCTTGAATCTTTCAATTTTCTTTCAAATTCATCGTTCTCTTGTTGAACCGAGCTCGGATCTGCAATTTGGTTGACATCAGAAGCTTCAAAATCGTTCGCGAAGAGCTTCGTCTTTGGTTTGACCGATTTTCTGCAATTCGTCTTCAACAATGGTGAAACAAGGGAGAAAACTGAGAAATTGATCATCTACACCTGACGCGGTGCTTCGGAAACGAAGAATCGAGCTGGAAACGAAGATGTATCCTCTGAACCTGAGATCGTTGTAAACTCTTCTTCTAACTTCTCGGATAAACGCCGTAACAACGGGATGATTTCTGCGGGAATGGAGTCATTCGACAACGTGCACAGTCCATTTTTTCTACATTCTGGACAACAATAATAGTCATTCTACATTCGATGAACCAAACTATTCTTGGGAAGACATGAAGAGGATCATGTATGAAGAGTTTGTAAAGAATGCTGAAGCCAACAAACAATACTATGTGACGATTGATTCAAACCCCGACCCAAGGAGATGGATTCTAGCAACAAGATCGAATCCAAAAGCTAAGCCAAAGAAAGCTTGTTGTACTAAACCAAAAAAAGTGTTTCCCAACACTCAAGAGAAGGAAACAACTACTAAACGAGTGGTACCATCAAAGGTCGTTCAACTTCCAAAACCACAAGATGAAGTACAAAAGGAGAGTTCCAAGTCTTTGCTTGAACCGAAAGGCAGCGATGCTCAATGTAAGTCTTCTCAATCCTATAAAATAGCTAGCATTATCTGTTATAGATGTCATAAGAGAGTACACTTTGCTGCAACTTGTCCAGAAAGACATGTTATAAAATCAACATCACTAGAGCCTAGGGGTGGGCAAAAAAACCGTAACCGAAAAAACCAAACTATACCAAACCGAAAAAAGTGATATGGTTTGGTTATGGTTAAACCTACAAAACCATTTGGTTATCATTTTTTAAAAGGTTTCGGTTTACGTTTGGTTTGGTTAAAAACCGTCAAACCGAATGGTTTTTCTCGTTTCAGAATATTTTCTTATATCCTTAGTTTAGTTTATGTTCAGATTTTATTATTGGTTTAATTATCTTTATAATTTACTAAATATTAACTCATAAATTTAAAATATAATATTTACAAAAAAATATAAACATCTCCTTTATATAAAAGGGATAGCTTTCCTGCCCTCTCAGGTATGCCACATCAGCAGAAATATTCAGAGAAATAATCCACCAATGATATGATTTAAAACTGACACATCGCCCTGCCTATAATTAATTCGGTCACGAGAATCAACCAAAAAAATAGTCCGACTCAGAAATTCAATCGGCCCAACGTTTAAAAACGATCCATTGTTATACAATAATGATTGAATCCTTTGATTTCTGGGTGGGTAAAAAAAAAACCCAATAAAAACCCAATATGGCTTACAAGTTATTTCCCATGCTTAACTTTAACATTCTTAAATGTCACTTTACAATATGTCCCACCAAATTATAAATGTATTCGGAAATGGCATTACCGCATAATAAACCAAATCGAACAAAAAAAAAACCCCAATAAAAGCCCAAAACTTAATTCTGGCCCAATGGTAAACTCAATTCACGTGAGCTTACTCTCTCGCCTTCACCTAAAATCACCAACAATGGAAACCACATCTGAAACAGAAGAATTGGATTACAGCTGAAATGTATCGCATTCACCTTACAATTAAGTTCCTTCGCCATATCGCATTCACCTGACAATTAAGTTCCTTCGCCACGAACATCGTGTCCCTCCACGATCTCTATATAGAATCTCAAACATTAAAACCAGTGGAAATCCAAAAGGCAAAGCAGAGGGTATAAATAATCTAGAGCTCAATCACAAATATCAAACAAAATGGCAGACACCCAGGGTCTAACCTACTCTTTCTCATATGAAAGAATCCCTTCCAATACACACACAACCAGCAAAATTCATCTCATAATCAAACGGCCACATACCCAACAAAGCGACGTCGCCATACATATCCCGTTCCGAACAAAAGCAACGGATCCAACCCCTGAAACCTTAAGAAGAAACATTGAATTTCTTCTTGCTTACCACGAAATTGGCGGCAACAGAGCAACTAGAATGGCCCAACACTTTCTCCAATTCGTCGACGCAGTAGTAGCAATGTCAATACACTGTGAAATAGGTATGAATCTTGATATCTACTTCACAGTTACAGATTATAATATGCAGGCGACAGTCCGGATCGACACAGATGTTCTAATAGCCAGTTTAGACGCTGAGAAAAGGCCACCAAGTCATGAAGAGGAAACTGACGAATGCACAATATGTCTACAACCATTCAAAGGAGCCAGCGATATCAACAAATTAGCATGTAATCACATATACCACCATGAATGTATTATCACATGGTTGTACACAAAGATGAACTGTCCAATATGTAGGGCAAGTGATCTGTAAAAAGAGGACTCCCTCTGAAAAGAGTGTGACTCTTACACGTCCATCCAATCTGAGGTTCAAAGTTTTGAAAACAGCGTTTTACTACTTCGTCTCTTCAATCTCTTCTTACTCTTCATGTGGTATGAAATACAGAAAGATTATACAAATGGCAATATATCTTTAGTGGGAACACATATGACTTTACCGAAAGGAGTGGCAAAATTCAAAACTCAGATTTCTCTGATTGATTCCACGATTAGGAAACGTATCACAAGCCTACCTTCATCAAATCCGGCGTTTTACTCACAAATGATCCAACAGTGGTTCGCGACAGCACCGTAATCAACCCTCCAACATTAGTTTATCCCAATTTATGACTATTTCCGGCTAAGGTTCCACTGGTTTTCGTCTCCTGAGACTCGATGTTGATCAAATCACCATCTTCCCATCATGGGCTCAAAACTATGATCTTCTATCTTTTTTTATTGGGCTGCTCTTTATCAGTTGCTATATTGTATTGGGCTAGACCCAAAAATTCCATAACTGAACATTCCATAACCAAAACCAACTCGGTAAACCATTAAAGGAATTACGATTATTAAAATAAAAAATAAACATATACTTTCAAATTTTTAATTATAGGCCAAAGGGTTTGAACATAACCAAAAGAATGACGTTAGATTAAGGACGTCGAGCATCTCTGAAGGAAATTTGAACAAAAAACTACCGACAAATACCTTACATTTGGTAACACTGACGTAAATTAAGAGGGTTTTCTCTTCTCACATATATTCTGCCCACAATTAATCCCGGCAAATAATTGAAGTTTAATTGTACATCATACCTCCTAAATTTAAGTTACAACTCTAACATACGCCTTCTTTACAAAAGGAAACAAATCCACCGAATAAAAAAAAAAAATCAAAATCCTATACTAACTGACCATAACAGCAAAGGAAATATTCCCTTAACTAATCGCGAGGCCACCAGTAAAGGAATATCTTCCGCACAAATATAAATTTCAAACCAAATCACCAAACAATTAGCCAAGAAAAAATCAAATTACATTCAACCAGCCCAAAATATCTTCACCCACGACAACACCTCCTCCCCAATTACATTCAACCAAACAATATAAATATGAAAACCTCAACAGCAGTTACAACTACGAAAAGTTTGAATGACGGCTTTCACAAAAGAAAAAAAAAGGGAACCCACATGGAAATCCCAATACAAAGTTATGATGGGGTGCCACTAAAGCTAGAAGAAAATCGTGAACAAGGTACATAGCTCACCCGTCAGATCTTTTAAATTATAAATTCAAACATATTTCAGTCTCAATTTTATACACAATGTTTCCAACAGGAATCGTCCAAAAATACACAGCTACGAAATACTCGGATTTACAAAGCTTGAGTCTAGGAGCTTCGAAAGTCACAATAATTGTTCGCATCTGTCGAATCACGGAGACATACAACCACACAAACAAAGATGAAAAAATAGGCACCGTCATACTTCTATTAGACGCTAATGTATATCATTCTACCCTAACACTTTTCTAAATTAATTTTCATTCTCCTAACAAACAAATTTTCAACAACAGGGAATATTGATCGAGAGCAGAATGCATTATTCAATGACGGAAGAACACAAAATTGTAAAAGAAGGCCAAATATATGAGGTCTCACAATTCATAGTGTGTGCGAATAACCGGAGGTACAAACTCACTCCTCATCAATATGTCATTCACCTGACTAGGAGAACTAAAATTGACATGCTGGAGGAAAATTTACATGCAATACCTATCAACAATTTCTGGGTAAAAAATTACAGAGAACTGTTAATGTTAACAGACACACAAGCAGAGCTGCCAGGTACATATATTTACCTTCATAAGCTAATACTCATTTTTTATAAAAATTTAACCTCACAAATGTCAAACTCTATTCCATAGATGTCATTGGCAAGATCCGTATCTTACAAGGAACAGATCTCAAAAATCCACAGTACAAGACAAAGATATTGATAGGTTTCCAACTTACCAGGTAATTTCTAATCATTTTTTTTCCTCACAAAAAACCCTCACAATAACTCAAGTATTGCAGGAATACAATTGTCCGGCTTAATATATGGGATGAACAAGCATCCGAATTTCGCCGTATGTTGAGCATCAAATACCGAAAACATTCAACCATGCTGGTGACAAGCGTGAACCCAAAAATATACAAAGGTATAAAGACAAAAAAATATATAATTAATTACACAAAATTCCACAAAACTAATGAAGAAAAATACATGCAGGAAAATTAAGTCTTCATTCAACAACATCGACGAGATTTTTTTTCAACAAATCAGTTCACGCTTACAGAAAACTCGGTCAGCAGCAAAATTGAAGACGACTACACAACTCAGCCACCATACAAAGTGTACTGATGTCACAGCTTATGTAATCTATTTCATCATCATCTTCGTTAAAGAAATTGAGTGGAGCCTTTTACATTGAATAATAATAAAAAAAATTACAAATACATACTTACCAATTTCAGTTCATCTCATTCAGATTAACAAGGCCCGACACACACCCCAAATATATAAGCCTTATCATATGTTTATATTAACACGTCAAATAAACATACACAAGAGAAAAAACACATTAGTTTCTTGAAATATACTAATATATATATGTGCAAGTCAAAAGTGTCTAAAGTTGACCAAGATATAAAAGAAGTGAACCTCTTTAATTCCTTCAAACTGAACCACAACTAACGACTTACTATTTAAAAACCCCATCAACCACAAAAAATAAAATTGTAAATCAACCCAATAAAAAGCCCAAAAAAAAAATAAACAACATTTTAGCCCAATTATAAACTTAGGTCACGTCCTCGTCCTCCCTCGACTTCACCACGAATCGATGTTCCCCAGCGGCAATTAAAATCAACAATCGAAGGAGAATGTATAAACCGCAAAGCTCTATCGAACCACCGAAACGATTTAACTTCCTACCTTCCCCAACTATTGAAAACAGAAAGTGGCTGATTCGATTGCCCACCAAACGTCTCCTATTCTCCTCACAATTAACTCCCTCTTCCACGAACATAATATCCCTCCACGACCTCTATGTGGAATCTCAAACACCCAACCCTCTTAATTGCTACAGAGATGCATCCACGGTTGAAATCTCTATATAAACTCTACTATCAGCCACAAGTTGCAGATCTCAAATCACGCCTACAAATCATATCATTATTTCCTTACAACTTCTACATCAGCCATGTCGTCTACCGGGTCAAACTCCCAAATCATAAATCGCAGCCACATATTGTTCAATGAGGTTGAATCGGGTTTACGTAAGGAGGAACTAGTTTTCAGAGTAATCCATTTCTGGGAGGCAAGAAACCCAACAAAAGGTGGCCTACTCATGGGCCTCGAGTTGCTTCTTATTGATGAACAAGTATGCGTTTCTTACTTTCTTCCTACTATCTAATTGTTTACAAAACAATCCGTCCCTAACATAACTACCAATCCCGCAGGCCACTATCATACAAGGGTTCATTGCTCCAAACCGAATCGCTCGCTACGATGACGTCCTCAAACGTAACTCAATCTAACGACTCAACAACTTCTACGCGACCAGAAACAAAGACCTCTTAAGAGTTACCAACCACAAGATCACAATCTGCTTTACAGACCTTTCCACCTTCACTGAACTACCCCAAGAAGCCTATTCCATAGACGCCCAATCGTTCAGGTTTCACTCATTCGAAGAATTTGAGTCAAAATCAGACATGAGAGGAGATTTATATGGTATTATCCTCAATCCTCACCTTACAAATCCTATTTACTAAGACTCAAACTCTTTATTAAAATTGTCATTACACTAGATGTCATTGGCCACCTCAAACTTATCAACGGACAGAGCCTACACCAACGGCCCCTACTTGATGGACAGGAGAAAGACCGAGTCTCAGTCCACCTCCAACCTAAAGAGTGAGCAAATTCTTAACTCTGTATAACACAAATTCTGTCAAAATAAATAACTAAACAAACAGCCAATGTTGTCTAACGCAGAGGCCCAATTATCAAAGTCTACCTCTGGGATAACGCCGCATCAGAGTTCAGAAAAAAATTCCAGGCAACTCAGACCACCCCTGTAGTGCTTCTGGTCACCACAGTCAATCCTAAAAGGCTTGGAGGTTAGTATGTACTATTTTATACAAAGTCAAAACCCTTAAAAAACTCATGTCAATATCAACTATAACCAATCTTTATGAGAACCCCACCAGGTAAAATCTCTCTCACCTCTATGTCCTCCTCGAGAGTTTTTTTCGACAGCGACGTAGCTGCAACAAAGGAATACCTAACTTGGTATGTACCATTTTATCACCATGCAAATTGATCTCAAATGTTAGTGTTCACACCTACTTATAATTACGCCTAACAAATATATTCCAGGCTTGGAAAGAATGCAAGCAACGTAGCTACCGTCGACACATCCCAGATCACCAAACTTGAAACCCTTACAATTGATGAAATCTACCACTTTCTCAACAAAGGGCCACCCCAGGTAACCCAATCAAAATGCAATGTGATTTTAAGTTCTACTGCTAAGTTTCTCCCCCTTTTCCCTCACTTACATGACTAATAACTCCCACAATATCTATACCACAACAGTTTGCCAGCTTTAGCTGCATAGCTACAATTGACAACCTACACCCCGAACATGGCTGGTACTATATCGCATGTAGTGAATGCAACACAAAAGTTATCCGAGGAGCAACATCGATGGTGTGCCAAAAATGCAAAAACCAAAACGCAATTGGAGTAATCAGGTAAACACAGAAACATATACTCTATATAACAACTACCAAGCAATACATTTAAAACATAATTGTATATTTACCCACACAGGTACCGAGTAGAATTCTCAGTTCATGACAACCACAACAACGGTACTTTTGTTTTCCTTGACCGTGCCGCAACTCAGCTAGCAGGGAGAGAGGCTGCTGACATTATGGACAACTTTATGGAGGTAAAACGTTTAGAATACAGAATAATAGAATCATTTCCTTACACATTATTTACGTGTGAAACGCAATTGAAGAATATTATGAATTTTGCCAACGTAGTTGAGAAGGGCCATTATACTCCCACTTTAATTTACATGGTCTGTTCCATTTCTTATATGCCTACCTTAGTCTTCAAGATTCATTCAGTTATGAAAGTACATAGCTTTCGGAAAAAGAACATAATACTAAAGAGTTCATATGTCTAAATGTATCATGGTCTAAGATAGCTATGGTTATGCAATTCTTGCAGGGTGATGGAGGCATGCGTCCAGGAGATGAGGTCTCGGTTCCACAATGTTTGTTTGATGCCATTGGCCAGACACAGAAATTCGAAGTCAAAGTTACACCATACAACTTCACCGCTAGCAGACAGACGATCTCAGTTATTAAAATCATAGAGGCTGTCTTACTACCCAAAGAGACTCCTCCAAATACCAACGTCGAAGTTACGGAAATCATCGATGATAACAACAACAAGAAGATAGTCCTTGAGGACGGTCACGAGGACACAACTGAAACCACAAAAACCAAACGTCAGCGAAAGAATCCTTAACAGCTCAACCACCATTTATGCCCAAAAGAAGGCGACATCTTTATTTAATTTTCTACCAAGTACTCCATATGTTGCTTTGTTTCAAACTAAATGTCTTGCTTCCTACTACTTCACCTAATATGGCTCACAAGTTATTTCCCATGCTTAACTTCAACATTCTTAATGTCACTTTACAATATGTCCCACCAAATTATAAATGTACTCGGAAATGGCATTACCGCATAATAAACCAAATCGAACAAAAAAAGGCAAACTAAATCGTCCTTACACATGTAGTTTCAAAAACCAAAACATTTAGATTACAATACTCCGTACCGCAAAATATCTTTCATTCCAAAAAATACATTAAACAAATAACCCAAAAATAGAAAAACACATCACGCAGAATCAGCACCTAATTTGCAGTCCCAAATTCATACCATATCTAATAATTCTTCACGTGATTAACGTCGAACAGCTCACATTCAGATTCCCAAATTAAAAAAAAAATATAGAATATATATACGGCTACTAACTCATCATACTTACTACTCAACTCGGGTTTTAATTAAAAACCCAAATTAAGACTTAGAAACAGCACCAACTATCCCACAAATCTCACCAGTCACACAAATCTTACGGGGACAACCAAATCAGACAACAGGTATGCAATCTTACGAACCAACAATTTCTATTTAGGACATACAAGAGTATGAAAAACTTGCTCATCCACTATTCTGCCCTTCCGTCCTCCCCAAATAACATTCAGATCGTTAAGCAGGGGGAAAACACGACGATCAAACAGGGACGGCATGCGTAAACCAGTCAGATCCAACCACGAACCAAATAGCGGAGGTAAGCGACCAAAACTTTGATTTTAATAAAGCACATAAAAGCATTATATTAACACTATATATTATTCATTACATGCCCTTTCAAAGACAACAATCAGATCCGCAAAAGAGGCAGGTCGCCAGGATCACTCAACAAATCTACAAAACAACACACAAGTACGCCAGGTACTCTCTACTCAGTTCTCGCCAATGCAAAGCTAGTAATTAAACTAAAAGTGACTTAACAAAAACAAGGGACCATATACGAACGAAACACCAATATATAATAGATATTTACACAGTTACGCATATTAAATTAAATATATTAAACATTCAATAAAATTAATATATACACGGCGAACCAGTAAACAACAAATCTACGGTGACACCCCCAAAAAATAAAAAATAATCGAAAGCGTTAATTTTGGGATACGTTTAGATTCACTATTGGACATTTAATGACGAAAATAATAATAAACCGGAAGAAACGAGAAAATGATTGCGTCCCCTTATAAACTCTTAATAACAATTTCTGAATATCGTTTTTTACAGGTACCTCCAACGATAATAATGACCCACCAAGAAGGGGTCGTCCTCCGGGTTCCAAAAACAAGCCTAAAGGTATGCAACTCAACCAAGGGTGAACCTACCTTAAAATCGGAAACCTTCGTTATTTGAACCACAATTCCGGAAAACTTCTTCCAACCCCGTAAACTTGGAATTTTGTTCCAACCACAAATTCAAAAAACTCCAGCCTTTTTAAAAATTCACTTCCTATCCTACATAAGTGAATTATTTTTTTAAAAAAAACTTTTATTCGAGCTTACTTTTGTAAACATCAGAAAATTGATAAATTGTTATTTCAGCGTGTTATTAATTTATTATAGTATTACTGTTTCCATATTGCAAATTATTAATTTAGTTAAAAAAATATATCGCATTTTCTAATTGCTTATCAAAAAAGATAATTAGAAATTCAAAACCAGTTAACACTATTACTTTACAAATATTATTGTTTTATTAGCATATAAAATTTATTCTTATAAAACTAAATAAAAAAACATAAATAATTATATAGTATAGTATTTTAATATTCGAAATTCAAAAAAACTTTTAAAAAAAATATTAACACACTCAAAATTATTTACCTGATCCCTAACTGAACTCAACACACTTGACTTCTTAACAGTAAAACCAGGTTCATAGGCCTGCATCCCTTTACAAAATCAGAAAACTATTAAAATTACAAACTTTAGGGGTATATCACACTACTAATGCATTAGTTTATTGCATATACATTACAATGATTTACCAATTTAAATTATGGGTAACCATCAAAACAAATTATTTCACATATATATCTTATATTATCTTCAAATCTGTCTCCAGTTACTAATAATAGTTTCTACAAAATTACACTAACAAAAAAAAACGAACATCATATAGTGACAAACAGCTACTCTAGCATAAATGTCACATGAATAAGTCAATATTGCTGATCCTTAGAAATCATTAATTCGTCCTACAAAATTACAACCATTCATATTATATTATGTACTTATTTATCTGCTTCAAATGAAACAGGACAAATAAACAGTCTATGTGAAGGCCATCCATCTGCATCTAATTTATACAATTGTAAGTGACTCAACCACGAATATATATTTAGAAAAATCCAGGCTTAATTTATAAAGAAACATACTTCTCTCACAGGTGGATGCGATATATGTTCTCTATACGGTAACATAATTTCCCACCCAAAAACTACTACTACGTACTTCCATGCAACTGAAAAAAAAATAAGACAAATTAAATTAATTTTCATTTACAGTTAGACGGAAAAATGCCAGAGCAATGAGAAAAGCAATAATGCTATCCAAGCGTGTTACGCGTGCAAGTAAAGGTGAACACCAAATATTATGAAATCCGTTTAAATCCGTTTCCTGCTTATATAACATAAATATATAACATGAAGGTTTTAATAAAATGTTCCCCTCACACCAGATTCAGCCACGAATAAGAAGCTGCAACAGACCAAAGGTACGCATACACAATGACTACAAAAATCTTTTACAACATTAAATTTATTATGAAAAACCAAGAAAATGTCTCCGATGTAGATAAAACACCCAGAAACGAAGATAATCCAATTCTAGAATGCAGTTTTTGTGGTGCTTTAGTTTGGGCTTCGGAAAGTACGGGAAGAGATCGCAAAACCAGGGCTTTAACATACACAATATGTTGCAACCAAGGACAAATCAAACTTCCACCAGTTAAACAACCACCAGATGCGCTTCAAGAGCTCTTAAATTGTTCATGGTTTCGAGATACGATACGGGTGTATAACGCAATTTTGGCATTCACATCCATCGGTGCCAAAATTGATTACAATGTCGTGTATGGACCAGGACCTTTTACCTTTAGAATTCATGGTCAAAACTACCACCGCATAGGATCACTTATTCCAATGCCCGGCCAACCACCAAAATTCCTCCAGCTATATATCTTCGACACCGGTAATGAAGTAAAAAACCGCTTGGTGGCAATGGGACAAATGGCATCTGATGGGAATCTTGATGAAGCAACAGTGAGCCGGTTGATTGAAATGCTAGATTCACACAATTGCCTAGCAAAGATTTTTCGTAGAGCACGTGATCTATATGAGTCAAACAACGGCCAGGAATTCACAATTAAATTGATCTCCGCAAAAGGAAAAGGAAAACAATATGACCTACCCCAAACTAAAGAGGTTGCTGGTATTATCGTTGGTGAAATGTCAACTACCATTGGTCACAGAGATGTCGTCCTACAGTTGCAATCAAGACACCTACAAGAAATCAGAGATGACCATCCGCTATTCATGAGCTTGCAATACCCACTTCTATTCCCTTACGGTGAGTATGGTTTCCACACAGAGATACCGTTGCAACTCGACGAAGGAAACACGAGAAAAAGAGCTTTTCTTAGTATACGGCAGTTCTACGCTTACCAAATACACACCCGTTTAAATGAAGGAATGACAATAATAAAGGGAGGTCGACTACTTCATCAGTACGTCGTAGATGCATATAAAGCCATTGAACAAGAAAGACTTCGATGGGCAAAGGACAATCAAGATAAGCTAAGAGACGATCTATACAACAATGTATGTGATGCAGTAGGAAAAGGTGACACTAATGCTAAAAAGATTGGTAAAAGGTTTATCTTACCGCCATCTTTTACCGGGGGACAACACTACTTGATCGAAAAATATCATGAAGCAATGGCAATATGCAGAGAGTATGGGAATCCAGATTTGTTCATAACAATGACAGCAAACCCAAATTGGGAGGAGATAAAAGATCATCTAAAAGCATATGGTGGTGCCTCTCCCAATGATAGACCCGATATAGAGTGTCGAGTTTTCAAAATGAAGCTAGACCAAATGATTGAAGATTTAAAAAAAGGGACGTTCTTCAAACCATACACTGCAGGTTAATTTCTAATCACAATAAAGATTCTTAATATTTTAAATAAACATATTTTTAAAACAATAACCAGTATTAACCAATCCCATGTACTCTCGCAGTCGTTCACAGAATAGAGTTCCAAAAAAGAGGTCTCCCACATGCACATATGCTATTGTGGTTTGGACATTCAACAAAAACACCAAGCCCTGAAGATGTAGACACAATCATCTCAGCAGAACTGCCAAGTAAAAGCAAAGACCCAGAAGGCTATGAACTTGTCGCAAAGCACATGATGCATGGGCCATGTGGACTAGATAGACCTAGATCACCGTGCATGGAAAAGCAGGTGTGTACCAAAAAATACCCCCGCTCTTATATTGATCATACATCAGTTGACAAATCAGGTTACATAATATACCGTCGACGTAAATTCGATGAAAATTATGTGATAAAGGAAGGTACAAAGTTGGATAACAAATTTGTTATCCCACATAACATTGATATCCTCAAGAAGTACAAGGCACACATAAATGTTGAGTGGTGCAACAGAACAAGTGCTATAAAGTACCTTTTCAAATATATAACTAAAGGCGTTGACAAAGCCACAATTGTTATTGAGAAGGGAAACAATCCAGCTCCAAACACTCAAGAAAAAGGCCAGCCAAAGATCCAAAGAAATGAGATACAAGAATATGTAGATTATCGTTATTTATCTGCCTGTGAAGCTATGTGGAGGACTTTTGCTTTCCACATACACAAACGGAAACCGTCTGTCAAAAAACTTAACATCCATTTGGAAGGCCAACAAAATCTGAACTACAAAGACACAAATAATCTGCAGTGCATTTTGCAAAGACAGGGGATCGAGAAGACTATGTTCACCGAGTACTTAGAATTGTGCAAAAGATCCGAAAAAGCTAGAGATTTGCTTTACGTTCAAATACCAAAACATTTTGTGTGGGACAAAGCGCTAAAGATATGGTCAGAAAGGAGAACGACAAAAAAAACAAT
>JAHZTW010000001.1:352458805-352469751 GCA_020283515.1 Alliaria petiolata
CATAGTAGCACATGTGATTGTGCCACAAAAACCAAAGGTAGAAGGCTTCATGGGATAGAAGACGTTATCATTAACACTCTTGAGAACCACCCTCTTGTTAGTGAAATCAATGCTCGCTCCAACTGTATTGAGGAAGGGGGTTCCTAGGAGAAGAGGCAGCGATGTTGCTTTAACCATGTCCATGACTATGAAGTCAGTTGGGACTAGACACTCACCAATCTTCAAAGGATAATCTTCTACAAGGCCTATTGGTTGCCTTGAGGAAGCATCAACAAAGGTAATAGGTGATGGATACTTCTTTAGGTTTGTAATCCCAAGGCTCTTTGACAATTCAAGGGACATCACATTGACACTTGATCCCGAATCACACAAGGCCTCATCAATCTTCAAATTCCCAAGAGAGCAAGAAATCAAAAATTTTCCGGGATTACCAAGCTTTGGAATAGTCTTAGGCTCATCCTTTGTTGTGCTTGGTGGATCAAGGCTTTCCATCAGCTCTTCTACCTCCTCCCTATTAACTAGCAAGTCTTTGATGAACCTTATTTGATCCTTGACCTGAAACAAACTCTCCCCCTTGGGCAAAGGTGCACCAACTTTCTCCATACTTCCTCTAAAGCTTGAGAGCACTTTCTTTTGTGCCTTAGTCAAAATCCGCTCAGGATATGGGAGTGATGGCTTATAGATAAGGGAATCACAAGCTCCTACTTCACTCTTCTTAGCCACTTCTCTTACTCTCTCTTCAACTCTTGCTTTTGTAGAAGTCTTGGGTTCATCAAACACTTCTTTACCCATTTCTGTAGCAACAACCATGGAGTCATTTTCAATGACCACCTCCCCATCTTAAACGTCAATGTCCTCATTGAATGTAGATGAATCATAAGGAGCTTCGAATAGTTTCTCAAACTCTAGCACAACAAGCTCATACTCATCTTCATCAATAGTGGAGATAGCATTGCAATACTCTTTTGGGTTAGCTTCGGGCTTACCGGGTAAAGTGCCTGAGAATTGGAGCTAGAAGCCTTGCCTTTCTCAAGTTGCTTGAACTTTTGTTGAAGACCTCCTATTTGAGTTGCAAGCTCATTGAGTGAAGAATCCATTCTTGTATTAATTTCAGCAATTTTCTTTCCCATATTAGCATCACTATGGGCTTGACCTTGAAGTATTTGTTGAAGCATAAGATGAACATTGTCTTGTGGAGGACCTTGTGAAGGTTGAGTAAAACCTGGTGGAGATTTGTACTTAGGACCACCATAGTTGCCTTGGTTTCCTCCTTGGTTGTTAGACCTTGGTGCATAACCCTTTTGTTGATTGTTGTAAGGTGCTAAATGTGTGCTTTGAGTAGCTTGAGGATGGTAGACTTGGTCTTCCGGGTTGGCTACTTTAGTACTTCTATAAGAGAGGTTGTTATTCCCCTTATAGTTGTTATTGTAGTTGTTGTTTTAGCCTCCTTGGCCACCCACGAAATTTACCACTTCTTGACACTCTTGAGACTCAACTTGATCATCACAATTTTCTTGATTCTCACTAACAAAATGTACATGCCTTTGAGTGGAGGACATGAGCTTGTCCATCTTGTCATTTAGAGACTTCATTTCTCTCTTGTGAGATTCATATTCACCTCCCCTTGGAGCTCTATCATAGTCTTCATTGTAATTACCATCACTCAAGGCAAGATTCTCTACAAGCTCCAAACCATCTTCTACTTCTTTTCCTAAGAAGTTTCCATTACTTGATGTATCAAGAAGCATTCTAATCTTTGGAAGGACCCCTCTATAGATGGTGCTTAGTAGAGACTCTTGTGTGAAGCCATGATGAGGGCATTGCATTGTGTAGCCCTTGAACATATCCCATGCTTCATTAAAAGACTCACTATTCTTTTGAGTGAAACTTGAGATGTCATTCCTCAACTTGGCGGTCCTAGAGTTGGAGAAGAACTTAGATAAGAAAGCTTTCTTGCATTCATCCCAAGTGGTGATAGTACCTTGAGGCAAGTTTTTCTCCCATTGCCTTGCTCTATCCCCAAGAGAGAAGGGAAAAAGTCTTAGCTTGAAAGCATCCTAACTCACACCATTCATCTTGAACAACCCACAAACTCTATCAAAGTTATCCAAGTGATCAAGTGGATCTTCCATTGGCAAACCATGGAACTTGTCTTGTTGAACCATGGAAATGAAAGCTGGCTTGACCTCAAAGGTGTTGTTGTGAACTGGTGGAGGTTGAATGCCATATCGATTTTGGTGAATATTTGGAGCATCTCCAGCCCCAATGGTTCTCCCTTGTCTAGGCGCATGCAAGGGGTTTCCATTGCCCCTTGGTGCTTGCGCCATGTTTGGTGGAGGATGTTGTTCTCCTTGTTGTTCTTCCATTCTCAACCTCTCTAACCTTGCAGCTTCCCTTCTTGCAATCCTAGCAACCCTTTCCAATTGATCAATGTCTTGAAAGCCTTGGAAGTTGTTGTCTCCTTGTGATCTCAAATGCATTCAAGGAAAACTGAAATCTAGAAAAGTAGATGGTCAATAAACACAAAAGGATCACTCCGTCTCAAACTAAACTCAAATTTTAATGATCAATCAATCCGTCTTCAAAAGGATCACTTAGTCTCAATCAATCCGGGACAAAAGGATCACTTAGTCTCAAACTAAACGGTGTCATCGAACGGGTCTTCAAGCTTTGATCCTTCTTCATGCGTCTAGAGAAGTTTCGGTGTAGCTCGTCGAACGGTCTCGTCGAACCGTCGTCCTAGAGGAAAGTTTCGGCCAGCCTTCGTCGAACCGTCTCGCCGAACGGAAATCCTGGAGGAAAGTTTCGGCCAAGCTCGTCGAACCGTCTCGCCGAACCGTCATCCTTGAAATGTGGTTTGGCCAGCTTCGCTGAACCAGTACGCCAAACCGTCTTCAGAAAACTTCTGCTTCATCCTTTTGGCGACTTCTTGCTCTTCCAAGTGATGTGTCATTCCTCTCCAACTCCATTGTTGCCTCCACAGCATCCATGTTACCTGATCAAGACTCCAAATGCACCAAAACATGCAAGGACTATGCAAAAACACTCTAGGACTCTAAATGATACAATGCAACAAAATGATGCTATATTAGACTCCTAAATGATGAGAAACTTATACTAAATGGATGCTAAAATGATGCAAAATATAGACATATCAAGTAGTTTTATTAGGGTAAAACCTGATTCCTATCATTAGGGTCCTACAAATTCAAAGCTAGACGAGTCCACAAAGAAATCCTCCAATCTTAGATGACTATTTAGACCCCATCAAGCTTTTGGCGTCGTTGCCGGGGAGGTTGCGTTTCGCTGTCCAAAGCAAAGGTTAGGATCACAACTCAAAGACATTCTTTTTCTCTAACTTCTAGATTTCTTTCTATGAGTTTCAGGAACTATCACACCATGGAGCACGCAAGGATCGATCCTTACATCCCTCCGAACACACGCCCACCTGCAGAATCTCTGCACCATTCTCGGAGACCACCTCTGACCATGCTGCCACACGAGCGAATCTCTGCACCATTATCCATGGAAGCGAAAGCCTTCACCTCTAGACGCCACCTCCTGCCCAGAACGATCAAAGGATCGCACCCGCTCCCTTATATCAGCAAGTGGAGAACCTTATTGAGGCGATAACAGTAATGGCTGATTATCAAGCTAAGTCTGAGAGATCTTTACGTCTGGATGGACTCTATCCAGGCTGAAGTCTTTCACAAGCTCCAGGAAGTCGCCAACAACGTTAAGGTGTTGGAGAACCACACTTTTGGTATCATCAACAAACTATCCAGAACTTCCGAGGGCTTGACTGACCACAAAGGTGTTCTGAACCGCGGATTTGGAGACATATGCGCCCTGAAGTATGAGTTTGAGAAAACCCGCGGAGCCACTTACAACATCATGGGTCGAATGGAGAAGAACATCCAAGAGATTGAACACGCCCAGCACAATGCTAGATCGCAAGTCGAGGACTTGAGAGACGAGGTTCAGAACATGATGAAAGCTCAAAAGAAGAACGAGGCCATCCTAGCAAAACTATCCAAGGAGCAAAACCGGCTCGACGGGCTCATCAACAAACTTATAGGAGAAAAGACGGAGCATGAAGTCCTAGCCTCGGGAGTCAAGAAAGCACCTTACTTCTTCATCCAACCCCACCTGGCGCATGGGCCCGCTCCTCGAGAAGAGTCACCCAAACCTGCTGAAGGAAGACCTACCGCGTACATCACGACGAACATGGAGAGACCTCTTACGCTGCATATTAAGAGGGAAAGACTGATGGAATTCCGCAAGAAGGTAGAGGGAATCCCAGCAACTGTGGAATTCGATGAAGCATGGGAAAGCTATGGTTTAAACGAATACTTTGAAGACATCTTGGAGAGTAGGAACGAGATTAAAGTTCACTTTGGTCAAGCCAGACGTTCAATTACCTCAGCCAGAGCCGCCTACTTCTCCCGCGCCGAGAAATACGAAAGCTACACCAACAGGATCACTCGAGAGAACCTGGACGAGTTCAACAAGGTAGTTCGAGGTCTTCCATCAGGTACCACGTTCATTGAAGCATGGACAAAACACCTTATCAGCCAGTATTTCTGTGAAAGCAACGAAACCATATTAGAAATATAAGATCTCTTCACACAAGGAAGGTCGGGAAGGCTACTTCACAGCCTGCACAAAACGCGAAACCTTGGTCGATTTCTCATCACGTGCGAAATCAAGGGGATCAAGGTCGCGAACGCGTTATGCGATCCCGGCTCAACTATCAGCGTGCTACCAAGCTATGCGGTGCAAGAACTCGGGATAAGGCACTCCTACGCAACAAANAAAAGAGCTAATATTTGAATGGCCATACCACTAGCTATAAGTAAGGTTGAAGAAGTTTCCCTAAAGTGAATGTGATTGATGAAGTTCTTGTGGGTTTGTACTTAGTGTTTTCTTGCTTGATTATGGGTATCTCTAGAGGGTGAGTGAGCAAAAAAAAAAAAAATGAATGAGAGGGGAATTAGGATCATTGTTAGTCTATATGGGTAGATGAGAGTCTAGTCATGTATGCATACATTGCCTTTTACCTTTAGCATTATGCATAAGTTCAATCCTTTTTTAGATAAACCATAGCTTGGAGTACCCCCATGAATGAGATCATTTTTATCTCATAACCTTGTCCCTAGCCAAATGTATTCGGTTTTAAATGCATAAGTGTGATTCACGGTTTGAGCTTTAATGAATGTTAAAAGTTAGGATTCTTGGATTGTTTGGAATAGACAAGTCTTGATTTGAAATTAAATATGTGATGAGTATGGCTAAGTTCTTTGGAGTAGTGTTTGTATACTGCATCCTAGGACTGAGAACAAGGACCATTGATTTGATTTTTTTGAAAAAAAAAAACACTTTTGGAATTTAACCCCCATTTTTAAACCTCTCTCTCGGATTTGTCTTTATTTGCTTGAGGACAAGCAAAAAGGCAAGTTTGGGGGAGTTGATAGACTCATATTTTAACATATTTTAGCATTCATTTTAGATAGTTTTGCATGTTTTTTTGCATTCATTTAGCCACTTTTATTCTCATTTGCATCCATATTAGAGTTTAGTGAGTTTTATCTTAGGTTGTTGCATATTTGTACATATTGAGTCCTTATTAGTTGTTTTGGAGGCTTAGAGGACCATATGGAGTTTCATGGATGATCAACAGGAGGAAGAGAAGCAGCCAAATGAGAAGAAGAAGTCTTTTAGAAGCATATCGAGCACTTGGATGTGCGAAATGTATGGGTCCATACGAAGGCCTTGCACTTAGATTCAGATTCTGAAGCCTTCTATAAAGTTGTAGAGAATCAAGTAATCTTTCTAATGCCGTTGGAATCAAGTCATTACGATCAACGGTTCAGGAGATACGGCGATTCGTGCAAGACTGTCCGAATCAGAGCAACCAGAGATCACATCGGTCAGGTGCACATCAGACAACAAACCGATGCAAGACCATCAGGGAGTGCATCGGACTGTGCACATCGGACAACAAACCGATGCGGCGCCAGACTGCCTGAAGTGACTGGAAGATCGGGTCAGATGAAGGCTTTCCATTCCGATTCAGACTCAGAGTCCTTCATGAACGTTGTAGATAATTGAATCAGCTTTCATGTGGATGTGGTTTCATGTCAATAGAAGCTGCGGCTATGGAGATATGTCGATTTCCGCAAGACTGCTCCTCCGGGTCAAAACCCGGTTTATTCCGGGTTGACCCGGTTTGACCTTATTCCCTATAAATACTTAAAAACCTAATTTTTATGGATCCTCTCTTATTTTTGAATAGAAAATCGACCCTTTGTGGTTTTGTGGAGATTTGGAAGATTTCTTTTAAGTTTAATACAATATCTCTCTTGAATTTCTTATTATCCTTTCTCTAATCATGTTTTGCTCATCCTCTATCATAGATTTGATGTGCTTAATGATGATTAGTGAGTAGTCTCTTAGGAACTTAGGGATGGATTAGATTTAGGGTTTTCTAATGGTTCAATCTTGCAATCTAGGTTAGATTCTTTCATCTCTCTTCTTATTAAAGTGTTCTTAATGCCAAATAGCTAATCTTTTGCTATTTAGGATTATAAGCATTTCATACACCCACCAAGTGTTTGATGAAATGCTTGAACCACTTTTCTAAGAGATTTACATTCCTAGCCTAAGACATTAATTGCCTAGGGTGTTTATCATGCCATTTAGACTTATGCTTAATGCTTGTTAATCATTTTAATGCTAACACATCATTAGTTCATTAAGGTGATTAGAAAAGGGATTAATATCACGCATCATGGATTAGTCTTTATTAGTGATCTAGGCATAGAGATAACTTGTTTAGTTGCTTAAATGATTGCAAGGTTGGCCATTTGAATGCCCAATTCAATGATTCCATCCCTAGGTTTCGTTTTTAGTCAATTAGTAATCTTGATTAGTAGTTAATTGCTTGATTAGCGCTTAATTAGTGAAAATTAAGGTTTTAATTCATATAATTAGTCTTGTAGTATCTCTTTTAGCTTGTAGCTTGCTTTCATTAGTTCCTTGTCACTTGAATTTGCGAATTTAGCTTAGATTAAATAGTTTCATGTATTCCTAGTGTTGTTAGTCTTAACCCCTATGGATTAACATCTCAAATACTACAAATCACATTTTAGAGATTAATTATAAGAGGAAACCACTCCTGTTTATCTCTTTTAGCTTGTAGCTTGCTTTCATTAGTTCCTTGTCACTTGAATTTTCGAATTTAGCTTAGATGAAATAGTTTCATGTATTCCTAGTGTTGTTAATCTTAACCCCTATGAATTGACATCTCAAATACTACAATGACATGAGTAGTAGAGATTAATTGAANTGAAATGCCTATAATCCAAAATAGAAAAGGTTAGCTATTTGGCATGAAGAACTACTTAATAAGAAGAGATTAGGAAGAATCTATCCTAGATTGCAAGTTTGAACCAATAGAAATCCCTAAATCTAACCCATCCCTAAGTTCTTAAGGAAACTACTCACTAATCATGTTTAAGCCCATCAAATCAAAGATTAGAGAAAGGTTAAACATAATTAGAGAAAGATAAACAAGTAATTTAAGAAAGATATTGCATTAAACTCAAATCCAAAGCATAAACAAAGTATTTGCCCAAAGTGGCTAAAAGTTTAAGCTAAGAACAAGAGAATAAAAGTTGTTTAGAAAAATTAGGTCTAAGGAGTATTTATAGGGGGACCCATGAAAATGAAGAAAAAGAATTCGTCTGGTGTCGGATCGACGAGTTCATCGATCCAAGTCGTCGATCCGACCCTTTTTAAAAACGGATCGACGACTCCTCGATCCACTTCGTCGATTCTTGCTCATAGTCTTGGCTTCTGGTCCGGCGTGGTACGTCGATCTGTCGTTCTGGAATTTTAGATCGACGAGACCACGTCGATCCATCTCGTCGAACCGTGCTCCTGGAAATCTGGTTCGGCGTGGTTCGTCGATCCGTTTCGTCGATACGTGTCCCTGGAAATCTGGATCGGTGAGCTTCGTCGATCTGGTACGTCGATCTGTTGCGAGAAATCATCTTCTTCATCCTTTTTGCTTCTTCTTGCCCCTCCAAGTGGTGTGCATCATTCTCCAGCTCCATCCTCATCTCCATAGCGTCCTTTTCACCTGATTAAGGTTCCAAATGCAACAAACTATGCAAAGAACCATGCAAAACACTCTAGGACTCTAAATGGTACAATGTAACACTATGATGCTATTTTAGACTCCTAAATGATGAGGAACTTGCACTAAATGGATTCTAAAATGATGCAAAATATAGACATATCAAAACTCATATCTAGTTTTAAGTTAAAGATTATTGTGCAATCAAATCTGGTGGATTTGATCCTAAAATACTACAACTGATTGTTGTGTACTCACGGCTTCTATATGTAACCTTCTCGTAACCGTATTCATGAAAATCTCATTATATAGAAGCCTAGTTTTTGGTGGACCTTCTCATCCCCCAAGAACTTTTACCATGTTTTTCCCAGCTACTCTCAGGCAGTACTAAATACAAAGACTTTTTAGATAACTCGCACTGAAGATTCGAAATCCGACCCGATTACTCCATTAATTGTCATCATTTATTTAATTTATCTTTCACTAATTGTCATTAATTTGTCTTCCAATTTTTAAACAAGTTTTTGGATAGAATAATCAACATTTTTTAACTGTAAGTGTTAGAATTTCTCACAAAAGAGTCCATCTAGAAATAATCAATTTTTATAGTCAAATTGTTATGTAAGTCAAAAAATAGCACAAAG
Organism: Alliaria petiolata; assembly: GCA_020283515.1. Classification (NCBI taxonomy): domain Eukaryota; kingdom Viridiplantae; phylum Streptophyta; class Magnoliopsida; order Brassicales; family Brassicaceae; genus Alliaria; species Alliaria petiolata. The sequence continues at coordinate 352,467,590 of JAHZTW010000001.1, forward strand.
TGTGGTGGAGAGGCAAAGTGACAATTGGTGGTATAGAGGCAAAGTAACAATTGATGGTGGGGAGGCAAAGTGATAACTTTTATTGAAGCTCATGTCACTACCTTTCACCTCTATATAAAGGAATGAATTTCTTCATTTTAAACACACCATTCCAAAACATAATACAAGTCTTTCTCTCTCACTTCTCTTGTCATCTAAATTTGCGGGTATAGTATTTCCGTTTTTATTTATATTTATCTATACGGTAAATTATTTTTACTATTATAACACTTTATCAGTACGATCACTCTACGATTCGGCTAAATATATATGTATAATTTATACACCATGTTATATCGCATATATAATTATTTATTATATTTAAAGTGGCTGTTTAACACACCACTATTTGCTTAATATTATTGTGGGCGGTTTGTCGCCTCGTTAATATTGTTATCTTTATATCATGGATGCTAAAAGCACCATAAATATTAATTTAATGTTAATATTATACTGGACGGCTGAGCCGACTTATTATGGATGGCTGAGCCACCGTATAATTTATTTACAGTTTAAATGTGGATGATTTCTTCACCACAATATTACCGTTAAATATCTGTTTAATTATGGTTATTGTTTGAAAATTCGGATTGATTTTTATCATCCAACGGTAACAAAGAAAAATTTCATAAATTTTCACATTTTCAAACGGCTACTCAACGGCTAGTGAACATTATTTTTTATCTATAAATCCTCTTACATTTTATTCATTCATCTCATTCAAATTTTTCATCTTTCTCCAAAATCTTATCCAAAACAAAATCTTTTGTTTTCATTATAAAAAAAAAATGTTTCTTCTATTTTTCATTTTTTGTATTTGGTTATATTCACGCTACCTTTTTATAGTTTACTTGTCGGAGAATTTTCTCCAGAAGAATCTGTTATGATTTTTATTTTAATGTTTTATTCATTTGTGTTCCTTGTAATCTCGTTATTTATTCCGGTACCACGCATATTTTAAATTCAATAATATCATCTTTCTAATTATATTACCGGTCATTTTATTTTAGAAAACCAAATGGCAAACATTGAGAAGCTTCAGTTCCCGGCTCTCCGAATAATTGGAGCAAACTACATAGAATGGGTTACAAATATTGAGCTTTATCTAGAAATGAAAAAATTATCTAACACGATAAAAGATGGAAGCAAATCGTCTGCCCCAGACAAAGCAAAAGCGATAATCTTCCTGAGGAAGCATCTAGATGAAAATGTGACGCATGACTATGCACACATTAAAGACCCAGCAGAGTTGTGGCGAGCTCTAAAAGAAAGGTTTGACAACCAGAAGGATGTCAACCTCCCTCACGCTCTAGAAGAGTGGAATTTGAGAAAGTGGATGAATATAATTCTGCTATCCTGAGGATATTTTCACAATTAAAATATTGTGGTAAGCCAGTCACAGAAGCAGAAATGCTTGAGAAGACTTATCTTACTTTCCACAAAGAGCACCTTGTCCTGAAAAAAAATATACAGGAAATGTCGATACACATGGTTTTCTGAGTTAATTGTGACACTCATGTTGGCTGAGAAGAATAATCAACTCCTCATAAAAAAACCACAACTCTCGACCTACGGGAACCAAAGCATTCCCAGAAGTGAATGCAACGGATGTGGAAAATCCTCGAAATAATCAAACCTATCGAGGTCGTGGTCGTCGATTTAATCGCGGACGTGGGAGAGGTTACTACGCAAGAGGGAGGGGATCAAACAAATGGGTTAGATCTGAACAGAATTCCAAAGGGAAGGAAACCCAAGTAACTACCACCCAGAAGCGTGATAATGTATGTTACAGATGTGGATTTAAAATACATTGGTCCCGTACATGCCGAACCCCTTCACATCTTTGTAAGTTGTACCAAGAGGCCACAAAGGGCAAAGGAAAAGAAGTTAACCTCACTGAACATTTCGAGGGTACATCGTACCTCGAGTCTCCCGACTTTACGAATGATTTCGACGATGTCGACTGAACTGCTTGTAGTGAGACTACTGAATAGTCTCCAGTAATGCCTTGTATAATTTTTACATTTTCAGTTTTAAAACGAATAATGTTGTTTTTAACAACAATATAATGTACAATTATTGTGTGTTTCTTTTCTATGAATAAAAGTTGTTTTGGATTTATT
>JAHZTW010000001.1:352492559-352503232 GCA_020283515.1 Alliaria petiolata
GGGAAATACAAAAGGCATCAGATTATCTAAAAGGAGAATTTGAGATGAAAGATCTCAGACATACAAAGTATTGTCTTGGCCTACAAATTGAGCATTCTCAAAATGGTATATTTGTGCACCAATCCACATATACCCAAAGAGTGTTAAAACGCTTTAACATGAATAAGGCAACTCCTCTAAGAACTCATATGGTCGTTAGATCACTTAAGGTTGAAATGATCCATTCCGACCACATGAGAAAAATGAAGAGATACTTGGTCCCTGAAGTACCATATCTAAGTGCAATTGGAGCCCTTATGTATCTTTCAAATTGTACGCGGCCTGATATATCATTTGTCGTTAATCTTCTGACAAGATTCAGTTCGTCCGCCACGCGAAGACATTGAAATGGAATTAAACATGTCTTTCGTTACCTTCAAGGGACAACTGATTTAGGTTTATTTTATCCTAAAAATTAAAATGGTCAAATGGTTGGTTTTGCAGATGCAGGATATTTATCAGATCCGCATAAAGATCGATCTCAAACAGGATACGTTTTCACGATCGGAGGCACTGCTATATCTTGGCGTTCTCATAAACAGACGCTTGTGGCCACTTCTTCAAATCATGCTGAGATCATTGCACTACATGAATCAAGTAGAGAATGTGTGTGGTTGAAATCAATAAGTTAACACATCCGATCGAGTAGTGGGATTCAAGTAAATACGGAGTCAACTATCTTGTATGAAGACAACGCTGCATGTGTTGCCCAAACAAAGGAAGGATATATCAAAAGTGATAGAAACAAACATATCCCTCTGAAGTTCTTTTCATACACTCAAGAGCTCGAGAAGAATAAGGAGATTGAAGTAAGATATGTCCGATCTTGTGATAATGCAGCCGACCTCTTCACAAAATCATTACCCACCACTATGTTCATGAAACATGTCCATAACATTAGAATGCGTCGCCAATAAGACCTATGAGATGACACCCTGCTCATTCGAGGTGGAGCTTGCGCGGTTGTACTCTTTTGACCTGGCTATGGTTTTTCCCATTGGGTTTTCCTAGAAAGGTTTTTAACGAGGCAACAAAGACGTTAAGCAATAGTGACACTGGTCTTCAAGGGGGAGTGTTATGAAAGTTAAGAAATAGCACAAAATGTGGTGGAGAGGAAAAGTGGCAATTGGTGGTAGAGATGCAAAGTAACAATTGAGGGTGGGGAGGCAAAGTGATAACTTGTAGTGAAGCACATATCACTACCTTTCACCTCTATATAAAAGAATGAATTTGTTCATTGTAAACACACCATTCCAAAACATAATACAAGTCTTTCTCTCTCACTTCTCTTGTCATCTAAATTTGCGGGTATAGTATTTCCATCTTTATTTATATTTATCTATACGGTAAATTATTCTTACTATTATAACACAAATTAATTTACTAAACTGTAAAAACCAAGCTTTGAATAAAGTGATAAAGACATGATTCAGAAGTAGGTGTGAAATATCATAATAAATATTTTCTAATTCAAATTCTACTTTTCATTTTAACTCTTACGGGAACGTGATTTTACTTTTTAATATCTTATCTTCTTATAAGAACATTTGATTTATCAAATGCTCGTCTCAAAATCCAAAATTCTAAACTCTTATCTTAATTTTAATAAAATAAATTCCCTAAATACATGTTTTGGAAAAGAATTCACTTATCCGGTAACAGTTAAAAAAATAGTATATACCTGTACAAGCTCGACCAAAAGAATAATCTAAAATGTTTTAGTCACCCTTAGAGCATTTCTAATGTATAATTGCATTTTTATTTCGAAATGCAATAATTACAAAATACAATTAGATTTCTCTCCAATGCATAATTTTATTTTTCATTTCAAAAAAAATATTTTAGGTATTTTCTTATTTTCCGCTAACGTTTTTGGGCATTTGATATAAATGCTCTAATCAATGGCTTTTAATACAGTTTCTCAAACCAATAAAATATAAAAACTAATATTATATTAAATGGCCTCTCAAAACTTAAGAGGCTTGGAAGATAATTTATGAAGTGTTTAAAGCTCTAAGAGAATCAATTGTTGAAATGCAACGATCTCATCAATTGAATTCTGGTATGCCTTTGTTTTAAAATTTAAATAAAAAAAACCGAGCAAATACCGAAATAACCTTCATATTTCTCAAAAACTACCAACCCAACCATCATATACTTGATCCACCTGATGACCCACCCGACTCCCACAAAATTTACCCTAATCTCCATTCTGTGAAATTTAATTCACTCTTCGACGTTTTCTTTTTTTCTTTTCGTCGCCGTCAAATTCTCGGAGTCTCGAGCCGTCGTCGTCGTGGATCCCTCGTCGTGCCACCGTTCTTTCTTCCCCTCCGTATATCTATCTTCCCCTCCGGCTAACACTCTCCTTCTTCTCATTCGTCTATCTCTCTTCCAATCCGTTCTCGTTTATCCTCGAAAGCAGAGATACGGTAATTAGTTATGTCTTCTATTTTATCTTCAATTAAAAGATGATGAAAATTGAGAAGAAACTGATCTATGTAGGCTTCTATGTTGTAAGAAATGGCTAGGGTGAAATTGGGCATAATGGTTGGGGTCGGGGTGAAGACAATTGTGGAGTATGAGTCAACTGAAGGGATCCCTCCAGAAGTTCAAAGAGATCCAACACCAACAGAAGGTGAAACAGAAGCAGGAACGTGTGCTGGAATGGAGGCGGGAATAGTAGCAGATGTTCATCCGCTGGAAAACAATGGAGAAAGAAACCAGAAAGAAATGAGTCAAGAAGGGATTCAAGAAGAGAGGAACTCACATGATGGACCGTTGGATGATGGACCTTTAATGTATTCAATGTCGAGAGAAATGAGTGAAGAAGGTCATGAAGAAGAGAGGAACTCAAATGGGCAGGACAAAGAACCGGATATTTTTTCAGCGTCGAAATAAATGAGTGATAAGTCAAAGGGGGACAAAGAAGACAATGAACGACCGGATACGTCTTCGGGGTCAAAAGAAATGAGTCATAACTCAAATGGTTACAAAGAACAAGAACCGGATATGAGTCATAACTCAAATGGGGAGAATTGGGACAAAGAACCGGATATATCTTCAGCGTCGAAGGTATTCTTTGTGCTTAATTTAATTGTGTATGTTGTTACTTTACTAGTGCTTGTGATAAGTGGAGTTTGATTAATTAGTGTTCTGTTACAACTTTGGATAAGTGGAACAACTAAGTATATTGTGATTGAATTTGCAGGATAACGATGATGATAGCCAATCAATGCAACCAGAGAAGTTTTTCTTCGGTCCAATCGAGTATAACAAGCCTTGTAAAATAGGATCGAGGTTTTTTCTAAATGAGTTTGTTTTTTTTTTTTTTATTTTTTTTTTTTTTGTTATTTTTTTCTCTTTTTATTTTTTTTTTTTTTTTTTTTTTTATTTTTTTTTAGCCAAACTGTAAGGTTCAAGGCATGTGGATGTTGCTCCTTCGATAGCTTGGACGGAAAAGGAAAGAGAGTGTTGGTTTGAGATTAATGGAGTCTCAATAAGGTATTCTTTGGAAGAGCATGCGTTGTTATGTTGGTTTGACTGCCATGTATACCCCAACAACTATAAGGAATTGGGAAGCTTAGATTTTGTGCAAAGGCAGTTTGGAAGGACTATTAAAATTCATGTCGAAGAGGTGGAAGAGAAGCTACTGTCACTGTGGAGCTGTGTAGACCGGAAGAAGATGGCGGTTTTGTATTTCTTAACCAAAGTGATCAAAGCAAAGTCTAAGTTAGAAGGACCCATTGATTCCTTCTTGCTTAGGGTGGTTGATGATTTGGCTGTGTGTAAAACATTTCCTTGGGGAGTTATACATTTGATGACTCTATCAATGAGTGATATACTCATTTATTTCGCATATTTAGCTTGCATTTAGAATAGGTTTTTCATGCATACATCATTCATAATAGACTAATTTGCATCATTTGTACCATTTTAAGTCCTAGAATACTTTGCATTAGCATTTGCATGGTTTCTTGCATATTTGCATCTTTTTCAGGTTGTTTTGAGTACTTGGAGCTGTGATGGATGCTGAGCATTAAGAAGAAGATGAAAGAAGAACCTAGGAGTTGGTGGGAATCAAGGAAAAACTCAGACAAAATCTAAGAAACCGAGATCGACAGGCCGATCGAGCAGAACTACTCGATCTAAGAAGAGATCGACCGAATGATCGACCAAGATGAGTCGATCCCCAGCCGATCGACTGGCCGATCGACTGGACCAATCGATCCCTAGCCAATCGACTGGCCGATCGACCAAACCACTCGAACCGTCGGAAGTTGACCCAGAAAAGTGTTTATACTTTAAGTGAGTGGGATTTTATAGGTCCCTTGTCCCTTGCCCCCTCGTCTCTTGCCCCTTGACCCCTCTTTTAAAGGCCAAGAGCCATGTTTAAAACTCTATATAAAGAGTGTTTATGTGCTTGTAAAAATCATTCAGTTTTTCATTCAAGTTTTTTAATCAAGTTTTATATTCTCTCTTTCAAAGTATTCTTAATATTCTAGTAAGCCTTCCTTTGTTCTTGAAGTGTTCTTGAGTTCTATAGTTCTTCTTATTTATTTTCTTAAAAACTCTTATTTTTATTATATATATATATTTTTTTAAGTTATTCCAATGTCAAGTCTTTCTTCTTAATTCTTACTTGAAACTTTGTAAAAACTTTTGTATTTTCGTTTTAGCTAGTATTTAAATTATTCTTCTTCCAAAGCTTTTTCTTCTTAACCCCATAAATCAAGTTTCTTAACTCTAAACTTATGTTTAAAAGAGGTAAAAACATGATTTGTGAGTAAACCACCAAGGGTTTGAGGTTGGGATGATTAAGGAGGTTGGAAGTTAAATTCTTGGTTAGTTTTCATCTTGCGCTTATTTTAAATCTCTTCTTGGATTTGAGGGTTTTAAGGTCTAGAGATTCTCCTTGCAGATCTCTTTAATCCAGGGATTTTCTTATCCTAACAAGACATAGGAAATCCCTTAAAACCAAATCCAAGAAACTAGCTCATCCTTTCCCACACATCATGGATGTTTAGGGAGCTAGTTAAACCATTTTTTAAGATCCATTCTTAATGTTCTTCACCCTATCTTTCCACCAAACATCATGGGTTAGGAGGAAAGGGTAAAGAAAGGAATTATACCACACATCATGGATAATTCTACTTTGAATTCTTAAGGTTTAGAGAATTAACTAAAAAGAGTAAAAATATATTTTCAAAAACCCCAAGTTTAAACATTCAACCTTCTTAAAGATGATTCCCAACCTTAAATCTGTTTTAGTATTTTAAAAACTAAAAACCTTTTTCCTCTAGTTTTGTGTTTATTTAATTTCCTTATGCAATATAGTTTCATAAATCTGTAAAATAGTGTTCTTGCTCTTTCTAATATTTTAGAAATTGCTTAGAGTCTTATTTTACTGTGTGGAGTTGAGTTTGTAGTCGTTTGATTTTTTATAAATAGTTTTAAAATTAACTAGCTAATCACCATCAAATCTATTTTATAAATCCGGTTTTACATTGTGAATTTATTAAATTATTAGATCGGTTGTTATATTGTTTATTTGTCATCTTGTAGTTGTATAACACTTTTGTAGAGGTTTTAAAATGGTTTTCATGTCTATTTAATAACCGCAAGTAATTGTTTTAGAAATCTTCCCCAATTAACCTGAATTTTGCTTAGCTTCATAGAACTCTTGTAATATTAGTAGCTTTCACCCCCAAGGTTGTATTGACACCTAAAGTACTACAACTGCAAAAAGACCTTTAGGTTTTGATTATCAAACTGGTTAAATTCCTTCCTTGCCTCGGTTGTGGAGATTCATCTCAAAGTAAAGAAATGGCAAGGCAAGATGATCAAGAAACTGGTGAAGAAGGTCAAGGTCCTTCAAGGGAGGAGCTCTTCAGAGATGACCTTGAGTGATGAAGCTGAACAAGCACACATGACGGCGGCAGGACACTCAACCGGAGGTATACAAATCCGAGAACCCGACGATTTCCAAGCCGGACGTCTTTCTCTTCAAAACCGTCCAACCAGGAACAAGGACAAGGGAGTACTCCATGACAAGCCAAGAAAGAGCAGGAGGACCGGAGCAACCTCAAGCTCCGTCCATCTCTAGCTCCAAGGTACCAAAAACGCCAAACTTTGTATATAACATGCATTTTTATTTTTTGTGTGTCTTCTCCTAAATTTGTTTAACACCGAGACGGTGTCATTCAAGTTTGGGGGAGGAGAGTTTGTGCTTTGACATATTTTATTTGATCTTATTTTGTGTTTTCATTTTTGAGTCTTCATGCATAACATAAAAATTGCATAGAAAAATAAAAAAAAAATCAGAAAAACTCTTAAAAATTTCAAAAGAAATTCATATAGCTTGCATTTGCATTGTCAAATATTGTAGAACTGAGTCTAGATTTTTTATCATATAGGTTGCATCATTCATATGCATAGGGGGCAATGATGAAAAATTTCCTTTAAAAGTGTTTTAAGCTCATGTATTGGTTCAAGGCCCTAGTTAGTAGTTCTTTAATGCCTTGTGCAACTTTGAAATTAAGTTCTAACCATGCTTGGATCATTTGATTTAATTTTCTTGGCTTAAAGTTGAAAAAGCATGAATTGAATCAATACTTAAATTTCGGAACCTTAATGAACATCTAATTATCATAATTGTGTTTTTGAAAAAGGATTCATGGATTACAAAAAAATATTTAGGCTTTCTTATTCACTTTACCACTCTTTGTAAGCCTAAATAGAATACCTCACCTTGACCCTTACTGTAGCATCTGTAACCCGGAAATCTGATTACGGTCGAGTGGGTCATGGGATGGCCGATGGAAAGGCGTTATGGGTCGAAGGATGTCGACCGTGTCCATGAGTTATGGACTGTACTGTGACTGTAGTCGATTGTAAATGGCTAAGTCCGGATGGAGTTAAGAACTACGGATGGCTTGATCCCTAGAAAGGGTACGTAGGCAGCCTATGTGAAGGCACAGCTATCAAGGACTGTCAAACGGTGGCAGTGAGTGTTCTGTGAGATTAGTCGGGATACACAGTCTGGTGAGAGAGCTTACCGAGACTATCACATACTGGGTTGTCTGACTATCGAGAATGATCGTGACGGGATGGTTTGTTGGACCATGCTTGGCGGTCTGTTGGACCGTGGTTGGCGGTCTGTTGGACCGCGGTTGGCGGTCAATCGGACCGTGGTTGGCGGTCTGTGGGACCGTGGTTGGCGGTCTGTTGGATCGTGGTTGGCAGTCTGTTGGATCGCGGTTGGAGATCAGTTGGATTGTGGTTGGGCGGTCAGTGTGGATCGTGCCAGGCGTGCAAGGATCGGGGATCTGAGCCGCCCCTCTTCTGTACTTGGTCATGCGGGGATGGTTGGTTGAGTGACTAAGTATGGGTGGGTGTGTTTCGTAGGTTGGCCAGTACAGTGGTTGAGCCAACAAGAGTGTGGAATGAAGTTGTTAAGGCGGTCTGGACGGTATGGGACGTTCATGGATCTTGCGGAGCAAGGTTTTGTTTAGCTGGCACTGGATTAGGTGCGTAGCTAGTTAAGCCGCGAATGGGCTCATGCCATGGGTTGGACTGTGTTAGGTTGTTTGCTTTTAAAGAAAAAGGCGAAAAATTCCTAAGGTACGGTCATGGTATGATAAGTACGGTTGGAGGCACGGCCGCGGTATAGTTAGCCGGGTCGGGGTGTAACAAGTGGTATCAGAGCGTGGTCGGTTCTAGGACAGAGTGTTGGCGTGAATTAGGCTTGTCTAGAATGACGTAAACGCGGTGGAATGTCAGGATGATGAACTTGCATTCTGGAGAAAATAGGCGGACGAGCTATCCGGTTAGTGAGACCGGGAGTTCCGCGGGAATAGTGTAGTCTCATTGAGAGAATGAGCAAAAGGCAAGTAGGTTGCCGAATAGCAAAGTAAGATGGCTCCTAGAAGGTGTTCGAGAAGCACGCGGGCTGCGGAAGCAGTTGGGAGTTTAGTTGACTCTGGCTAGAGAGGTAGCCGGGATCAGATAGAGCATGTCAAGGTGCAAGTAGCGGCTGCTGCTGCTGCGAACGTGGCTGCTGAGAGTGTGGCTGCGGGTGTGTATGACGTGGCTGGGAATGCTGCGGGATATGCGTTCTGGACAGACTGGAAGCTGTGCTAGGTTCGCGTATATAAGTCAAGTGGTCCGTGAGTGTCGGACTGGGACGAGAATTAGCCGAGGGCAGCTGACTGAGTGAGGTGTTATCCGTGAGTTAGTTGAGGCGAGTCGACTGGATTCGAGGGATGCGTGATTGTCCCTGGAATATCTGTTTCAGTCTAGTTTTGCCGACTAACAACCGACCAAATCCGTTCATGGATTGACTAAGTGGATCCCAAGGTGTCTAACTAGCTGTGTGGATGTCCGGATCGTGTTGCTAGCTCAAGGGGAGGTGATTCTCGCTTGGAGTAGAACCGATAGCCGTGAGAAATTCACAATTGGCAGAGATGATCATGGAACCATGAGATTACATGATATCTAACTAGCTCGTGATCGAGGCAGGATCGTTCCGTTTGCCTAGGTGATGGGTTATTCATGCTAGTGCAGAATCGAGTCCGTAAGACTTGATGGTCAGAGTTAGGGTGGATGATCATTCTGTTTACGTGAGTGTGCATGGTGTCTAACTATCTCGTGATCAAGGCTGGATCGTTCCGTTTGCCTAGGTGATGTGTGATTCACGCTAGTACGGAACCGAGTCCATAAGACTAGATGATCAGAGTTAGGGTAGACGATCATGCCTATTTATTTAATTGTTGTTTTTGTTGTGGTAACCGTGAGAATACATGGTGTCTAACTATCTCGTGATCAAGGTGGTATCGTGTCTCTTGCCTAGGTGATGTGTGATTCACGCTAGTGCGGAACCGAGTCCATAAGACCAGATGATTAGAGTTAGGGTAGATGATCATTCTGTTTTGTTCTGCTTGTTAAGCAGAGACATGCTGGTTAAGCGTAGTTAGGCTGGGAGCCGAGATAAGGGTCTAGCTGACCGGGGCCATTGTGTGCTAAAAGCCTTGTGTGCCGTGAGATGGCTGGTAAGTCATTTAAGTGTAGTAAGGCTGAGAGCCAAGATAAGGGTCAGTGTGACCGGGGCTATGGCGCACCGATAAAAGTATGTGTTACTTGTAAGGGCGTGTAAGCCGTGTACTGGCTGGCGTCCTTGGGAACCTTCGGTTTGGCCAAGGCGTGACATTCCTGTGTTACGACTTTGGGAACGGGTATGTTTGCCAAGGTGTGATTGTGCTGTGTTACGACTTTGGGAACGGGTATGTTCGCCAAGGTGTGACTGTTATGTGTTACGACTTTGGGAACGGGTATGTTCGCCAAGGTGTGACTGTTATGTGTTACGACTGTGGGAACGGGTATGTTCGCCAAGGCGTGACTGTCTGTGTTCTGACTTTGGAACCGGGTTGGGTTGCCAAAGCATGACTGGTGGTGAGAAGCGTCAGTGGAAACCAAGTGGGTTGTCCAGACGTGACAGGTGGTGAGATGCGTCCGTGGAAACCAAGTGGGTTGTCCAGACGTGACTGTTTCTGAGAATTGTGATTGGAAACCAAGTTGGTTGCCAATACTTCTGGGATTCATTCTTGGAACCGAGAGGGTTGGCCAAGATGGATGTCACATGACTGTATTTGAGAGGCGGTCATGGAAACTAGTTTGTTGCCAGGCGCGAGTAAGGTACATCCATGGGAATCAGTGGATTCGTCAATGAAGGATGTGACAGTGAAATTGCAACGGATACGTTGTGATTACTGTGACGGTGGGGACTAAGGAAGTTCGCCATCGTAGGATTAGTAATGTGGGATAACGATACTACTGGATTGGCTAGTATGTCGGGTGCTTGCCGGTTAAGGCATGGTACTGACTGAAAATACAAGTGAGGACTTGTAATGGCTATAGGAGCCGAGGCTTTGTGAGCCGGCTGATGGCCTTGTGTGCCGAGTACGGGCTGAGTCAATAATCCCTTTCGAGAGTCTGGATGGGACATGACTGTGGCATGCTGGTTGCAAGAGGAAAGTTGAGTAACCTATGTTGGTTGCAAGATAACTGTTGAGTAACCTAGGACTGCGTGAGTGAGAACTGAGGAGTTCGTCACCGCATGACTGGAATAGTGAGTTAAGAACATGCGGGTTACCTAAGCGATTAGATGTGAACGTCTGTGGGAATCTGCGGATTAGCCAAGGCGTGACCGTGAGATTGTTCTTGTGAACAAGAGAAGTTTCCCAAGGTAATGATATTTGTAAGGATCAATGTGTGATCCGAGGAACAAAGGGTGATCCAGGAAAATGAGGCCACGTAGGTGGGTCGAGATAGTCGCTGACTATAATGTGGATATAGCCTATCATTTGGGTAGGGCTATTCTGGTTGTAGATGCATTGAGCCGGTGGAGGGCTAGTGCATCATCTGAAAGGAACATTGCAGTTAAATGTCCTGACTGAAGAGAAGGAACCGTTGGGTTCGGGAGCCGCAGATCAGGCTGATTTGTTATCAATGATCTGACCGGCTTAAAAGGAGGAACTTATGAGAGTTTTGGAAACTCTAATAAGGAATCAAGAGTGATTCGTTAGTTGTGTTAATAAAGATCAGGGTATCTTGATTAACAGTATGATGGTGGTTAA
>JAHZTW010000001.1:352513474-352528230 GCA_020283515.1 Alliaria petiolata
TCTGCGATAAAAGCCTTTCAACGAAAAGCCGAAGCCCAGATAAACTGGTCCGCACCGAGCAGAAATCCCAACGATATCATCACATTCGAGGAAAGAGAAACGACAGGCATAGACAGGCCTCATAACGATCCCCTGGTGATCGAACTCATAGTGAAGGATCACGAAGTAGCCCGAATCCTAATTGACACCGGAAGTTCGGTAGACGTCATTTTCCGCGATACATTGACAAAAATGGGAGTCGACATGTCCGACATAGTACCGATCCCGAGTCCGTTGACCGGCTTCTCGGGAGAAACGACTATGACGATCGGAACGATCAGACTACCAGTCCTGGCGGACGAAGTCACCAAAATCATTAATTTCTCAATAACCGAAGGTCCCCCGGTGTACAACATTATCATGGGAACGCCGTGGATTACCTCGATGAGAGCCGTGGTCTCGACTTATCATCTCTGTTTAAAATTCCCCGGAGCCAACGGTATCCGAACGATCTGGGGAAATCAGAAGGAGTCTCGCATATGCTTCATGACCGAGCATAAGCTGAGGAACCCCAAAACCGAGCCAAAAGGGGAGACCGTTCACAAAAAAATAAAAGCCAACCGAGAAGCGAAGGTCGGCACCAAAAAACTCTTGTAGCAATTACAGAAAGCCGAGCAGGCCCGAGATAATCAACCCCGGTGCGCCCCGGTGATATCTATTTGCTTAGATGACAAAAATCTGGAGAGATGCGTAGAAGTAGTAGCCGAGCAAGACGACGCATTCAAAACCAAGCTGGTCGATTTTCTGAAAAAGAATATCAACACTTTTGCTTGGGCCGCGGAGGACATGCCCGGGATCGACATCAACGTTACGTGCCACGAGCTCAATGTGGATCCAACCTTCAAGCCGGTAAAGCAGAAGAGAAGAAAACTCGGACCCGAGCGAGCTAAAGCGGTGAATGACGAAGTGGACAGATTGCTCAGAGTCGGATCCATCACCGAGGTGAAATATCCAGACTGGCTCGCGAACCCGGTAGTCGTAAAAAAGAAGAACGGAAAATGGCGTATATGCGTCGACTTTACCGATTTGAACAAAACATGTCCGAAAGATAGTTTCCCTCTCCCCCACATCGATCGTCTCGTCGAAGCAACTGCAGGGGACAAACTCCTCTCGTTTATGGATGCTTTTTCTGGGTATAATCAGATCTTGATGAACCCCGACGACCAAGAAAAAACAGCATTCATAACCGACCGGGGCATCTACTATTACAAAGTAATGCCGTTCGGGTTAAAGAACGCCAGAGTTACGTATCAGCGACTGGTCAATAAAATGTTCGCTGACCAATTGGGGAAGACGATGGAAGTATACATAGACGATATGCTGGTAAAATCGCTGGAAGTAAACGATCACATCACCCATTTGTCGGAATGCTTCGAACGGCTAAACCACCACAACATGAAACTCAACCCGGCGAAATGCAGATTCGCAGTAACATCAGGAGAGTTCCTCGGATATCTAGTTACGAGCCGAGGCATCGAGGCGAACCCAAAGCAGATCGACGCGCTAATCCAGATGGCCTCGCCCAGAAACAAACGAGAAGTACAACGGCTAACAGGACGCGTCACTGCCTTGAATCGCTTCGTTTCAAGGTCAACCGACAAGTGTCTAGCCTTCTACGACACGCTCCGAGGCAACAAGAAGTTCGAATGGACAGAAAAGTGCGAAATAGTCTTCCAGGAGCTAAAACAATACCTCGCAACTCCACCCGTGCTCGCAAAACCAGTGGAAGGAGAAACACTCTACCTATACATCGCCGTTTCGGCTACCGCGGTCAGTGGAGTATTGGTACGAGAAGAACGAGGTGAGCAGAGTCTGATCTTCTACGTGAGCCAAACGCTGGTGGACGCAGAAACAAGATACCCGCAAATGGAGAAGCTGGTACTCGCTGTGGTGATGGCAACACGGAAACTTAGACCATATTTCCAATCGCATTCCATCGTAGTCCTGACATCATTCCCACTGCGGGCTATACTACGCAGCCCGAGACAATCCGGAAGATTAGCAAAGTGGGCGATCGAGCTCAGCGAATACGACATCGAGTATCGAAGCAAGACCTGCGCCAAGTCTCAAGTCCTCGCTGACTTTCTGATAGAACTTCCAACTGACGGGACCAACGAACCAAGTCAGGATTCCACTTGGATACTTCACGTTGACGGCTCCTCATCAAGGCAAGGCTCGGGAATCGAAATTCGCCTAACTTCTCCGACTGGCGAAGTTTTGGAGCAATCTTTCAGACTAGCTTTTCACGCTTCGAACAATGAAGCCGAGTACGACGCTCTAATCGCGGGGCTCAGATTAGCACGGGGAATCAAAGTTCAAAAAAATCGGGCTTTCTGCGACTCCCAGCTCGTCGCCAACCAATTCAATGGAGATCACACCGCGAAGGACGACAGGATGGAGGCATACTTAGGGGTGTTCCAGAAACTTTCAAAGGAATTCGTCGAGTTCGAACTAACATTCCTCGTGGCGAAAACGCTCAAGCCGTTGCATTAGCAGCCCTCGCCTCGTCGTCCGACCCCGGACTTAAGCGAGTAGAATTCATCGAGCGACCCAGCATCGAAAGCTACGGAACTATTAACCTTATAGAGCCAGCTGAAATTCTGATAGAACCAAGCGACGAGCACGAGACAGTCGCGACGAAACACGAACTACGGGGCGGTTTGATCCTCGAAAGGGGTACGTAGGCAGCTCGTCTCATGACGAGTTCAACTGTCCCCCTCCCCCAACAAGGGGGGGGGGGGAGTGGGGTACATATATTCATATACTCCCACGCTATGTAAACCAGAAATATTCTTGAATAAAAGTTTACTTAGCTCATTCCATCAACTCTTATCACCTCGTTTGCTGTTGGCCACAGTACACGAACATTTACATCCCAAACGGGATCTCAACCTTCACATTCCTTACGAATTATAGGTTCTCTACATCCTCCACGGATCCAAGCGCGCTATATAAATTCAAGTCGAGTTTACCTCGGTTCAATCTCCATTGGGTATACCCCGAGAAAGATTCTAATGGTTGTTCTCGATACGGGCTCGCATGTCGTCAAAACACGCAAGTCCTAACTAAGAGAACACGTAAACCCCAACTCTCACTTAACGTTGGTCATCGACATCTCACGAACATCGTACTGCTCGGGCATTTATCGCCCAAGTACGAACTAACCAAACATGTTCGACTAAAACCCGAAAAATTGCGTGGAACTCGAGCAGCGTCGGTCTACATCGGGGCTTAGGAGAATACTAGTTCACCTCGTTCGTGCCAAGAAAAAACAACTATTCTTCCAAAAACACGCCCAAACCACCAGACTCCACCATAACGGGGATTACGGTATTTCGCCCGCTACATAGCAAAACTAGCGAGCTCGGCAAGCTACGATTGCCTCGCCGACGATAGTTGGTAATCCTAAGTCGAAAACATCACTTAAAGCAAAAAAGCAAATAATTCATAGGCACAACCGATACAATGGATAAAGCCATCCAGGCATCAAATTCAAACAGAGGTGAAACCTAATTCCCCATATTTGGCAATAGTTTTCTTCAATCGAGACCAGTCGAGTCTTCTCTCGGGAACTCTAGCGTAAGCGTCGGGTTCCTCAAATCCCCACGAAGGTCCATTGCAAGCCGCTCGAACTCCTCATCGGCGCCCGATAGCTCAGCCTTTTTCTCGAGCAGCCTCGCCTTCTCGCTTTCAAGAGAAGGGGGATCAGGACCCTGCAGAATACATATCAGCTCAAGGTTGCTGTTAACCTCGGCCAACTCTGTAATTTTGTCCCTGGCGCTTCCCTCGAGCAAGGCAACCTTCGCCTCGGCGCCGGATATCTTCTCACGGTACCGAGTCGCGAATTCACGCTTCACCGCCTTGCACGACCTCTCTAGAATAGCCTCACGCGCTTCCCGCGCCGACAAAACTTGCCTTTGCAAAGACGTCACTACAGCGTCCAACCGAGTCTTCTCGTCCAGCAGACCGGCCGATACCCTCCCGGACTCATCCCGTTTGCGCTTAAGGTCATCTCGTTCGGCCTTTATGACGCCGTAGCGCCTCGTGGTATCCGCCATTCGCCTGGAATTTTCGGCTTCGTTCTCATCGAGTCTCGCCCTTAAACGGGCCACCTCTCCGCAAGCGGCTTCGAGTTACTTTTGACCGCTCTGGAGGTCGGTCTCATAGCCCGAGACAACCTCGTTGGCCACAGCGATAAACTGAAGGAGAAGCCGGAGCAATGCAATAATTAGAAAAAAAATTCGGGGCACCAGGGATACATAGAAGGAAAGAAATCAGCGGGAAGAAGGTAGATTGGGACGCTACCTCGGCACCCGAGAGTCTCGAGCGATCAGGAGTATTCCATATTGCGAGGGCATCCGTGCGAGGAGAACGAGAGGCAAACGCCGCGTTCTTCGCAGAGGCCTCATCTTCAAAGGACGACCACGCCGCCTCGGGACTGGTGTCGCGAGCGATCGCCTCTTCAGTATTCCGCGAAATTTGCTCAGATCCCCATGCCTCGCTTGCTTCGGGAACATCGGACGCGTCGGTGACAGATTCGTCCGCGCGTTTCCTCTTACTACCCCGCGTCGCGACTTCTTTGTCGCTACGACGGCAAAGGGCAGATTCCTCGGCTCTTGTCCCTGCTCGAAGACCCAGCACGACCCCATATTCTTTTGGAGGAAGCCCGAGCCGAACAGATGACCTTGATGCTGCCGTTTCGCCATTAACCCTCGCGTTAGAGCTCGTATCCTCGGCCTCCCGACTATTCCCATCTTCTTGCCCCGAGGTCTTGTCGGCAAGGGAAGACGGTACCCGGAACTCCGATCTCCCCTTCTCCTCGCCCTCGGTAACCTCTTCGGCCCCCTGCGCTCGTTCGCCAGCGGAGGTCAATCGTAGAATAATCCCCGATCGGGAGTATTCGGGCGAGCAAGACACCTCGGGAGCCCCAACTCCGCAGTCACTAAAGGAGAAGGCCCGAGCACGCTCGACTCGCTGGAAAGAAAAGTCTTTCTGCCAAGAAACCCACCTGCGATTAAAGTCCTCGATAACGTTCGAAAGGTCGTCCGGACTTCTAAGAACCGCGCGAGCAACTACCAAATAAATACGAAAAAGGAGGAAAATTAAGATCATAGCTCGGCTCTTTTAAATGCAGATTCAATTCCCACCTCGGTCGCTTACTTTTTTGACTCCATTCCGTTTTCGTCCGCCCAATCCATGTCGCCGAAACAGAAGCTTCGTCGATAAGAACATAGAAGAAGTGACTCTCCCAGTCTTGATCCCTATCCGGAAAATCCCGGATTATTCTCCTATCCTTTTTATTCCCGATGTAGAACATCTCGGTGCCAGGTCTGCGCCTAGACTCTATAAGATTGTCAAGGTGAGCGAGCGTAAGTTCCGCCCCACACTCGAGATTCAAAGTTAATAACCCCACAAGATGTCTTATCGAGCGCGGCGTGAACTGAGCGAGGGCCAACCCGTACGACCACCACAGCCAACACGCGTCGAAAAAGACTTCGTACGCCGTAAAGTAGCCGGGCGGAGGCCTTTCGGCTAGGTCTGCTGCGGCAGGAAGCCTAAACTCAACTCTGTCGCCGATCCCGAAGAGAGCTCGCAACTCCATAAGAGATCTCGACGTCGAAAGAGAAGACATTAGAGTCACCTCGGTTTCTCTTGGAAATGTGAAGATAGATCGGAAAATCGACGAACGGCCGGAATAGATTTTCCGTCAAAAATCAAGACGGCGAAGAAAAGAGGAGAGAAATCTGAAGATCGCTCTTTGACAAAATTGCTAAGAAGAGGAGATAGTAAAACAACCTTGGAGGGCTCCATACTTATAGACGAATCCGCGCGTGGGGGCGCGTCGCCTCGGGAACACGCGAGACGGTTCCGCTTCCCAAGGCGAGCTCAAAACTGATAGACGGATAGTGGGCCTTAAGGGATAATCGTAGGCCCAAGTTCGACAGTGTCGGCCCAAAATCGAAAGCCCAAACAGGAAGGAAGAATCATAAAAATTTCCTAAGTGTCAAAAGCTCCGAGGCAAACGATTCGCGCGGGAAAGGTCAAGGCAAAAGCCCGGTCCAATAACAACATTGCCTCAGTCGCGAATAACATGCTTCGACAAAGGCGTTGAGCGCCGAGCAAAAGAATCGACACCTCGGTGACCAGTTTCACACCTCGCCTCGGTAAAACAAGTTCACCTTGGTAAGAATCCCACTCGCCGAGCCAATCATTTGAAAATGTTTCGGCGATAAGTTAACCGAACACTTAAACGCCTCGGTCAACAGAGCCATTCACCTCGGCATACAAAAAAAAAAAAAACAACACATTTCGGTGCCGAGTCATTCACCTCGGCCCTTGAGCACAAAACGCCTCGGCACGAAACTATTCACTTCTTCGCTTAAGTATAATACTTCGGTAACAAAGTAAAAACACCTCGGGACATTGATCTCGCCTTTCCTGATAGCTCGTCACCCTCGTTGGGGGGCTAACTGTTGGGGTAGGTTTCCACCCAGGCGAAATCAACGAAAGAAAAGGCTAAGTATGAAGGATAATCTCTTACCCATGCACGAACCGGAGTGAGTCACCTCGGTGCACAAGCTGCGGACCGAAGTGGTTCACCTCGGTGCACAAGCCGTGCACGGACCGAAGAGGTTCACCTCGGTGCACAAACCGTGCACGAACCGAAGTGGTTCACCTCGGTGCACAAACCGTGCACGGACCGAAATGAATCATCTCGGTGCACAAACCGTGCACGAACCAAAGTGGTTCACCTCGGTGCACAAACTGTGCAGAAACCGAGCTGAACCGAGCCGTGCACAAACTGTACAAAGACCGAGCCGAACCGTAAAATGTGCGGATTGTTCATGGGCCGAACCAAATCAACATTTTCCCTCGATTCTCTTAGCTAGAGGCCTACGAAGGATTCCGAGCTCAAAACCAGGACACGAGGCCGAGCCCAAAACGGATCGTCATGCAAATGGGCCGAGTCTAAGCCCATAAGGAAATCCGAAGTGAGGTTCGCCCTAGAAGACGAAGTTTCACGGAAGGAGCGCCGCGGAGGGGAGATAAAGAAGAATCTACGAGAAGATTCTGAGAGATTTTGGACTTAGATTTACAAACAAATAAGTATAAATAGGAACCTTAGCTCATTAAAAGGGGATCCGCGCTTCACCTAGAAAAAACACTTGTACTCTAAAAAGCTTATCACAACAACCTTAATAAAAGACCATCTTTGGATCACCGTTTCGGTTTCTTACTTAGAACCTTTGCGTCCTCTTTATTTTTCTTAACAGATAATTCGTTGTGTGAAATCCAGCCCGCACAAAAGACTTTGGCGTTTACAAACGGTTAGGAGTGGCATGTTGTCTCAACCTCATTCTCTAAAGAGTCATCTTTGAGTCTCAATGGGTGAAGACTCAAAGTGTTAGTAGGCTGAGCAAGGGTCTNTGGGGGGCTAACTGTTGGGGTAGGTTTCCACCCAGGCGAAATCAACGAAAGAAAAGGCTAAGTATGAAGGATAATCTCTTACCCATGCACGAACCGGAGTGAGTCACCTCGGTGCACAAGCTGCGGACCGAAGTGGTTCACCTCGGTGCACAAGCCGTGCACGGACCGAAGAGGTTCACCTCGGTGCACAAACCGTGCACGAACCGAAGTGGTTCACCTCGGTGCACAAACCGTGCACGGACCGAAATGAATCATCTCGGTGCACAAACCGTGCACGAACCAAAGTGGTTCACCTCGGTGCACAAACTGTGCAGAAACCGAGCTGAACCGAGCCGTGCACAAACTGTACAAAGACCGAGCCGAACCGTAAAATGTGCGGATTGTTCATGGGCCGAACCAAATCAACATTTTCCCTCGATTCTCTTAGCTAGAGGCCTACGAAGGATTCCGAGCTCAAAACCAGGACACGAGGCCGAGCCCAAAACGGATCGTCATGCAAATGGGCCGAGTCTAAGCCCATAAGGAAATCCGAAGTGAGGTTCGCCCTAGAAGACGAAGTTTCACGGAAGGAGCGCCGCGGAGGGGAGATAAAGAAGAATCTACGAGAAGATTCTGAGAGATTTTGGACTTAGATTTACAAACAAATAAGTATAAATAGGAACCTTAGCTCATTAAAAGGGGATCCGCGCTTCACCTAGAAAAAACACTTGTACTCTAAAAAGCTTATCACAACAACCTTAATAAAAGACCATCTTTGGATCACCGTTTCGGTTTCTTACTTAGAACCTTTGCGTCCTCTTTATTTTTCTTAACAGATAATTCGTTGTGTGAAATCCAGCCCGCACAAAAGACTTTGGCGTTTACAAACGGTTAGGAGTGGCATGTTGTCTCAACCTCATTCTCTAAAGAGTCATCTTTGAGTCTCAATGGGTGAAGACTCAAAGTGTTAGTAGGCTGAGCAAGGGTCTTGACCACGTGCTTCTTCTTCTTTGGCGTCTTCCTTGCCTTTCTTGCCTTCCTTGGCAATTTCACCAAAATCTCATCCAACTTGGGCTCATCAAACAAAACTTGAGTTGTGGAGATAGAAGCAGCTCATTTACCATTCTCTAATTCCTTGATCTTGGAGGCTAATGTCTCAAGTTTAGATTTAAAATCCCCTTGTAGATTACCCATGTTGGTATGGATATCATCCAACTCCTTATCCATTTTCATTGCACCATTCTCTTGACCATGTAAGAGTTGTTGGAGCATACCTTGAATGGTCTCTTAAGAAAGAGAACTAGGACCTTG
This sequence comes from Alliaria petiolata, assembly GCA_020283515.1. Taxonomy (NCBI): domain Eukaryota; kingdom Viridiplantae; phylum Streptophyta; class Magnoliopsida; order Brassicales; family Brassicaceae; genus Alliaria; species Alliaria petiolata. Next base: position 352,522,232 of record JAHZTW010000001.1, read on the forward strand.
TCCTTGTTGCACAGAATGTCGGTCTTTCACCATGAAATTGGCGCTTTCATGGTGTTGCTCATGAGCCAAATCAACCCCTCCTTGTTTTGCTTGTATGAGTTTTTCCAAGCTCTCCAATTTATCTTGCAAGCCCTTCCATGTGGAGTCTTCACATGATCTGTCTAGAGGTGTGGCAACATGCCCTTCATAGTAGCTTTTACTAGTCTTGGCCAAGTTCTCAATAAGTAGTTCTCCTTCTTCTATTGTGAGGTTTTCAAAACGCCCTTTGCTAGCCACATCCAATGTCCATTTGTGATCCTTAGCAACACCCCAATAGAAAATGCTAAGGACTGCTTCTTTCTTGAACCCATGATGTGGACAATCCCTAGTGTATCCTCTAAGTCTCTCTCATGCTTCATGAAAGGTCTCATGTGTGCCTTGCTTGAAACTCAAGATGTCCCTCCTCATTTGGACTGTTTTTAGTGGGATAGTACCTTTGAAGGAAGACCCTTTGGCAATCATCCCAAGATTTGACCAAATGAGATGGCAGAGCTCTCTCCCATTGGTGCGCCTTTTCTCCAAGTGAGAAAGGAAATAGAATGAGCTTGATGCTATCTTTGGGCACACCTTCAATGCTAATCAAGTTGCACAACCTCTCAAAGGACTGCACATGATCATAAGGATTTTCCATTCCATTCCCTAAGAACTTAGAGCATTGAATTAACCTCATAAGACTTGGCTTGATCTCATAGGCTGTGGCTTCTATTGGAGGAGGATGGATTCCAAATCTCAACTCATGATAATGAGGAGCATCAAAGCTACCAATTGTTGGCTTGTTCTTTTGAGCTTGGGGAGAGGTAGGTACACGTTCTTGAGGTTGTGGAGTTGGGAGAATGCTTCTTTGGTTGTTCAACTCCAACACCTCAAGTGTTCTTGTCTTTCCATGTCTCTTCTCTTTAGTTTGGTACCTTTTAAAGCATAAGAGAATCAAGGAACATAAGTTAGTACCAAAATATAAGAAAAAATTCATCATCTTGAAAAGAGATGAGAAACCAAAGTAAATTAAAAGCTTAGTCTCAAATAGATTCAAAATCCTAATGATTAATGTTAAATCCCTATGGCAACAGCGCCAATTGAAATAAAGGTTTTTTAATCCTTAACTCAATCCTCAAACACACATGTCATTGTAGTATGTGAGGTGTCAATCCAGCCTAGGTGTGAAAGATACTAGGAATACAAGAGCAAAGTAAAGCTAAGTTATTTTCGGGTAAAATGGAGGAGAAAATTAAAATAAACTACTTGCAGCTACTGAAAAATTATTAAAACTATTTTAAAATCCCTATTTTGATGTTAAATAACTAGAAGACGACTTCTAATAATTTAAATGGGCAAGCTACTGATTAAGAAAATTCGAAATCTAAAAACAGGCAAATAAGGCTATTTCTAGGAAATGAAAAGAGCAAACTTTAAATCTAAAAATGAAAGCTTTTGAAACTTCTTAATTGATAAAGACAGATCTAAGGATTGAGGTTCATGCTTAGGGAAGTTAAAGATTCGATCTTGGTTTACTAAAAGTAAATCTACACATTTATAAATGAGCTATCCTTAGGCCTAAGAAGCAATCTTTCCATGGTTTGTGGATAAGATAAGATCCTCTCATCATTCATTCTCTCCAATCCCATGGTTTGTGGTGGAAAATAATGGTTGATGGATCTGAAGCACGGATCTTTACAATGGCCTAACTAGCCCTCACAAGCCACTCTTATGGTCTTTAAGGCATACTAGTCTCTTGGTTTGGACATAAGAGATTTCCCAAGTTCTTATGAGAAAAAAGGAAATCTCTTGGAACATAAAGCCTCTCTCAAGGTCTTTAAGCATTTGATGCTCCAAACCAAGAAAGGATAAAGTTAAGAACAAGAAAATACCAAGATTCAACCTTTAAAACCTTCCTAATCACCACATTCCTTAAATCATAAAAATCTACTCTTTAACCATATTTGAACCCCTCAAAATCATAAGATAAGAGGTGTTCAACATGATTCAAGTAGCAAGAAAGAAATATCAAAGCTTAAAGAGAAGTACTTGGAATAAAAATCAAAAGTGTTTACAAAAATAAAAGCTTAAGGTTTTTTCTCTCCAAAAATGGAGGCTAGATCTAAAATTTTGGGAGAGACAATCCCTAAAAACGTGTCTACCTAAGAAAATAGGTTAAAGTTGCTTATATAGGTCAAAAAATATTGGTCCCCTCACAAAAAGACAAAATATGAGCTGTCAAAGGAAGGAAGGAGAAACTGGTTCGGAGGATCCAGTGGTCTGGTCGATCTTCAGGTGGATCTGTTTGTTGGATCTAGTGGCCTGGTCGATCTTTAGGTCGATCTCTGCTTTTCTTCAGTTTTTCAAGTTCTTCCTTGACTCACAGCAACTCCTAAGCTCCTCTTTTGACTCCTTGTCCATGCTCAACATCCAAGATAGCTCCAAGTACACCATATAACCTGAAAATGATGCATATATGCAAGAAACTATGCAAATGCTAATGCAACATGTCCTAAAACCTAAAATGGGACAAAAACTACAATAACTCTAAGTATGAGTACAAAAGTGAGTGCAAACCTATCCTAAATGAGTGCTAAAATATGCTAAATTATGAGTATATCACACGGCTAGCCAGACGACCAGTGGCCGCGCCACGGCCTAGCCAGACGACCAGTGGCCACGGCACGGCTTGTCCCTCACGCGGCCAGGCCAATCGCGGTTCCCGAGCCCATTTGAACCCCAACTTAAACTCGAAGACATCTTATGCAAGCCAAGACCTAATCCACGACCAAGGGGACTTGAAGACCTATATATACTCGTTGTTTAGGGTTTTGTTTAGGCATCACGGAATACTCTAAGTTACAGAACTCTTTTGGTGGCCGCGAATCTCCTATTCGCGGTTTTTCACTTTGTTCTTCGAGGGAGATTGATTTCTTCTTGAACCCTCTTTGTTTCTCATCGATTTATACAAGTTATGCATTCATCTATCACGTTTTCTACTTCTTCTTTCATGTCTGAGTAGTTTACTTTCGTTGGGTGTTCTTTAAGGGTATCTATGGGGAATTTCATTAACTATTTTTAAACCAATTGTTTAGGCTGAAGATTAGGGTTTTCTTTCTCACCATACTCGTTTTTATTGCATCAGTCTAGCGTCATGAACTAGAAGTCTGATCGCAGGGTCTTGAGAGCGACTAACGTCCTGAATCTCGGATCCAAACCATAGTAGGGTAGAGCACTTCCTTTCTGAGGCGCTTATGCGTATTCAAGAAAGATGTCTGAATGTTTATTTTCCCGATCTTATTGTGTGTTTGTCTAGGACGCAGGATACGATAGTATACCTGCGAAATAGACACTCACTGATCGATCTTGCTTGTCAGAGTTAGGTCGTTAAAACTGATGCGGTAGGATTTAGAGCTTCAGTTCTTCAAGTTTTAAATTTATAAACCCTAATGCCTGCAAGTGCACAGATGTGCATTGTAGTACTTAAGGTGTCGAACCACAGTGAGTGTATGATTAACTACAGAATCAGTGATGGTTAGAAAACGTTCCTAAGACAAGAAGGGGTGTTTGGAGAAGGGTGTTTCGGTTTGGTAGCTATTGAATGCAAGAATCGTGAAGCAAATTTATATAGAGCTGGTTGTCAATCCACTCTATATGAGGAAGAAAGTAATAACAAACATGCTAACAAAGCGTTGTGTTCTAGGTCGTTCTCTAGGGTACTAGGCGATTTTCTTTAAACTGATTCACTGGTTTTAACGACCTAACTCTTACAAGCAAGATCAATCTGTGAACATCTATTTCGCAGGTATACTGTCGTATCCTGTGTCCTAGACGAACACGCAATAAGATCGGGACAATAAACATTCAAACATCTTTTAAAGGATGCTCTCTACCCTATTATGGTCTAGATCTGAGATTCAGGACATTCATCTCTCTCAAGACCCTGCGATCAGAATACTAGTTCATGATGCTAGACTCATGCAATAAGAACGAATATGGTGAGACAGAAAACCCTAATATGACTAAGCAGTTGATAAGCCACTTATTCAAATCAAGAGATCGAGAACAAGACAGTTAAACAAAAGAGAATCGATAATGATCTAAACTAACCCACGTGTATACCCGAGAGTTAACCTCTAAACACCTAAGGACAAACTTCAATCTACCAACCTAGCAATCAATCCATGAATCCCCTTTGAAATTCCTTGAACATAACAAACGAATCTACCCTAACATGACTTGGGCGAGTAGAGACGATATCAATGAATGCATGCTTGAATTAAACAAAGAAAGTTCGAGGGTTCGAGAGAAGATCTCTCTCCCCCTCGAGAAAAGCCTTATGCGGCTAGGTCTTTTTGGTGGCTACAAAGAGAGAATGAAAATTCCAAGAAAATAAAGAGTAGAGATGAGTATTTATAGGTCTTCAGGTCTTCTTAGGCGTCACTTAGGGTTCTTTAGCATTTGAAAGCAATTGGGCTTGACGGGCTTGCAAACGGGCATCAAAAACGAGTTTTATGTTGGCCTTGCCACGGACCGCTCATGGCCCGGCCACATGGGGTCTGGCCGCATGAGGAAGTGTCCGTTGCGCGGTGGAGAGTGCTCAGGCCGCGGTCACGAGCCTTGGTGGCGCGGCCATTGGTCTTGCAACTTTTACGCTTGCTTCTCCTGCGAGACTGCATAATATGTCTTCAGTAAAACCATCATCACTCCAGATCTAACCGTTAGTTTCCCTTCAAACCACTTGGATATGGAAGCTAACAGTCCCCTCTATCTGGTACCCAAATTTAAGGAAGATCGCGTGGTGGGAGGGTCTTGATCGGATGTTAAACTTCTAGGAGCTCGAATCTGTCCAAAATACCATTTTGCTCCGAAAAGCTCCATTTTGCATCTTTTTTGCTAAGATTACCTGAAAAGAGTCTTGGATACAAAAATAATCGAAAAATACTATTTACCATTAAAACCTTAGTAAAATGCTTATTAAAGCACTCATTTATGATAGTAAAAACGGGTAAAATATGCATGTTATCAAAAACCAGTGAAATAGTTCAGGGAAAATTGCCTAGTCTCGTTTGCTTATTTTTGTGAGCTTGATTTCTAATTATAACCCCATAGATTTCCCGAAAAGATCCCCAACGTGTTTCCCCCATCTGCTTTTCAATCGAGATTTACGCACTTCTATACTTACTTTTCCTGCACTGCTTGCTTTGATTCCCGTCCGATATAGAGTTGATTGACAACCAGCTCTATATAACCTTGCTTTTCGATTCCTGCATTCAATAGCTACTGAAACCGTGACACAATCCTACAAACCCCCAACTCCCTGCGTCTTTGCTTGCCTTAATTCTCTGTTTTGCAGTTGACCTCCTCCCTGTGGTTTGATACCCTAAGTACTACAACGCACGCTGTACACTTGCAGCTTAGGTGATATATCATGGTTTTTACCCTTTTTGGACCATGATATAAGTCTTTTTATAGAGTCTTTTGGCTATTTTCGAGTCTATATAGAGTCTTTACAGGTTCAGGTACAATTGGAGATAAATTGGAGATTTGGATACATTTTGGAGCTTAGTGAAATGAAGTCAGATTGAAGAAGCATGAAATTTCCAGTTTTTGAAGAAAAGGAAATCTCCAAGACTTTTCCTAATCTTCCAAGGAATTGAAGATGCGAACCTAGGCCTATAAATATAGTTGTCAAAGCCATTGTTTAGGCACAATCTCATACTTTAAGAATCATAGAAGTTTAGGTTTTTGGAGAGAAGAATTTGAATCCTTTAGAGCAGATTTGGAACTCCTTTATTTTCTTCTATTGATTTCTTTTATGCTTTCTATTCAAATATTGATTTCTGTTTCATTAATCATGTCTGAGTAGTTTGCTAGTTAGGTTTAGGGTTTTTCAACGGTGATTGATGAATTGTTAGGTCGAATTAAATTGTTAGGATAAAATCATTAGAGTTCTTCATCTGGATTTGTGTTTAATGCTTATTCTA
>JAHZTW010000001.1:352541190-352565622 GCA_020283515.1 Alliaria petiolata
TTTGCAACATGAGTTAACCCTTAAGCTTGAACAATCAACCTCACATTTGGAAACCATAGAGTCCAAATTGGTTCAACTCTCTTTGCCATCCAAGAACCCAAAAGATTCAAGCCATGTCATTTCACCAATTGTTGATGTTGAGGTTGATGAGGAAAGGACACCCAATGGTTTCAATGGACGAATTGGAGACCCAAAGCAAGTAGAGGAGGTTAGAGACGTGGGCAAAGCTCTAAGCTATAGTTTACCTTCAAACCAATGGGTTCATGAAGAGAAGGGTGTTTTTGAGAAGAATAAAGGGGATGCATATGCTCTCAATGAGAAATGCCTTAGCTCTTTCTTCTTTCCCTCATTGGAGACTAAGGAGGATGTGAGTAATTGTGAGACAAAGGATTTAGCTTCACCCCCAAAAGCATGTAAGAAGGAGAAAGAATCTCATGAAGAGAATGCTTTGGGTTATGGTAATGTTGAAGAAGCTTTAGCATTGGATGGAGCTTGCTTGGAAACTCTTTTATCTACCACATTGGAAGATGAGAATGAGAATAGCAAGGGGCAAAAGATAGGTAAAGGAAATAAGGCCAATAATAAGCCAAACCAATACAACCATCCCAATCTTGCTCCATCCTCTCACACTATGAGTCTACACCCTTTTAGACTCATAGATGGAGCCATTGAGTACAATCTGAAGTGCAAGGGTATTCCTAAACCCTTTGCATGTGTCAAAGCCATTTGTCATTCCACAATGAAGGAGAATGACAAGGAAAGGGTTGAAGAGCTACTCTCCAAGGTTCTCAAGCTTAATCTCACACATGCCACTAGGTTGGATCCATCTCTTGCACCTCATCTCACCATCACCACCTCAACAAGGAGTTACATTACTCCTCCTATCCAACTCCCTAAGGACAAAGGCTAGGCCAAGGTATGGTCCTCTTTCTATTTCATTGTATATACCATTTTGTTTTTGTTGCTTTGATCTCTCTTGAACTTCTATTACACAAGGGACTGTGTAATTTAAGTTTGGGGGAGAGGTTGAGAGATTTAATCTTGTGTTTTGTGTTCTTATTTTCACTTTAAGCATATTTGAGTCTTCATTCATATACATTTGCATATAAAAATCAGAAAAATTTCAAAAATTTCGAAAAAAATTCATGTAGCTTGCATTTGCATTTGTAAATTTTGTAGGATTGAGTCTAGATTTTGTATCATGTAGGTTGCATCATTCACGTGCATAGGGGGCAATTTTCCTTGTAAAGTGTTTTAAGCTCATGAATTGGTTCAAGGCCCTAGTTAGTAGTCCTTTGTTGCTTGTGCAAACTTGAAGTTAAGTTCTAACCATACTTGGATCATTTGTTTTAATTTTCTTTGCTTAAAGTTGAAAAAAGTATGAATTGAATCCTTTCTTATCAAGTGAAACCTTAACATGGATTTTGAATTATCATACTTGTGCACTTGAAAAAGAATACATGGATTACAAAAACATATTTAGGCTTTCTTATTCTCTTCACCACTCTCTTGTAAGCCTAAATAGAACACCACACCTTAACCCTTACCCTCCTTTCAAGCCAAAATTCTTGTGTGATTGCAAATTTTGAGGCCTTATTTTTGATTGAACTTGGCATAAAGTGTTAGGTTTAGGGCGACATGTCTAGGCTCTCATATTGATGCTAGCTTTGCGTATTGAAGCTATTTTTAGGCTGGATTTGGGGTGGGAATTCACGGGTGCTGTAGAAAATGCTTACCTTGTTTCGGGTTTGAGAAGAATTTGGTGTTTGGAGTTTGAATAGAAAGAGATACATAGTTTTAAGTGGTTGGTCTTGAATTGTCTTGATTAAAAGCTCAAGTTGAAAAGAAAAGGAGATAGCTCTCTTGAAAAAAAAAATATATATCTAAGAAAAGAGCCAAAATGGCCAAGTGCATAAGAGAAAGAAAAAAAAAATATATGAGAAGAGAGCTATCAAAGTAAGAGAAAAGATCTAATATTTGAATGGCCATACCACTAGCTATAAGTAAGGTTGAAGAAGTTTCCCTAAAGTGAATGTGATTGATGAAGTTCTTGTGGGTTTGTACTTAGTGTTTTCTTGCTTGATTATGGGTATCTCTAGAGGGTGAGTGAGCAAAAAAAAAAATGAATGAGAGGGGAATTAGGATCATTGTTAGTCTATATGGGTAGATGAGAGTCTAGTCATGTATGCATACATTGCCTTTTACCTTTAGCATTATGCATAAGTTCAAACCATAGCTTGGAGTACCCACATGAATGAGATCATTTTTATCTCATAACCTTGTCCCTAGCCAAATGTATTCGGTTTTAAATGCATAAGTGTGATTCACGGTTTGAGCTTTAATGAATGTTAAAAGTTAGGATTCTTGGATTGTTTGGAATAGACAAGTCTTGATTTGAAATTAAATATGTGATGAGTATGGCTAAGTTCTTTGGAGTAGTGTTTGTATACTGCATCCTAGGACTGAGAACAAGGACCATTGATTTGATTTTTTTGAAAAAAAAAAACACTTTTGGAATTTAACCCCCATTTTTAAACCTCTCTCTCGGATTTGTCTTTATTTGCTTGAGGACAAGCAAAAAGGCAAGTTTGGGGGAGTTGATAGACTCATATTTTAACATATTTTAGCATTCATTTTAGATAGTTTTGCATGTTTTTTTGCATTCATTTAGCCACTTTTATTCTCATTTGCATCCATATTAGAGTTTAGTGAGTTTTATCTTAGGTTGTTGCATATTTGTACATATTGAGTCCTTATTAGGTGTTTTGGAGGCTTGGAGGACCATATGGAGTTTCATGGATAGCCAAGAGGAGCAAGAGAAGCAGCCAAATGAGAAGCAGAAGTCTCTTTAGAAGCATATCTAGCATTTGGAGGTGCGAAATGTATGGGTCCGGACGAAGGCCTTGCACTGAGATTCAGACTCCGAAGCCTTCTTAAGAGTTGTAGAGGATCCAGAGTTCTTTCTAGTGCCGTTGGAATCAAGTCATTCGGACCCGTGGTTAGAAAGTTACATCGATTTTGGTTGGGTTCGACGACTTTGTTCGACCAGATGGTCGAACCAAACAACCAGGGGTTCTGTTCGACGACTTTGTTCGACCAGATGGTCGAACCACTGCACCAGGGGTTCAGTTCGACGACTTTGTTCGACCAACTCGTCGAACTGAACCCAGACGATTTCTTTTTGGCTACAAATCGGATCAAACGAAGACTTTCCGTTTCGATTCAGCCTTCGAGCTCTTCATGAAAGTTGTAGGTAATTGAATCACCTTTCATCTGGAAGTGGTTTCATGTCATTATGAGCTGTGGTTAGGGAGATATGGCGATTTCCGCAAGACTGCTACCCCGGGTCAAAACCCGGTTTGTTCCGGGTTGACCCGGTTTGACCTCCTTCCCTATAAATACTTAAAAACCTAATTTTTATGTATCTTCTCTTGGGCTTAAACCTAAAAAACGCCCCTTTGTGGTTTTGAGGAGATTTGGAAGATTTCTTTTAAGTTTAATGCAATTTGATTCTTGTTTCTTCTAATCTTTCTTTTTCTATTCATCTAATCATGTTTACTAACACTTCTTGCATGAGATTTGTTAGATTAGCTATGATTAGTGAGTAGTCTCTTAGGAACTTGGGGATGGGTTAGATTTAGGGTTTTCTAATGGTTCAATCTTGCAATCTAGGTTAGATTCTTTCATCTCTCTTCTTATTAAAGTGTTCTTAATGCCAAATAGCTAATCTTTTGCTATTTTGGATCATAAGCATTTCACACACCCACCAAGTGTTTGATGAAATGCTTGAACCACTTTTCTAAGAGATTTACATTCCTAGCCTAAGATATTAGTTGCCTAGGGTGTTTATCATGCCATTTAGACTTATTCTTATTGCTTGCTAATCATTTTAATGCTAACACATCATTAGTTCATTAAGGTGATTAGGAAAGGGATTAATACCACACATCATGGATTAGTCTTTATTAGTGATCTAGGCATAGAGATAACTTGTTTAGTTGCTTAAATGATTGCAAGGTTGACCATTTGAATGCCCAATTCAATGATTCCATCCCTAGGTTTCGTTTTTAGTTAATTAGTAATCTTGATTAGTAGTTAATTGCTTGATCAGCGCTTAATTAGTGAAATTTAAGGTTTTAATTCATATAATTAGTCTTGTAGTATCTCTTTTAGCTTGTAGCTTGCTTTCATTAATTCCTTGTCACTTGAATTTGCGAATTTAGCTTAGATGAAATAGTTTCATGTATTCCTAGTGTTGTTAATCTTAACCCCTATGAATTGACATCTCAAATACTACAATGACATGAGTAGTAGAGATTAATTGAAAGAGGAAAAATCCTACTATCAGAGGGATGAAGATGCAATCATGGAGAGCCCTCGACAGAAGAGGCCGCACATAAGGCAAAAAGACCTTGCCTAAGGTCGAGCTCAACCTCCAACTAAGCTCCCAAACTAGCAAAGTCTAGCTAAAAGGCTCTAAACAAGAGTGGCTCAATGGGAGACGACCCATTTTAGGTACTCTCTGTTTCATCTCCTAAACCATATTAATCTTTAGTTTAGTTTTCTTCTTAGTTTACGGCATTTACATAAACCCCAAAAGCCAAAAAATCAGAAAACCAAGAAAAGCACAAAAAAATCAGAAAAACCGAAAAAGACCAAAAAATGAAGAGGGAGTTTCGAAGAACACTCACCAGGCGACGAACTGTCTGTGGGCCGGCCAGAAGGAGCCTGGCCACACCACGAGCCACGATGGCGCGGAGGCAGGACGCCTGGCCGCGTCCGCGACAACCTGTCGCGCGGCCGACCTTCCTCCGCAACTATCTTCATCCCGAACTTCACAAACCAGATCTCCTTCAACCTGTGTCAAGCCTTTCAAGCATCCTCCTTGATTCAAGGCCTGAACGTGTCCTAAAGACCGCAAAGATCACTTCCACAACCACGGCAAGCTTCTGTTGCTTCAAAGACGGCGAGACAAGACAAGACTCCATCCAAGTCAAGTTAAGTCCATGATCCATCTCATTCGTCTTCTTCATGTACGATCAACGGACCTGTATCCACGAAGACGAAGAAGAATACAACGGTTCTAGAGGATGAAAACCATTGTGCAAGCACCAGAAGGAAGAAGATGCAACTTCCTTCACCAAACCGCGAAGAGAAAAGTTCCTGAAGACTAGCTTCTCTCTTCCGCGACCAATACCAAAGCCAAGTAAGAATTTCATATGGCATTGAAGTTGGAACTAGCAACACCTTTCTCCTGGGATCCCGAACACATCACCGGATAGGCCAGCATAGACCAAAACTTCAAATTTCTGAGGTGATGCAATCTTCAAGACGCAAGGAGAGAAGATTTTCCATCTCTCATTAAAGGTGTTTTACAAAGGTCAAGGAACCAAGACAAGTACTCAACAACCGGGGTACCTGTTCTTCTCAACAAAGGTGTGCCCCCCAATCATCATCATCATCAGCCGCCAACATCACCACCACACGCCCACCACCACCAAACGAAGCAAGGAAGCTCAACCGCGCAACACATTTCTTTTCGAGCTAAGTTTTCGATTTCTTTTGTTCAATTAAATCGACACTAAGCAGGGATATAAGGAGAATGATTTAGTCCTTAGCTTAATCATACCACACGCCCATCCATCCATACCAAACCCAACACCACTTTCAAGTAAGTCTTCACAAGCTTGTACTTGAATTTACCTATCTTTTTCACCTCAACTCGATTTAAAAAAACTGGGGACAATTTGATTTAAGTCTAGGGAGGTATCTTATACTACTAACTATGCTTTGATTTGATGAGTCATAAGCATACATGCATCATTTATCTAGTCATTTTATAGAGTCAAAACCTTTTTCTTTTAGTCGGAAACTATGAACTTTACTAGGTACAAGTCGCTTCGAACAAGGAACCTTAATGACCATTCTCACGGATTTCGAAGCAAGGTTTACTAAGTTGAACACTGCGAGTGAATCATTCCAACGGAGAAAGTTCTAATCTCTAGAGTACTCGAAGGATCTTACGTTAACTCCGCACCTAATGAATCAAAACTTCTCGTCAAAGGGTTGAGGTACTTCGAACTTTGCTCCTCTTTTAAACTATAGAATGACTAAGTAGATGCAATGCAACCTCTCCTTGATCTTCCCTTGTTATAGAAAATAAAAAAAATAGAAAAGAAAAGCCTTAGTCTGAGGATGGCAACCCGAGTTCCTTAAAGGACCATGACGGTTCGCAGACATCATGAAAACTTCAAAGAAGTGATCATTGTCAAGCTAAGAAGAAAAGAAAAAAAAATAGAAAAGAAAGTCGATAGAAATAAAAAAATGATACCTTAGAAATGTAGGGAGATATCGACTTAGGGAAGAGAAAATAGAAGAGTTGTGTCTGAAATGTCTTTGTCTAGATGTTTGGAAGAGAAGAGTATGATGTCGCCTAAATGAATAAAGGGGTCAACAAGAGAGCTCGAAATACTCAAAGGGACCATGAAGAGTATCCGGGAAGGGTTAAAAGCTCAAGGTAACTAGACCCAAATGTCTTGAAGCTGAATTCCGAGTTACGTGGCTCAAACAGGTCGATTGCTAGACTTGATGAGTTCACAAGTATTGGTGAGTTTCCACGTTTTCAAATCTCTTTTCCTTACTTAGATTTTTGTTTTGTTTGAGGACAAACAAAGGTTTAAGTCTGGGGGAGTCAATAACATGCATATTTTACCCATTTTCACTATCATAAGTGAGTGCTTTAATAAGCATTTCACTAAGGTTTTAATGCATAAACACTAAATTTTGAGTATTTGGTTGTTCAATACTCTTTTCATGTAATCTTAGCAAAAGACGCATATTTTGGAGCAAAATGGACATTCCCGGAAACAGTGCTCGAGGACAAAAGTTCAACATCAAACGAAGGCCTTCCAACCACGAGATCAAGTTTATATTTGGAGACAAGGTAGCCTTATCAGCTGTCTTTCACCTCGAAGTTGTTTGACAACAATCCCACGGTCGGATCTCAAGTTATTGAAGAAGCAAGAAGGTACGTCAAGCACCCGAAAAGCCGAGCTGGCCGCGCCACGGCCTAGCCAAACGACCAGTGGCCGCACCACAGCCAGTCTCTCATGCGGCCAGGCCACTCGTGGTTCCCGAGCCTATTTGAAGCCCAACTTAAATCTGCAGCCGTCTTATGCAAGCCAAGACCTAATCCACGACCAAGGGGACTTGAAGACCTATATATACTCGTTGTTTAGGGTTTTTTTAGGCATCACGAAATACTCTAAGTTACAGAACTCTTTTGGTGGCCGCGAATCTCCTATTCGCAGTTTTTCACTTTGTTCTTCGAGGGAGATTGATTTCTTCTTGAACCCTCTTTGTTTCTCATCGATTTATACAAGTTATGCATTCATCTATCACGGTTTCTGCTTCTTCTTTCATGTCTGAGTAGTTTACTTTCGTTGGATGTTCTTTAAGGGGATATATGGGGAAATTCATTAACTGTTTTTAAACTGATTGTTTTGGCTGAAGATTAGTGTTTTCTTTCTCACAATACTTGTTCTTATTGCATGAGTCTAGCATCATGAACTAGAAGTCTGATTGCAGGATCTTGAGAGCGACTAACGTCCTGAATCTCGGATCTAGACCATAGTAGGGTAGAGCGCATCCTTCCTGGGGCGCTTATGCGTATTCAGGAAGATGTTTCAACGTTTATTATCCCGATCTTTTTGTGTGTTCGTCTAGGACGCAGGATACGACAGTATACCTGCGAAATAGACATTCACATATCAATTTTGCTTGTCAGAGTTAGGTCGTTAAAACCAGTGAATTAGTTCAGGGAAAATCGCCTAGACTCGTCTTCTTAACTTTTGTGAGTTTGATTTTTAGTTAGAACCCCATAGATTTTCCGAGAAGATCCCCAACGTGTTTCCTCCATCTGCTTTTCAATCGTGATTTACGCACTTCCATACTTACTTTTCCTGCACTTCTTGCTTTGATTCCCGTCCGATATAGAGTTGATTGACAACCAGCTCTATATAACCTTGATTTTCGATTCCTGCATTCAATAGCTAATATAATCCTCCTTGAATCGCCCAGCTTGAAGTTAAAAGGAACTTGATTTTGTATGGATGGGAACGTGAAGAACAGAAGTGAAAGGTGGATTGAATGGCTTTACTTAAGAGGCTGCGGATTGTCCTCAAGTAAAGCAAGGTGAGATCTCTGATATTACACACAGAGAAATCAAGTTTCTAATGGATATGACACACCAAAAGAAGAGAGCTAAACTCAAGAGGGTTTTTTGATAAAAGATAATAGATGGTTTCTTAAAACAGGCTACAAGAGTTTATAAAGAAAACAACAAAACCCTAAATGAAACAGTTTGGACGCTCCCCTTGCTTTCTCTTTCTTCTTGGGCTTCAAAATGGGCTTCTAATTTAACAAATGGGCCCTTAGAAAGTGTTGGACTTACCTCATTAAAAACCTTGTTTAGAAAACCCATTGGGACAAAACTTGACAATGAAAAAAGAGTATAAGTCCAACACTTACCCAATTGTTAAATTCATATGGCTTGAATCAAAACAGAAATGTTTTGACAAGCTTTCTTGATGTCTTGATCTTCTGGTGTGTTGGCTTGATTAAGTAGTCCTCCAATGGCTTGATTGAATAGCTTAGTCTTTGATCTTGTCATTGGACCAGTAGGAACAACCAAAGCTTCTTCTCCTCCTAGCTCAGGTTCGAGCTGCTCCTCAGGTTCTAGCTCTGCTTCAAGCTGCTCCATAGACTCCTTTCCATGCTCCACGTTCCATGACTTGTCCAATATCATATCATCCTCTCCCACTTGAAAAAGATTTGACCTCAAATCCGTTTCATCTGCAATATAAGGAACAAGGTCAGAAACATTGAAACTAGAGCTTACATTATACTTACCTTGGAGATCCAGCTGATAAGCATTATCGCTTATTCTCCTTGTGACCGTGAAAGGACCATCAATCCTTGGTCCTTCCTCAAGTGAACCCATACTTGGTCGCCAACTTCAAAGATCATTAGACTTCCTCTCAGTAGAAAACCGTTCCTTCCTCAAGTGAACCCATACTTGGTCGCCAACTTCAAAGATCATGCCACGCCTGCCTTTGTTTGCTTGTTTGACATACTGCTTTGTTCTTTCTTCTATGTTCTTCTTGGCTTTCTCATGAATATGTTTAACCAAATCAGCTTTCTTTTTCCCATCTATGCTAGCTCTTTCACTCAAAGGTAAAGGCATTAGATCCAAAGGTGATAATGGGTTAAAGCCATAAACAATCTGAAATGGAGAAAACTTAGAAGCAGAATGCATAGCATGATTATATGCAAATTCTATATGAGGTAAGCAATTTTCCCAAGTTCTCAGGTTCTTTTTAATCAATGCACGCAATAGAGTTCCTAGAGTTCGATTAACAACTTATGTTCGCCCATCAGTTTGGGGATGAAATCTGGTTGAAAATAACAGCTTAGTTCCTAGCTTAGACCACAAGATTTTCCAGAAATAGCTAAGGAACTTGGTATCTCTATCAAAAACAATGGTTCTAGGCATGCCATGTAAGCGAATGATTTCTTTAAATAACAAGTTGATATGTCTATATTTTGCATCATTTTAGCATCCATTTAGTGCAAGTTTCTCAACATTTAGGAGTCTAATATAGCATCATAGTGTTGCATTGTACCATTTAGAGTCCTAGAGTGTTTTTGCATGGTTCTTTGCATACTTTGTTGAATTTGGAACCTTAATCAGGTGAAAAGAACGCTATGGAGATGAGGATGGAGCTAGAGAATGATGCATACTACTTGGAGGGGCAAGAAGAAATGAAGAAGATGAAGGAGAGGATTTTTTGTGATGGATCGACGAGTCAGATCGACGAGTGTCGTCGAACCAGATTTCCAGGAGCTTGGATCGACGACTTGGACCGACGAGACACGCTGAACCAGATTTCCAGGGGCTCGGATCGACGAGCTAGATCGACGTGGTTTTGCCGAACCAGATTGGTTCAACTCCAAGAGCTTGAAGAGATTAGGCTTGAGTCTTATGAAAGCTCAAGGATCTACAAGGAGAGGACCAAGGTTTTTCATGACAAGAGGATTGTAAGGAAGGAGTTAAGTGCTGGTGACCAAGTTCTCCTCTACAATTCAAGATTGAAGTTGTTCCCGGGCAAGCTCAAGTCAAGATGGGGAGGCCCCTTTGAGATTAAGGAAGTGTTGCCATATGGAGCCATCACCTTGATAGGAAAGAATGGTGAAGACTTCACAGTCAACGGTCATAGGGTAAAGCCATTCTTGGTGCATGAGTCAAAGGAGGAGGCAAGCTCAATTCCTCTTCAAAACCCCCCTCTAGCTTAAAAGGTTTGAAAAGTCAAGTTTAGTGACTTTAAACAAGCGCACTTGGGAGGCATTCCCATGGTTATCCTTGTATATATTCTTGTTTTAGTTCTATGATTATGTTTCTTTGAGTTTTTGAAAGTTGTAGGTTGAGTATGAAGGGTTTGGACTTGAAGAAAAAGGTGTGGAGAAAGTTTTTAAAAGTGGATCGACGAAGTGGATCGACAAACTTCGTCGAACCAAAAGTCCAGGGAGTCGGATCGACGAGTGTGTTCGACGAAGGACGTCGATCCAGTTTTCCAGGGGCTCGGATCGGTGAGATGGATCGACGAAGGTTCGTCGAACTAAAAATCCAGGGGCTCGGATCGACGAACTAGATCGATGAAAGACGTCGATCCATTTTTAAAATGAAGCACGGTTCGACGAGTTGGATCGACGAACACGTCGATCCATTCCTAAAAAAACAGGTTTGCTTGACTTTTCTTCCTTCCTTTGACCGGTTTAATGTTGACTTCTCACACTTATATTGAACCGATTTTGAGGGTTTAAAAACTCTTCTTCCCCAAATCTCTCTTACACTCACGATTTCCCCCATTCAACAAAGCAAGAAACTTGTTTCTTTCTTTTCTCTCTCAATTCTTCATCAAATTCTTTGATTCCAAGTGCACTATTTCCGAAATTGTTGGCTAATCTCTATTCCTCAGTGAATTTCGGCCACTTATTTGCGTGGAACCAAGGTCTGTCTTCTAATCCTCTCTTTTAAATCTTCAATTTCTCAATAAGAATGAATTGGGAATTTGGATTGGTAGATAGGCTTTGAATGAGTTGATTGAGTTGGGTATAGTTGAATATTGTTATGGGTGATGATTGATGAAGTTTTTCAAGGAATAACATGGGAAAATTTTGATTTTTGAACATTTTTATTTTAGGATTTTGAAGAGTTCCGAAAATTCATGTTTTAACCTAATTAATGTTCAAAATTTTGGAATTTGGTTTCTTTGATCTTGTTTTCCCATGTTATATAGGCAATTAAGCTAGAATCCTCTTGAATTTTAATTTATAATCACTTAGAGGGTGCCTAATTTGAATAATTCCTTGTTAAAATCTTTAAATGCTAAGAGGAATTTTGCTTAAATTGGGATTATTTCTTGCTTTATCTTTAATTGCCATTGAGTTTTAATTCTTGCAAACCTCCATGGAATTTTATAATTGCATGATTGTGGTTTTCAAAATTAAAAATTCATCATATACTCACTTTTCTCCAAGATTTTTGCTTGTATAGGTACTATGGGGAGAACAAAAGGTGATGCTAGCAAGAGACAAGGCAAGAGGCCTGTGGAGGTAGAAGAAGATCCTGAAGAGAGTCCCCCGGTTATGAGGAAGTTGTCTATCAAGGGAGATGTTAGTAGAGAGAAAGCCAAGCAAAGGAAGGCTGAAAAAGCTGCAGCCGCAACTCCAACACCCTCGTCAGTTTACAAGTCCCTTATGGAGATGCCTTTCAAGGGGACTAAGTATCCGGATCATGAGCTGCTTGAGGAGTTGGGTCTCTTGGAGGATGTGACTGAGATTTTCAGGAATTTGGGGTGTGAAAGATGGTTCAACCGATCATACCCAAGCCACCAAGAGGAGACATGCCAATTCCTCTCTTCTTTGAAGGTGACAACCTTAAGCTCCAGGAGTATTGATGTAGAAAAGGATGGCTTCGGATTCATCAAATTCCGATTTCACAACAAGTCATACAAGATGGGCTTCAAGAAGCTTGGTTAAGTGCTTGGTTTTGATGATGGGACAGGGCCTGGTTCGCGGTTGGATGTTCAGAAATCAGAGTTGGAGAGGCTTTGTAATTTGCTTGGTAGCGGGACTTACATGACCGGGAAAGTCAAGAGCAAGCTTATCCGCCACCCAGCGATTCTCTATGCTCAGAAGGTGCTTGCTCATACCTTCTTTGCCAAGAATGAGAGTGTGTTAATGGCTGCTGAAGAGTGGGAGATGCTTGATGTTGGGCTTAATAGTATCATCTGTTACCTTGACAACTATTAGATGCGAGGTGATGCTACGGGGAATGGCTTAGTGCAGATTTGGGTTGCTCATGCAGCAAGTTATTACGGAAAGGCTATAGCCAAGAAGAAGGATCGACACCAACTAGCCATTGGGGGCATGATCACTCCTATTCTTGAAGAAGTGGGCATCAAATTAGGAGAACCCTCAGCTGATGAGCAGTACATAGACTCCTCCTACCTCCTTAAGGGTCATTTTTTGGTGAAAGAAGGAAAGAACTACAAGTACAAGTTCAACGTGGAGCTGCTAAAGGAGGCTACAATCAAGCTTCCTTGCATTCATCTCACTAGACTAAGGGAGAGGGCAAACGCTGCTTTCACTCCAACTGACGAACAGCTTGACGACATAGAGACTTTCCCTATGGCTTATTGGGACACTACTCATGAGCCATACCAAGCACCTCCCATCTATGGTAGTGAGAGGTACTTCTTTGACCCCTATGAAGGCACAAACCAAGGAGAGCCTTCGCGAAAGGCTCATGAACACATCAAGCTCCTTCAAAGGTGGAACAAATGGCAAGACAAGACCATAAGGAAGCTTGTAAAAACTGTCAAGGATATGGGAAAGCAAATCAAGTTCCTCACAGCCAAGAGTGAAGGAGTCTCGTCTTCAAGGCATCAAGGAAATCAAAATGAGGATCAAGAAGGAGACAGCCACATGGAAGAGAGGCGCCACTCCTTCCAAGTAGTCCCTAGTGAACCAAGACATGAAGATGAGCCACGCCCCTCCTCCCATGAGACAAGAAGGCGCGGGAAGAGAGTCATGCGATCCCCCACTCCTCAATCAAGCAATCCATCCTACTCCATGGATTCATCCTCCTCCTCCTCCATGCGTTTTTGATTGAGGTACCACTTCAAACCATTGTAAATACCATCTAGATTTTATTTTCATTTGCATTATTGAAATCTTCTCCAAGCTTGGATTACACAAGAGACTGTGTAATTTAAGTTTGGGGGAGTATGGTGTATTTGATCATGTGTTTTGTGATCTTATTTTTCTTTTTCATGCATTCTTGAGTCTCATTCATACATCTATGGCATAGAAAAAACCGAAAAAATTGGAAATTTTTTGAAAAGTTCAAAAAAAAATAGCATGTAGTTGCATTTGCATTTGTTATATAAGTAGGATTGAGTCTAACTTTCATATAGGATTGCATTCATGCATAGGGGACAATGATGATTTTTCCTTGTAAGGTGTTAAACTCATGAATTAGTTCAAGGCCCTAGTTAATAGTTGTTTGATGCTTTGTGTGCAAATTTTGAAAGTTAAAGTTGAACCCTACTTGGACCTCACCATTTGATATTCAAGTTTTAATTGAAGCAAGCTTTGAATAGAAACCAACTCTCTTGAACTTGAACCTAATTTGAACAAGTAATTATCATGGTTATGCATTGCTAGAGAACTTGTGGATACCATATACATATTTGGGTTATCTTCTTTCCTTGTACCACTCTTGTTAACCCAAATAGCCGACTCTCATCTTTAGAGCGGTTGAAAACGAATTCCCCTAACTAAGCTTCCTTTGAAACCTCTTCCTTATTGAGTGCATTAGGCCTTTTTCTTCTTGTGAACTTAGCAAAAAGTGTTGAGTTTAGAGCGACAAGGATAGGCTTCCATGTAGCTAGCTCGAAAACAATGAGCTAGGTGATAGGATAGGATTCTTGGGTGGGGATTTTGGCTTGACATTTGATGTGGAACAAGTAATTTGGGCGAAGTTGAGATGG
This sequence comes from Alliaria petiolata, assembly GCA_020283515.1. NCBI lineage: Eukaryota > Viridiplantae > Streptophyta > Magnoliopsida > Brassicales > Brassicaceae > Alliaria > Alliaria petiolata. The sequence continues at coordinate 352,555,305 of JAHZTW010000001.1, forward strand.
TGAAAGGGGGGAAACGAAAATATCTGGAACAAGTGTTGGCATTATATATTATACTCTAAGTGTTAAGAAAAGAAAAGAAATCCTCTAGAAAAGAAAAGTAAAGAGCCAAGAAAAAGAAAAAAATATGGCTAAGTTGTTTTAAGAAAGGGGATAGCAAATTGTGAATGAAAAGAGAAAGAGCTTGAAGTGAAAGTGTGCCAACACTTGTGGTTGTAGAAGGAGTTTTCCCCAAGTACTTAAAAGAGAAAAAGAAGAAATGGTTTGAGCTTAAGGGTTTGGCGAATTGCCTTGTAATGGGTAGCTTAGGTTGGACTTGGTGAGTGAGCTTAAAAGAAAATGAGAGTGAAGACAATTGTGTTACAAAGGGTAGATGGAAGTTTGTCCTTGTATGCATAGGTTGCTTTTTACTCTTAGCATTTTGCCAAAGTTCACTTGTTCATTGAGAGATCCCTTGCATAGGAACCCCCATGAAGTTGAGATCATTCTTATCTCAAAACCTTACCCAAAAACCAAACAAGTTTTCTAGCATTGTATAACTCATGATCCATGGTTACTACTTAATGAATGTTAAAGAGTTGGTGAAAATGAATGCTTGTGTAGGTTAAGGCTTGGGTTCACTTGAATGAGTATGGGTATGGCTAGACCTTTTGAAGTAGAAGTTTGCATAAAAAGCATCCTAGAATTAATAACTAGGACCATTGAATTGATTCATTTGCTTGGCACCTTTGGAATTGAGTCCCCACTTTCAAACCTCTCTCCTTACCTTGTGTTTCATTTGCTTGTGGACAAGCAAAAGGCAAGTTTGGGGGAGTTGATATGTCTATATTTTGCATCATTTTAGCATCTATTTAGCATAAGTTTCTCATCATTTAGGAGTCTAATATAGCATCATATTGTTGCATTATATCATTTAGAGTCCTAGAGTATTCTTGCATGGTTCTTTGCATATTTGGTTGGTTTGGAATCTTAATCAGGTGAGAAGGACACTAAGGAGGTGAGGATGGAGCTGGAGAATGATGCACACCACTTGGAGGGGCAAGAAGAAGCAAAGAAGATGAAGAGGAGGATTTTTCACAGCGGATCGACGTACCAGATCGACGAAGGACGTCGATCCAGACTTCCAGGAGCACGGATCGATGAAGCGGATCGATGAAGCCACGCCGAACCATATTTCCAGGACGACGGATCGACGAGATGGATCGACGTAGTCTCGTCGATCCAAAATTCCAGGAGCACGGATCGATGAAGCGGATCGATGAAAGACGCCGGACCAGAAGCAAAGACTGTGAGCATGGATCGACGTAATGGATCGATGAGTCGTCGATCCGTTCTTAAAAAGGGTCGGATCGACGAGATGGATCGACGAACACGTCGATCCGACCCCAGACGAATTCTTTTTCTTGCTTTTCATGGGTCCCCCTATAAATACTCTTTAGACCTAATTTTTCTAGACAACTTTTATTCTCTTGTTCTTAGCTTAAACTTTTAGCCACTTTGGGCAAACACCTTGTTTATGCTTTGGATTTGAGTTTAATGCAATATCTTTCTTAGATTTCTTGTTTTATCTTTCTCTAATCATGTTTAACCCTTCTCTAATCTTTGATTTGATGGGTTTAAGCATGATTAGTGAGTAGTTTCCTTAGGAACTTAGGGATGGGTTAGATTTAGGGATTTCTTATGGTTCAAACTTGCAATCTAGGATAGATTCTTCCTTTTCTCTTCTTATTAAGTAGTTCTTCATGCCAAATAACTAATCTTTGCTATTTTGGATCATAGGCATTTCATCCACCCACCAAGTGTTTGATGAAATGCTTGAACCAACTTAATAAGAGATTTACATTTCTAGCCTAAGACATTAGATGTCTAGAGTGTTTATCATACCATTTAGACTTGTTATTAATGCTTGTTGATTATCTTAATGCTAAAACATCATTAGTTCATTAGGAAGATTAACAAAGGGATTTGAGCCACACATCATGGTCTAATCTAAATTAAGTGTTCTAGGTATAGAGTTAGCTTGACTAGTTGCTTAAATGATTGCAAGGTTGTCCATTTAGTTTTCCCAAATCAATGATTCCATCCCTAGGTTTCGATTTAGTCAATTGATAATCTTGCTTAGTAGTAATCCTTGCTTAGTATCTTGATTAGTAGTGATTAAGGCTTAGTTTCATAATATTGCTCTAGTAGTATCTCTTTTAGTTTGTGTTTAGCTTTCAATACTTGTTGTGACTTGCTTTTATCATTTTAGCTTAGCTTAGACTCAACTTTGTATTCTTATTGCATCATCTCCCAAGATGGATTGATACCTCAATATATTGCAATGATATGAGCAATTGAGGAATTGCTTGCAAGAGTAAAAATTCTTGTATCACAAGTCTGCTACATGAGATGCATCATCTGTTTTATGGCAAGCAATGAAATGTGCCATTTTAGAAAACCTATCAACTACCACGAAACTAGAGTCCTTTCCAGTCCTAGTTCTAGGCAATCCAAGCACAAAATCCATAGAGATATCAGTCCAGGGATGAGAAGGAATAGGCAGAGGAGTGTACAAACCGTGAGGCTGAACCTTAGACTTTGCTTGTTTACACGTTGCACATCTGCCACAGATTCTTTCCACATCTCTTTTCATGTGAGGCCAATGGAAGTGATCCTGCATTACTTTAAGTGTTTTAGCAATACCAAAGTGCCCCCATCAGGCCTCCACCGTGGCCTTCCCTTATGAACAAGTCTCTAACAGAACAGTTAGGCACACACAAGCGATTATCAAAGAAAATAAAACCATCTTGCCTAAAGTAATGTCCTGAAGCAAACTTTTCACAAGACTTATAAACTTTTTTAAAATCAGAATCAGTCTCATATAAATGCTTAAGCTGTTCAAAACCCAACAATTTGGCATCAAGAGTAGAGATTAAAACATACCTGCGAGACAATGCATCTGCAACTACATTGTCCTTACCTTGCTTGTACTTGATGACATAGGGAAAGGTTTCTAGGAATTCCACCCACCTGGCATGTCTCTTGTTAAGCTTATGCTGGCCTTTGAGATGCTTAAGGGGTTCATGATCAGTGTGTATGACAAACTCCTTAGGCCAGAGATAGTGCTGCCACGTTTGTAATGCTCTCACCAAAGCATATAGCTCTTTATCATAAGTAGGATAGTTTAACATTGCTCCTCCAAGTTTCTCACTGAAAAATGCTATGGGTTTCTTATCCTGCATCAATACAGCTCCAATGCCTATACCAGACGCATCACACTCTATCTCAAAAGTTTTAAGAAAATCTGGTAAAGTTAAAACAGGGGCATGAGTAAGCTTCTCTTTAAGGGATTGGAATGCATCTTCCTGTGCTTGTTCCCACTTAAAACCCACGTCCTTCTTTATAACCTCAGTGAGGGGAGCTGCCGGCGTGCTAAAGTCCTTCACAAACCTCCTGTAAAACCCAGCAAGGCCATGGAAACTCCTCACCTCGCCTACTGTCTTTGGACTTGGCCAATCGCTGATTGCTTTAACTTTTTCTTCATCCACTTTAACTCCTTCTTCACTTACAACAAAGCCTAGAAACACAAGGTTATCTGTGCAGAATGTGCATTTCTTAAGATTAGCATAAAGCTTTGCCTTTCTAAGCACACTTAAAACAGAATGCAAATGCTCAATATGCTCATTTAGACTTTTACTGTAAACTAAGATGTCATCAAAGTAAACGACAACAAACACGCCTATGAATGATCTAAGAACATGATTCATTAGCCTCATGAAATTACTAGGTGCATTTGTCAGCCCAAATGGCATAACTAACCATTCAGACAGCCCACGTTTAGTTTTAAAGGTTGTTTTCCACTCATCTCCTTCTTTCATTCTAATCTGGTGGTATCCACTTTTTGAATCAATTTTAGAAAAGATGCAGGAACCATGATATTCATCAAGCATGTCATCTAGTCTAGGTATAGGATGTCGATACTTCACCGTGATATTATTGATGGCTCTGCAATCCACACACATGCGCCAGCTACCATCTTTCTTAGGTACAAGCAGAACAGGTACAGCGTAGGGACTCATGCTTTCTCTGATATGTCCCTTCTCCATTAGTTCTTCTACTTGTTTCTGCAGCTCTTTTGTTTTCACAGGGTTTGTTCTGTATGCTGGACGGTTTGGAAGAGTTGCTCCAGGGACAAAATCGATCTGATGTTCAATGCCTCTTATAGGTGGCAATCCCTCTGGATTATCTTCAGGGAACACGTCCTCATATTCCTGCAAAAGAGAGATCATCTCACTCGGCAGCACCGGTGCAAGGTCAGTTAAGCTCATAAGAGCTTCCTTATACACAAATAACATCATTGGTTTCCTTGCAAATAGAGCTTTCTTAACAACATTTGATTTAACAAAGAAGTTAGAACGTTTTGATACCTGCTCCTCCTTGCGTTTCAGGTGTATCTGATCTGCATAGACTTCTTTTGGTGTCATTGGAAGCAATATGGTCTTCCTGCCATTAAACTCAAAGGAATGACGATTAGTATATCCATCATGAATCACCTTACGATCAGATTGCCAAGGTCTACCAAGCAAAATGTGTCCTGCCTCCATGGGCAAAACATCACATAAGACTTCATCCTCATACTTGCCAATAGCTAAGGGAACCATCACTTGACTGTTTACTTTCATTTCCTCACTGTAATTGAGCCACTGAAGCTTGTATGGCTTAGGATACTTTCTGATCTTTAACCCTAACTTTTTTAACCATCACGGCACTAGCTACATTGGTGCAGCTGCCTCCATCTATGATCAAACTACAGACTTTTCCTTGAACTATGCAACATGTATGAAACAGATTTTCCCTCTGTTCTTGCTCCTCTTGACTTGATTGCAAGCTCAAAGATCTTCTGGCTACAAGTAATTTCCCTTTAACTGGTTCCTCTTTATACTCATCTGAAAACAATTCAGCTTCTGATTTCTCATCTTCTGACTCAAACTCTCCATTATCAAGCAGAATCATAACTCTTTTGTTAATGCATTCATTGGCATTATGCCCTCTGCCCTGACACTTAAAACACTTAACATCACGAGTTTTGGATGCATCAGCAACAGCTTTGCCCTTGAAATCTTGAACTGCAGTATAGGGCTTGTTTTCTTCTCTGGAATTCACAGGCTGCTTGATTTCTCTTGAATAACTTGGTTTCTCTTCTCTGTGAAAACTAGACTTGCTATCATGTGCTCCTGGATTGTAGCTAGACCTTGAAAAACCTTTTCTCTTTACTTGCTGCTCAAACAGAATAGCCTTGTGCAGCATTTCTTCTATATCCATATAATGTTGAGTCTCTAATCTGTCTTGAATCTCTCTGTTTAATCCACCAAGACACCTAGACATTGTGGCTTCTCCTTCTTCTAGAATGTAAGCTCGCAACATCAATGTCTCCATCTCTTGATAATACTCCTCAACAGATCGGCTTCCTTGTGTAAGTCTTCTTAGTTTTAGGTGTAACTCCATGTGGTAATGACTAGGAATGAATCTCTTCCTCATAATCCTCTTCATCTCTGTCCAAGTCTCCACTGGATGCTCCTGATTTCGCCTCTTTGTGGTGACTAACTGATCCCACCAGCTGAGAGCATAGTCATAAAATTATGTAGCAGCAACTCTAACTCTATTGATCTCAGTGTAGTGTTGAACATTGAATACCAGCTCAATCTTCTTCTCCTATTCCAGATATGCATCTGGATCATTCTTTCCATGGAATGGAGGGATTTTAAGCTTTAATCCTCCAAGATTGTCTTGCAAACGTTCTCTGCCATGCCTATTGCCCCTCCTCTGACTGTTTTGAGATGCATTGCTTCTGTTGATGTAGTAGTTATCAGTGGCGTCATCTCTGACTTGTTCAGGCTGCTCATGAGTTCTCCTTGGTTGGGTATGTCTATGCTCACGGTCAGAGATTTGCCGAAATTCCTGCATAAAGGCCTCAAACTTTGAATCCAACTGTGCTTCAAACTTTGTACTCAGCGATCTTTCTACTTGAGCAGTGATGGCTTCAACCAAGAGTTTATTGTTCCTAGTGTTACTGGTTTCTTCTTCATCTTCTGCTCCAGGCATGTTCTCTGTGACAGAAACACAAATCCACCAGTAAAGAGTTCTACAGAGATAATAACTTCTAAAAAAAAATTAAATTAGGCTAGCAAATGCTTAAAAACGATTTTCTGCAGTTTTTAGTACAGTATTGGGTTTTTGAAGATGAACAGTCATAAGCAAACCCAGAAAACGTAGAACACAAATCTATAGCTCTTAGGGTTCGAAACTAACAGATCTATAGTCCTATTATGTTAAAAAAAAAATCGTGGCTAGCAGATCTACACTTCCTGGTTTAAAAACAAGCAGATTTGCACATAAGAAGATGAACACCACAAAGATAGAAAGAAAACTTTACTTGTAGACTGGTTTGCTCTGATACCACTTAATATAATCCTCCTTGAATCGCCCAGCTTGAAGTTAAAAGGAACTTGATTTTGCATGGATGGGAACGTGAAGAAAAGAAGTGAAAGGTGGATTGAATGGCTTTACTTAAGAGGTTGCGGATTGTCCTCAAGTAAACCAAGGTGAGATCTCTGATATTACACACAGAGAAATCAAGTTTCTAATGGATATGACACACCAAAAGAAGAGAGCTAAACTCAAGAGGGTTTTTTGATAAAAGATAATAGATGGTTTCTTAAAAGAGGCTACAAGAGTTTATAAAGAAAACAACAAAACCCTAGATGAAACAATTTGGACGCCCCCCTTGCTTTCTCCTTCTTCTTGGGCTTCAAAATGGGCTTCTAATTTAACAAATGGGCCCTTAGAAAGTGTTGGACTTACCTCATTAAAAACCTTGTCAAGAAAACCCATTGGGATAAAACTTGACAAGGGAAAAAGAGTATAAGTCCAAAACTGACCCAATTGTTAAATATATATGGCTTGAATCAAAACATAAATGTTTTGACAAGCTTTCTTGATTTCTTGATCTTCTGGCGTGTTGGCTTGATTAAGAAGTCCTCCAATGACTTGATTGAATAGCTTAGTCTTTGATCTTGTCATTAGACCAGTAGGAACAACCAAAGCTTCTTCTCCTCCTAGCTCAGGTTCGAGCTGCTCCTCAGGTTCTAACTCTGCTTCAAGCTGCTCTATAGACTCCTTTCCATGCTCCACGTTCCATGACTTGTCCAATATCATATCAATAACTACTGAAACCGTGACACAATCCTACAAACCCCCAACTCTCTGCGCCTTTGCTTGCCCTGATTCTCTGTTTTGCAGTTGACATCCTCCCTGTGGTTCGATACCCTAAGTACTACAACGCACGTTGTGCACTTGCAGCTTAGGGTCCTACAAATTCAAAGCTAGACGAGTCCCAAAAGAAATCCTCCAATCTTGGACGACTATTTTGACCCCATCAGCTTCTCGAGCAGTCCCTGAGAAGGTTGATGAAGTCTCTCAAGAGGAACATGTAAATGTTACATCAGTGTTGAAGCTGCGGAAAATGATAGAGAAAGGGTTTAAGGAAATCATGGAGAAGCTTCAAGGCGTGGATAAGAGAATCGATGGCATAGAAAGGAGAGTGGTTGATCTTGAAAGTATTGCGACTGAGCAGATGAACAAAGAGATTAGCAAGGATCTTGAAACCAGCGCTAGGAGACGTGTTCAGACAACCGGAGAAAATATGCATGCTCCTGAAAGCGACGAAGATAACAGTGAGTGTTACAAACCCCCCAACTCCCTGCGTCTTTGCTTGTCCCGATTTTCTTTTTGCAGTTGACCTCCTCCCTGTGGTTTGATACCCTAAGTACTACAACGCACGATGTGCACTTGCAGCTTAGGGTCCTACAAATTCAAAGCTAGACGAGTCCCAAAAGAAATCCTCCAATCTTAAACGACTATTTAGACCCCATCAGCTTCTCGAGCAGTCCCTGAGAAGGTTGATGAAGTCTCTCAAGAGGAACATGTAAATGTTACATCAGTGTCGAAGCTGCAGAAAATGATAGAGAAAGGGTTTAAGGAAATCATGGAGAAGCTTCAAGGCGTGGATAAGAGAATCGATGGCATAGAAAGGAGAGTGGTTGATCTTGAAAGTTTTGCGAATGAGCAGATGAACAAAGAGATTAACAAGGATCTTGAAACCAGCGCTAGGAGACATGTTCAGACAACCGGAGCAGATATGCATGCTCCTGAAAGTGACGAAGATAACAGTGAGTGTTACAAACCCCCAACTCCCTGCGTCTTTGCTTGCCCTGATTCTCTGTTTTGCAGTTGACCTCCTCCCTTTGTTTCGATACCCTAAGTACTACAACGCACGTTGTGCACTTGCAGCTTAGGGTCCTACAAATTTAAAGATAGACGAGTCCTCAAAAAAATCCACCAATCTTGGATAACTATTTAGACCCCATCAGCTTCTCGAGCAGTCCCTGAGAAGGTTGATGAAGTCTCTCAAGAGGAACATGTAAATGTTACATCAGTGTTGAAGCTGCAGAAAATGATAGAGAAAGGGTTTAAGGAAATCATGGAGAAGCTTCAAGGCGTGGATAAGAGAATCGATGGCATAGAAAGGAGAGTGTTTGATCTTGAAAGTTTTGCGAATGAGCAGATGAACAAAGAGATTAACAAGGATCTTGAAACCAGTGCTAGGAGACCTGTTCAGACAACCGGAGCAGATATGCATGCTCCTGAAAGCGACGAAGATAAGAGTGAGTGTTTTGGTTACTAAAAAAAGAGATTAACAAGGATTTTTCTGATGTTAATTAAAAATGATTACTATATGTAAGATGAGGGTGGTGGAGGCGATAATGAGAATGAGGTCGAGAATCCTCATGGTGGTGAAGCCCCTGACATTGAGGAGGATGTGGTAGCTGAAACTAAAAAAAAAAGTCAAAAGAAACAAAACAAGCATAAGATTAGTGGTGGTACTCCAAAGGTACTTGGAAAGAGGCAAAGCAAACCATCAAAGTTGTTGGAAAGTCTGTTTACTGGGGAGAGGAGGATGAATCTGAGAAAGAGAACCAAACAAGGTTGAAGAAAAGTGTTATGGGTTTGGGAAGGAAACGAGAACAATGTCTTATGTTGTTGTTGTACGAGCATCCCTTTTGTACATGTTATGTTGCTTTTGTACTTACTCGTTTTGGTTAGGTACTTTGGTTTTAAAGACAAGTGTTATGGTTTTTTCGTTTATTAGGTGTTATGAAAATTATAAACTAAGGATTTTTTGCTGCATTTGAAAATGGTTATTGCATTTATTAGGTGTTATGGGTTTGTTTGGTTTTCTATGGTGAAGTTATTAACAAAACATAGAAAATGTTATTTGATGGGGTCTAAATAGTCGTCCGAGATTGGAGGATTTCTTTGGGGACTCGTCAAGCTTTGAAATTGTAGGACCCTAAGCTGCAAGTGCACAGCGTGCGTTGTAGTACTTAGGGTATCGAACCACAGGGAGGAGGTCAACTGCAAAACAGAGAATCAAGGCAACCAAAGACGCAGGGAACTGGGATTTTGGGATAAGTGTCACGGTTTTTGCAAGAAATAAAGAAAGCAATATCACGCCTTATATAGAAAATATTGTCAATCTTTTCTATAACCAACGGGAAAAGGAAAATAAACTTAAAGACTTGTAAAAAGGAAATTAAACGAACAGTGCAGAAAAAGTAAATATTGAAGTGCGTAAATCACGATTTAAAGGCAGATGGAGTAAAACACGTTGGAGATCTTCTCGGAAAATCTATGGGGTTCTAACTAGAAATCAAACTCACAAAAGTCAGGCAAACGTAACTAGGCGATTTTCCCTAAACTGATTCACTGGTTTTAACAACCTTTCTTTGTCAAGCAAGGTCGATCTGCGAACATCTATTTCGCAGGTATACTTTCGTATCCTGCATCCTAGACGAACACGCAATAAGATCGGGACGAAAAACATTCAGACATCTTTTAAAGGATGCTCTCTACCCTATTTTGGTCTAGATCTGAGATTCAGGACATTCGTCGCTCTCAAGACCCTGTGACCAGAATATAGTTCATGACGCTAGACTTTGATATCTCTGTAAATTGCGTGTTTTAATACATATTTCGTGCTAGTTAGGACTTCATTCTTGCACTTTCGTCTTAGCTTTCGTCACATTTTCACCCATGATAGGATTAGATGCATTAGGTTAGGTTTTTGCATAGTCTTGCATGTTTGGAGTGTGCTCTCAGGTGCTTAGGATGGTCCGAAGAAGAAACCAAGGAGGGAGATCACAAATGAAGGACGAGCCGGTAATATCGAGCATGGATCACGACCCCGGGGCCGATTTAGACAAGCGCACGACGAGTAGCA
>JAHZTW010000001.1:352573375-352685646 GCA_020283515.1 Alliaria petiolata
ACTATTTTGACCCCATCAGCTTCTCGAGCAGTCCCTGAGAAGGTTGATGAAGTCTCTCAAGAGGAACATGTAAATGTTACATCAGTGTTGAAGCTGCGGAAAATGATAGAGAAAGGGTTTAAGGAAATCATGGAGAAGCTTCAAGGCGTGGATAAGAGAATCGATGGCATAGAAAGGAGAGTGGTTGATCTTGAAAGTATTGCGACTGAGCAGATGAACAAAGAGATTAGCAAGGATCTTGAAACCAGCGCTAGGAGACGTGTTCAGACAACCGGAGAAAATATGCATGCTCCTGAAAGCGACGAAGATAACAGTGAGTGTTACAAACCCCCCAACTCCCTGCGTCTTTGCTTGTCCCGATTTTCTTTTTGCAGTTGACCTCCTCCCTGTGGTTTGATACCCTAAGTACTACAACGCACGATGTGCACTTGCAGCTTAGGGTCCTACAAATTCAAAGCTAGACGAGTCCCAAAAGAAATCCTCCAATCTTAAACGACTATTTAGACCCCATCAGCTTCTCGAGCAGTCCCTGAGAAGGTTGATGAAGTCTCTCAAGAGGAACATGTAAATGTTACATCAGTGTCGAAGCTGCAGAAAATGATAGAGAAAGGGTTTAAGGAAATCATGGAGAAGCTTCAAGGCGTGGATAAGAGAATCGATGGCATAGAAAGGAGAGTGTTTGATCTTGAAAGTTTTGCGAATGAGCAGATGAACAAAGAGATTAACAAGGATCTTGAAACCAGTGCTAGGAGACCTGTTCAGACAACCGGAGCAGATATGCATGCTCCTGAAAGCGACGAAGATAAGAGTGAGTGTTTTGGTTACTAAAAAAAGAGATTAACAAGGATTTTTCTGATGTTAATTAAAAATGATTACTATATGTAAGATGAGGGTGGTGGAGGCGATAATGAGAATGAGGTCGAGAATCCTCATGGTGGTGAAGCCCCTGACATTGAGGAGGATGTGGTAGCTGAAACTAAAAAAAAAAGTCAAAAGAAACAAAACAAGCATAAGATTAGTGGTGGTACTCCAAAGGTACTTGGAAAGAGGCAAAGCAAACCATCAAAGTTGTTGGAAAGTCTGTTTACTGGGGAGAGGAGGATGAATCTGAGAAAGAGAACCAAACAAGGTTGAAGAAAAGTGTTATGGGTTTGGGAAGGAAACGAGAACAATGTCTTATGTTGTTGTTGTACGAGCATCCCTTTTGTACATGTTATGTTGCTTTTGTACTTACTCGTTTTGGTTAGGTACTTTGGTTTTAAAGACAAGTGTTATGGTTTTTTCGTTTATTAGGTGTTATGAAAATTATAAACTAAGGATTTTTTGCTGCATTTGAAAATGGTTATTGCATTTATTAGGTGTTATGGGTTTGTTTGGTTTTCTATGGTGAAGTTATTAACAAAACATAGAAAATGTTATTTGATGGGGTCTAAATAGTCGTCCGAGATTGGAGGATTTCTTTGGGGACTCGTCAAGCTTTGAAATTGTAGGACCCTAAGCTGCAAGTGCACAGCGTGCGTTGTAGTACTTAGGGTATCGAACCACAGGGAGGAGGTCAACTGCAAAACAGAGAATCAAGGCAACCAAAGACGCAGGGAACTGGGATTTTGGGATAAGTGTCACGGTTTTTGCAAGAAATAAAGAAAGCAATATCACGCCTTATATAGAAAATATTGTCAATCTTTTCTATAACCAACGGGAAAAGGAAAATAAACTTAAAGACTTGTAAAAAGGAAATTAAACGAACAGTGCAGAAAAAGTAAATATTGAAGTGCGTAAATCACGATTTAAAGGCAGATGGAGTAAAACACGTTGGAGATCTTCTCGGAAAATCTATGGGGTTCTAACTAGAAATCAAACTCACAAAAGTCAGGCAAACGTAACTAGGCGATTTTCCCTAAACTGATTCACTGGTTTTAACAACCTTTCTTTGTCAAGCAAGGTCGATCTGCGAACATCTATTTCGCAGGTATACTTTCGTATCCTGCATCCTAGACGAACACGCAATAAGATCGGGACGAAAAACATTCAGACATCTTTTAAAGGATGCTCTCTACCCTATTTTGGTCTAGATCTGAGATTCAGGACATTCGTCGCTCTCAAGACCCTGTGACCAGAATATAGTTCATGACGCTAGACTTTGATATCTCTGTAAATTGCGTGTTTTAATACATATTTCGTGCTAGTTAGGACTTCATTCTTGCACTTTCGTCTTAGCTTTCGTCACATTTTCACCCATGATAGGATTAGATGCATTAGGTTAGGTTTTTGCATAGTCTTGCATGTTTGGAGTGTGCTCTCAGGTGCTTAGGATGGTCCGAAGAAGAAACCAAGGAGGGAGATCACAAATGAAGGACGAGCCGGTAATATCGAGCATGGATCACGACCCCGGGGCCGATTTAGACAAGCGCACGACGAGTAGCACCGACTTAGTCCCGAAAGGAACACCTCGGAGCGATGATCCAGCAAGAGGATGCCATGAAGGTGAATATCGGAGCAAGGCAACGGGAAGTACCCGATTCGAGTAACAAGGAAGGCGAGCCTTCACGACATGATCCCGAAACCCTTGCCCGATATGGAGACTGCCCGAAAAATCAGAAGAGATAGCATATCGGCTTGCTCACAACGACTTGAGCCCGAAACGCTAAAATCCAAAATAGTACCATTTCGGGAAAGTGGTCCCAACGTTTTATGTTTTTCCACTTTTGTGTATAAATACCTACCCTCCACCCTTATCTTTCTATCACGTTTTCTACTTTTATTTTGTGTCTTCTCTTCAAAACCGAGAACTACTTTTGTATTTCACCATTGAAGCTTGTTCAAAGCTTTGATTTTTATGCAATCTTGAAGTTTTAAGAATTATTACTTAGTATATTTCAAGAAAGTTTCTTCCTTTTCTCGTTTTTGACTGTCTTGCAACCTATGAGTTGTCCTCTCATCCTTATGGATCTTGAGGTTTCTCAAATGGCTTGTGAGTAGTCTTTTTAGGATTTCAATGGGTTGAAAGGACCAAGGGACTCTCGGGTTTATTGATACAAGAGTTTTTGCTCTTGCAAGCAATTCCTTAATTGCTCATATCATTGCAATATTTAAGGTATCAATCCATCTTGGGAGATGATTCACTAAGAATGCAAAGTCTAGTTTAAGCTAAGCTAAATTGGCAAATTTAAGTAACAAGTGACAATTTAAAGCAAGCTACAAACTTAAAGAGATACTACTAAAGCAATAACTATGAAATTAAGCCTTAATTGAAACTAATTAAGATACTAAACAAGGATTACTACTAAGCAAGATTATCAAATGACTAAATCGAAACCTAGGGATGGAATCATTGATTTGGGAAACTAAAGGAACATTCTTGCAATCATTTAAGCTACTAATCAAGCAAACTCTATACCTAGAACACTTAATCAAGATAAGACCATGATGTGTGGCTCAAATCCCTTTGTTAATTACCCTAATGAACTAATGATGTTTTAGCATTAAGGTAATCAACAAGCATTAATAACAAGTCTAAATGGTATGATAAACACTCTAAACATCTAATGTCTTAGGCTAGAAATGTAAATCTCTTATTAAGTTGGTTCAAGCATTTCATCAAACACTTGGTGGGTGGATGAAATGCCTAAGTTCCCAAAATGGCAAAGATTAGCCATTTGGCATTAAGAACTACTTAATAAGAAGAGATTAGAAAGAATCTATCCTAGATTGCAAGATTGAACCAATAAAATTCCCTAAATCTACCCCATCCCTAAGTTCCTAAGGAAACTACTCACTAATCATGTTTAAGCCCATCAAATCAAAGATTAGAGAAAGACTAAACATAATTAGAGAAGATAAGCAAGAAATCTAAGAAAGATATTGCATTAAAATCAAATCCAAAGCATAAACAAGGTTTTTGCCAAAAATGGCTAAGAGTTAATGCTAAGAACAAGAGATAAAAAGATTCTTAGAAAAATTAGGTCTAAAGAGTATTTATAGGGGGACCCATGAAAAGAAGGAAAAAGAGTTCGTCTGGGGTTGGATCGACGTGTTCGTCGATCTGTTTCGTCGATCCAACACCCAAAATAAATATGGATCGACGACTCATCGATCCTGGACGTCGATCCGGTTCATGGTCTTGGCTTCTGGTTCGGCGTGGTACGTCGATCTGGTACGTCGATCCGACTCCCTGGAATTTTAGATCGACGAGACTACGTCGATCCATCTCATCGATCCATGCCCCTGGAAATCTGGATCGGCGAGCTTCGTCGATCCGTTTCGTCGATACGTGTCCCTGGAAATCTGGATCGGCGAGCTTCGTCGATCTTCTACGTCGATCTGCTGCCAAAAATCTTCTTCTTCATCTCTTTGTTGCTTCTTGTCCCTCCAAGTGGTGTGCATCAATCTCCAAGTCCATCCTCAACTCCCAAGCGTCCTTTTCACCTAATAAGGTCCCAAAACATGCAAAGAACTATGCAAAACATGCAAGAACACTCTAGGACTCTAAATGAACAAATGCAACACTATAATGCTATATTATACTCTAAAATGATGATAAACCTACACTATATGTATGCTAAAATGATGCAAAATATACATATATCAACTCCCCCAAACTTGCCTTTTGCTTGTCCACAAGCAAATGAAACACAAGCTAAGGAGAGAGGTTTGAAAGTGGGGACTCAAATCCAAAGGTGTTTAGCAAAGGAATCAATTCAATGGTCCTAGTTAGTAGTTCTAGGATGCTCTTTATGCAAATTTCTACTCCAAAAGGTCTAGCCATACCCATACTCAATCAAGTGAACCTAAGTCTCAACCTACACAAGCATTCATTTTCACCAACTCTTTAACATTCATTAAGTAGTAACCATGGATCATGAATCATGCAATACTAGAGAACTTATTTGGTTTTTGGGTAAGGTTTTGAGATGATAATGATCTCAACTTCATGGGGTTCCAATGCAAGGGATCTCTCAATGAACATGTGAACTTTGGCAAAATGCTAAGAGTAAAAAGCAACCTATGCATACAAGGACAAACTTCCATCTACCCTTTGTAACACAATTGTTCTTACTCTCATTTTTTTCTTTTAAGCTCACTCACCAAGCCCAACCTAAGCTACCCATTGCAAGGCAATTCGCCATATCATAAGCTCAAACCACTTTCTCCCTTTCCTTCTTTCAAATACTTGGGGAAAACATCTTCTACAACCACAAGTGTTGGCACACTTTTTCTTCAAGCTCTTTCTCTTTTCAAATACACTTTGCTATCCTCTTTCTCATAACAACTTAGCCATATTTTTTTCTTTTTCTTGGCTCTCTTACTTTTCTTTTCTAGAGGATTTCTTTTTCTTTTCTTAACACTTAGAGCATATTATACATTGCCAACACTTGTTCCAAATATTTTCGTTTTCCCCCTTTCACCACCACAACTTCACCCAAATCACTTGTTCCACATCAAATATCAAACCAAAATTCCCACCCAAGAATCCTATCCTATCATCTAGCTCATTGTTCTCGAGCTAGCTACATGAAAGCCTATCCTTGTCGCTCTAAACTCAACACTTTTTGCTAAGTTCACAAGATGAATAAGGCCTAAAGCACTCAATAAGGAAGAGGTTTCAAAGGAAGCTTAGTTAGGGAGTTCGTTTTAAACCGCTCTAAAGATGAGAGTCGGCTATTTGGGTTAACAAGAGTGGTAAAAGGAAAGAAGATAACCCAAATATGTATATGGTATCCACAAGTTCTCTAGCAATGCATAACCATGATAATTACTTGTTCAAATTAGGTTCAAATTCATAAAGTTGGTTTCTATTCAAAGCTTGCTTCAATTAAAACTCAAGTTGCAAATGGTGAGGTCCAAGTAGGGTTCAACTTTAACTTTCAAAATTTGCACACAAAGCATCAAACAACTAATAACTAGGGCCTTGAACTAATTCATGAGTTAAACACCTTACAAGGAAAAATCATCATTGTCCCCTATGCATGAATGCAATCCTATATGAAAGCTAGACTCAATCCTACTTATGTAACAAATGCAAATGCAACTACATGCTAATTGTTTTTGGAGTTTTCGAAATTTTTCAATTTTTTTGGTTTTTTTCTATGCCATAAATGTATGCATGAGAAAGAAAAATAAGAACACACAACACATGATCAAATACCATACTCCCCCAAACTTAAATTACACAGTCTCTTGTGTAATCCAAGCTTGGAGAAGATTTCAACAATGCAAATGAAAAAGAAGAAAAACAAGATGGTATTTACAATGGTTTGAAATGGTACCTTAATCAAAAACGCATGGAGGAGGAGGATGACTCCGTGGAGTAGGATGGATTGCTTGATTGAGGAGTTGGGGATCGCATGACTCTCTTTTCACGCCTTCTTGTCTCATGGGAGGAGGGGCGTGGCTCATCTTCATGCCTTGGCTCACTAGGGACTCCTTGAAAGGAGTGGCGCCTCTCTTCCATGTGGCTATCTCCTTCTTGATCCTCATCTTGACCTCTTTGATGCCTAGAAGATGAGACTCCTTGATCCTTGGATGTGAGGAACTTGATTTGCTTCCCCATGTCCTTGACAGTTTTCACAAGCTTCCTTATGGTCTTGTCTTGCCATTTGTTCCACCTTTGAAGGAGCTTGATGTGCTCATGAGCCTTTCGCGCAGGCTCTCCTTGGTTTGTGCCTTCATAGGGGTCAAAGAAGTACCTCTCACTACCATAGATTTGAGGTGCTTGGTATGGCTCATGAGTGGTGTCCCAATAGGTCATAGTGAAGGTCTCGATGTCCTCTAGTTGCTCGTCAGTTGGAGTGAATGCAGCGTTTGCTCTGTCCCTTAGTGTAGTGAGGTGAATGCAAGGAAGCTTGATTGTGGCCTCCTTTAGCAGCTCCACATTGAACTTGTACTTGAATCTCTTTCCTTCCTTCACCAAAAACTGACCCTTGAGGAGATAGGAGGAGTCGATGTATTGCTCATCAGCTGAGGGTTCTCCTAAATTGATGCCCACTTCTTCAAGAATAGGAGTGATCATGCCCCCAATGGCTAGATGGTGTCGATCTTTCTTCTTGGATATAGCTTTTATGTGATAACTTGCTGCATGAGCAACCCAAATCTGCACTAATCCATTCCCGGTATCATCACCTCGCATCTCATAGTTGTAGAGGTAACGGATTATACCCTTAAGCCCAACATCAAGCATCTCCCATTCTTCAGCAGTCATTACCACACTCTCCTTCCTAGCAAAGAAGGTATGAGCTAGCACCTTCTGAGCATAGCGAATCTCTGGGTGGCGGATGAGCTTGCTCTTGACCTTCCCGGTCTTGTAAGTCCCGTTACCAAGCAAATTCCAAAGCCTCTCCAACTCTGATTTCTGAACATTCAACCGCGAACCACGCCCTGTCCCATCATCAAAACCAAGCACTTCACCAAGCTTCTTGAAGCCCATCTTGTATGACTTGTTGTGAACTCGGAATTTGATCAATCCGAACCCATCCTTTTCGGGATCAATACCCGCTGAGCTTGAGGTTGTCACCTTCAAAGATGAGAGGAATTGGCATGTCTCCTCTTGGTGGCTTGGGTATGATCGGTTGAACCATCTTTCACACCCCAAATTTCTGAAAATTTCAGTCACATCCTCCAAGAGACCCAACTCCTCAAGCAGCTCATGATCCGGATACTTAGTCCCCTTGAAAGGCATTTCCATAAGGGACTTGTAAATCGATGAGGGAGTCGGATTTGAGGCCTCAGATTTCTCAGCCTTCTTTTGCTTGGCTTTCTCTCTACTAACATCTCCCTTGCTAGAAAACTTCCTCATAACTGGAGGACTCTCTTCAGGATCCTTCTCTACCTCCACAGGCCTCTTGCCTTGTTTCTTGCTAGCATCACCCCTTGTTCTCCCCATATCACCTATAAAATCGAAAATCTTGGAGAAAAGTGAGTATATTGTGAAATTAGAATTCTTGCAAGCAACAAGCATGTAATTATAAAAATTCCATGGAAGCTTCAAGAATTAAAACTCAATAGCAATTTAATTAGAGTAAGAAACAATCCAATTATGAAAATCTCTCTTGCCACACAAAGCCTTTAACAAGGTAATAATTAAATTAAGCATCCTCTAAATGATCATAAATTAAAAAAACAAGAGGATTCTACTTAATTACTTATATAACAATGGAAATTAAGTTTAAAGAAACCAAAACCCAAATTTTTGAACATTATTTAGGCTAAATTTCGAATTTTCGCAACCCATTAAAATCCTAAATAAAAAATGTTCAAAAACCAAAAATTTTCCATGTAAATCCTTGAAAAACTTCAACAATCATCACCCATAACAATATTCAACTATACCCAACTCAATTAACTCATTCAAGACCTATCTATCAACCATAATTCTCAATTCATTCTTATTGAGAACTTGAAAGTTAAAAGAGAGGATTAGAAGTCAAACCTTGGTTCCTTGCAAAGGTATGGCCGAAATTCACTAAGGAATAGAGATTAGCCAACAATTTCGGAAATAAAGCACTTGGAATCAAAGATTTTGATGAAGAATTGAGAGAGAAAAGAGAAAAACAATGTTTTGCTTTGGGGAAATCGTGAAACAAGAGGAGATTTCGGGGGAGGAAGAGACTTAAATCAATATTTTCGGTTCATTACAAGTGGAAAAAGTCAACATTAAACCGGTCAAAGGAAGGGAGAAAGGTCAAGCAAACCTGATTTTTAAAAACGGATCGACGTGTTCGTCGATCCATGTCGTCGATCCATGTCAAATTTTTAAAAACGGATCGACGTCCTTCATCGATATAGCTCATCGATCCGCCTCCCTGGATTTTTGGTTCGACGAACCTTCGTCGATCCATCTCACCGATCCGACTCCCTGGATTTTTGGATAGATGAACCCACGTCGATCTGCTTCATCGATCTAGCTCCCTGGAAAACTGGATCGACGTGTGTCATCGATCCATTACGTCGATCCACTTTCAGAAACTTTCTCCACTCCTTTCTTTTCAAGTATAAGTCCTCCATACTCAACCTAACACTCACAGAAACTCAAAGAAACATAATCATAGAACTAAAACAAGAATATAAACAAGGATAACCATGGGAATGCCTCCCAAGTGCGCTTGTTTAAAGTCACTAAGCTTGACTTTTCAAACCTTTTAGGCTAGAGGGGGGTTTTGAAGAGGAATTGAGCTTGCCTCCTCCTTTGACTCATGCACCAAGAATGGCTTTACCCTATGACCGTTGACTGTGAAGGCTGCACCATTCTTTCCTATCAAGGTGATGGCTCCATATGGCAACACTTCCTTAATCTCAAAGGGGCCTCCCCATCTTGACTTGAGCTTGCCCGGGAACAACTTCAATCTTGAATTGTAGAGAAGAACTTGGTCACCAGCACTTAACTCCTTCCTTACAATCCTCTTGTCATGAAAAGCCTTGGTCCTCTCCTTGTAGATCCTTGAGCTTTCATAAGACTCAAGCCTAATCTCTTCAAGCTCTTGGAGTTGAACCAATCTCTTCTCTTGGGCAGTTTTTATGTTGTAGTTTAGAAGCTTCACAGCCCACAAAGCTTTGTGCTCAATCTCCACAGGTAGATGACAAGCTTTTCCATACACAAGGTTGAAAGGAGACCTCCCAATTGGTGTCTTGAAAGCTGTTCTATAGGCCCACAAGGCATCATCAAGCTTGATTGACCAATCCTTTCTTGTTAGACCCACAGTTTTCTCCAAGATAGCTTTAATCTCACGGTTTGAGATTTCCACTTGACCACTAGTTTGAGGGTGGTAAGGGGTGGCTACCTTGTGTTTTACACCATGCTTGTTCAATAACCCTTCAAAGACCTTGTTGATGAAGTGGCTTCCCCCATCACTAATCACAACTTTTGGAACACCAAACCTTGGGAAAATTATGCTCTTGAACATCTTGACCACGACCTTGGAGTCATTAGTAGGACTTGCTATAGCTTCAACCCACTTTGACACATAATCAACAGCTACTAGGATGTATTGGTTACCAAAAGAAGAAGGGAAAGGTCCCATAAAGTCTATACCCCAAACATCAAACAATTCTACTTCCAAGATGGGGTTTTGGGGCATCTCATCTCTTTTGCTAATGTTCCCCTTCCTTTGACAAGGCTCACATCTCTTGATATACTCATGAGTGTCCTTGAACAATGTAGGCCACCAAAACCCACTTTGAAGCACCTTTGTAGCTGTTTTGAAAGTTGCAAAATGCCCTCCATATCTAGATCCATGGCAATGAAAGATCACACTCTCTACCTCTTCTTGTGCTAGGCATCTCCTATATATTCCATCAGCGCATCTCTTGTAGAGGTAGGGCTCATCCCAATAGAAGTGTGACACATCTCTCAAAAACTTCTTCTTGTGATAAGTGTTTAGATGAGTGGGCTCTTCATTGCATACCAAGTAGTTAACAAAATCAGCATACCAAGGTTCCCTCTTTGCCTCCATGCCTTGAATCTCTTCAAGCTTCCTTCTAATTCCATGCACACTAGCAATGCTCTTGATCATCATAAATTGTTCCTCCGGTAAAGAATCATTGATTAGCAAAGCATCTTCGATCCTCATCCTTGACAAATTATCAGCCACCCCATTTTCTGCACCCTTCTTGTCCACTATTTCCATGTCAAATTCTTGTAGGAGTAGAATCCATCTAAGGAGCCTTGGCTTGGTCTCCTTCTTGGCGTAAATGTGGCGCAATGCAGCATGATCGGTATACACTATGACTTTCGATCCAACCAAGTAAGATCTGAACTTCTCAAAAGCAAACACAACTGCCAAGAGTTCCTTCTCTGTTGTAGCATACTTGGTTTGAGCATCATCAAGTGTTCTACTAGCATAGTAAATCACATGGAGCTTCTTGTCTTTCCTTTGTCCTAGCACAGCTCCCACGGTATAGTCACTAGCATCAGCCATGATCTCAAAAGGTAGACTCCAATCCGGTGCTTGCACAATGGGGGCACTCACAAGTGCCTCCTTGATGGTCTCAAAAGCTTGCAAGCACTCTTTTTCAAACTGAAAATCCTCTTCCTTGCAAAGGAGTCTTGTCAAAGGTCTAGCAATCTTTGAGAAGTCCTTGATGAACCTCCTATAAAACCTAGCATGCCCAAGGAAACTCCTTATGCCTTTCACGTTTGATGTTGGCGCCAAGTTGATCATGACATCTATCTTGGCCTTGTCCACTTCTATACCTTCTTTAGAAATCTTATGACCCAACACAATGCCTTGGTTGACCATGAAGTGACACTTTTCCCAATTGAGCACCAAGTGAGACTCTTCACATCTTTGTAGAACCCTGCAAAGATTAGAAAGACAAGCAGAAAAAGAGGCACCATACACAGAAAAGTCATCCATAAACACCTCTACCATTTCCTCAATAAGATCGGAGAAGATACTCATCATGCACCTTTGAAAGGTGGCTGGAGCATTACATAACCCAAATGGCATCCTTCGATATGCAAATGTACCATAAGGGCATGTGAAAGTAGTCTTCTCTTGATCATTAGGATGAATGGGTATTTGGAAGAACCCACTATATCCATCAAGGAAACAATAGAAGGGATGGTTAGCCAATCTCTCAAGCATTTGATCAATAAAAGGAAGAGGGAAATGATCTTTTCTAGTAGAAGCATTAAGTTTTCGATAGTCAATACACATTCTATGGCCGGTTATGGTTCTAGTTGGTATTAACTCATCTTTATTATTTTTAATCGCAGTGATTCCACCTTTCTTAGGCACAACATGCACAGGAGATACCCAAGTGTTGTCACTAATAGGATAGATCACATTAGCTTCCAAAAGTTTTAAGATTTCCTTCTTAACTACTTCCTTAAGGTTTGGGTTTAATCTTCTTTGATGTTCAATAGAGGAAGCATTCTCATTTTCAAGGTGAATCCTATGAGTGCAAAGTATAGGAGATATGCCCTTGATATCACTTAGTGAGTAACCAATTGCTCTCCTATACTTTCTCAACTCATTCAAGAGAGAGTTGAGCTCATCATCACTCAATTGTTCATTTACAATCACGGGGTAAGTAGAATTAGGGCCTGAGAAAGCATACCTTAGTCCAATGGGAAGTGGTTTGAGGTCCACCTTTGGGGCCTTAAGTTCGCTCCAATCCTCATCAAGGTCCTTAGCCCATTCGCTATCCTCAAGCTCCTCTAGCTTTTCCTCTTGCCCTTGACTTGAAACCTCAACTTCCATGGACCTCTTGTCTTGGTCACATTCCACTTCACCCTCACATGAAGCTACCAATCGTGTAAAAACTTCCTCCCCATCTAGAGCCTTGCGCGAATCAAGCATTTGCATGTATGCTTGTGTTTCCTCATCCAAGTACCCATTCTCTCCATGTGGTTTGGTGAGAGCAACACCAAGATGGTCCTCTTGAGCTAGTTCCTCTAGCAACTCATCGGCTAGCTCATCCATAGTCTCAATGTAGAATACTTGACCATCAATGGTGGGCTTCCTCAAAGTCTTCTTTATGTCAAACTTCAACTCAATCCCTTTTCCAAGATGTAAGCCAATCTTTCCATGCTTAACATCTATAATAGCACCAGCTGTAGCTAGGAAGGGTCTTCCCAAAATCAAAGGATCCTTTGGCTCTTCATCCATCTTGAGCACCATGAAATCC
This sequence comes from Alliaria petiolata, assembly GCA_020283515.1. Classification (NCBI taxonomy): domain Eukaryota; kingdom Viridiplantae; phylum Streptophyta; class Magnoliopsida; order Brassicales; family Brassicaceae; genus Alliaria; species Alliaria petiolata. Next base: position 352,586,000 of record JAHZTW010000001.1, read on the forward strand.
GTGGGGATGATGAAGTTACTAACCTTGATAGGCAAATCTTCAAGAACTCCAATAGGTAACCTCACACTTCTATCCGCAAGTATCAAGGAGATTCCACACTCTTTGTACTTGGTGAAACCAAGCTTCTTTGCAATTGAATAGGGCATAAGGTTGATGCTAGCTCCAAGATCACACAAGCAATTTTCAAAACTAAGAGGACCTAGGGCGCATGGTATTGTGAAAGATCCGGGGTCTCCTAGCTTCTTTGGTATCACATTGCTTTGGATTATGGCACTACACTCTTGAGAAACTAGCATAACTCCTTGGATATCCCTTGCTCTTTGTGCCACGGTATCCTTCAAGAACTTAGCATATTGTGGAATCATCATAAAGGCATCCACCAAAGGCATCTTGAGCTCAATGTCTTTGATTTGCTTGTCAAACATAGCCTTGTATTTCTCCACCAATTGTTTCTTAAACCTCCCGGGAAAAGGAAGCTTAGGCTTGTAGGGTGGAGGAACAAATCTTGACTCCTTCTTGTGCAAATCCTCCTTTGGCTTCTCCTTTACCACTTCCTTACTCTTCTTTGCAATATATACATCATCAAAAGTTATAGCATCTTGAGCTTTTTCAAAGCTATCCTCCCCATCTTGAATTTCAATGTCCTCATTGATCAAAGGACTTGACCTTGGAGGCAACTCCTTTCCACTTCTCAAAGTAATGGCATTGATGTACTCCTTGGGATTTGCTTCACACTTTCCCGGTAGAGTACCTTGAGAGTTGGAGCTAGAAGCCTTGCCTTTCTCTAGCTGCTTGAACTTTTGTTGAAGACCCCCAATTTGAGTAGCAAGCTCATTGAGTGAGGAGTCCATCCTTGTGTTGATTTCAGCAATCTTCTTTCCCATATTAGCATCACTATTGGCTTGACCTTGTAGGATTTGTTGAAGCATAAGCTGAACATTGTCTTGTGGTGGACCTTGTGAAGCTTGATTAAAACCCGGTGGAGCATTGCCTTGGTTGAACCTTTGCCCACCAAAGTTGCCTTGGTTTCCTCCTTGGTAGTTAGACCTTGGTGCATAACCTTTTTGTTGATTGTTGTAGGGCACAAAAGGCTTTCCTTGAGTAGCTTGTGGAGGGTAAACTTGGTCTTGGGGGTTAGCCACATTAGTACTCCTATAAGAGAGGTTGTTGTTCCCCTTATAGTTGTTGTTATAGTTGTTGTTGTATCCTCCTTGGCCTCCCACGAAATTTACCTCCTCTTGACCCTCTTGGTATTCAACTTGATCATCACAATCCTCCACATTATCTTCAACAAAATGTACATGCCTTTGGTTTGAGGACATGAGCTTGTCCATCTTGTCATGTAGAGACTTCATTTCCCTCTTGTGAGCATCAAAATCACCTCCCCTTGGAGCTCTATCATAGTCTTCATTGTAATTACCATCACTCAAGGCAAGATTCTCTACAAGCTCCAATCCATCTTCAACATCTTTGCCCAAGAAATTCCCATTGCTTGCGGTATCAAGAAGCATTCTTATCTTTGGTAGAACACCTCTATAGATGGTGCTTAGTAGAGACTCTTGTGTGAAGCCATGATGAGGGCATTGCATTGTGTAGCCCTTGAATCTTTCCCATGCTTCATTGAAGGACTCATTGCTCTTTTGAGTGAAGCTAGAGATCTCATTCCTCAACTTGGCGGTCCTAGAGTTGGAGAAGAACTTAGATAGAAAGGCTTTCTTGCACTCATCCCATGTAGTGATAGTACCTTGAGGCAAAGTTTTCTCCCATTGCCTTGCTCTATCCCCAAGAGAGAAGGGAAATAGTCTTAGCTTGAAGGCATCTTCACTCACACCATTCATCTTGAATAAGCCACAAACTCTATCAAAGTTGTCCAAGTGATCTAGAGGATCCTCCATTGGCAACCCATGGAACTTGTCTTGTTGAACCATAGAGATGAAAGCTGGCTTCACTTCAAAAGTATTGTTTTGAACCGGTGGAGGATTGATACCATAGCGATTTTGATGTGTATTTGGAGCATCTCCAGCCCCAATAGTCCTCCCTAGTCTTGGCGCATGTAAGGGGTTTCCATTCCCCCTTGGTGCTTGCGCCAAGTTCATTGGAGGAGCTTGATCTCTTTGTTGTTCTTCCATTCTCAACCTCTCTAACCTTGCAGCTTCCCTTCTTGCAATCCTTGCAACCCTTTCCAATTGATCAATGTCTTGAAAACCTTGGAAGTTGTTGTCTCCTTGTGATCTCAAATGCATTCAAGGAAAAACTGAAATCTAGAAAAGTAGATGGTCTATTAGCAAAAAGATCACTTGGTCTCAAACAAAACTCAAATCTTAATGATCAATCAATCCCAATATGGCAACGGCGCCAAATTGATACAAGACTTTTTTACTCTTGCAAGCAATTCCTCAATTGCTCATATCATTGCAATATATTGAGGTATCAATCCATCTTGGGAGATGATGCAATAAGAATACAAAGTTAAGTCTAAGCTAAGCTAAAATGATAAAAGCAAGTCACAAACAAGTATTGAAAGCTAAACACAAACTAAAAGAGATACTACTAGAGCAATACTATGAAACTAAGCCTTAATCACTACTAATCAAGATACTAAGCAAGGATTACTACTAAGCAAGATTATCAATTGACTAAATCGAAACCTAGGGATGGAATCATTGATTTGGGAAACTAAATGGACAACCTTGCAATCATTTAAGCAACTAATCAAGCTAACTCTATACCTAGAACACTTAATTTAGATTAGACCATGATGTGTGGCTCAAATCCCTTTGTTAATCATCCTAATGAACTAATGATGTTTTAGCATTAAGATAATCAACAAGCATTAATAACAAGTCTAAATGGTATGATAAACACTCTAAACATCTAATGTCTTAGGCTAGAAATGTAAATCTCTTATTAAGTTGGTTCAAGCATTTCATCAAACACTTGGTGGGTGTGTGAAATGCCTATAATCCAAAATAGCAAAGGTTAGCTATTTGGCATGAAGAACTACTTAATAAGAAGAGATTAGGAAGAATCTATCCTAGATTGCAAGTTTGAACCAATAGAAATCCCTAAATCTAACCCATCCCCAAGTTCCTAAGGAAACTACTCACTAATCATGTTTAAGCCCATCAAATCAAAGATTAGAGAAAGGTTAAACATAATTAGAGAAAGATAAACAAGTAAACTAAGAAAGATATTGCATTAAACTCAAATCCAAAGCATAAACAAAGTATTTGCCCAAAGTGGCTAAAAGTTTAAGCTAAGAACAAGAGATAAAAAGATGATTAGAAAACTTAGGTCTAAAGAGTATTTATAGGGGGACCCATGAAAAGCAAGAAAAAGAATCCGTCTGGGGTCGGATCGACGTGTTCATCGATCCAAGTCGTCGATCCGACCCTCTTTAAAAACGGATCGACGACTCATCGATCCACTTCGTCGATCTTTGCTCAAAGTCTTGGCTTCTGGTCCGGCGTGGTACGTCGATCTGGTACGTCGATCCGACTCCCTGGAATTTTAGATCGACTAGACTACGTCGATCCATCTCATCGATCCATGCCCCTGGAAATCTGGATCGGCGTGGCTCGTCGATCCGTCTCGTCGATACGTGTCCCTGGAAATCTGGATCGGTGAGCTTTGTCGATCTGGTACGTCGATCTGTTGCGAGAAATCCTCTTCTTCATCCTTTTTGCTTCTTCTTGTCCCTCCAAGTGGTGTGCATCATTCTCCAGCTCCATCCTCATCTCCATAGCGTCCTTTTCACCTGATTAGAGTTCCAAATGCAACAAACTATGCAAAGAACCATGCAAAACACTCTAGGACTCTAAATGGTGCAATGTAACACTATGATGCTATTTTAGACTTCTAAATGATGAGAAACTTGCACTAAATGGATGCTAAAATGATGCAAATTTAGACATATCAATCAGCCGAACATAGGCTTCAGGTGCTGTCGGCGTATAAATTAGGGCTTCAGCAGTGACGGCAGCGAGGAATCGGAGGGGTTGCGATCGATGGAAATCTTTGTGAGAGGAGGGTCGATTTCTCCATTAAGGAATCAGTGTTCTCGGATTTGTTTTTGACGAGATCGGTAGCAGAGGGGTTAGATAGTTAACGATAAAAGAAAAAACGTCGATGAGTTGATGAATAGCCAAAGTTATAAGAAGAAAGGTTTTTTGTTCAAAACACATTGGGGGATGTATTGGATTAAGACTTTTAGAAGATTTGGTGGGGGTTTATATTTGGTGAGATTTAAGTAGATTTTGAGTGGGATTTAAAAATAAAAATAAAAACTTTAGTGATGATTTGGTGAGATTTCATCTTTAAATTTGAAACTTTAGTAGTGATTTGGTAAGATTTCATCTTACAATTGAGAGGAAAAGTTAATTGTTCTCTCTTGAATACGACATAATATTGTTTTCATCAGATTTTTTCTTTAGCTTTCATCAAAACATTCTTGTATCTTAGGAATTGTTCATGGCAAGTCTAGACACGACCTATGCTGCTTTGCAATGGAGAATGAGAAAGCTAATCAACCATCAAGACATCTTGGAGAAGATCAGAGACAAGATCGAATCAGTTTTAGGAACCATGCGTTAATCAAAGAATCAGATTTGCAGAAGCTTCCTTACTTGCAAGCAGCTATGAAGGAGACATTGAGACTTCATCCAGTGGGGCCATTATTACGCAGAGAAATCAATAGAGACAAAAGAAACATACATTGAGACTTCGTCCAGTGGTTCTGAGTCTCGCAATCAGATCATTTTTGTGTAGTGTTTTAATTGGGCTGTGAAGGGAAATGAAAACAAAAGTAACAAGAGTAAAGAAGAGTAATCGTTAAGAAAAAGAACTCAAAAAATAGGAAGAGAAAACAATCTAAAGTAAAAAGAAGTATTATCGTTGGGAGCCAATGATACAAGATCATGGACATCATCAACCATGGAGAAGAGTATGATCATGCCCATCACTGAAGTTTATCAAATGGAAGCAATGCTAGAACCTGTTGCCGAGGTTGTGTTCGAACGTGAGGCCAAAGCTTATAAATGGGCAGTGACCATTTGTACTCTTTTTGCTTATCCTTGGTTTTATCCCACTGGGTTTTCCAGAAAATATTTTAATGAGGCAAATGGTTCACATATTTTAAACCCATCTAGAAGCTATTAGAAGCCAAGGAGGAAAAAAGTCGTAGACCAACTTGTTTTAGAAACACAACTCCTCAGAGAATCATGCCGAAGTGGAATCAGCTCAAGCCGAGCTCATATGACAAAGTTATTGAAGAAACAATCTGGCAGATCTCCAATGGACCCGATGGAGACCAACGATCAGTCTTCGAGTCATTCCGGCCAAATCCATTTGTTTTGGATTCTCAACTCATCATAGGTCTACGGAGAGTTGGAAACAACACCAATTAATTTTGGTTTACGAGTTATTAATTTTATAAGTCGGGTGAACCGGAGCTTTCCCGATTTGGACATATGAGCGCTAATTGGAGGATTCCGACCGCACCAGGAGGAATTAAGCTACAAACCGACTTGGAGTGAAATTTTGGCTCAACCGGGGAGTTCGTCGAATTGGTTTCATGCCGAAATTCATTATGGTTTAAAAGTTATTCAACTTCTAAACTGGAGGATCCTCAACATGCCTTATTTAGAAGCTCATGGATTCAATCAGCTACAAATGAGACTTTGGCGACCAGGAGACACATCTAAGCATTCAGGAGACACATCTAACCATCCAGNCTTTAAACGTATCTTTGGCATCCAGGAGTTAATGAAAACCATCTAAAAGCTGTAAGAGACGTCCTTAGCTGCACCATCACCCAGAGGATCAGGCGGATCCTCCCCCACTTCAAGTTTCCTTACTTGGACTTAAGAGCATTCAACACATTCACACTTGGGGTCATAACTCACCAACGGCTCTATCACCAAGACTTCTACGATTTGGACAACTTCAATGACAACCAGAATGTTCCAGAGAAGCTCACATATCCCCTCAAACCGTCCAGATACAAATGAGACCTTACTTCCCTTATTTTTGTCCGATTTGCTCATTATTGTCCAATGGCTAGTTTTCTTAAGTTTTTGATTTCTTTTCTTGTTTTAGACCTTTAGGAACGTGTGTAAGATCTCTATATAAAGCTCCATCCTGTCTCATTTGTAAAGCACCCTTCAATCTTGATTAATACAAAGAATTCGTTTCTTCTTCAAAGTGTGTCTTTGAGTTATTTTGTCACTAGATTCATTTGAGTGATTCATCTGTTTCTTTTGATCCTTGGATTAGAATTGTTTGTGTGATTCAAACAACTCTGATTCACCACTGATTGAGTGAGTCAATCAAAGCCCACAGATTGAGAGAGAGTCAATAAGAAGTTCCACTACCATCTCTATCATCATTCACTATTTCCGCACAAGCTTTGCAACTTTGATCTCTGGTTGTTCATATGATTTGAGGAGTGATTCCCTATCTTGTGTCATCTGGTATCAGAGCTTCGAAAGCTCATATCCATCAGGTTGTATCTTTTCAACCTCTATCTTTTTATTTTATGTTTTGTTATTTCATTTATCTTAAAATAAACCCATAAAAATTCGTTTTATTTTGTTTAACTTTTGTTTTGTTTCTATTCTTTATTTTGCTCTTAATAAAAAAAACCCCAAAAGCCTTAAAAGTTTCATTTGATCCACTTTTCGTTTTTATTCTTGCTGCAATTGCTGTTTGATTTATTTCATAAAAGAAAAATCTCAAAAAATGTTAGCCAGCGATTGTTTCCTTAAGTAGCTTGTCGTTTGAATTTGTCTAGTTAAGAGTCTTGCATATTATAATCATCATATTAGCAAGTGTTGCTGTTAGATTTTATATTTGCGTCTACATTTGAATTGAGAAAACCCAAAAAAAAAGCTTTGATAATTATATTCGTTCATTGCATCATTTAGCTTCCATAATTGTTTTCAATTATTTTCTGTCCCGTTTGCATTAGGCCATTAGAATTGCATTGTTACATTTCTCTCATAAGACATAATTGGTCCATTTTAAAATTGCATTAGTAGAAGCGTGCATTTAGAATTCGATATTTGTGTGCATTAAAAAAAAAAAAAAGGGATTCTTGTTTTGAATTTGCCGTAACACTCGTTTCATTTTTCTTGTTGGTAGAATTTCAATATTTCCTTATTCCCTTTAGTACAGATATCAACGCTTATTCTGATTTAATTTCCTGTTCCTTTTGTGAGGTACTATCTCTTAGAAACCAGAATTAATGGAAGAAGAAGAACCCTGGACAGAGCAAGTCTATTCAAGTTCTGATACTGAAAAAGAAGAACCATGGACAGAGGAAGACTACTCAAGTTCTGAGGCTGAACAAGAAACATATGAAGAGGAAATGGATCCAGAGCCACCAGACTGTTATAAAAGTTGCTCCAATACACTGTGGTGTGAAGAAGAGTCAGAGGAAGACTCATATGAGGAATACAACCCTTCCAAGAGAGTAGAGAAGCTAGTCAGCTATGGAGTTATTTCATACCGAGTACCAGCTCAATCAAGACCAACCAGTCCAAGGAAGCAAGTCAACAAAAGGAGTAGTTACAGATCAGATTCTCTAGTCTTTTCAGGTTCAAGTAAGAGCCCAGAGGTGTATTTAAGTTGGGAACTCAATATGGAGAAGTGGCTACAATCTAACAATATTCACAAGGAAAAGAAGTTAGCACAAGCAGTCCAAGCATTTACAGGAAATGCTTATGAATGGTGGCTAAGGGAAAACACTCTAACTGTCTACAAGAAACCAATGCTAGATTGGAGGTCTCAAGGCACATATGCATAAGGGATTTGTAGAGAAGTATCAAGCCATACCAAGGAGTGATGTCTACATCAAAACCGCAGCTAAGCATAAGAATGCTTACAACTCAGAATCCAAGAAAGTGTTTACTCTACCAAAGCAAGCAGAAGATAACAAAAATACTCAAGCAAAGAAGGATCAGAAAAAGCCAACCTCCCCATTCATATTCACGCTAGAACTACAAGAAAAGTGGCAACAACTTAAGAAGAGTTTAAATTTGAAAGAGGAAAAGACAGAGCTGAAGCAGTGTCTGAAAGTTACCTCTATGAGCAAAGTAGAATAACAAAATACTACTACAGCAACTCAAGGTAAGTATTCTAATTTTGTGAATTCTAAAGAGCCCACATGTTATAGATGTCATAAGAGAGGACACTTTGCTGCAAATTGTCTCCTTAGAAAATCTTTGAAAGAAACTTCACTAGAAGAGAAAATAGAAAAATCTAGAGATAGTGATAGTTTGTTTCATTCTGATATTTTAATTCCCAATTCTAGACTCATGCACTTGTCTTTGTCAAAGAGTTTTGATCCAGGAATAAGACAAGAAGAAAGGGAAACAATCAAAGATGAAAAGCTACAAGGAGCAGAGGCACGACCAGAGGCTTTGTCCTCACCAGCAATGCTAGCTATAACCATCTCTAAAGAAGAGAGCAGCCACAATTGTGGAGTTCAAACCATCAAAGTGCAATTGATGCTACAACTAGCTAACACCATCACTGTGAGTTTAAGTATTTCAAGGCCTATTTATTGTGATTCTCCCAAAAATCGGCACTCTAGAGTTGGTAAGGGGATAAGCTTTGCATCAAAGAAACTGTGAAGTCTCAAAGATCAAAGGATGTGGAGCGAATGGTCACACTAAGGATGCGGAAAAGCCTTAGATTCCCCGTGTAGCGAATGGTCGCACAGAAGCTGCGGAAGACTTCTGATTTACCTCTCAATACTCTCATATATTACACACTAAAAGCATTGAAGATTCTTTGGATATTACACACCAAAGAGATGAATCTAACTTAAAAGGGTTTTTAATAAAAAGATAGATCAATTTTATTCAAAAAAATGAGCCTCTATTTATAGAGGAATTACAAAAAATTTGTCCATAATAGTTTCTAAACATGCAGAGCATCTAGGGAGATGAAATCCAAACTCTAAAGTGCATGTAAGAGAGAGAAATGGACATAATTAAATGCAGTCTTTGCTATGGACGAAAATTGATCTTCCTTGGTTGTTTTTGGTCTGAATCCACTTTTCTGGACTTCTCTGATGGATCAAGATTGTATAATGAGCTGGTTTGTAGCTTATTTCATCTAGGGAGATGAAATCCAAACTCTAAAGTGCATGTAAGAGAGAGAAATGGACATAATTAAATGCAGTCTTTGCTATGGACAAAAATTGATCTTCCTTGGTTGTTTTTGGGCTGAATCCACTTTTCTGGGCTTCTATGATGGATCAAGATTGTATGATTAGCTGGTTTGTAGCTTAGTTAATTCTGGCTTGGTCGGAATCCTTCAATGAATGCACATAGGTCCGAATCGGCTAAACTGGAAATCACCTGATTTGTAAATTGCATAACTCCTTCATCCAAACTCCATTTGATTTGATTCTTCTTCGAAGAGTTCCGTGATTGAGCGGAGCACATTTTCCAAGTAGTTTCATGCATTGAAGCATCGTGATTAGGAAGATACGCTTCGAACAATGCACATATGTCTTGATGCTTTCCATGATCATATCACTATTTCTATAATTTTAAACTCAGATATGATGCACATGTTCTTGAGAGTTGTTTCAGGTACACGACATATCAAGGAGAAACCACCATACCCAATATCAAGTCCTCTTACCATAATATCTCAGCCAAAACGAAACAGTAACAGTATTATTCAGGTAAGTGTTTCTCTAAACCAAATTGTCCTTGATAGTTCAGTCTCTGAGTTAATGAACTTATTAAGCGTAAAAGAACTTGAGGAATCAAAACATTGTTTAGAACTGCAAGTAGAACAAATATCTGTTACTATAAGCATGAAGAGAATAATTTTAACAAGTTTATTTTATAAAGAACCCATAATGTACTTGTTTCTTTTCCAAAGTGTTGAGATTATCTCAGGTACTCAGGAGATAAAGCATAAAGGCCTTCCACCAGAGAAGAATTTCTTGTTAAAACAAGCTCAGATCCAAGAGATATCACCACCCAAAATTGATGTTATCAAATGGGTAAAGGCTACAAAGAAGAGGAGTCACGTCCCAGACCATAGCAGAGAAGTGACTATATCCTACTTGCTCCAAGGAAAACCCCCAGATGCTCAACAACAACCCCACCTGAGCACCAACCAAAATTGTATCAATGGTAAGTTTCTAAACTCTCATATACTTCATGAAACTAACTTGAGTTATCTATGTGCAAATAAACAAGTTTTGAGGACAAAACTTTTTGAAGAAGGAGAGTATGATACAAAATCATGGACATCACCAACCATGGAGAAGAGTATGATCATGCCCAGCACTGAAGTTTATCAAATGGAAGCAAGGCTAGAACCTGTTGCCGAGGTTGTGTCCGAACGTGAGGCCAAAACTTATAAATGGGCAGTGACCATTTGTACTCTTTTTCCTTATCCTTGGTTTTATCCAACTGGGTTTTCCATGAGGCAAATTGGTTCACATGTTTAAACCCATCCAAAAGCTATTAGAAGCCAAGGAGGAAACAAGTCGTAGACCAACTTGTTTTAGAAACTCAACTCCTCAGGGAATCATGCTGAAGTGGAATCAGCTCAAGCCGAGCTCATATGACAAAGTTATCGAAGAAACAATTTGGCAGATCTCCAATGGACCCGATGGAGACCAACGATCACTCTTTGAGTCAATCCGACCAAGCCAAGATGAACCAAGACAAATTCAACTCATCAGAGGTCTACGGAGATTTGGAATCAAGACCAAATTCATTTTGGTTTATGAGTTATTAATTTTACAAGTTGGGTGAACCGAAGCTTTCCCGATTTGGACATAGGAGCACTAATTAGAGGATTCCGACCGAATCAGAAGGAATTAAGCTACAAACCAACTTGGCATGGAATCTTGACTCAACCAGGGAGATTTTCTAATTGGATTCATACCAAACCCGGTTCTGACGTGAAAGTTATTCAAGTTGTAAGACAGAGGATCCTCGGCTTGCCTTATATGGAACCTTCCGGGTTTAGGAGGCTTTAAACGTATCTTTGGCATCCAGGAGTTAATGAAAACCATCTAAAAGCTGTAAGAGACGTCCTTAGCTGCACCATCACCCAGAGGATCAGGCGGATCCTCCCCCACTTCAAGTTTCCTTACTTGGACTTAAGAGCATTCAACACATTCACACTTGGGGTCATAACTCACCAACGGCTCTATCACCAAGACTTCTACGATTTGGACAACTTCAATGACAACCAGAATGTTCCAGAGAAGCTCACATATCCCCTCAAACCGTCCAGATACAAATGAGACCTTACTTCCCTTATTTTTGTCCGATTTGCTCATTATTGTCCAATGGCTAGTTTTCTTAAGTTTTTGATTTCTTTTCTTGTTTTAGACCTTTAGGAACGTGTGTAAGATCTCTATATAAAGCTCCATCCTGTCTCATTTGTAAAGCACCCTTCAATCTTGATTAATACAAAGAATTCGTTTCTTCTTCAAAGTGTGTCTTTGAGTTATTTTGTCACTAGATTCATTTGAGTGATTCATCTGTTTCTTTTGATCCTTGGATTAGAATTGTTTGTGTGATTCAAACAACTCTGATTCACCACTGATTGAATGAGTCAATCAAAGCCCACAGATTGAGAGAGTCAATCACAAGTTCCACCACCATCTCTATCATCATTTACTATTTCCGCACAAGCTTTGCCACTTTGATCTTTGGTTGTTCATAGGATTTGAGGAGTATTTCCCCATCTTGTGTCAGCCAACAACGTAAAATCCAAATAAGCCAACTCTAAAGCAACAACTCTGTTTTTGGCCCTCAATTGTAGCATCTAGACTCGTCCTTCTCGCCTGCATAGAACATATCATAATCTCAGCCTACAAACGAGTCATAAAGCTACCAATCCATTCAACAGTACTTGAGAAATTTTTTTATTTCAAGAACATAGACAAAATTCACAATCCAAAAACCTCCCTCTCTCTTCTTGTAGGTTGTTGGTTAGAACAAAAGATCACAACTTGCGTGAATGATTCTGTTGGATTAGATGATTACTCTACACCAAGTTTCATCACTAGAACACACACAAATTTCACATTCTCCGTGTCAATTTGATTTGGATCTATAGAAAATCGATGATTAAACTGGTAATTTGAATTCAATGAGTTAAGGAATGAGAACCCAATGTCAAAGACGTAACAAGGTTCGGACTGGTTCTCTCCATTTCAAGACGGAAAGCTCACTTGTGGCAAGAATCGTTGAGCATGTATTATAGGCTTTGTTCGTTTTGAAGCCGCAGCTTTCGGCGTCTGCGACCCAAAAAAGGTCATTATCACGAATAATAACCTTTTGTTATAGTTGGCTATTGGGAGTAGCTGCGCCAGCTTCTAAAAGTTACAGTGGTAATTAGGAGCCGCAGGTGGCCGTTGGGAACCGCTGAATTTTTTGGCGTTCATGGAGTCAACCCGCAAGGAGTCACAGCTACAGATAATTTGAGAAGATGACGGAAAAATACGATTGAGAGATAAAACCCTTTTAAGAATGAGAAACGATTTATTACAGAGAGAAAGCTCGATTTATTGATGACATAGAAGAAAGCAAAAGTTCAAACGAAGAAGATAAAGAAGAGGGGTACGTTTTTTGTTGTCGTCGAAGAAAAGGATAAATATTTTTTATTTTGAAGTCTCTCCAAAAAACACATGTATGGGTGTGAATTTTTTAATCATTATTTGTGAGTAAAATTGTAACGACCCGGGCCCGGCCCATTTGAATAAGTTTAAATGGATTGATTTGGCTACCTATGTCATCAAAGTGCACTTACCTTTTCCGGTCACTTATCCTAAGAGAACTCCAGAGTTAAGCGTGCTTATGCTGGAGTAGCACTAGGATGGGTGACCTTCCGCGAAGTACTCTGCGGAACCGTGTGAATGAGGCCAAAACACGGGATAAGGTCACGTGGTGATTGCAGGGACAAGTAAATCAGTCGGTCGGGTCACCGAGAAAAATAACGCACCGACCGTCGGACAGGGGCGGGGCCCACGAGCCCGACGGAGGGATGGGTGAATCGCCGGTAGGGGCGGTCGGGGTGTTACAAAAATCTCTTCAAATCCTTTTCACAAATTTTTCTTTAAAAAATTGTTTAGTTTTGAATAACAATGGATTTTTTTTTATTTTTACAAATTCTATATTCAATAACATAGGATTTTAAGTGATTTTAATTGGTTTTCAACAAATTTCATATTCAATAACATAGCATTTGGTAAGACATTTACAAATTTCATATTCAATAACATGCGATTTTAAAACAACCACCAAATCTTATAAAATTATTAATCCAATACACCCCATAATCAAAGTACCTCACCTCTTTGAAATGCCTTATTTTGATATTCCACTTTGATAAAGTATAATTAAAAACGTTACAATGTAAAGTAAGATTCTTAAGCCCATGAGGGTTTTGGAATCTTCAATTTACATAGGCATTTTGAAGTTTAAAAAAAAAAAAAAAGTCTTGTTGCACAACTTGAAAAAATGACGACGACGATCTCCAATCTTCCTAGGGATTTGATAGAGGAGATTCTCTTTAGGGTTCCCTCGAAATATATGAGAGAAGTGCGAATAACTTGCAAAAAATGGGACAGTTTATCCAAAAGTCAGAGCTTTTCGAAGATTCACACTGGTAAAGAAGCTTCCACAGCAAGGGAAGGGGAGTCTTAGATGATCGTAATGATGAATAAAAATCTTCACTTAATGAGCTTCTTCGTCGACGGAGATCCATCTTTTGAGACTAAAGGTAAACTTACTTGCGGAAACGAACAAGTCAAGATATCTCAAGTCTTCAACTGCGAGGGTTTATTGTTATGCACCTTGGAAGACGATACTAAGGTTGTGGTTTGGAATCCGTATTGGGTCAAACGAGGTGGATCAAAGCAAGTGAGAGATTTGTAAACAGATATAAGGCGTTTCTCTTCAGGGAAACACTTACTTTTGTGCTACAAAAACTAACTCAGAAGAGGCACTCGACGATCACTTAATCTGTTTTGATTTTACAAGTGAGAGATTTGGGCCACTTCTGCCTTTTCCGTTTAGCGTAGGGCATCATGACTATGTGACTTTATCTTGTGTCAGAGGAGAGAAGCTTGCGGTTTTACTTACCCACGATGAATCAAATCGATATGAGCTTGACGTATGGATTACGACTAAGATTGAGCCTGAAAAGGCGTCGTGGAGCAAGTTCTTGACATTGGATACGTAACCCAATTATCCGATTTCACCTATTTGTTTCTTCATTGATGAGGAAAAGAAATTCGTCATGGGTTTTGATGAAGATGACACTGGCTCGAATCAACACGTACTTAGCGTCGTTGGAGAGGCTGGATACTTAAGAAGATTGGTCCTCGGCGACAACAACTGTAGGGTGAGGACACCGACACATGTGTTCTCTTATGTTCCAAGTCTAGTGCAAATCAAGAAAGTAGCACGAAGCAAAAGGAAAAGACAGAGCTACTTAGAAAAGCATCGGTATGATGAAAAGATGCTGAGACTTGTCGCACGTTTGTCCCCAATCAAAGGAAAGTTCTTTAAAACTTTATGTATTTCATTTAAAAGGAAAAAACGTAGCAAATCTGCCGGAGGAGGCAGAAGGAGAAAACGAGAGAATTAGTCTCAATTTACAAAGCCTAATTTTATGTCTTCATTTACTCTTCTTCTCTTTCAAGTTATTTACAGTGTCATTTGGTTGGAGGAATAAGAAGATTTTTATTGCTCATATTTTCTCACCATTTTACGTGGCCTAAATCGCATTGTGAATAGGAATTTCCAGTCAGGTACTTTATGTCATATACTAATGATTTTCAGTTTTACTCACTAATTTCCTTAATATAATATTATATGTAATTCCATTGACTTGCCTGCTTCTGGAAAAAGAGAATCTCAAATCTGAAAGGTGTAGGACTTCTGTTTTTAGGAATGTACTTCAAATGTCTAAAACTATTAGGCTAAATTGCTCATATAGGCTTAAACCATTGTTATGAGCAAAACTATCAACCGTCGAAAACATATGTTTTGTTTTAGTATCACTATTTTACATGTTCATGTGGTCGTATGATAATGACTGCATGTGGCAATTGATTTCTTACGAAGAGCTCATATCTTATTGATCCCTTAAGTTACAAAAAAAATTTCTCTGTTTGTCATAGGAGCATAAGTATAGATGGATAGAGAAACACATATGTGTCTGGTTTCTTGCTTAATTTATATCTTCTTTCGTCGTGTATTTATTTATTTTTATCCTTGGAATTGCAGAACAGCTACAGAGAGTATCTAAGCTTAAGGTTAGATATGAGAACCTTGAGCACCAGCAAAATATGTATATGCATAAATCAATTTCGCACACATAGATTCATATTTGTGTCATTGTATGTATGTGTCTGTGTTGGTGCATAAATCTTCTTGGGACTTCCGAATTTAGAGGAGTTAGAACAGCTTAAAGGTCAACTAGAATGGTTCTATGAACCAAGTAACGTCATATTTTAAACTTAAAATTATATACGTATGGAATGATTTAATGAGATTAATGTGTGAAAATGTATGTTTAATTGTGATTACTACGGTGGCATATGAAGATTGTGTCGCTGACACATTACATACTTGACAAACTCTTTGATAAACAGTCAACGTTGCCAATAATCAAAACCGTTTTGTTAATGGAAGCTTTTATATATATAAATTCTCTCATATACACAATTATTATGCATTTGATAAATATTTTTAGTGCCAAAAGTTGTGCTAAATCTCGTGTGATTTCACGTGTCTTGTAATTGTAAACGTTATGGAAAAATTTAAGCTCTTGTGATTATAGTCTTTTCGTGAAAAATGTAATTGTTTACCTTGATAAACTGATTGGTGTGAGAAAATTGGATAGATTTGATCAATTTAATGAATGGGCTCTCGGATAGGTGAATAAGAAGAACAAATCTTGTCGTAGCCACAAAATCTTGAGGTCTTATTATGATATCTCTTTGTGGTATGAAATCTATGATTTTGACTCTGGTTTATGGACGACCCTTGATGTCCATTCACAATGGAATTAACGTCACATCACCCTGGCGTTTCTCTAAAGGGAAACACTTACTTTTGTGCTACAAAAACGAACTCAAAAAAGGCACTCGACGATCAGTTAATCAGTTTTTATTTTGCAAGTGAGAGATTTGGGCCGCTTCTGCCTTTTCCGTTTAGCCCCGGGTATCTTGACTGTGTGGCTTTAGAGCAAGATCAATGGTAGCTTTTTACAAAGTTCTTATGTCAGAGAAGAGAAGCTTGCGGATTTAGTTACCCACTATGAATCAAATCCATATGAGCTTGACATATGGATTATGACAAAGATTGAGCCTGAAAAGGCGTCGTGGAGCAAGTTCTTGACATTGGATATGGATATCCGATTTATCCTTTTAGTTTCTTCATTGACGAGGAAAAGAATCTCGTCATGGGTTTTGATGAAGAGGCTGGCTGGAATTAACACATACTTAGCGTCGTTGGAGAGGCTGGATACTTAAGAAGATTGGTCCTCGGCGACAAGAACTGTATGGTGAGGACACCCACACATGTGTTCTCTTATATGTTCCAAGTCTAGTTGTAATATCCGTCTCTAACATGTCCGAGACTTTTAGATAACACTTTTACTTACAAAAAAAAGAAGTAAATATTACTTTTCAAAAATCCAACTTTTATTAATTAAATCAAATTTTTTAAATGCAACCAACATAAACCGTCTTAACCGAAAAATTAAACTCAACTTAAATAATTTTCAAATAAAAATTATTCTCGTTTTAACCGAGAAATAACGTTTAAAATAACCCTTCACGAAAATACAGCACCCGAACGATTCACACCTCGAACCTTACTCCTCGACAACTTTCTCACTTGAAAAGGGGAAAAAGGGGATGAGCAACGAATTACTCAGTGAGGTAGATCATGTCCGCCCACATGATTCACAACACCGCTATTTAACAATACATGCAAACACTAACTCTAGTACAAGCAACAATCAAGACGCAGCAATAATATATTATTCACATCACGACTCAACACATTTCTCAACTCAACACACATATCTCATGACACTAGGCTGGTCGGGCACCTCGAAAAGTCTTCCACCACTTTTGGCTCGTCAGCCGGTTAACGGGCTTTAACGGGATCGTCATGTCCTCGTCCTCAGTCCGATTTCACCGAAAACATCACATTCTTCCTAACAACGTAATATACTAACTTAACATATTCTCATCCATTACACATCAACAATCAATATCATCAATCTCTCACATCACCGCAATCAACAAACAATTCACTAGACCTAGCATTTACGAATATTAATTAACTAGTAATGCTAAGAATCCACGGATTCCCCCCTCACCTTAGCCTTGCCGAAAACGAAACGGGAATGGAAGAGGCTGGAACAGAGACTTGCAATAATCAACGGATCTGAAATCATTACGATGGCCAGAGGTAGCTTAGAAAGCAAGCAACAATGGTGAAAACCACAATCCAACTACGTGTTCACGACATTGACAAACGATGAGATCTCTCTTACCCCAGACAATAGAAAACTTCAGACCACGCAGCAACAACTCGGAATAGAGACGCAGAAGCTTAAGACTGAAGGAAACGGACAACAATGGTGGTTTAACCTCACGGTAATTCTCGGGATTTGGTAAGACATTTACAAATTTCATATTCAATAACATGCGAATTTAGTATCACTATTTTACAAGTCTAGTGGATTTTTTTTGGTTTTTACAAATTCTATATTCAATAACATAGGATTTTAAGTGATTTTTATTGGTTTTCAACAAATTTCATATTCAATAACATAGGATTTGGTAAGACATTTACAAATTTCATATTCAATAACATGCGATTTTGAAACAACCACCAAATCTTATAAAATTATTAATCCAATACACCTCAAAATCAAAGTACCTCACCTCTTTGAAATGCCTTATTTTGATATTCCACTTTGATAAAGTATATTAAAAAACGTTACAATGTAAAGTAAGATTCTTAAGCACATAAGATTCTTAAGCTCATGAGGGTTTTCGAATCTTCAATTTACATAGGCATTTTGAAGTTTAAAAAAAAAAAAAAAAGTCTTGTTGCACAACTTGAAAAAATGACGACGACGAATCTTCCTAGGGATTTGATAGAGGAGATTCTCTTTAGGGTTCCCTCGAAATATATGAGAGAAGTGCGAATAACTTGCAAAAAATGGGACAGTTTATCCAAAAGTCAGAGCTTTTCGAAGATTCACACTGGTAAAGAAGCTTCCACAGCAAGGGAAGGGGAGTCTTAGATGATCGTAATGATGAATAAAAATCTTCACTTAATGAGCTTCTTCGTCGACGGAGATCCATCTTTTGAGACTAAAGGTAAACTTACTTGCGGAAACGAACAAGTCAAGATATCTCAAGTCTTCAACTGCGAGGGTTTATTGTTATGCACCTTGGAAGACGATACTAAGGTTGTGGTTTGGAATCCGTATTGGGTCAAACGAGGTGGATCAAAGCAAGTGAGAGATTTGTAAACAGATATAAGGCGTTTCTCTTCAGGGAAACACTTACTTTTGTGCTACAAAAACTAACTCAGAAGAGGCACTCGACGATCACTTAATCTGTTTTGATTTTACAAGTGAGAGATTTGGGCCACTTCTGCCTTTTCCGTTTAGCGTAGGGCATCATGACTATGTGACTTTATCTTGTGTCAGAGGAGAGAAGCTTGCGGTTTTACTTACCCACGATGAATCAAATCGATATGAGCTTGACGTATGGATTACGACTAAGATTGAGCCTGAAAAGGCGTCGTGGAGCAAGTTCTTGACATTGGATACGTAACCCAATTATCCGATTTCACCTATTTGTTTCTTCATTGATGAGGAAAAGAAANAATAATGTAAGCAATCAAAAATAAATGAATGTGAAAATTAAAGACTAAAATTTAATATTGCAATAAAGTTAGATTATGTATTTGAACAAAATTAAAATGGAAAGTAGTAAAAAGTAAGGTTTACTTTCGGTCATAACTAATAACTGAAGAGAGTTGGTCAAATCTATAAGGTGAGTGGCCGTGCTACGCGCAGATGTGGTTTTAAATTAATTTTTTTCTATTGTTATATTTGATAGTAGGAAATGTATAATAATTTCTGATAAATCATTCTCTTATAAGAAATTACAATCAGCTGAAGTTTATCCGATTTTGTTTTTCCTTATAGATTATCCGATTTTGTTTTGTCCTATTATAGTTAAGCAATAAGCCAATAAGAGAAAACAATTAAGCAATAAGCCAAGAAGAGGAAACAATTAAGCAATTCTCCAGTGAAACAATGGATCAAGGAAACAATGTTTGTATCCGCTGAAGCAAGATATATGAAAAAAGGCCAACTCATCAAATTATCAGAAATATTTTGTTTACAACTTTAAAAGTCATTTAAATTATGCTTATATCTATTGACATATCTATAATTTAGATCACGATGTAGATTAACATGATACCTTTTTACTTATAATACACATAAAATCCATCCAAAATATAATTATTCAACAAAACAAATTTGGTTAGATAGATTTATTAAGGAAATTAATAACTAATATGATATACCTTTTTTAAATAAAAAACAATACTTAGATCATAGAAAAAATGAATTTGGTATCTTTCCAAGATAATTTGGTGAGTTGGCCTTTTTCATATATCATATTTACTATTATATCTATTAATGTTAGTTATTAAAAGATAAAATGACATAAAACATAATAAATGAAACAAACAAAAAATTTGAAATTAATAAAATGGATAGATGATGTAACATAATTTTAGAGCATGTGTGATGATGTGGCATCATAAGAAAAGACTATATTCTACTTTATACTAGGTGATCGGCTCGCACCATGTGCGGACTATAATATATTTTATATGTTATATATGAATAATATTGTCTATTAATTTATCAGTGTTTGCATACAATGAATTCTGGTGTAACTAATGATGTTGTATGAAAATTTGATAGTTAAAATAATTAATGATTAAATGTAAATCATAAAAGATTCTAATATAAGTTAATGATAGAGAATGTAAGATAAAAAAACATAAAGATGATAATATTATAGTAACCTAAAAAGATAATAAACATATAATTAATTGTTATAAAATATATGAAAAGCATATAAATTAAGTAAGATTTTGAAACACCTCCTTGTAGACGACGTTCATTGTTTTCTTTTGCACCTTCCTTTTTTTGTATGTGATTAGAACTTTAAGTCCAGATATAAACTTAACTCTAGATAATGCAACATATAGTTGTCCATGAAAGAAAACTGGTTTAGGTAGAAACAAACCGACATTCTCAAATGATTATCCTTGCTTTTTGTTGTTGGTCATTGCTAAAGTTAAAGCCAAAAGGAATTGTCTACGACGCATTCTCAAAACGTTTTATCTTATGTTTATCAAACTTGTTTTTATTCCTCCGAAAAGCTCTTATTAATTCATCCCATTACAAAGTATTATCTCAGTTTTTACATGTTTTTTTAAAAAATCTCAAAGAAAGAGAGATGTAAAGTATGAATAAGCGGGGTTGTTTACTTCAATACAGAACTTGTTAGTCTCCATCCAGACTCCAAATTTGGATTTAACTTGCTGGTGAGAGAGATTGACCATAGTTTTCTCAACTATAAATTTGCAGTAAGTGGCTTAACTACCAACAACTTGTAGAATTGATATCATTCGCTTTCTTTGGAACCCTGAAAAATGTACTAAAATTCAACCATCGTAAATTTTTTCTATTACATATTGCTAAATTGTGTATTAATTAACTAAATAGAAGAGCAATTGATTTCCTTATAACTGTATTTCTGAAAAAGTTTTGAATAGTTATCTTTTAAACTTGAATTATGGTTCCATGTACGTATTACCTTCAAATATAATTACCAACAAATTTAGTAAAATATAAATATCAATGCTACAAATCTATTTGTTAATGAATTCGTTAGTATGGGTATGAAATACCTTTACTGGAACTATAGATTCAAATCAAGTATAGAGTACACTTTTATATATATACTTGCATAAGAAGCCACACGCATTTGTATTTTTTTTTTTTTTTAAACACACAAACGTTGTGAGATCAATAAGCTATTCAGAGGTTCTCTCCATGATTATCCTTTACACCATAGTTTTTGTAGTTCGTGGAGGAAGCTGAAACCGTCCTGGCTTTGCAACCGAACGATGAAACATCGTGAGTTCGTCAATGGTTTTGCAATTCTTTAACGACTTAATCGGAGATGAAGACGGCAAGGCTTTGGTACGCTCGCTCTAGACAGCGTGTGTCAAGTTCCTCATTTGAATCCCAGATTGGCTTTGTCTCAAGCAAAGCACAATGATGAGACATCAACAGAAAGCAGGTAAGCTGTGCAAAGAAGAGGCATAAAAACAGTAGTCAATAATGCTCAAGGAAACCAAGGACGTCAAAGGAAAGAAGAGAGAGTTTTCAGCAAATACCTCTGACACAGCAACAACATCTGCTGAGTACACATTGCCAAAGATTCCTGCGTAGGAATAAATGGAAAAGCTAATTCATTCATCAACCCAAACTTCCCACAAACAACATTTAATTACAGAGACTGAAATTGAAGAATGGCCAGTGTTGAAAAAATTATCCTCTCACCACGCCCGAAGAAATCAAATCGTTGCAAGAGGAACTCTTTAAGTTTTCCTCTCCGACAGGTCCCAGAACCTGAGCCTGAAAACAAAAGACAAAAAAACAACCAAACAACCCGTTGGGATAGCCTATGGCTATAACACAGGAGTAACTTCAAAGACTCACCTATCCTTCCAAGAGAAAATAAACTCCCTCCACATCCTTATCTTCACGAACCACATAATCCCCTCTGTCTGCGAAGCACATAGCCACATATCACATTGTAGAAACAAATATAAAGAAATTTGCAAAGCTCTGAAAATTGAACAACCGTGTGGTAAATAAATAAAATAACAAAAAAGAGCTAACAATGATCAGATTTATAATAAGATAGGGGAATGACAATATTTTAATTTATAAACTGAAGACTAATGCATTAATCCAACTAAAATGGAAATCTTGGCAGATCTGACCATAAGATTAACAGCTAAAACTATGAGTACGAAACTACCAAAAGAAAGATCTCTAGCATTCAAGAGAGGGCTTCGAATTCTTACTATCATATCCACCACGTCTCATGTCTCACCATCTGGTAGACCAAAAGTTTTAATTCCACATCCTGCAGTTTTCAGGGACAGTGTTATGGGCAGTAGACCTAAGCTGATAGTAAACGATAGATTGTAAGCTAGAGGATGGTCCTCCTTCAAAAATATTTCCTGCACCAATGGATTTAACATCGACACCCCGAAAAATTCATGTTATCCGTGTTTAACAAGTACTCTCCTTATATTATGTTTTTCATTTATTCGTTTTCTATATTTATATTAAATGTCTTTGATACCAAATTTAGTTACAATATTGAGAACGGATGTTAATTGTAAAATGAGAAACTAAACAAATCAAAGATTTTGGAAGGAAATAGGCCGGAAATAATCATCAAAGGACAAGAACGCTTATTTCATTTGACGCTGAACTTTACTCCTAGATCCTTGGCTGAACCTGTTCATCCTCGAAAATCCTTGCCAAATTAATTGCACATGTTAACATCTCTTTCACTTTTAGAAACTTCCTCAAACCAATTCCTCAAACTTCTCCTCCTATTCAATCATCGATGCACTTTTGTCAAAACAATTCACAAAAGATGTGACCACCGAAGGATATTGGTCAGACCAAAACCATTAATTGGTAGACAGTACCTTCATATTACCTCTTACACAACCCAAAACAACAAGAATTTAGAGGAAAACAGCAACTTCATAGTACCTCTTACGTAGCGCAGCTTCTTCAGTGCAATCAATGTTTCCTAGAAGAACACGCCCATCAACTTCAAGATCATATCTGCAGCAGAGTATTAGCATGACCATGTTTCAGAAAGAAAATATCAGGCAGCGTGACTTAAGAATTCCACAACTTGAAAAATACTTAGAAGAGTCTAACCAATTACCAATACCTACACTTGTATAACTGAGACGGTAGCCAGATAAGTCAAAATTTCAAGAAATATAAATTATTCAGCTAACAATCCGCTAAATGTACATGTATTCTTATTTGATTTTTTTTTACAAATCCAACAATGTTTTTTTTTCACAATCAAATAATACTTATCACTTATCCAACAATGTTTTTTTTTCACAAATCCAATAATCTTTCATGTTTTCAATTTTCGTGTCTTTCAAAACAACAAACATTTTTTTGTTTTTTTATTGGGAACGACGAAGTTTTCTAAAGTCTCTTAGTCAAAAAAAGTTTTCTGAAGTCACTCAAAAAATTAAGACATGGAAGAAAGTAATAGAGACTTACTCGCTTTGCTACACTATGTCGGTCAGTAGCTTGTCCTCTTCTTGCTCTCACATGGATATAATCCTTTGTTGGCTCAGCTTTGTTCTTCTGTTCACTTGCTTTGCTTCCACCACGGGAACTCGTTTCGCCTTCGGATCTAGATTCAAACTTGGGTTATAGATTCAAATACTGAAAAGAGCCAACAAACAGATCAAAACTCTAGTCTTTGGTTTCAATTAATTCATAAATCTCACCAATTCATTACCACCGCTGCCAGAAGAAACCATCTTCCAAGAACAAGCAGATTTGAGATGTATGAAGCTGTAAGTGAGAGCAACCAAAGTAAACGGCTTTGCTAAAAGAGAACAGTCAATTGAGCATACATGATTCTGTTCGATTCCCCAAATTAAACTCCCCTAAAACTAAATCACGAACCCTAATTTCCCCAAATTTGTCCTAAAATTTTCCCAAAAAATCTCAGATTTGTCCTAAAATTTCTCCAAAAAAAACCCTAATAATGAATTTCGAAAACATACATCTTGAGTTTTTTAAGAAACATACCTCTATAGATGACGTAATCGAAGGATCCTTGATTTCTTGCCTGTAATCCGAGGATCTCGAAGGATCTTTGAAATTTTAGGCCGCCTCTTCGTCGTCGCAGATGAGTGTTTCTTAAAAAAATAAAAAAATTAGACATTTCCTTTTTTGACATAAGTTTTCCACGTCACATTTACAGGTCATAAAAAAAATGAACTACCTTTCATTATGGAATTGACACATCAGCTTTTTTCACTAAAGAGGATTCCCAATTAATAGGTAAGAGGATTTTTATATAAAAATAATAATATATTATCCAATAGCATAGTAAATATGCTATACCATTTTTAGCTCTCTTTTTTATATAAATAAAATTTTTATATCATACTCATATACAATCTCATTGTAGATCAAGAATTTGAGATCAGAAATAAAATAAAATGTAACCGGATGAAAAAATAAATTATAATAAGATAAAACAAATATGAATAAAAAGTATAAAAAAAAAATCTCTACAGTTTTGTTTTTCTATAACACTCTTGTGCTTTGGTTTACGAAGTCATTTAAAAATCTTAAGAAGCAAATTTTATAATAAACGCATGTGCGCCTCAAATTTTATAATGAACACATGCGTGCATGTCAACCATAAGAAAATTTATTTTCTTCATCAAACCAATTCCTTAATATTAGAAGAAGAGATGAGGGGAGAGCTACCGGAGAATTTATAAAATATGATTCCACAAATTTTATAATAAATATTTATTATATTTTTAATGAAAAGGAAATTACTAATAGATTATCCAATATACTATATTTATTTTCATGATAAAATCAAATATTATATTTTAATTTTTTTAAAACTTCTTTGTGATTTTTGTTAATATTTAATATAAATTTTAATTTGAAACCACATATAATAAAAATGCTGAAAAATAAGAAATTTTAATTTAAATAAAAAACGATAAAAATGGTTTTCGTGATTGTTTTAAAACGCCAAAAAGTGTATCGTGTAAAAACATAACATTTGCGGAAAATACCGAAAAAACTAACCAACACCTAAATATTACACTTCACTTATTTTTAACTCATACTTACATGCATAAATATACATATTTATTTCTTTTTAAAATTCAACTATACATTATAAAAAGATATATTACAAAACATATACTTTGTTATTTTTCTAACACATAAAATGCATACTTCAACTTTTCACAAAAATGTGTGTGAATATAAATATGAATTATGCAAAAGTCAAAGTCGCATGCGAAGTTGTCGTGCATGCATGTTGTTAACCTCGATTATAGTCCAATTTTAATTAATTTTAGTTAATAAATAATTTATATATTTTTAAAAATCTCTATTTTTCCTAAGAACGGTGAGGTGGTTGGTAAGCACGAATATGCGGACCAACGATCTACCCGCTTTTAAGATAATTAAAGATTGTAAAACCCATTTTGGTTTAATTAGCAATAGGTCAAAGAAAAATATATACAACACTTAGAATATATATATATTAGCAAGATTATATTGTGTAAGAAGAAAAGAAAGCATAGTATAGATAATATTCAAGACATATTATAAGATTTTAATTATTATTCAATATAACTTCTACATTTGCAATTATATGTCACTGTAAATGGTAGAAAATTTTTTTTATAAATAAATCAGTTTCAAAAGATACAAACGTTTGTGTGATTGTTGATTTGTTGTTAAACACTGAAATTGTATATGTATAAAAATATAATGTTTACATAATATATAAAAAATAATCAATACTTAAATATTACAACTATTTATGTCCATAAACAAAAATTTATACATGCATATGCGTGCATGCCAACTATAAAAATTAAATAAATTATTATATGTTTTAATATTTTTCTGTTTATTTAGTTATCATATTTACACTTTTTATGTAAGGAAGTATTTTAAAATATTGGTTAATTGCTTTTTTACTTCATTTTCTATTGAAATCTATAAAATGGTTGAACATATAAAATGTCTTACAATAATATTCTATAATATTAATTATATATTGAATATAGAATATTTACAATAATATTAATTATATATTAAACAAATAAAATGTCTTATAACCCGCACAAGATGCAGGCAGATCACCTAGTATAATATTATATGTAATTCCATTGACTTGCCTGCTTCTGGAAAAGGAGAATCTCAAATCTGAAAGGTGTAGGACTTCTGTTTTTAGGAATGTACTTCAAATGTCTAAAACTATTAGGCTAAATTGCTCATATAGGCTTAAACCATTGTTATGAGCAAAACTATCAACCGTCGAAAACATATGTTTTGTTTTAGTATCACTATTTTACATGTTCATGTGGTCGTATGATAATGACTGCATGTGGCAATTGATTTCTTACGAAGAGCTCATATCTTATTGATCCCTTAAGTTACAAAAAAAATTTCTCTGTTTGTCATAGGAGCATAAGTATAGATGGATAGAGAAACACATATGTGTCTGGTTTCTTGCTTAATTTATATCTTCTTTCGTCGTGTATTTATTTATTTTTATCCTTGGAATTGCAGAACAGCTACAGAGAGTATCTAAGCTTAAGGTTAGATATGAGAACCTTGAGCACCAGCAAAATATGTATATGCATAAATCAATTTCGCACACATAGATTCATATTTGTGTCATTGTATGTATGTGTCTGTGTTGGTGCATAAATCTTCTTGGGACTTCCGAATTTAGAGGAGTTAGAACAGCTTAAAGGTCAACTAGAATGGTTCTATGAACCAAGTAACGTCATATTTTAAACTTAAAATTATATACGTATGGAATGATTTAATGAGATTAATGTGTGAAAATGTATGTTTAATTGTGATTACTACGGTGGCATATGAAGATTGTGTCGCTGACACATTACATACTTGACAAACTCTTTGATAAACAGTCAACGTTGCCAATAATCAAAACCGTTTTGTTAATGGAAGCTTTTATATATATAAATTCTCTCATATACACAATTATTATGCATTTGATAAATATTTTTAGTGCCAAAAGTTGTGCTAAATCTCGTGTGATTTCACGTGTCTTGTAATTGTAAACGTTATGGAAAAATTTAAGCTCTTGTGATTATAGTCTTTTCGTGAAAAATGTAATTGTTTACCTTGATAAACTGATTGGTGTGAGAAAATTGGATAGATTTGATCAATTTAATGAATGGGCTCTCGGATAGGTGAATAAGAAGAACAAATCTTGTCGTAGCCACAAAATCTTGAGGTCTTATTATGATATCTCTTTGTGGTATGAAATCTATGATTTTGACTCTGGTTTATGGACGACCCTTGATGTCCATTCACAATGGAATTAACGTCACATCACCCTGGCGTTTCTCTAAAGGGAAACACTTACTTTTGTGCTACAAAAACGAACTCAAAAAAGGCACTCGACGATCAGTTAATCAGTTTTTATTTTGCAAGTGAGAGATTTGGGCCGCTTCTGCCTTTTCCGTTTAGCCCCGGGTATCTTGACTGTGTGGCTTTAGAGCAAGATCAATGGTAGCTTTTTACAAAGTTCTTATGTCAGAGAAGAGAAGCTTGCGGATTTAGTTACCCACTATGAATCAAATCCATATGAGCTTGACATATGGATTATGACAAAGATTGAGCCTGAAAAGGCGTCGTGGAGCAAGTTCTTGACATTGGATATGGATATCCGATTTATCCTTTTAGTTTCTTCATTGACGAGGAAAAGAATCTCGTCATGGGTTTTGATGAAGAGGCTGGCTGGAATTAACACATACTTAGCGTCGTTGGAGAGGCTGGATACTTAAGAAGATTGGTCCTCGGCGACAAGAACTGTATGGTGAGGACACCCACACATGTGTTCTCTTATATGTTCCAAGTCTAGTTGTAATATCCGTCTCTAACATGTCCGACACTTTTAGATAACACTTTTACTTACAAAAAAAAGAAGTAAATATTACTTTTCAAAAATCCAACTTTTATTAATTAAATCAAATTTTTTAAATGCAACCAACATAAACCGTCTTAACCGAAAAATTAAACTCAACTTAAATAATTTTCAAATAAAAATTATTCTCGTTTTAACCGAGAAATAACGTTTAAAATAACCCTTCACGAAAATACAGCACCCGAACGATTCACACCTCGAACCTTACTCCTCGACAACTTTCTCACTTGAAAAGGGGAAAAAGGGGATGAGCAACGAATTACTCAGTGAGGTAGATCATGTCCGCCCACATGATTCACAACACCGCTATTTAACAATACATGCAAACACTAACTCTAGTACAAGCAACAATCAAGACGCAGCAATAATATATTATTCACATCACGACTCAACACATTTCTCAACTCAACACACATATCTCATGACACTAGGCTGGTCGGGCACCTCGAAAAGTCTTCCACCACTTTTGGCTCGTCAGCCGGTTAACGGGCTTTAACGGGATCGTCATGTCCTCGTCCTCAGTCCGATTTCACCGAAAACATCACATTCTTCCTAACAACGTAATATACTAACTTAACATATTCTCATCCATTACACATCAACAATCAATATCATCAATCTCTCACATCACCGCAATCAACAAACAATTCACTAGACCTAGCATTTACGAATATTAATTAACTAGTAATGCTAAGAATCCACGGATTCCCCCCTCACCTTAGCCTTGCCGAAAACGAAACGGGAATGGAAGAGGCTGGAACAGAGACTTGCAATAATCAACGGATCTGAAATCATTACGATGGCCAGAGGTAGCTTAGAAAGCAAGCAACAATGGTGAAAACCACAATCCAACTACGTGATCACGACATTGACAAACGATGAGATCTCTCTTACCCCAGACAATAGAAAACTTCAGACCACGCAGCAACAACTCGGAATAGAGACGCAGAAGCTTAAGCCTGAAGGAAACGGACAACAATGGTGGTTTAACCTCACGGTAATTCTCGGGAAAAGACGTAACGGAGGAGATGACGGTTCACGGTTACCTAGACGAGTCTCACAGACGAAGGTGACGATTTGGAGCAGATCGGCGGTGGTGAGATGTGGTGGCGGAGTCGAGGACGCGACGTGTCGGGATGATCTCACGACCGCTTCTCCTCACGGAAAAATCTCCACACGACTCACGGTGAGTAACGGACGGCTCGGGTTCACGATCGGAGGTTCTGGTTTGGTCAGCAGTGACGACGGCGGCGGAGCTATCGTGATTCCGGCAGCGTTTCACTTTCGCACGAGCTGGTGCCGTCTCTGTTTCCACACGCATGTTTTTATACGAAGAAGAAGGGGGCGTCTCTAGGTCTGGGCTCACTTGGGCTTCACTAATCAGCTGGGCCTCTCTCATATTTATTGGGCCCGGTTCGTTACACTAGTGCAAATCAAGAAAGCTGGAAGAGGCAAAAGGAAAAAACAGAGCTACTTAGAAAAGCGTCGGTGTGACGAAAAGATGTTGAGACTTGCCGCACTTGAAAACAAATTCAAGCAGCAATCTGCCTTGAGGCATGTTACACTTGAAAATATAGATAACTGGCAATCTGCAGAAGTCAAAAGGAAAAAACATAGCAAATCTGAAGGAGGAGGCAAAAGGAGAAAACGAGATAATTAGTACCAATTTACAAAGCCTAAATTTATGTCTTTCGTTTACTCTTTCTTCTCTTTCAAGTTATATACTGTGTCATTTACTATTTTACTAATTACTATTAAGTATTAAGATAGACTTTTGTTTTAGTGTTTCGGTGGGAGGATTAAGAACTTTTCTTAGATTGCAGAATACAACAGATGCCTAACAAAAACCAGTTCGTCATAATATTAAAATTGCAGAAACTGTTAAATTACAATGGTAAAAAGAAAAGAAAGACAAATACATTAAGCAGTGAATAAACTTTGGAAATAACAAACACAATATGCGATGGTGGTAGGCCTGTAGAATAAATCATAAGATTTGGCATGGAGATCATGTATCACCAGTGATAGCAGATGGTTCATGTCTCCATCAGCACGAAGTAGTAACTTATGCTTCTCCATAATTGCTACTTGTATGATTGTGCATTTGGGTCTCCCGAACAAATAAAAAGTATCCACAAGATCTATCGAAAACATTTGTTCCCATGTCGTGTTGCCACCTAACGACATTGTGGCTCGGTTGGGCCAGATTTCCACGGATATGCACAATAAGTTGTCAAGGACGGACAAGGCAGGCCCACTTACATGGTCATAGGGAGTATTAGAGATGACTTGAAAAGTTTCGGTGTGAAGATGGAAAGATAATACATTGGTTTCTTCACACTCTGTGAGCCAATAAAGTGACCCATCTAAATACACAGGTTCACGGTGTGAAGATGGAAAGATAATACATTGGTTCTGCTTCGGCTCGCCGATTGGACATCTGCAAGCCCGTTTGGTCTTCCATTTGCTCTCAATCAACCAGCCAATTCCGGTTCTTCGTCTGTTTTCCCTCGCAATTTCGGATAATGATTCAGGTGAAAATAACATTAACATGCTTAAGCTGCTTTCATGAGTCACATATATTTTGTTCTCTTTATAACCCGTAGCATATGCTATAACAAATTATTTTGATCAGTAGGCAAATAATTTGGTATCGAAGGATTTTGTTCTACATCCTGCTCTCGATCTTTGGGAATTTACAAGACATAAAGTAAGTCAACAGTCTGTTCTTGACAGTAGAAGATGCTGTATGCTTTTTTTCTTTTTTTTGTTTCATAAATTATAGCATATGCTTTATTATGATTAATCATATTTGATCATTGTTACAGTTCAAGGGAGGATCAAGGCGGTGCTTTTGTACCAAGGAGAGAGTGGCAGAAGTCATTGCAGCGGCAAGTTGAGGTTAAAAAAACCGTGAATCCCTCTCTGTTTGATGTTGGAATTCTACATGCCTTAAATGGAATTTGGTCTGCAGTTTCTGTCAATGAAGCTAGAAGTTGTTAACTCCGGTGCGAGTACTGGTCCGATTGGTTAGTCTTCTTGATGAGTATACCAGGCATTGACTATTCCATGATTAATCAAATTCATTACTCTTCCTGATGAGTATTTATTTTATTTTTTTGTAAATTGAAAGTTTGTTAATATTATCTCGGGTTGGTATAGCGGCTGCACAAGGTTTGTTAGCGAAAACACATGGAACCCTCTCTAACTGAGAAAGGAGCTCGGTTATTATTTACAAGATTCTAGACAAATTTCATATCAACTGGTTGTATAACGTGAGCTAGCCCCCTTACTCATATTTTTGTCATTAGTTTCTTCGGAATGTTACATTTACTTATTAATTAGATCCTAACAGAATACATGAAGAAGGAGGAACAATGTTCACTTTCGAAGGAAAGGACTCGAGATGTCGCTTGAAATCTGTTTTACAGATTCACAGTTCTAAGTTTTACTGGAAGGTTAGTGTTGAACACCGATGTTAGAAAGTGTTCTTTGCATCAGTAAAAATGTTTTTTTTTCTTTTTCTGAAGCTCACTTAGTTATTTTTTATCAACAGGTTATGACACATGCAGATTTAGGACTAGCTGATGCTTACATCAATTGAGATTTTTCCTTTGTCGATAAAGAAATAGGACTTTTGAATCTGATCATGGTACATACACTTTGACTCAAGAACCAGGGATTTTTCTCTCTCCTCATTGATAAGGTAACTTGTATGGAAAGCATTTTCTTGATTTAGAGAACAAGAACCAGGCATTTTTCTCTTTTCTTGAATATTCACAACGGAGATTTCAGGCGAGAAGAACCATGAGGTTTTGGATATTGGATGTGGATGGGGAACTTTGGCCATAGAAGTAGTGAGAAGAACTGGTTGCAAGTACACATGCATTACACTATCTATTGAACAACTTAAATATGCAGAAGCAAAAGTGAAAGAAGTTGGACTTGAGGTCTGCGTTAATCCATCTATGGATCTTGGTTTTCGATTTCCAAGGGTATGACTGACTAACGATATAACTTCTTAATGATAGGACCGGATTACATTTAAAGTTTGGGATATCCAAAGGGTACAACCAACTAGAAACATGTGATATAAAGAAGAATCTAATTAACTATGTGTGCACAATTTATTGTATATTGTACTTTTTTTGTTTTTAACCTAATTTATTGTATACTTTCACTGTCTAAAGTGAGATACGTAGAATGGAAAAAAAAAAAGGTTCAACTATAAACTTGTTCAACTACAATAAATGATCAACTCAAATTGGTACACCATTTATATATTCCTGCAGCGATCAAATTAAGAACACCATTTCAGTTTGTGTAAGTTACGTACTTGAGTTGATCATTTATTAATATATGTTTCATGATATTCATTAGTAAAAACCTTTAATTTCACTACATTCACGCTGTTTAGATAGAAATATTTTTAATATTAATTTAAATGTAATAAATGAGAGTCAATTAGAGGTAAAATACTTTTGCTTAGTTGGAATTAATTCATACATTAGGCAGATGATCTCAATTTGGTCTGCAACTCTGTACAATTGATTTACCCTCTTGTGTTTGTGTACCACATTAGTTAATTGAGTAGTACTGAAGCAACAAGAAAAACGCAAATGCTGAAAGTTTTAGTTAAATTTAGAAAGATTAGGTATGGTGGAAAAGTTAAATGAGTGGGGGTTAGGTAAAATAATTAATGTAATTTTCTTAACACTTTCTCTATATATAAACACCTTAATTGAGAAGATTATTATCAAACCCACACAACATATACTTGAAGATGAAGATCAAGTGTAAATCGTAAAAGATTTCAATACAAATTGATGATAGAAAAGATTTCAATACAAATTGATGATAGAAAATGTAAGATAAAAAATATAAAGGTGATAACATTATAGTAACCGAAAAAGACAATGAAATATAAAATAAATTGTTATAAAGTATATGAAAAGCATACAAATTAAGGAAGATTTATTTTATATAACCGAAAAAGCTTTTCATATACTTTATAATAATTTATTTTATATTTCATTATCTTTTTCGGTTACTATAATGTTATCACCTTTATGTTTTTTATCTTACATTTTCTATCATCATTTCATATTGAAATCTTTTACGATTTACATTTGATCTTTAGTTATTTTTAACTATCAAATTTTTATACAACATCATTACTTACACCATAATTCATTGTATGCAAACACATATAAATCAATAGACAATATTAAGCATATATATAACATATAAAATATTTTATAGTCCGCACAGGGTGCGGGCCGATCACCTAGTATATACGAGCTCCTTCTAGGGTAAATCTCTTAAATGAGTATCTCACATATATTAAATTAATATAGTTTTATAATATAATTAAATTTTAAATTTTAAATATATTAAAACAATCACAAAGTGACAAATGTTTTTTGAGTCTCTAATACTTAGAGCATCGGTATTGGTGAGAGACTTATTGTTGCAGCAGTTATATCAACATTGGAACCCAAATCGTTTCAACAAGCGATGAAAGATAAGAGATGGCATAATGCAGTTGGGTCTAAATATGGCGCTTTGGAGGTATGTCATATTACGGCATGAGAAAGTTAACATATGGAAATCTACCGCCGCCCACAATAAGTCAAAAGAAGCCAGAGGATTGGAAAGTGGAGTCCGAATTAGGTAAAAAACATTCGTAGATGCAAAAATATCCAGCTAGAGGAATCTTCTTGACTTATTCGACGAGGCTGAGTTGGAGATCGTCCACACCTTCAAGAGACTCCTAAAGATTCATGGTTTCATGTCCAAGTTGTCTAAATACGGATGGCTCTTCGAACATGATGTTGAGACATACGCCGTCAAAGCTCTCTCCATCATAGCATATTTCCAGATATGGATCCTCAGCTATACTCAGCTATCTTGTTCGTATCCTTGAGCTTAAGAGAATAAGTCTCTCATCAATATAATACTAATAAGTTTCTCATCAATATAATACTATTATTTTTAATATAGCTTAGTTAACCATATCTTAATTTTTTGTCTTTATTGATGAGAGATTAGTCCCTCATCAGTATAATATTAATATTTTGAGTATAAATTAATTTAAATATTTTTTAAAAAATTATTTAAAATTAAAAAGTTTCTAATTTGTATCTTTTACAAATATCAAATTGCATATTAAATATATTCAATTTTAAAAAACAATTACGAAAAAATCTAATATTTTTATTACTGTTTTAACTAAAAAAATATTAATTAAATATTATTTTATGAATTTTAACTTTTTTTAATTAAATATAATATTAATATATACTATATATTAAAAGAGAAACATTGGAGGCCATTTATGCTGATGTGTCAACACCACAGTTTTTTTTGTTTTTATTTTATTTTTTAAGTTTAATTAAATTATTATACTAAACTAATTGGCAAACATTCTATTCTAATCAATGTGGAAACTAATTGCCAGACACTATTTAAGCAAACTAAAAATTCTTAACACTAAATCTAAATAAAAAAGATATTCAATAAGAATAATTATATATATATTTATATATATCAGATTTGCATGTAACAAAATCAAAAATTTAACTAAAATTATACCAATTTTATTTAATAATCATCTCACTCCGTGCAAAGCGCGGATACTATCCTAGTATAATTTAAACTCATGCAATAGAGTTTGTTGGATAGATAATTTTATTTTATAATTTATAAGAAAAGAAAAAAGAAAATATAATAACATATAAATGATTTAATTAACTTTCTAAACTATGGGGAATTTAAGTTATTAGAATAAAATTTGAACAATTCATAAAGAGACATGTGTCCCATGTGAGATGTTCTTAAGAGGTTTTCATAGTCTCTCATATGAGAATCTATTCTCACCAAATGTACTTTAAAAAATATTTTGTTATTAATTTTAATTATAAGATACTTGGTGAGAGACTACCAATGCATATAGTCTTATGAGAGTCTCTCAAATTCTCTGTCTCTCTTTTCATTTTTCATTATTATTATTTTTTAATGTTAATGACAGATACGCCGATGGAGATGCTCTAAACTTGCTAGAGTTCGGGTAGTTCGCGTAGTCAAGTAGTTCGATTCGAAAAAATTCTACCAAAAATAATCGAAATATACGGTTCTAGTTGGATCGGACATCGAATAGTTCGGAGAATAAATTTTAATTTCTTACTGAAACTAACAAAAGTTTTTGGTTTTTTTTATACAAATTTGGTTAAATTCGATTAAATTCTAGTTAAATTCGGTATAATTTAGTATAATATTGATTTAGAATATTTTTTCTAGAAAAGATTAATTGAACGGTTCGATCAAACCGAATCGATAACCAAATCAATTTTGAAATGTTACTGATCCGTTTAACCTAAGTAATCGAACCAAAACCAAAAATCGAAAATCTGGATTCGGTTCGGATACTACTCTCATCTATTTCTCAAAATATTTCTTATTTTATGATCAAATGGGAAAACTCAACAAGATATTACACAGAGATCTTGATGGAGCGGAAGCTACTACGGATAGAACTAGATCCGTTGATTCTAAGAATACCCGGAAACTAGGGTTTGTGAATACTCTTCACAGTGGTTTATCAAAACCTCTTTTAGAAAATCTCCTTTTATTAATTAATCAAAGTCTGAATACAATATGAGGCCTAAAAGGCTTATTTATAATAAATCCTGAAAACCCTAATCTTAATTAAAATAGGAAAACTACTAAAATATCGAAAATAGAAATAATACATATTTATCTCAGTACAAATAAGTAAATATAAAGATATGGAAGATATTTGGAAATATTCCAAATATCTCGCTGCATCAGATCTCATCAAAACAAAATCATAATAATGAAAAATAAACACAGTGAGTACCACAGGCATCAAATCCTTCTTAATTCCTCCGCCTTTACCAATCCTCAAGAATCGATTTCTCTCTCTCCCTCCCTTTACTACTGTGTATGGTGGATGCGGAGGGGAGAGACAGAGATCTCATCGGAATAAACATATAGTTACAAGTAAGAATAATACAACAACTTAATCAAGATAGAGATGTATGTACATTCTCCATGGTTTGGCGAAGCAATCCTAGTACTAATTTCACCCAAACACGCTTAACTGCGAGATTCTAATGGGATCCTGTGCATTAGTGCTGGTATGATCGCACCCATCATTTGTTATGATTGTGTGTGTGTAATGTATTAGTCAAGGGAAACGGAGGATGAACGCTCGGACAAGCGTGGCTCAGCGGGAAGAAATCATCCGGAGAACCGTCTATGTCTTTGATCTAGATCAACATGTTGAAATCTTGCACCTTTTTTCTCAATCTGTGGTTGTTCTCAGACTTTTTTTCTTGCTTGTTGGGAGTTATTATAGGTCACTGAAGAGCAGCTTGCTGGTTTGTTTGTGAGTTGTGGACAGGTTGAAGCCCTCATCTATATTCTATAGATTTTGCATCGTTGTGCTTTTGTGTGTATTTACTGTGTTTTGGTTTTACCAGGTTGTTGAGTGTCGCATATATGGTGACCCAAACTCAGTACTACGGTTTGCATTCATCGAGTTCACTGATGAAGTTATTTAAATTTTTTGAGTACCTTTATACTTTAAACTTTTAAAGTAGTACTTCAGCAATGGATCGTTGTGACTGGATTAATACAATGTGTTTTAAAGTGTTTTTGTTGGTTCTGGTTTCAGCCTATGTTGCATGGAAACTCCATTAAAGGTGCATTTCCCGTTTCGGAAATGAAACTTGATGGAAACGCGTTTCCTATAAATCTTGATTTGGAAACGCCTTGGAAACGCGAGTTTCCGGTTTAGAAACTTAAAAACCTAATTACTAATTACTGTGAGATATATATTTTTCCCTAATCGATTTGCATAACATACAAACAAAAAACGATTAGAATTTTCATGCCATAAACAAAATATTTTGTTTTTCAAGTTAAGATCGATTTGATATTGATTACTGAAGTTGTAGATATAAGCAAAGCAATATCTTTTTTTTATTAGTGTTTCTTAAATATAGGGTATATTAAATTTCACGTTTTGATTTTTGTGAATCTGATAGTATTTCATCGTAGCAATCTTACCAACTGTCACATCTTTATTGTGTTAATAAAATTATAGAATCTAAGTTTCTTCTTTTATTTAAAATTTACTTATAGAATATTTTTTTATTGAATTTGAGTTGTTTTAAACATTTTTTCATATGATTTAGATGTTTAATATTTCATTACATATGTATATATATATATATGTATATATATGTGTATATGTTTCCAAAATGTTTTCATTCTTATATTTTTCAAAAATGACGTTTCATCGAAACGTTCCGTTTCCGCATACCCGTTCCTGTTTCCATGCAACATAGGTTTCAGCTTTGATTAAAGCTAATGAGCTTCTTTGTCAAAATTGTGAAAATCCCTTTGTTTTAATAAAAGAAAAAGGATAATTGAAGATATTTGGAAGATTTTGCACACACACAAAAATAAAGATATTTGGAAGATTTAATGGGATTATGAAATATTAGTTTGATGAGGATACATCAAAATATTTCTCCTTGGATTTAGAAAAGTTGTTAGCCTTGTAAAGTGCAAAGGGAGGCACAAAATTATTTTAAGTATAGGCGTTCTAGGTTTGAGAAAGTTACTTTCAGACATGTGTGTCAACTTAAGAAGTGTTGTAGTCGTTTAGCATCTTTGAATGCAAAGAGTGAGATTTCATCACAAAGTAAGAGTTCTGTGTGTAGATTAGTGTAGTTAATCTTACAGATCTTATAGTGAGTTAAGAATAGATCGAGGTCGAGCTAAGAGCATCTCCAACCCTATTCCATTTTTGGCTCCAAACTCCATTTTGGAATAAATTTCTCTTCAACCCTACTCCATTTCTCACTCTAAAATGGAGTAAAAATTGAGTTTGCTCCATATTTGGAGCAAACCTATATTTTACTCCATTTTTGAGTTAACTTTTTTTATTTACAAACTTGTCCTTTAAATATTAGATATTTTTATTTTATATTATTTTATCAACACAACAATAATTATTATCGATATATATATATATATATATTTGAACACAATAATTTTTAAACAATATAAAATAAATAATCATAAATAATTGAAAACTTCAATTTTTATTTTAAAAGATTGCAAAGTAAAATAAACTTAAAAATGCATTACAAATGCTGAAATTAAAGATAAGAAACATAAACAAATTCAAGAAATTTAAAAATTCAGTAAAGGTGATGTTTAAATAAAATAATTCTATGTTTTTACGATATTATTTCATTTTATTTTATTTAATAAATATTTATTTTATAATTTATAAAAGTTTTGTAAGAAAAAAAAATAGGGTTAATTTGTAAATTTTAGAAGTAAAAGGTATTAGTAATAAAATAGAAATAGAATCTATTTAGAATATTCCTTTTTGGAGTAAAAAATGGAGTTATACATTGGAGCAAAACTCAACTCCATTTTGGAGTTACTCTATTTTAGAGAAAAAATAGAGTTTTACATTGGAGATGGTCTAAGAGGTTTTTAGTATGTGTAATTCCAATATTGGATACTAACTATATTTGAAATCAAGGATATTCTTGATAAAGATTTGATGTTTAGGCGCTTTTTCTAAGCTTAGTGTATTTTTTGTGTCTCTGCACTAACAAATTTTACACCGAATTACACAAACCGAATTAACCAAAACTAAATATAATTTAATTAAAAATTAATATATTAACTAAATAGTCAGAAAAACACATTTAAATATACTAAAATTTATGATATAATTATTTTTTTACTATAATAGTTTTGTAGAAAAAAAGAGACCAGAAGAAACGGTAGGAATGCAAAATCATGTTAAATTAATAATACAAGATTCTTAGGTAACATGTAAAATAAATAATCTGCTATATGAAAGTGCAAGGCCTCTCTCTAGGCGATGACACGTCAGCACTTCAGAGGATGACACCTGTCCTTTATCATTTAATTTTCAAAAATCTAAAACAAACAAAATATTTTTATCCTCTTATTTACACTCATGAGATTCGAACCCATAATCTCCTCACTAAAAGACAACCGTTTTTTTATTATGCCATGGGTACTCTTTAACAATACTCTCTAAAATTTTTAAATATTGTCTCAATCAATTACACATTAAATTAGAAGCATTTTTCAAAAATTTGTATGTATATCAATTACAAACTTCACAAGATGCTCCGAACAGATAAATAAAGAAATTCTCAAAATGATAGAATAAAAAAACAAATAATTAATTTTTATTTTAAAACATCAAGTAACATAAATAAATATTAACATATGTATAATTAACTATATATAAAATCATTATATTTGAATTCAACTATTTTAAAAAATTATAAATAGATGAAATTCAAATTTAATTTAAAAAATAATAAATATATAAATATTATTATATTACATAATTTTAAATATATCATTATATTTTCTTTTTTTGAAGTAATAATCCCTATTTTCAAAAATTATGATAATTAAAATTTGGTACAAGTGAAACAAAAATATGATATTGAATAAATTAAGAAGTTAACTCCAATCTATAAAATCTTAAGACACAACAAAATATTCAATAAAAAATCGTAAAGATAAGAAATTATATAAAAAATATATAGAAGAAAAAAAACAAATAAGAATGGATACAAAAATATATAAAATTTTAAAACACTAAATAGACATGAATTCAATGCAAGATATGTACAGAAATGATGAAAATGATAAACTAAAAAAATTAAAAATTATTATAATATTAAGGTTTAGACAAATGAAAAGAGCATGAAAAGAAATTTATTGTAAAGATTCATAAAATAACGTGAAAGAGATTGCACAGATCATCAAGAAAAAGGTAAAAAATTAAATTTCTTAAAAAACAAGATAAAACCAATAGTCAAAATATAGATAAAATAACATAAACTTAAATTAAAAATAAAATCCGCGCATCGCGCGGGTTCTCTCCTAGTAATAATAAAAGATTCAAAACGAATATCTTGAATGATTTGAGTTTTAATGAATTTTTATATGATTTGGTTGAATTATGAAATTTGTTATAATTTGTTATTAAAGTTATATCAAATCCCACCTAAAACCATGAGATTTGAATTTTTATGTTTTTAACTAGGAAACTCCATCAAAATATACTAAAATCACTCTAAATCTCTTAAAATTCACTACTTAAAATATTTCCAATAACAGTAGATTTGATTTAGTTTTTACAAACTCTTGATTAAATAACTTGAGATTAGGAAAGATATTTAGAAATCATTAGTTGAATACCAAGAGATTTTAAAAGAATCACACAACCATCTATCCCTAATCCAATACACCCCCTTAATTTCCCAGCGATCTTCGCTTGCTAGGTGTACATGCAGTAAAACGAGCAAAAGTATGTATCTGAGGCTCCAAGCAACTTCAAGATAATAGAGGGAATGCAATGTGACTTGCACCCCTTGCAAAATGGACGAGATATACCATTATTGAGTACCACCTCATATACTTTGGCGCCCCAAAGCTCTATTTTTCTTGTTGGCATGAGCCCTATAAAGTCTCCAAGCACACACTCGGTATGCAAACTAGCCCGATGGTCTTTACTCGTGTAGAACCATGTCTTTGGATTGGTTTCTTTCTCACAAATGTCACACCAGTATTTACCACTTGCCTCTTCGCCATAGCATAGTGAGAGAGGAAGATCGTCAACTCTATGCTTTACCACTTGTGGTAAAGTGGCACATTTGAAATCCAAGACAAATCCACAATTTTCTTCAATGCATCTGAGCACATAACTTGACGCCCTGTTGCAACCATTGCATATGCCACCTTTGTTTTGTGGTATGTAGTATAAGGGATGATTGGGATGACTTGGATGGACAAATGGCTCAGAAATTGAACCGCAGTGAACATCTAATTCCATATGCTCATGTTTGTTCTTGAATCCGTTGGATGTTCTATTACAAGCATAACACCAAAAGTTATTGGCCTCGCTTGTAACTAAAGTAAGCCGTTCATTGTGTAGCACATGTCGTTTCTTTCTAGGCAATTCAGCGCAGATTTGGTGGAGAACGAAATCACAATCCATACAATCATAAAAGGTTTGAAGAGAGATGGGATCAATGCATGCATTGCACCACTTTTTCTCCTCATATAGAAGACCATTACCATTGAGTCTTAGACAATGTTCTTTGTGGCTGAAATGCCGTATTGTGTTGTCATCTATCACCTCATATGGCTCTATATCTTCTATTTCTTCAGGTACTCCTTCTAGTTCTTCCCCTTTCCAGATATCTTTTCTTGTTGCGCAAATCGAATGAACGAAATAGCCAGGACACCTTTGACAAGAATAACCCCCACAAGTCCAATCCATTTTCTGGCGACAAACTCTGCACACAGAATTCACAACACCTAAAAGAGAAGTGCAAGAAACTCGATGATCATGTCGATTGATGTTGATGAGACGTGGAAGGCCAAAGCAGTCTTTGTGGATCATGAAATCACATTGAAAACATGCGTAAGGGCTTCGATCTCCCTTTAGTCCGCAAGCACTACATTTAAAAGAAATGAATCTTGGTAGAAGGGTGAGTTGGTGATCATGAGTTTTCAAATCCAGTAGAGATTGTGGAGGTGGGTTTAAAACACAACGCATATCCAAGGTTAAGTTACAAGAAGAACAATGATAAAAGTATCTATCAATTGTTCTTCCGCAAAGACGACATTTTCCATCAGAATAGTCTGGTATTTGATGATCTCTAAGGAGCTTAAGAGGATGCAAAGAGTGGTAAGGGTGGTTTACCTCTAACTGGTCTT
Organism: Alliaria petiolata; assembly: GCA_020283515.1. Lineage (NCBI taxonomy): Eukaryota > Viridiplantae > Streptophyta > Magnoliopsida > Brassicales > Brassicaceae > Alliaria > Alliaria petiolata. The sequence goes on from JAHZTW010000001.1 coordinate 352,627,740, forward strand.
TTCCATCAGAAGGATTCCATACGCAATCCATATGAAAGGTTAAATCACATTCATGACATTTGTAAGGAAACCCATAAGTAATTTCCCCACATTTAGCATCACAATCAAACTCTAGCCGCTCCTTGAGAAAAGTGAGCTTGTGGTGATGCTTCTCGGAATCGTCAATAACCTCTGGTGGTGGGTACCTCGCACAACTTAGATCTATGTCGAAGTCACAGATCTCACAACGATAGAATAGAGTCACGATGTTCTTGCCACATAATTTGCAGTTATTGTGTAGATCACTTCGAAGCTGAAGAGTGTGAATGGAGTGAGATGGGTGTTTGATATGTTCAGAATACTCGCCGCATTTCTTGTGAACGAAGAAATCACAGCTTTTACAATAGTAGCCATCACTAATAGATTCAAAACATCTACAACAATCACCTCTCCGTAGATCATTCCAAGGCATCATAAGATGCTCATGGATCAAAGGTAGTGACACTCCTTGAGATTCCATTGTCAAAGCAAGAAGAAGCAAGAGAAAGAGAAACAAAAAGAAAAATATCTATGTTGAATGTGTCTCCCGTCAAAGCTATGCTGATTTCAAATCTCTTTCTCTCGCCACTCAAACAATAACTATAGTAGTTGTAAAATATCTACTCAAATAAATGAATGTCATTTCNATCATCCGGATGATTTTCGGTTTTGTTACAAAAACAAACAAAACTTGGAGAAACAAACAGACCCTGTCGATCTAGCTAGACGGTATATTTTTTGTTTTAATTTTTTATCATATATTTCGAATAAAAGTTTAAAATTTAACAAATCCAGATTAGGGTTTCAATGAAATAGATCTGGTTCGGGTTTAACATTGTTACTGGATATCTGATTTCAAACTGATGTCAGTCGTGTCATTATATATTTGGATTTAACAAAATCTATCAATAAATAAATCCAATTATTCCGATTTGGTTAATTCCACTTGTGACCCAAGTAAAGTATTCCAAAAAACACTAATTCTATACACTGGCACAATGATGCCCTCACTTATCAGAGATTTTGGGTGTTTTACTATGCACAAAGAAGCTCTCACTTATCAGTTGTGCGTCTCTTATTGATAAGATATAGAAAGGAGAGTATTCTTCTCCTGCAATCAGTCCATAGAATCTCATGTAATTAGTCCATCTTAACTCTGATTTATTCTCTTTCCCTCTATGTATATTCGATCCCTCTGTATATAAACAGAGTACCTATCGTGAATAATATTATCTATCTTATATATCTAATATGGTATCAAGAGCCAATTAGCCTTCAATTTTTTTTTTCCGCTTCTTTTCTTCTTCCTCTTCTCCTTCTTCATCTTCTTCGCTCAAATCTCTGGTTCTCTTCTCTCATCTAAAAGAAAACCATGTCTGAATTCACTGCTGAAAGAACATCAGTGTTCAACGCCCAAAATCCACAGACTACCCTACTTTCGGTGAATATGTCGAGTATCACAAAACTCACGAACATCAATTATCTGATGTGGGGGCGCCAAGTCTGTGCTTTACTTGAAGGTCATGAACTCCATCAGTTCATCGATTCCACTGATGCTCCACCACCGACGATTACGATTGATGGTGCCTCTGCTCCAAATCCCATGTATACCCCATGGCGGCGTCAAGATCGTCTTCTCTACTCCGCCCTTATCGGTGCAATCTCTCTCAATGTTCAGTCTGTCGTTTCCAGCGCCACCACCTCCAAGGAAGTCTGGGATATTCTAGCCAACACCTTTGGCAATCCCACGAGAGGTCATCTTCGACAACTACGTTTTCAGATCCGTACTTGCGTCAAAGGCAATCAAACGATTAGTGAGTATCTTCGCATCATCAAATCAAAATCAGATGAGCTTGCCCTTCTTGGCAAACCTATGGATTCGGAAGATCTCACTGAACAGATCCTTGCGGGTCTTACTGATGATTACAAATCTGAGATCGACGCCGTCAACGCCAGAGATAATCTGATCTCCTTCCCAGAGCTTCATGAACGATTATTAAATCGTGAAGCAATGATTTTGTGCCGTGACTCTCCTATTCCTACACCGATCGTGGCAAATGCTACAGATACACGCTCATGTCAACACCATACCTACAATAGAAATCAACAAAACCACCACAATACCAACCAGAACAAGACTCAACAACGATTCTCCAAGCCGTATTTAGGACGATGCCAAGCATGCGGTGTCCATGGCCATAGTGCTAAATACTGCCCAGATTTTCGCATTGTTAAGGGGGCTGCTCCAACAACACAATGGTCGTCTCCAAATATGCAACAACAGCCGTGGAATTCTTCTCCAAATCCACCCAATTGGCAGCCTCGCGCAAACTCGGCAATGATGTCCGATTCCTCTACTTGGCTTGTTGACTCCGGCGCTTCCCATCACATGACTTCAGACCTCGCCAATCTCTCTCTCCACAACCCATATAATGGTGGCGATGATGTCCTCCTTGGCGATGTGTCTGGTCTAACAATCTCTCACACCGGTTCTTCTTCTTTACCCTCTTACTCTCGTCCATTCTTCCTTAATAACATCTTATGTGTTCCTTCTCTAGACAAAAACTTAATATCTGTGTTTCAATTGTGCAAAACTAATGGTGTTGCTGTTACATTCACTCCGACATACTTCCAGGTGAGAGATTTACAAACGGGGGCTCTTCGTCTGGAAGGCAAGCCTAAAGATGGCACATACGAATGGCCGAAAAACATTTCTTCAAAACCACCTTCTCTTTCTTTTGCTTCAGTTGTTAAAACCACCATGACGGATTGGCACTCACGTTTGGGCCATCCTGCTTTACCTATTCTTCAAAAACTTATTTCACAATTTGATTTACCTATTTCTTCAAATGTTTTGTTGGCTCAGCCATGCACATCTTGTTCAATTAATAAAATGCACAAGTTGCCATTTTCTACTTCAACGTTAAAATCTTCTCATCCTCTTGATGTTGTTTTCTCTGATGTGTGGACATCACCTGTGATTTCTATTGATGGTTTTCGGTACTATGTCATTTTTGTTGACCATTTCACTAGATACACTTGGTTGTACCCTTTAAAAAGAAAATCTGATGTTTTTGAGATTTTTACGAGGTTCAAAGTGTTGGTCGAAAACAAATTTCGTTCCAAACTTCGAACATTCTATACTGACAATGGGGGTGAGTACATCGGTCTAGCTACCTTTCTCTCCACTCACGGTATCTCTCATATGACTAGTCCTCCACATACGCCTGAACACAATGGGATTGCTGAACGCAAACATAGACATATAGTTGAAACGGGCCTTGCCCTTATGTCTCATGCGTCTATGCCCAAAGCGTATTGGACTTATGCATTTTCGACGGCGGTGTACTTGATAAACCGAATGCCGACGCAACTTTTAAACTTCAAAACGCCTTTTCAATCTTTACATGATCAGGCCCCAAATTTTGAAAAATTACGTATTTTTGGCTGCTTGTGTTTCCCTTGGATACGTCCTTATGCATCAAACAAGTTAGATGCAAGATCGACCCCATGTGTTTTTCTTGGATATTCAATCACTCAAAGTGCATATTTCTGTTTAGATAGTGAAACTACAAGAATTTATACGTCTCGACATGTCATATTTCATGAAAATGTTTTTCCATTCGCTACTCCTACTTGTCCACTAATTGATAATGAATCTCCGGATTTGGATACTCCTGTTTCTACGTACCCTCCTTTCTCTGTTGTTAAACCTGCAGGTGTTGTACCAATGGCTGCAGCTCCTCCACACCATCACACTCAGCCACCACATGAGCTGCCACAATCGACTTCATCAAATAATGTCCACTCACCATCTACAGCAACACACTCGGGCTTACAATCTGAAACATCGGTATCTGAGAACAGCGAACATGAGAGTTCTGCTCCAGCTGTGTCTCCACATTCTGCCCCTGATGCAACATCATCTGAAACACTGCTGAGTGTTGCTCCACCGCCACCACCACCTATACCGTGCCGAAGAAGCAATCGTCCACCCAAACCTATTCAGAAACTTAATCTGCATACTTCTGTCGTTCCTCCACCTACTACAATTCCAACCTCTGTTGCCGAAGCACTTAAAAATCCCTATTGGTGTAAAGCCATGAGTGATGAGATTAACTCTCAAATAAAAGAACATACTTGGGATCTTGTTCATCGGTCTAATGCTAGTAATGTTGTTGGATGCAGGTGGGTCTTTACTATTAAACGTTATTCGGATGGCTCCATCGAAAGATATAAGGCTCGACTTGTAGCTAAAGGCTATAACCAACGGCCCGGTGTTGACTATCATGACACCTTCAGTCCGGTAGTGAAACCAGCCACCATTTGGATTGTCCTCAGTACAGCTGTCACACGCAATTGGCCGTTGAAACAACTCGATGTCACCACTGCTTTCCTGCAAGGCCATCTTCATGATGAAGTCTACATGACACAGCCGATTGGGTTTCAGGATAAAGACAATCCCACAGCCGTATGCAAGCTTCGGAAAGCAATTTACGGACTTAAACAAGCCCCGAGAGCTTGGTACAATGAGCTCCGCACGTTTCTGCTTCACTCTGGATTTAAGAACTCATTGGCTGACGCATCACTTTTCATATATAACACCAATGGAGTGCTCCTTTATATGCTCGTCTATGTCGACGACATCATCATCACGGTCAACAACTCTGCTCACATAACCCGGTTTATTGCTTCTCTTTCTCAACGCTTTTCATTAAAAGATTTGGGTGATCTCACATATTTCTTAGGAATTGAAGTAATTCGTACTTCTCATGGCTTGCACCTCACACAACGTCGTTATGTTTCAGATTTACTCCATCGCACAAAGATGACAAATGCTAAAACGGTGTCAACTCCGATGTGTTCAAACACGCCGTTAACACTCTTCTCTGTTACAACTCTTGACGATGCAACCGAATACAGAGGTGTGGTGGGGAGTCTACAATATCTTTCACTGACACGTCCAGACATTGCATTCTCTGTTAACAAGATGTCTCAGTTCATGCACAAGCCGACGACGGAGCATTGGACAGCCGTGAAACGCATCCTTCGGTATCTCGCAGGGACTCTTTACCGTGGCATCTTCCTTCATTCGAACAACTCTCCATCTCTTCATGCCTTTACCGATGCTGATTGGGCCGGAAATAAGGATGATTATACTTCTACGGGGGCTTACATTGTCTATCTTGGTCGACATTCGGTTGCTTGGTCCTCTAAGAAACAAACCGGTGTCGCACGTTCTTCAACAGAGGTGGAATACCGTTCCATCGCAAATACATCGTCTGAAGTATGCTGGATCACCTCTTTTCTAGCTGAAATGGGTGTCACAGTCCCAACAACACCAACAATTTACTGTGACAACATGGGTGCCAATTATCTAGCCGCTAATCCCGTGTTCCACTCACGTATGAAACACATAGCTCTCGACTATCACTTTGTTCGCGGATATGTTCAGACAGGGCAAATGCGTGTGTCTCACGTGAATACCGCTGATCAACTTGCAGATGCCCTCACCAAACCACTCCCGTGAGCTCGATTCGAATCCTTAAGTGTCAAGATCGGACTCTCTTCTAGCCGTCCGTCTTGAGGGGGCGTGATAAGATATAGAAAGGAGAGTATTCTTCTCCTACAATCAGTCCATAGAATCTCATGTAATTAGTCCATATTAACTCTGATTTATTCTCTTTCCCTCTATGTATATTCGATCCCTCTGTATATAAACAGAGTACCTATCGTGAATAATATTATCAATCTTACATTTCTAATATGATGAATTTTTCTTTGTGACCGTGAGTATTATGTCGTTGTGTATTCAGATGTTAAGATTAAAAAATTTTGAATAAAAAAAAAGAGATTCAAAATGGGTAACTTAGAAAGCTTTAATAGCTTGAAATTTGATAAAATGTTAAAAGTTAACAAAGTCGCACATTGAAAACTCAAAGTACACTGTTTAGAAGATTTTACGTTCTCTTGGAAGAAAATTCCATATAAAACGAAAAAGATGTTAAGAGTTTAAAAAATACAATGGTGGGATATTTTTTGATGGTTCCGACATCAAAGTCAGAAACGAGTTAAAAAGACAACAAAAGTGGTGTGTCGGTAACTGGCAAAAAGATCGGAAAACGTGAAAAGGAAGTGCACATAAACTGGTCCTAAAAATGGATGGATCCATAGTTCGACTTTGTATGGTGGGCTTTTTAGTGAAATGAGAGAGAAAATAAGAGTTTAGGGGTGATAATTTTGGTCTAAGCGTGACTAGAGAAGTGACCAGATAATGGTCAAAAATGAGACGTGAGGCTCAGAAAGAAGTGAACGGCTAAGTGTTTAGAGAGATAAGACAGAGTAAAGACTTTCAGTAATGAGAGTAAAAATGTATGAACCTCTTTCCCGTTGTGGGAAGCGAAGTATTTATAGAATTTACTTAACCCGAGTTAGTATATTGCGTCGGATCCAAGGTCGTCGGGTCAAGTATTGGATCCATCAAATGGGTCATGTACCGAGTACTCGATTCTTTTCCCACATACTTTCCTTAGATATATCTGCTAGATTCTTGACAATGTCTTTCCATATCTCTGGTTATATCAGTGTACAAATTAGAAGCACCGGATTAGACGCGGCGTGACAATCTCTATAATACTTTTGTTCCGGTTGTGGTTGTAGTTCCAGTTTTGTTGATGCTTATTGGAACTCCGGTATCATTAACACATGTGGGCGTTGCTGATAGTGGCATTGGAATCGGGTTTTGGATTACAAGTTCCGCTACTCTCGTTATTTTAGATCGTAATTCGGTGACCACTTGGGTTAATTCCACATGATCACCTGTAATTTTATTGATTTGTCGAGTCATGGTGGATACCACACCAGTAACTCTCTCATTCTGGTCATGATTGACCTAACTTTGTTCGTCAAGAAACTTGTTGAGGGTTTCTTGATAGCTCTGGTTTTCAGCCTAGCATTTCAGTGTGTTGGTGTTAGACTAGCCAATCCCTACATTTTAGCACCTAATTGTTATAACATATTTCTTATGTTTTTGAAAGTATGAAATTTTAGTTATTTTTACTTGTTTTTAAAAGGTTGATGTTTTACCTTTTAATTAATGCATTTTTAGTTTTACAACAAGATTTATACTAATTGAAAAGAGAAAAATAGTGTTAATATAGGAATAGAAAATAAAAAAGTATTTAAAAAATTAAAAAATAAACAAGTGTGTCTTAATATGTGTGAAAAAAACTAAAAAATCATACTTTGAAAAATAGAGAAAGTAAACTACAATTGTCAAAATTTGTAAATCTGAATAACTTAGAGGATCGGGTTTATCTTGTGCAAAAAAAAAAAGAATGGTTTTTGAGCAAATATCAAAAAGTTAAGCTCAAAAAACACGTTTGAGCAATTTTATTAAGAACAAGGAACAAAAGTGGGAGTAAATAGTTTTTAATATTTTAACTGAGAGCGTTTAGAAGAGTAAGAACATACAAATTTAAGTTGAAATGTAGGGTAAAGTCGAGTGTAGTATAGAAATTGTTCGATCCTTTGCTCTATGCTTCGCCTTTTGCTTTTTTAGCTTAAATCAATATTTAACATGATTCTATAATAATTGCATTTACTTTAGTAAATTTAGTCATTTATAGTCAAAGAATTGAATTACTTTTTTTCAGAATAATTTTTTCGTTTGTCCACATAGTTGACTCTCAGACCTGGTTCAAATAAATATTGGGCCCTGTGCCAAATTTTGAAAAAATCCAAACTTAGTTGTATACTTTAGGGATAAATTCAAATTATGGACTCTCAATTACATAATTTTAAAAATTTAAGGACCCTAAAATACAAAAAAAACTAATGAAAAATGGTGGGTCATGTGATTTTGCACTCTTTGCACACCCGTAGAACCGGGCCGGTTGACTCTTATGACAATTTTTTGGAATAATTCTTTAGTTTGTCCACATAGTGGACTCTTCTAATACATGATCTCGATTTGAACCCTACATTTCAGTAACGTTGTTTACGCTGGACTTTGGATTTTACTACTTAACATACCTAAATTTCAGGGGCGGAATTTATTTCCCAACACAGGCAAACAGCACGCAGTTATACCCGAGAAAAACAGCAGGGCTGACGAATAAAAAGATGTCCCAGACGCTAAATGGGCCTCACGGAAAATAACAGTTATAAGCCCAATATCAAAACAAATGGGCCTTCAAATTCGTTTTTAGAGCTGTTATCGCAGCTCAGGAGTGGTAAAGGGTGGTGGTGTCTTCTTCCACCGGAGATGGAGAAATAGCCGACCAGTTGAGTTACAGTGTCGTCGGCTTACTCATCACAACTGTAAATTCCCATTTATTCCGATTCGAAAACAAACACGGTAAGGTACGTAGAGAAGATTCTCCATTTCTACTTTTCGTATACATTTGTTTTGGTTGTTTCGTAGATTTCTCTCATCTTCTTCGAATTTTTTCCCTTCCGAGAAAGGATAATCCCTAGTTTCGTAGCCTCTGGGTGTCGATTTTCTTTGGTTTCCCGTAAGTGGGTTTTTGCTCGATTTTGTTTTTTGGGAGATTTGTGACTTACGATCTCAACTTTGATTGGGTGATTCGGGTTTTGGATTTCAATGTGACTTTTGGTTGATTCGAGCATTTTTCACTTACCAAAATATTTTGGATGTTGATTCATCTCATGGAGATACAACGATTTTCGATTTGATGATATATTTAACAATACCAACTGTATATTTGTCTCTCATGGATTTGGTAAGTGTATTCTTCATAATGTTTTGTTGTAGGTTATGGATTCTGCTTTAGTTCTAAGTCGAAAATTGTAATGGGTTTGTTGGTATCGTCTTCTGTGTATACACCTTTGATTCTCTTAAGCTTAAAATGGTGTCGTTGACATATTTTTTACTGCGTTTATAGGAAGATCAAGTTATCTAAAATGGCTCTCTGCACCAAACTCGTTCCAGTGATATCAATGCTTGGTTCTCTCCGCTACATGTCCACAAAACTTTTCGTTGGTGGTAAGTGTAACTTATTGCAGTTGTGAGTGTTTGTTACATTCTCTTGTATAGAAGTTTGAATGTTTTGGTCCCAGGTCTATCACCCGGAACTGACGACCAGTCCTTGAAGGACGCTTTCTCTAGCTTCAATGGAGTGACAGAGGGTAAGCCCTGGGATCTTGCCATTGTCTCTTTTCACTGTTCTACGATCGAGTATGATGAGAACTAACCGGTTAACCGGAGTAAACCAATATGATATGGACGAGGTCAAAGATAGAATAGAGATATATGGCTTTTGTTTCTCCTAAATTTATGGGTTCGCATTCCCACTTATTCACCCTTCCTCTGTGTATCTAAGCATTGTTAATTATTGAATCAAATCTGAAGAGAAAATTGAGAACCAAACTGTTCTTGTCTTTATTCTTGATCAATTCCTATAACTGGACCTATCATAGTGTGTGCTTGTTTCTGCTATCTTTAGACATTTAAGTGACCAAAATGTTTAAACCACTCAAGGATGTGTGGTTGGGTTTAATCTGTTCTTTAGTCATCATTATCACATGAGTGATCGATGTTGATGAACATTTTTGTTTTGCTTTGGTGTGCCTCGGGACTTACTTAACTATTGTTGTGTATTTAAATAGAATCTTGTTGTATCTTTGCCTCTGCAGCAAGAGTCATGACAAACAAATCGACTAGAAGGTCGAGGGGTTATGGATATGTCGATTTCATCAGTGAGGTTTCAGAGAAATCCGCTCTTTCAGCTATGGATGGACAGGTTAGAATACTAACGAATCAATCATCGGTCTAGCTATTTTTGTTGTCTTATCATATCAAAATTGTTTGTGTCGTATTGTTAACTTGCTCCTTTTTTTTGTTTGGTTCTTGGGTTATTAATTAGGAGTTGAATGGGTTTAACATTCGTGTCAACGCTGCAAAAGAATGGTCAAGTTTGCCGTTGTCTTTGGATCAGAGTATAGAAGGCGAGAAGATGGTGACGAGCCGATCCATATGGAAAGATCCATTCGTTGATGCGTTCTTGATGAAGAAGAAGAAGAAAAATGCAGCACTGATGAACAGGAAAATATGGTCAAGGAGATCGACGATTCTGCCGGAGTATGTAGATTCATCTGTGAGAATCTACAATGGCAAAACTCACGTGCGTTGTAAGATCACAGAGGGTAAAGTTGGGCATAAATTTGGAGAGTTTGCATTTACAAGAAAAGTGACAAAGCATCCTAGAGCGAAGTAAGTGTAATGTGCACTTAGAGAAATGTCAGAAGCGAATCAGTAACCCCTTACAGGTTCTATTTACATGATCTTCTTGACGAAAAGTTGAGCTTTGATGTCTTTCGGTTTTGTTATATCTGACTCTGAAGGGACTTTAATCCCAAATACACCTCCGTACGCCCGAAAAGTACTCCTCTAATCTTACTGCTCCTCCCATTAATGAATTGACGGTTTACTTCTTCATTTAAAAAAAAAATTAAAAAAGAAAACGAAATCGAGTGGTTTGGGAGGAAATTTAATTCAAACCAACCCTAAAATTAATTCTCTAAACCAATCAAACCAATCATCAAAATTTAATTGCACCTCTCGTCGTCTTCTTTCTTTTACGTTTCCACCATTGACGAATCGGAAGCGTGAAATTGAAAGTTAATTGTTGCTGTTTTTACAAGTTTATGTCATAGGCAAAGCAATCCCAAAGCAATTAATACATATTTCTTCTCAATTAGAGAATTTCATAGTAAAAAAATTTTTGATTTTTTTTTTTGCTTATTGGAGTCATTGAGCTAGTTGGGTAAGGCTATTAGAAACTGATATCCCTTATATATTAATTGAGAAACATTCTCACAAACCCTTTTATTTACAATTGTGCCATTTTGCTGATGTGTCAGCACCACATTCATTCTAACATATCATTTAATGAAATTAATTAACAGTAATAAAATTATTATAGATAAAAAAAAATACTAATTTCGTTTTTGGGGGAATCGAAGTTGAGACATCAAAGACAACATAATAAGCACACAACCACTTTCACGAAGACATTTTATATGTTTCCCAATCAGTTTCTTTTATATATCTATAAATTACATTAGATATTAAAATTACTTAAATTAAATTTAATCCAGAAAATATCGAAATGTCTTTTTTGACATGACATTAAATACGAGCCATTAATTGTGGTTTTAACAAATAAAGGAAAACTGATATATGGTTTGCCCACCAAGTTATTGAGTATAATCCGAATTTTCTTTAAAAAACACCAAAATAAATGACACTCACTTAAAAAACTGAATTAAAATATGTCTAATTTATAAAAAACTAGATTCACTTAAAAAGCAGATTTATTAACATAACAATTTATGTTATAAAAAACAGAATTAAAATATTTTACTATAGTTTAATTTTTCAATTATAAAAAACATAATAATAAATAAATTCAACTTCACTTAAACAAAACTAAATATTATTTTATTAATCCCGTTGATTAATAAGAATTTAATGAAAATTTGATATTAAAATAATTAGAAATTATTATATTTTAAATTCAAATTCATTTACCCGAAAAAATATAAATCTCTTACCCTGCGCAGGACGCGGATTATCACCTAGTTGTTAATTAAATGGGCTATCTTGGTTAACTGAGCAATGCATCGTAATAAATCGTGATGATTCGTATGATGAACCAAACTTTCTGGGTACTACTGGGTACAACTAGCATAACTGAACATAGTAAGTGAATTAGTACGACTAGGATGAACCAAACTTTCTGCGTACTACTCGGTACAACTAGCATAACTGGACATATTAAGTGAATTTAGTACGACTAGGATTAACCAAACTTTATAGGTACTACTGGGTACAACTAGCATAATTGGACATATTAAGTGAATTAGTACGACTAAGATGAACCAAACTTTCTGGGTACTACTGGGTACAACTAGCATAACTGGACATCTTAAGTAAATTAGTACGACTAGTAAAACTGGTATAACTATGATAAGATTACCTTACGATTGTTTTGTTCTTTTCAGGGGAAATGAGTAGCAGTGGTCAGTCATATGTTTTGATTACGTGGGATTCTATTCAAAAGACGGTGATAAAATTATATGGAATTCTGTAGAAAATGAGATTCACACTTTAGTGATGAGGAAATCTTTGGAGGATGTCACTTATGCTGGATTAGTGGAGGGAATTTGCAGAAAGGTTTTGATAGATGCAACTACATCTCAGCTGAAAATTAGTTACCATCTATTGGTCTTGAATACGAAGAAACCATCATATATTTGGAATGACGAAAATATTTTTGGTTATCTACTACAAATGAGTAAAGATCAATGTAGAAGTGTTCTACGTGTGGAGTTCATAAAGGATGTTGATCAAAGTCATGGAAGCGTGCATGTTTCAAGAGAGGATCATGGAGTTGACGTTGATGTAGGTCCGAGTAATGATGAGCTATTTTCTACCCCTAGAGATGGTTTAGAAATATCGGACAGTGAAATGCAAGACAATGAGATGCAAGAAAATGTTACAGATCCTCTACAAAGATATGAGCTCGTGTATGATGATGGTACATAAGTCAGACATTATGATGGAAACTCGCAAGTAAATCATGGATGGAAAGATGGTTTAGATATATATAAAGGTCAAGAATTTGACATTAGGCAGGGACTGCAAGTTCTCCTGCAGAAAGGTGCACATGAGAATGATTTTGAGTATGAAACGAAGAAGTATGAACCCACACGTTTCGTGGTAAAATGTTGGGGAGCAAAAGAGGGATGCAAGTGGAGTTCAAGTGTTATTGTTGTGGTCAATTGATCTAAATCTCTTCTTTTTGACCCCTATGTCTTGAGTTCAAATCTCAGATATGTCTCTTTCATTTAATTTAAATTGATTATGACCCCCATAAAATCTATATCTAGCTCTGCCACTGGTAATCGCGGTCGAGGTAATAGAGGTGGCCGTGGCTAGTTTTCCCTACCCAAGACTTCCTACTATAATCGAAGCGAAAGTTTCGATTACTTTCTACTTTGTTGTAATTTCTACTCATTAGCTCAATTAACTCTCTTAAACTGTATGACTTAACAGTCATAGCAATGTACCCTTTAATTTTTGCAATTTCAATACGAATACCCTTTGTCAAAAAAAAAAACATAATACCGTATTATGAGTAACAATTCACTGATTTTTTTTTTCACAGCCAATAGAAAATCTCTGGCGGCAATGATGGTTTTTTATGTGATCAAATCAAAAATTGTTTTATTTTCATTTATATATAGAATATCTTAATTAAAACAAAATTGTTGCAGTATAAATATATTCGAATCGCCAACTCATCATCTCTCCCATCACATCCGAAAAAAACAAATTTTTTTTCTTCTCACCGAGAATAATGGCCGTGAGACTAGTTTTCAAAAAAAAAATTGGAACTGTATTCAATGAAATAGAAAATCGTTTTGTTGAGGTAAAGCCTTTTGGATGGAAGGATATGGGTGTGGTTAGGGCTCATGGTGCAGCCAAGCTTTGCTAGAAGAAAGTCAGGTTGAGGTTAAACCGATAATCAACATTGGTGGTGATTTCCCAATGTAATCCTTTATCTATATACAATATATATCGATCCATTAGTTAATATTTTGATTCGTTCATGTATTAAACTAGTGATGGTGTCCGCTAAATTTGGATGATCTAACATTTTGATATACTCTTTAACTACTTTTATAATATTTTTGGAAGATGTTAAGAGTATTATGGTATACGGTATTTTGTTGACAACAACATAATACGGTATTTTGTTGACAATAACATAATACCGTAATATTCAATCGATTTCCGTTATCATTTTTTTTCTTTCACCATCACAGCTAATTATTTATTTTAATCTTTTGAACACCATCAAGGAGATGTTGACATTATCTATATAACTGCATATATGCTAATATGCATGAATATGGGATATAATGGCAAATTAGCATTTGCCAATTGTGGATCTGACTTGGTCTTTCCGGTCAAAGGACCCAACTTTCTCATTATTTACACAATGAAACAAAATACACCGATACATACACATGCATATAAACTGATCAAGAGATCTAAACACAAATTTAAATATATTTTTAGAACTTGGGGTTGTCGTTTAAAATATGCACTAATTTAGAAGTAATTGTATATATCTATTTGGGTATAATATATGACTTTGATAGATAACCACTGTTTATAATAATGGAAACATTTTTCATCTTAATTACTCCAAATTTAATTTTCAAGTTTTCAGAATTTGTCATTGTAAAACACATATGTATAATTATTAAATAAAAAACAATATGCAATGGATTTTGTTAATAATTTTGACCACAACGATAAACCAAAAGTCTTAAGCATAAAACAAAACAAAATATAGTAATATACACGAAATAACAAATTCTAGTTCCATTAGTTGTTGTCGCATCTGTGTATAAATGTCATCTTTCAGCTGTTTGTTCTTTTGGTCTCATATACTCCCGGCATCCTCTTATATGTTTGATTTTAATTTAAATCAGAATATTTTCTATTTCGAAAGATACGTGATGATGCTACATATATATAAGTATAATGTATATGATGGCCTATGCCTATTTAATATATACAATCTCTCTTTTTTATTTGTAGATTAATTAAAATTATATATTTTTACGAAGATAAACTTTTATTAACATCAAAAAGAAAAGAAAATTTTATTGTGGGTGTCGCTAGTTCAAATATAAAAATATATTAAAAAAAATTTCATCATGGCCATGCGCAGGTTATGGGTGATGGTACATATATAAAAAAAAAATTACCATAATCGCTCATTTTCTTGAGTGTTTGAATAGGCTTTAAGAAACCCTTCTTTTTTTTGGACAAACACTTGAAGTGATCCACATAAAAATCTAGATTATAAGAGCAAGAACAATGGTAGTTCTTATAAGAACTCTTAATTTATATTAAACAAATAAAAATTATTATAATAATGAATAAGGTTCTTAAGAACTTAAGAAAAACACTCAAAAGTTTTTAAATAAGATACTTTCTTAAGTTTTTAAGAATCAATTCATTATTATAATAATTTTTATTTGTTTAATATATATTAAGAGTTCTTATAAGAACTACCATTGTTCTTGCTCTAATAAACTGAAAATACTGGAATTCTTTTCATTTGCCCGATCGACACGTTACACACACTAGCATCACAATATACTACTCTTATGCGTTGCATGCCACAAATCTTAGTAAATTTAAAAGTTCATATAAAAATTAGAGAGTCCTCAAAATACCATAGAAACAAGTTTTAGTTCCTAATCTACCACACATTCATATATGGAAAGAGTCCTATTATCGATATCGATAGAACGATCTCTATTTTGGTATTGTTTAACAGGTATAACTAGGTGATAATCTTGTGCAGGTTAAGTAATTTATTATTTATGGGGGAATTTCAAAACTACCACACATTTTCATTTTTACCATTTAATTAAATATAAAATGACCAAACTAATCTTAACCACAAAACAGAAACCTCAAATCGCAGTCTCCGACTAGCCTGGCCAAACAACATCGAGTTTCGTCGCCATCTCTGACAAGCCTGGCCAAACACCATCGAGCCATCCGTCGAGCTTCGCCATCTTCGTCACCATTTGTCGAGCCTCATCATCTTAGTCAAACCTAGCCATCACGTTTAGCTTCAATTCGGTCATTTACCATGAGCTTAAAATTGGATTGATGCTAAGAGATTTGGTGAATTTCGTTTTGAATTTCACCTCCATCTCTCATCTAGAACCCTAAGCAAAAGAGGTGAGAGACTTCCATTTTCGCCGGGTCAAAACCACAGGAGAGGGAGGATTAATGGCGGCGATATTAATCGGAAGAGCTCTTAAATCAGCTTAAAACTCTCATTTGGTCGCTCGTGCTCGACCCTTCTGTACAACATCTGCCGCTCGTCAACCCGATTCTGATGGTCAGCCATCGGAATCTTCTTCATCGTCTTCGTTCACTTTCGACAAGGAAAACGAGAAACCCATTTTCGTGAAAGTTCCGAACGCACGACGGACGATTCGGACTCGGTGACGATGCCGACTTCTTTAATGACGGGTTCGATCGTGGGGAAGAGGTTTTACAAGAAAGTGAAGATTAGAGAAGCAGACTATGGAAATTGATGAACTGTGATGCTCGATTACAGAACCCTTAAAACCCCTTCCAAAAGACCTCTCAAGCTTCGTTCTTTGGCGCTCGCTAAGGCCATTGGAGCTGAATGGGAGTATCAGGTTTGTTCCGTCCAAATCTAAACCTTTTCCTCTATGTTTTAATTTCAAATTCGATCTCTTTTGCTTCATAAATTCACTTCTCTAAGCAGTTTATCTAGTGCTCTGGAGCTAATCAATAATGGGTTTGATGGGATTTAGCTAGAATCCTTGTAATTGGATCTGTTCATCGTTTATTCAACCTAAAGCTGGGAAATTGTTGTTGTCTGTATCGATGAACATCTAATCTACTGTTCTCTAGAGTCCCTAATGTTGATTTGCTTCCGGGTTTTGCAATCTCAATATTAAACGTTATCATTAGGTTGATAATTAGATTAAGGGATCTGGAATTTTCCGCTATACTCATTTTCAAGTTGATAGTGAGCTGATCAATAACGGGTTTGATGAAGTTTAGCTGATATCCTTGTAACTGGATCAGTGAACGTAAAACTGAGAACTTTCTGTTGTTTGTGTCGGTGATCATCTAATTTACTGATTTTAAGAGTCCCTAATGTTTGATCGGCTTCTGGGTTTTTCGGTTTGAGTTCTATATTGTGACTGATAGATTTGAAAATTTGATTAGTGGAAGTGAATTTGGTTCATGATATTTGCAGCAACTAAAGAACGAAAACTACCGATTTCTGATCAGTCATCTAGCTTAAGCTTTGAAAGATGTTCCGCTTCCCAAGCATCCTCTGCCTCATCAGGCAGATCCTCTGCTGCTTTGTTTTGTGATGAACTCTCTCTTTCTTCNCCGAACGCACGACGGACGATTCGGACTCGGTGACGATGCCGACTTCTTTAATGACGGGTTCGATCGTGGGGAAGAGGTTTTACAAGAAAGTGAAGATAAGAGAAGAAGACGATGGAAATTGATGAACTGTGATGCTCGATTACAGAACCCTTAAAACCCCTTCCAAAAGACCTCTCAAGCTTCGTTCTTTGGCGCTCGCTAAGGCCATTGGAGCTGAATGGGAGTATCAGGTTTGTTCCGTCCAAATCTAAACCTTTTCTTCTATGTTTTAATTTCAAATTCGATCTCTTTTGCTCATAAATTCACTTCTCTAAGCAGTTTATCTAGTGCTCTGGAGCTAATCAATAAATGGGTTTGATGGGATTTAGCTAGAATCCTTGTAATTGGATCTGTTCATCGTTTATTCAACCTAAAGCTGGGAAATTGTTGTTGTCTGTATCGATGAACATCTAATCTACTGTTCTCTAGAGTCCCTAATGTTGATTTGCTTCCGGGTTTTGCAATCTCAATATTAAACGTTATCATTAGGTTGATAATTAGATTAAGGGATCTGGAATTTTCCGCTATACTCATTTTCAAGTTGATAGTGAGCTGATCAATAACGGGTTTGATGAAGTTTAGCTGATATCCTTGTAACTGGATCAGTGAACGTAAAACTGAGAACTTTCTGTTGTTTGTGTCGGTGATCATCTAATTTACTGATTTTAAGAGTCCCTAATGTTTGATCGGCTTCTGGGTTTTTCGGTTTGAGTTCTATATTGTGACTGATAGATTTGAAAATTTGATTAGTGGAAGTGAATTTGGTTCATGATATTTGCAGCAACTAAAGAACGAAAACTACCGATTTCTGATCAGTCATCTAGCTTAAGCTTTGAAAGATGTTCCGCTTCCCAAGCTTCCTCTGCCTCATCAGGCAGATCCTCTGCTGCTTTGTTTTGTGATGAACTCTCTCTTTCTTCTGAGTTTGGACATGACAGGTACCATCATTCGTATCTTGTTCTTATGCATGTAATCCCTCCTTAAATTAATTAAATTTGTAGACTGTTTTGGGAAACTTGCACTGTCTAGATTGCTTTGTGACCGTTAAGATGGCTGTGCCCTTATGTTTGAGAAGACACATCTATATTCAATCAGCGGTTTGCTCACTGTTGGCATTTTCTGTTTTACGAAATGTGGAAATTTTATCTAGAGATGTAACTCTTGACTTTTGACGAGGATTCTTTTTCCAAGAGCAAACAACCATCATCTACTGTTCACTCAAATGAAGTTGTAACGCCAACTACAGCTGCCTCACCTGCCAATAAATCTCATAAAGAGCATCAACTGGTGGCAGCACTTGCAAAATATTCTCTGTCTTTTCCTGAAAAGGTTAGTTGGCATAATTGAAATTGACTTGGCTGTTTCTTTGCATAATTTTGTAACTTTTTTTATGTTCTTTTAGTTGGCAAAGATTTTACGTTTCTTCTGTGAGTGTGCGTTGATGTAATGATTACTCTGATATGTGTCAATCGAGAACATGATCTTGTTGCTAAGAATAACATCACAGGAATTCAGCTAAGGAGTGTTAAATCAAAATCTTTTGAGTACACGTCTTGATGTTCACATGGAACTCAGTGATATTCATGTATGACCTTTCATATATTTGATTTCCAGATTTTATTATTTACTATTGTCTAACTGATGCTATGCTCTTGTGTTTATTTGCAGCTTTCTAGAGAAGCTGATTCTTCTATTTTAGAGATTATGAAAGTTGACGTGGTCTCTTTTATCTACATTCCAGTTCAGGTTTGAAAGCCATGCCATTGTATACTTGTATTTTTCAAGGTTCTTTGATTTTGGCTCAATGGTCTGGCTTGTAAATTATGTTGGTATGCGTCAGTTAGAGTTATACTTTTTAAACCATGTAAGTTTATTAAACCACAATGCAATTAATTACTAACAACAAATGTAATGTATGAATGGTAGACCACTGGATGGAAAGAAGACAATACAGTATAATAAAGGTAGAAATGATGATAAAATTTCTTCAGGGGAAGACTAATGCGTTGCGTGAGGAGAACAAGGAGCTGAGGAAGAACCGCAACAAGGGACAATGCTCTTAAAAGGACATAGGAAAAACCTAATAACCATGTTGTCTCAGGTTTCGTTTGTCTCTGTAATACTTTAGCTTAATTATGCTACCATGGAGTCTCATGAGACTTCTTAGTCGACGAGTTTTGGAAATATTGGATGATGATGTGAATTCTTTAATAAAAATTAAAAATCTTATTTTTAAATCTTTATAAATTAGTTATACATATTCTCTATAAAATCTTATTTTTAAATCTTTTAAATCCTTATAAAACTTAATATGTTGTTTGAACTGTTGTACGTTTATAGAGAATACTAATTAGTCATTTAAAAATGATTTTAAAACACTTTTAAATACTTATAAAAAACTTTAAAAATGATTTTTGAAAGGAGGCTTTTATATCCTCAAGATGAACAAACCAGTGAACCGTGATTTTTCAAGAGGGGTGTTTAACCATCCGGGCTGTGTTCTCATAGTTAGTGTAGGTATGAATTTAATTGTTTATAGAGAATACAAATTAATCATTTAAAAATGATTTTAAAACACTTTTAAATCCTTATAAAAACTTTTAAAATGATTTTTAAAAAGGGTTTTATATCCCCAAGATGCTCAAACCAGTGAACATTTGATTTTTCAAGAGAGGTTGTGTTGTCATAATTGTTGTACATATGAATTTAATTGTTTATAAAGAATACGAATTAGTCATTTAAAAATGATTTAAAAACACTTTTAAATCCTTATAAAACTTTAAAAATGATTTTTAAAAGGGGCTGTTATATCACGAGGAAGCTCGAACCAATGAACCCTTGATTTTTCAAGAGGGGTGTTTAATGACTCAGGCTGTGTTGTCATACTTGTTGTACGTATAAATTCAATTGTTTATAGAGAATACAAATTAGTTATTTAAAAATAATTTTAAAACACTTTTAAATCCTTATAAAAACTTTAAAAATGATTTTTAAAAAGGGGCTTTTATATCCCTAAGATGCTCAAACCAGTGAACCCGTGATTTTTCAAAAGGGGTGTTTAACCACCCAAGGTGTGTTGTAATACTTATTGTACTTATGAATTTAATTGTTTATAAATAATATGAATTAGTCATTTAAAAATGATTTTAAAACACTTTTAAATCTTTATAAAACTTTAAAAATAATTTTTAAAATGGGCTTTTATATCTTCAGGAAGCTCGAACCAGTAAACCCTAGACTTTTTAAGAGGGGTGTTTAACGATCCAGTTTCTTTTTTTATACTCGTTGTACGTATGAATTTAATTGTTTATAGAGAATACAAATTAGTTATTTAAAAATGATTTTAAAACACTTTTAAATCCTTATAAAAACTTTAAAAATGATTTTTAAAACAGCCTTTTATATACCCAAAAAGCTGGAACTAGTGAACCCTTGATTTTTCAAGAAGAGTGTTTAACCAAATATTTATAAATAAATAAGTATATACAACATTTTTTAAAAAATTTAAAGACCTTTTTAAATTTTTTATAAATGAATTTTATTCTCTATAAACAAATAAATTCTTATATACAACAATTAGAGTGTGGTTTAGTGGTTATATACCTTTACAGGTCTCATGTTCACTAGTT
This sequence comes from Alliaria petiolata, assembly GCA_020283515.1. NCBI lineage: Eukaryota > Viridiplantae > Streptophyta > Magnoliopsida > Brassicales > Brassicaceae > Alliaria > Alliaria petiolata. The sequence continues at coordinate 352,648,425 of JAHZTW010000001.1, forward strand.
CAACTATCATTTAATTTTTATAAAGATTTAAAAACCTCTTTTTAAATCTTTATAAATGAATAATACATAATCACTATAAACATATAAATTCTTACATAGAACAATTAGATGTAGTTTAGTGGTTATAAGTCTCTGCAATTCTCTGGAATCATTAGTATAACTATCATTTACTTTTTATAAAGGTTTAAAACCCTCTTTTTAAATCTTTATAAATGAATAATACATAATCACTATAAACATATAAATTCTTACATAGAACAATTAGATGTAGTTTAGTGGTTATAAGTCTCTGCAATTCTCTGGAATCATTAGTATAACTATCATTTACTTTTTATAAAGGTTTAAAACCCTCTTTTTAAATCTTTATAAATAAATAATACTTTGATAAAATCCAACAATCTTTATAAGTTCCTTAGATAAATACATCATTTTGATAAAATCCACTCTTAAGCTGGCTCACCGTAATCGAGGACATCAAAATGGGAAGATTGCATCTTGCTATAACCTTTTTTCTAATCTTTTTTTTCTCTCTGAACAACATGATTTTTTTCCAGGAAAGGATATACTTCCACGCCTTACATGGTCTGTTTGATGGTGGTTTTGCATTCTCTCCTGGACAAACGTCCCTGGCGATTGTTGTTCGCAGACTTCAGGGCGTCAATTTTCTGCATCGGCATTACCAAATGTCAGATTCGTTTCAATAAGGAGAAAACAATAGATCAACAATGATGGTTATAGAGAGACCGTATGTTGAGGTTTGAAGAAGTTGGGTGCCTTTTGACCAAAGCTCGTAAACTTGAGGTGGGTAAGAACTGTCCCCTTGCTCTTCAAAGAGTAGTGTAGGTGGTATATCCATACGTTTAGCAATCTTCATACTTAGGGTGATGGTTCCCCGAGCCTACCCAAAAAAAAAAAAAAAAAAAATCTAGATGCCACGCCAATATGAGCATCAGTTATTACATTAAAGGCCAAAGCGTTCACTAATTTGTACCTTTCTCTTTTTCCCCTTCAAGTCAATGTTAGAAGCATCCTGGAGCCATGACTGGTATTGAGGACCAGCGAGAATAGTCTCCATCCCCGCTCTTACCTTCACCCATTTCAACATTTTCTTTATCGAGACAAGATTTTTGTTTCCAAATGAAACAGAGAGAAGAAGGTTATATGTTAAAAGTAAAACCCATCTCAAACAGATTTGCACTTGTCTCTAGTGACAACCACAGCCAATGCAAACCCGACATGAAATTTCCAATTTCAAGCTCAAAATCAAGTTTTTAGCAAGCCAAAAAATGCTTAAATCGAATTGGATTCTGATAAGAATATTCACACATAATTAATCCTATGAGAATAGCAAGTTCTATCCTTGCTAAAAACCAGCTAAAGGCGGGAGACCCTTCATCAACGTAAGTATAAACGTCAAGACTTACAGAGGCAAACTGATGGCCAGAGAGAAAACTTCCGATCTCCTGAAGAACATCACCGAGTTTCATCTCCGGTAACTCCCTCAAAAACTCACAGGCTTCCCGCGCTTTTACCATTGCCGTAAGCTGATCCTCCGCCGTCACCGACAGCAAAATCGGAGCCTCTCCCCAACCGACACATCCACCGCTAAGCTCAATCCGAATCGTGACATTGCCGACTGAATCAAGCCGCGACGAAGCGATAGCGAAGGGGGCGAGCAGAGGCACGTTCAGTTCGCGGTTCTCTGCTCTCTGCACCCTCACCGTAAGATTCTCCATTCTTTTCATTATGTATTCACAGATTCACCATTTTCAAGTTCTTCAATTCATCATGAATGAGCGTGGCTAACACATAGCGCTTTTAGTTCATGATTAATAAGAACGAGAGTATGCCAGAACCGGAACCTAATGCTCTGATACCATTGTTAGAGATTTATGCGGAAGGGTGTAAACCGAACACATACCTTAGCCCAGTTTAGCGATGAATGCGGTTTGGTATGATCTACAAACGAACGCAGAGATCCGGGAAGAGATCACAGACGGAAATCAACCTCTTGTCATCGTTCAAATGCCTTTCCGGTTGATGTCTCCAAGCTTTCTCTCTCTAAAACGTTTTCTCTCTCTAGTATTCTTTGTTTCTAACAGCAGTTACTCATTCATTTGTCACGTCTTTCATCATTGTCTCATATTTATACTTAACTAAGAGACACAAATGAAAAGTCACTTTGTGAAGAGTCACAATGTGAATAGTTACAATGTGAACAATCACATTCCTTTACTTATGATAACTACCGGTTTTATTAAGCCGGTTTGGTATGCTGCCAAATCATGGGCACAAACCAACCATAAACCAACAACTTATTAGACAGATTTGAAATTGAATAAAAATAAAAAAAAAATTCTTTCTAATAAGATGTGTTTTTGATGTTTATGATGAGTTATGTGTGTTTATATATTTAATATATAAAGGTTGAGAGTGTCTTAGAAGACGACGACAAAGAAGACGACAAATCAGCACCCATCCTTTGAAAAAATATGACATCTCACCATTTTTGTACATGTCATTAATTAGCTAATGGCAGTATTCTAAAATATGATAGGTGCTAGCCGGGCGGTGTGGTTGTATAGCGTTTGGACGTATACGCCGGTGTTTGTATGAAATATATACAGTAAATATATTTTAATAAAAAATATTATATATAAATTTATTTATGTCTACATTATCACAAATGTTAAAATGTGGTAAGAAATAACAATTTTTACAAATATAATACATGTCTCCTCTAAAACAAAAATTATAATCAAATATAATTCAATGTTAAACGTAAAGTTTTATAGAACCGAATACATATTAACATAGAACATTAATAGAAAAGGCATAAAACATTAAAAAAAGTCAAAATCAACTTTTCATTGGTCCATATTAGCCAGTCAAATTTTCATTGGAGAAAAGAAAACATGTATAAGAACCTTTTTTTACATAACTTGAGATTTTTCCGCGCTACGGACGGATTGTTATATTAGTTTTTATTTAAGTTAGATTAATTTTTAATTTTAATTTGTTAATTCAAAAATTATATTTGATTTAGTGTATAGTTTTGATGTGAGTTCATACATCTTAAAGACTATAATATGTTAGAAAATATATCTTAACTTAAACAAATTTCTAACAGAATATGTCAGAAATAATTTTTAAGGTAAAACTTAAAACGTGCATAGAAATTTTTTGTTATTCATGATCAGCTTTAAAAATATTATTGAAATTATTTTGATTTAATTGAATTTGGAATAGTTGACCTAAAAAAAATTGAATTCAGAATATGATTAAACTTAACTATATATATTTTTAATCAAAATTTTGTTTACATTTTAAATAGAAAGAAATTATTTTTTTTTAAACATATGCTAAACACATGATCATTCTATTTAATGTTGTTTTTTATATTCCTATGTGTTCGTGCATTATGAATATTAGAAGTTGCATTTTGAAATGAATTTTTTAAAGCTGAAGCTGATAAAATCTTATATTCTGTTGACTATTTTAGGAAAAATATTTTGAGTGCTTTGGGTATTTTATTTATCGAAAGAGAAATGCTAAGAACATTAATTTCGAAAGTTTGGTGGACTATTTAGTAGAAAATAAATAAAACTACTATTTAGCTTGTTGGTTCCATTTTATTGTTTTTACTATGTGACATATTTATTATTGTAAAGCATTTTTTATGATAAGAGTATTTTTTTTATCAGAACTCTCTATGTAGGTTGGCACGGCGCAAAAGTTATAAAAGTTGGCACGGTAATTAAACAATATTAGCACTTGAAGAAATTTATTGTTGGAGAGTGTGTTAATCCCCAACTATTGAAATTGATGTGAACCAAAACCAAATAATCTATATAGCTTCCATGAACTTGATAAACTTTCATTCCTCTAAACCATCCAATGCCTAATGAGATTTGGTCTTATATCTCTGAGTCTCCTCTCATTTCTCACCAGTCACCATCAACTACGCTAGCTTTTGGAATTCTGATACCCGTTTGGCTTGGATCTGTTCTTTTCAGATTCGGGTATTTCTGCTCTAGAGAATAGGACTCATTCAGGTTTTTTTAGTTTCTTTCAGTTCTGTCCGGGTTCAGGTTGGTTCCGAATACCTGAATTATTTAAAATTTATCTAAAATGCTTTAAAATATATATATTTCCGTCTTTTAGTTAAATTTTATAAAAAAATATTTAATTTTGACAAATATAACTAAAGATTTTCAAATCTTTCGAGTATTTTAGTTATTTTGGTTTAAACATAGCTGATATACTCGGTTTATAATTTTAATTTGGGTATTTAACTTATTTAAAAAGTGTAAATACAACAAATATTTTTGGGTATATAATTATATTTTGGATATTTCGGGTACCCATTCGATTCGCAGTTCGGTTCCGGTTCAGTTTTGATTCTTCTGGTATAAAATTATAATACCCATTTGAGTATTTAGATCGGTTCCGGTTCAGTTCGGTAATTTCTAATTCACTTCGATTCGGTTTTGTTTTTCAGTTGTGAATAATTTGCCCAAGGCTAAACTATGTCCTTTATTTTTCTTACGATCTTTTCATCGTCATTTGGAGACATGAATTTCTTTTTTGTCCTTACTCAGCGACATCTTCTCTAGATTTTTTGGAGTAAATCTACTGCTGACCATTTTATCATCAATTAATAAAAAAGCAAATAAAGAACCAGCAAGAAAGAAAGCAAGGGAGCAAGAAGCATATAGCAAACCAAGAGGGAGCAATGCATATTTTAAAGACGATGATTCATAATATTCTAATTAATTTAGTTTATGCCTAAAAATATTAAGCCAAATACAAAGTAATAGTATGTACGCTGTCAAAATAAAGTAATAGTATGTACATAATCGTATGTATTTATATTCTTTTAATTATTACGTGGACGAACCCCTTACCCCATAAGATTATTTCTGTTTTATCGATTTTTAATTTAAACGCATGATTATCATCAATTTGAGTTGTAATAATTTAAAATATTATACATATCATATATATTTTTATATTTGTTAAAATCAAGTTATATGTGATACGTTTTGTAATAGTAGTGCATACAAATTAATCAACATTCAATTATTATTATTATTGTAAGGATTTTTTATTTTTTAAAGATTAATCAATACTCCCTCCGTTTCATAATAAGTGTTGTTTTGGGAAAATGTATCTGCAATAAACTGGATGTATTAAACTCAAAACACATCCAGATACATCCAGTTTATTGCAGATACATTTTCCCAAAACAACACTTATTATGAAATGGAGGGAGTAGTATATAATTTTAAGCATGTTATAAATATATTAAAGAATCATTTTTATTAGAAATGTGATGATGTGGCATGATTATAGAAAGTTTTTTTGGCACGAGCCCCAAACTTCTTCTTGTTGTCTTCTTTCTTTAAAGAATTACACTGCCACCAGACATACAAATATTTAACAGGAACAGTCTGCCGTTTAAACAGAGCGTATTTTTAGAATACTGGGAAAATAATAGAAATTGGCTTAGAGGAAATAATTAATTTCTAACCATAACACGAATATTCCGTTCCAAAAAAGCGACTCATATTCTCCCTCACTGATCTCTTTAAGACTTTAACAAACCTCTTCTTAACTTCTTCTCTCATATTTTGTAGTCGTGTTTTTCAAACTCTCCTTTTCTTATTAACCATCATTTTTTCTAATTTTTTCTTCTGATTGATTAACATATAACACTATCTCGACGCAGAAGCAGACAACATTGACATCGAAGAGACGAAAGTAAACTTCAAAACTAAATATGATTATGGAGCTCGGGCTCTGCGTAGTCTTTTATTCACATGTGCATTTCAATGTTATTCTCTGCGTAGTAACTTGGACGAACAAAATGTGTTAGCTATTTATGTGTTCAAGGCTTCTAAAAATTCAATTTTATTTTGTGTCTATTGTTTTTATTTAGCTTCAAGTTCTATACCCAAACTAACTAAAAAAGTGGATATCACAATGCGTCAAAAGATCATCATAAGGTTTTTGAGAAATTGGGAAGGGGTTCAGATCTCGGTGGAGGGACATAAGAAAGAGAAGAACATGTAAGTGCTGAGATCACTCACTCATAAGTCATAACAGGATGTGCAAATTTTGATTTAATGCAATTTGATGTTGAGTTATATTATGTTTTTGTGTTTTCTGTCCGAAATTAAGTTTTAAGAAAATCTGCATGGATCGCATACTTTTACAACGAGAAGATCTACGTGACTCTTTTATGTCACAAAGCACACGTGGATCTAAAGGTATGTTCTCTTTGTAGATTATCAATATGCTTAGGATTGTCAAAGTTGCTAAAAGCTGTATACATTGAATTGTCAAGATATATAATACTTGCAATAAAAACCTAAGAGCTATACAAGAACGGAAAATCGCCTTAACATAGAAAAGAAAACACGTATAGGAATTGGATTGTCAATAAGGATTCATGTATTTGAATTCACCAGATTTATCATTTCATGCAAGTTATATATATACATATGTAAATCTTTTAATTTGATCACACAGTACTTCAATTCCAAATATTTGACTCTATGGATGTGAGCTATCAAGAAAATGCTATGTGTGCCTTTTCTTAGATCATTACAAAGGCGTGAACAAGTAAAGTTTCTCATTCTATACAGCTCTCATTCATTCTTGACCCAAAAGCTTTGGAAACCTCTTTAATAAACTAATGCACTTGACTTGCTATTTTTGGTGTTTCTAATGAACGTAGTATATGGTTGAAGCGCCAAAAACATTCAGATAAATAAACTTATAAGTTGTACAAGGCATGTTTGATTGATTCTGCATTTGTTAAGAGGCCAATCGATGGTACATAAAGTTATGAATTTTGTATGTTTCTTTTTTATCATAAATTCTGCAAATGGTTGGTACATCTCTTGATGGCCCTTGAATACAATCACAGTCAATGCGTTGCTACTGTATTGGCTTATTTATATATGTGCCTATTATAAATTTATTTCAAATCCACCCAAGATTCGTATTTGACATTGTGGGAACAACATATTATAAGATTATGATAGAATTATGAAACTGAACACAGCTCAAGAAGATGAAGCGATGGACCAAGGAGAGGAAAAAGTTTAGTTTGGGTAACAAATTAACCATCTCACTCAAGAAAATCGTAATGTCACCCCTAGAGAGATCTATATATATAAAGTTACATTTTCTCTCTTCTCCTTCCGCCACATCAGCAGCCACCTCATCCCTCACATCATCAATTATTTTTTATTTTTGTTTTAAAATTCCCAACCTAACATTTATATTCAACTATAATGTTAGAAAACAATAAATAAACTGAATTATAATTTTCGAAACAGAAAAAAAAATTAACAAACAGTTATAAAACTTTATAAAAAAATAAACAATCAACAAAAATATGAGAAAATAAATAAAAAAAAAACCAAAAATATATATTAGTCATGAGCATCTCAGAATTCATGATGGTAATTTATGGATGAGACGGAATTAGATAATTTGGTAGAAGAAAACATGGAAAAATAAATAAACCAAAAAAAGATATACGTTAGCCATGACATTTCAAGTTGCATGACGGTAATATACGGATATGGGACGTGAATGGGTAATTTGGGAAAGGAAAACAATTCTGTAAGGAAATTCGGTAAATAACCGGAACAAAAAATTTATAAATGGGATGGGTTTGGGAAAATTCTCTTCACAAACTCTCAATAATTTGGGTAATGATCAACTTGGAGACATATCGTGAAAATTCTAGAAAGTCCGGAAAAATTTAGAAAATAATATATAATTTGAAAATATTAAATTTTTAAACGGATAATTGAGGTAATTTACCTCATTTTTATGTACATATTTGAATAAAATAATAATTTCGAATAGATAATATTTGAACAGAATTGGAAATAGGACAGTAAATTTTAAACTGATACGGATGAGAAAAGAAAACCCATCTCAAAAAGGTACAAGATACAACAAATACAATACATAAAAATGGATAAAAATAAGTGACACATCCGCGCATAGCGTGTTTTACCAACTAGTTACATATATAAGAAAAGCTAATCTACTATATGAAAGTAGAGGGGAACTCTCTCGGGGTTGCCACGTCATCATCTGTTTTTTTTAATAAAAAAAACATTCAAGGAAAACACAAATTTGCGGTCTCGCCTCCTCCCCTTCTCGACTTCTCGCCTTCTGGCGGAGGTTATATATATTTTTGTATCATAAATTTGCCGTCTCGACTCCTCCCCTTCTCGATTTCAGTGAATTTTGCCAAAGGTTTGTGTTTCTCTTTCAAATCATAAATTTCATTTGGTGTTTGCTTTGATTTTAGGGTCGTTGAAAATTGAGTTTCTTTCGATTTCAGTTTCTGCCATTATGTTCGCAATGCTTAAAACTCAAATTAGAACTCTCAGAATTGAAATCCTCGGAAGATTAGGCATATAAATGTCGAGAAACTGAAAGTTCAGAATTCTTATAGTAATTTTTATAAAACATATTTGACTTCTTGTTATATTACCTACCTGATTTTTAGGATACTTTTCTATGATTGTTAGATAAATTTCAGAGATTATGTATTACTATTTTCACTCAATTGTTTCATCTGGAAAGAATGAAAACCGACCTGCGTCTGGTCTGGCTTTGCACTCTGATTTTTCCTTGAGCATTATTTGTCTCTTGTTTCCATCCATCATGTTCCCTTCTTCCTTCAGCTGAAACGTTGTAAATAGGCTTTGCAAATGGTATACATGTATTGTTTTTTGTTGATATTTCATTTTATAGTTTGATGTAATGGCTGTATAGTTATTTTTATGGATTCGTTAACTGTATAATGTTTTTTGCCTTCTGCTATATTCTTACTTTGTTGGTCATACCTAATATATTTTGAAAACTTGGGTTTTCAGGTATTTTGTAGTTAAAAGTTGCAATCGAGAAAATTTTGAATTATCTGTGCAACAAGGAGTCTGGGCAACACAAAGAAGTAATGAAGCTAAACTTAATGAAGCTTTTCACTCTGGAAAATGTGATTTTGATATTCTCTGTCAACAGGACACGGCATTTCCAGGTAGATTTATTGGATTAAACAAGAACCACTGTAATTGTGTTAAAAGACTTAAGTACAAACCTGTTCATTTGTATCAATGTTTGCCTTTCTGTAATCTTCTCTTTCACAGGGTTGTACTTTGTAGGCAGCGTTATGAGTCTGAATAAGTTTTTGTGATGGTATAGGGCTGTGCTAAGATGACATCAAGAATTGGTGGTTACATTGGTGGAGGAAACTGGAAACATGAACATGGAACTGCACAGTATGGCCGGAAATTTTAAGTTAAATGGTTAAAGGTATACTGTGTGTCTAAAGCTCTTCCTTTAATCAGTGGTCCTTTCTCTGAGTCCCTGTTTATTTTAGTTCTTCTCTATGCGATTGAGCCTATATTGCCTTGCACTTTTGGTGCTACAAACAGGAAGTCTCATTCTTCCTTGAAAGACCATTTCTGCATTCGCAGACAATTTTCAGAATTGAAATCCTCGGAAAATTAGGCATATAAATGTCGAGAATTGTTAGTATATTCCGTTTGATTCAAATTCAATGGCTCAAGACTTGCCCTGTAATTGTCTGCGAATGATTTGATTAATCTTTTCAAATAAACCAAATTATTTCAGATGAAGTGACACCGGGTGTGTTTGAGTAGACTCTACCAAATGTTGAGAAGCTCGCCGCTGTAATAAACAAGACCAATGTAAGGATAAAACAAATATCTTCTTATTCATAAATTCAAACCTTACTCGGCTCTACAACTCTTTGGTTTTTTTCCGCAGGAGAATTTCAAACAATGGAATTTCATGCAATTCCAGATTACTAAGCCAGTTTTGATTTGGCAAGACACCGGTTTTCTGGTATTAAACTAAGAGGAATTGAGGTAAATAGCTTGCCATGCTCTTCTTGACGATGCTGATTATTGTTATGGTTCTTTTAGTAATGCAACCTTTTCTTATTTGATGAGTTTTCTGGAAGTTTCAATGTTCAATTTATTTACTTGCTTTTTTCAAAGAAGTAAAAGAAAAAGATTTTAGTTACCTGTTATATCATTTTTTTGTGCTCCATATTGTTCTCTCGAATGTGGCAGCTATTATTGGGTTATCTATCACGGGATCACTCCCTGTCGTTCTTGGAGTTAGGTAAGAAAAGGTTGTAATACAAGATATTCAAAGAGGGATTTCAGATGAACTTTGTAAGTCCATTCTTGGTTTCTTGATACTCGAACAATGCATTGATTGGTTTTGTCAAGAGAAATATAGTGGACTTAATCCGTGGATCCCAGCTTCTATGATGAGAATGAATTGAATGTTAGTTGGCTAACTACTACAAGGTCAGGTTTGTCTATTAGTGATGCTAAAATTTTAAATAAGACGAGCTACTTTGAAGTGGAAAAGGTTTTGTGAACAAAATGCAATGAGACTGGTATCATTACGTCCCTTTCTTAGCTAACTTGTTGATAAGAAATGCTGCCCACTTCTCTCAAATTTGTTCATTATTCTTTAGGACTCTACCTTCAAATTACAGTATAAGTCAAATGTTTACAGATAAATTTCAGTGATTTGTTTTTCTTCTGTTATCTTGCAAGTGTATGTGAACTCTGCGGATACACGACAAAGAATGTAACAGTTAGATCAATGGAACAATGGAGCCAAGAGTGGGACATAACAGTGGATAGAGAAGAAGTAGCAAGGTAATCTTGCTGCATCTTCTTGATTTATATGCTCACAGTTTTGGTTCAGTTCGTTTAAACAACAAATATTAGCCGTTTTTACAAACGCAAATGAAGAAACGTTTCCGTCATTTTTAAGTATATCTGGTAGTTCCTTTTCATCCAATTATGTCAAGGTGTGTGTTAGTGTTTTATGATGCTGATCGATATTCATGTACAACAAATAAAATGCAAACTAAAAGTTCTCTCGAACTTGAGAGAATGATGGATTCAAGTCTTCTTATTCCATTCTTTAATGACAATACATGAGAGTTGAGACACGATGGGGCCTCTCCATTGGTTATGAGATCACGTAATTGGGACTATGTACCTCTTCTATCTCATTTTCTTTTAAACCGATATAACATGAGATATATGTCAAATTTATGTGCAGGTAAAGTAGATTATACTCGAAAAAGATTTTTCCCCGCGTTTTTATACTTGAATTAGAGAAAAAACTTTTGATAAAGATGAAAAATTGTGATAACTACTTGGACTAGAGGAAAAAAGTTTGTATGACAAATTAGACTTCTTTCTTAGAATTGGGTTTCTCGCTTTTTTCCATTTTTGTATGTATCGTCCTAACTCTTAATCGTTAAAATCTCATGGGTGTCTGAGAATATTTATATGTTAAGCTAATTCAAAAGTTGATTGGTGTCCGAAGTTGATATTTTAAGCAAATTTAAATGAAATAATTTTTGGTTTAAACTATTTGTTTCTGATGTGTTACAAATATTACCATTTTCACAATGGAAGTCAAGAATCATATTTGATTAAACCAAACTACATTCGTTACTTTACCCTTTTTACAATGAATCAATAATCTAGCAATTGTACCGCTATTGAAACTTAGTATTATTTAAAAAGTAAAAAACTTTGATTGCATTAGCTTATTATTGTTATAAACCATTAAATAGAAATTAAAAATTCTACCAAAACATTAATTTTGGTTTAACCAAAATAAATAAATAATAACATTATAACAACACAAAAAAACAAAAAAAAACAGCATTAAGTTTTGGTATAACCATATATAAAAAAAAAACAAATTAACATTATAACAACACAAAATAATACAAAAAAAAGAACTAAAATTTATAAAATATGAAACTAGCGCGTAGCGCAGATACTCATCTAGTCATATTAAAACCATGATAATTAATCGAGTGGAATTCACACCGGATTTGTTAAAATATATAAAAGTTGATGTTATATATAAGTGAGAAAATTACACACAAAGGTACTTTATCAAACTACAATCACACACAAAGGCACTTATAGCTATCGGCATACTTTGATAATGGTTGAAGTCCAATATACCCTTTCACTTAATTGAAAACTATCGTTTACTTTTACTAACCATTTATCAAACATACGTATTTGTTTTCTCTTTCACCCACGTTTTTTCATTTCTGTTGTAAGAACCAAATAAATCACAAAGTCAATTCTTCTCGTTTCAGATTAAAAAGTTTTAATTGAATCAAGTTTTTGGAGATCTTAAATTCTCCAACATAGATAGAGAGAAGGCGGAAGGATACGGAGGGATGACATCGCTCGAAGATGGTGAGGGGAGGAAGACAATGGACATGAGGTATCACCGAAGGCGGAGGTATCTCTTATAGTAGAATCACACTTTATTTTATCAACATTTTTATCGCTTTCTCTTTTTCAACTTTTTTTCAGATTAAAACTATTTCATATATGAAAAAGTTGTGTTTAAGGCTGATTTTGAGGTGTAATTGGTAATCGGAGTTAGATTTGGTGTGTCGGAGATAAGTCAGCGGTATGCCGGTGGAGGAGTCAATAGATATGAAATTCAGGTTGGTGTCCTTTATGTTTTCGAAGAAAATGGATCTTTGTTGCTTGTTGATTCGATGGTCTTTATTTTTGGTAATTAGGGGAAAGTGAAATTGATAAAGATGGCCGAGTTGCCATGAACATACTGACGTGGATAAAAAATGATGACCACATGTAGCTCCATGTGTTTGAAGTGCAATAAACAATCATCAATGGACATATATTCATGGACAACAACGTGTGGATGGATTGAGAAATTCAAACATTTGTCGAGAGAAAAGTACATGGACAAGCTCTGATTTAGATCATCATTATATGGACAAACATTCATACTGTAAGAAATAATACAATGTTCTATATCATAATCTGCTTTCGATTTTGGCTTAATTGAGCTGTAAAGATTGTCAGTTTGCAGGAAAGACATGCAGTTGTAGACGTGGAGTCGTGAACATGATGGTGTGGACATGAAGTCGTGCACATGATGGCGTGGACATGAAGTCGTGGACATGATGGCGTTGACTGCATATCTAGCTCTCTTCATAATCTTGGTCATTTTGACAGATATTATAGCTCTCTCCTTGATGTAATCTAAATATGTATTGGACACATTACTTATTTTCTTCACACTCGTTTATCAACTATGTGGACAGTTTGTTCACGAACACTCTCAGCAACTTTAAAATTCATGTAAATTTACTTATACATCATTTCCATCGACTTTCATGTATTACTCATGAATCAAGATGCATGTCAATCTGCAATTAAATACTGTGAGTTTTAGATTCGATTTTAGGAAAACTACCCAGATTTTGATTGTTCTTTGAAGATTTACAATCCACCACTTACTTTTCTTCTCGACAAAATTTAGTTTTTAATAGATTAAATTTCTTCTCATGTTCGATTATGAGAACCAATCGGATCTGACTGAAATCGACGAAGCTCAGCTCTCCATAGACTTGTGCGAGTTTTGCAAGAACATAACTACTCGTTCACGTGGATGCATCTCCTTGTTTGAATATGTATGTTCATTTCGCACATCCATAGGGTTTATACCATGTGGATAGAAATACATGGTCACATCGGTGATAGTTAACAATTAACAAGATATGAACTTATGGTTCTTATGGCTGTAACTTTGTGGACAAATATGTGTAGTACATGTCTATGGATAAGACCACGTGGATTCGAAAGTGTAGACACAAACACTTCTTTCGCAAGGGAACAATACTACAATTACAAAACCAAAACCACCCGAAGTGGATACACTGGACAGTGAAACATGTATACCTCGTTTATAGTTTTAGTCTCGCACAACTCCTTTTGTTTATATATGGACATTTTCTTTAGTTAAGGCAAAATGTCATCAACATAATTTCAATGATTTTTCCATTAGTACTACATCCATAAAAAAATTTCATTTATTCATCCATCAGTTTTACATCCACAACGATTTGTCCATCTCCATGTACGCCAAAAATGTTTTGTCCATCTCCATCTCCATTTATTCATCCATTAGTCGTACATCCACAAGGAATTGTCCACCTCAATGTACGCCATCAACATAATCTCAATGAAATACCCGATACGTACATCTATACATACAAGAACTATCCACACATGACCATCCACGCTAATCATCTAGACTACACACTAACAACTTCTCCATCCATCCATACACACTAACACTTCATCCACACATGAACATCCACATATATGCATCCACATATATGTATCCAAGTTTAATATACACATCATTTGAAGTGGAGGAGTGGTGGTGGGAATCACTTCGAATCTCTGAGACCCAACACCGCCACTGCATAAAGGAACCATAACCCGATAGACCAGTTTAGATAACCACCTGAATCAATAACATGTCCACACTTAATCGTACACCTCGTTAATGATAACGTTATAAATTGTTATCCACGCTATAACGTGCACACTACCTTCTCAATTGATATCAATTTCTGGGATCTCGACAAAGCACCGAGAGATTTCGATCCATAATAAAAAAAGGTAGATCTAGTTTAATATTCAAAAGCGTCTTATTAAAAATGGAATTCAAATAGTTGTAAAGAGAATCAAAGGAGAAGAAAAAAGAGAGAGAGAGAGAGAGAGAGAGAGAGAGAGAGAGAGAGAGAGAGAGAGAGAGTTCTTAGGACTTGAAATACACTCTTGAGAAGTGGTTGAAACGAGCAAAACCTATAAATTATGTAAAAGGGTGGAGGAGGAACGATGAAGGGAGAAATTAAGAAAGGAAAATTAAGTATATGAGTGTAAATGTTTACTTTTCTCAGAATTTTGGATCTTACAAGAAAAATAAGAAAAAAAAGGAAGCGAAGAAGAAGAAGATAAGTGGTGAATTTTTGTCAAGGGCCTTATGGTATTTAAAAAAACTGAACGGTTGTTAAAGTTCCCTAAGAGTTTAAAGTGCATATTTTGTAAGTTGAAAGTCATAAAGTATCTTTGGATGTAATTCACTCTTTTTTTTTCTTTGACAGCCATTTATTCAATTTTTTGATTAGTTATCCTAGACTAATCCATTGATTTTTTTTTGTTAGATAACTATAAAATCTAATGCGTTATTTTTATCTTAAAACAGTCAAACTCTACAAAATTCGTCTACCTCATTGAAAAATAATTATAAGAAACACCATGCATTTGATACAGAGTGAATTACATCCAAAGATACTTTATGACTTTCAACTTACAAAATAGGCACTTTAAACTAGGATAACTAATCAAAAAATTGAATAAATGGCTGTCAAAGAAAAAAAATACCATACGAGCTAATTAGGAGCTTAGAAGGAAAAGGAGCTTAGAAGGAAAACAATGACGGAAATGACATAAATAGCCATCAACCCACCTGGTACATAGACTTTAGTGTGGCTTGACCACTAATAATCATCTGCAACTTCACAAATTTTAAAGTCTTTAAAAAAGATTGGATACATTGTGAAAGTTGAAAAATTTTCTACGAAGCTAATCCTTCGTGGGAAAGTAAAATTCAAGTATCATCGGTTTAAAATAAGAAATTCTACAATTACAAATTAGTTAAATTGGCTTTTTTTTTTTTGCTAAAACTTAAAGTCGAGCTCACTAGTTTGATAAAAGATAGAATGAAAATATGATGAAAAAGATGGAAAAAAAATATAAACCAATAAAAAAAAAGAAAAAGAATAAGGAATAAGAAATAAAAAGAAAGATGAAGAATTGCATGTGTGAGTATGTAATAAAAGTATTTTTAACACTGAAAATCTATATATATAAAGGAGAATTGTGTCTCTTCTTATGTTGCCACCTCATCATACATGCTCTAAACTTCCACATCATCTCTTTTTGCAAACTCTATTATTAAGAAGTAAATATGGATAAAAAAATAAGAAAATTTAAGAACAATTAGATTTATATACATTCTTGCCAAATCCAAAAATAACTTTCCACATTCAAAGCCATTTTAAAATTTAATTTTTTTACAAATATTAAAACATTAAAATATAATGACAATATTAATTTTTTATGAAACTTTCTAATCTAAAATAACAAGATCTGTTATCACACTAATTTGAAGAGTTTATGATGTTTAATCCATTAAAGATAAATATAAATATCTACTTAGTCTTATAATTATAAAGTTTATATAAATTATAAACTTTGTATAAAATTTGACAAACACAAGAAAAAATTATCAAAAAATAAAAAATATTACCATCTATAAATATAATTGCTTAAAAGATCAATAAGAATTAGCCCATAGAAAAATATACATAGTTTTTAAAATATATTTCCTAATTTAATATTTTGTAATTTTAGAAAATTCAAATTAGGAAAAACAATTGATTACAAATGTGTTATAGACTTAAAGGGGGGGGGGGGGCGACAAAAACATGAATTTTGAATTTTTTGATGGTTATAAATCAGTTTTCAAGTGAATGAAATTCCTCTAACAATGACAATAATTGTTTTTATAATTCTAACCATTAAAAAAATATGAAAACATGCATTTTGAATACTCACGTGAGCTTTTAAAGCTCAAATAACAAGAATGCATGTTATGAGAGGTAAAATCTGTTATCCCAAAAACTCTACATATATAACACAATCTTCGAGTAAAAAATTGATAAAGTTTTATAAAAATTGATAATGGTGAGAAGAAGATAAGAAGAGAAATAATGAGAAAGATAATGAATGTTAAGTTAAAATTGGACCAAAATATTATCGGTAGTTCAATATGTTGTGTGTGAGAGAGTATGATATTTAATATTTTTTCTTAGATCCAAAATTAACAAGTGGGACTAAGATTATATATTGGGATTATATAAATTTTGTTTGTGAATATGAATATTATAAATTCAGATCTATTAATGAATAAGTAAATTGATATTCTATATTGTTGAAATGTTTTACATACAACGATATGTAAAATTACGAGTGAAGCGCGGACTACCCACTAGTATCTTATTAATTTCAAAAAGTTAATCTACATTACTGTTTATCAAAAGAAATTAATGGATAACGAGAAGCAAAACAGTTCCACACACATCAAGAAAGGCTATGGTCATGAATCAACAACCAAAGCATTGTGAAAGAAAAACCAAACCACACAACAAGATCTAAATTAAAAACATAACACAATCTAATAAGATGTGAAATGTAATAAACTAGACAGTATGTTGTATCTCATAGCTTTCATCGCTCAAATAGCAACTTGAAGATTTAAAAATTCTTGAAGAGCATAATTTTACACTGGACCTGAATGCTTTTTCATCTTATGTATGGCAACTTCATATCTTTGCCTATAGGTAATAGATTTCTTTCTTTATCATGTGGATCCAAATCTCTATTGAAGTTCTCCCTAACTAAGATTTCTAAAATATTAGGTTTTCACTGCCTTCATCTACCATAGAAAACACCAACATGCAAACAGTGCCGTGGCAACACATTTAGAGGCCTAAGACAATTTTTAAAATTGTGGCCTTATTTAACTTATAAATGTATAATATTGAAATTTTAAAATTTTGATTTGAATGTTTAAACTATCATTTGAAAACTTGAAACTAATAGAAAATGTACTAACAAAACTCATGAATCTTGACCAAATTAACTAACATTGTTACCAAAAGTATATCCTAAAAAATAAAATTATAAATGTAGCCTTAGGCCATTGCCTTTTTTCTACTAAGGGAGGCACGGCTCTGCATGCAAAGTAAAACAAAAAAAGGATAGTATCATCACCTTACCGGATGTAGGTTATGTAGTTAAGAATTCGTCAAACTTTGTTGTATACTCGTAAAGAAGAAAACCCACTGTAAAAAATATAAAAAGACACAAATCACAAAACGTTTTCAATTTATAAACTTAAAAAAATCTCATAAAAACAAACTAAAAAAGACACAACTCTAACAGCTATGAAACCGCTCGAAGCTGTTGACCAAAAAAATCTCCTTTTTTCTCAAGCGGAATTAGTTTTTTTCGAGGGTCAATTTGCCAAATAACTATACTGGGACATATTTATAAGAATATAGCCATGCTTATGGGAAATTTAATACAATAGCCAAAAACACTGTTTTCACCATTTTATCCTTCTAACCATAAACAAGGAGTTGTTATACTATTTGAATATTGTTATGTTCTGTTTATAAAATTGTTAGTAAGGTTCTATACTATTTTTTTAAGTTATTTGATAAATATATATTTTTATTTTATTCATTTTGTTTAGTGGTTTATATATAAATGGATCGTTTATATATGTTTTATATATATTTGTATGCGTGGTCATTTAGTTACATATTTGTATCTTGCGTATTTACGTGTGTTTAAACAAAAAAAATGAATGGATTATTTTATTCTATTTATATCTACATAGAATGATATATTTTTAATTAACATCATTATTCATATTATACTATATGAATGACTACAATAGTATAGACTTGCTAGGCAAAAACAAAATTTAGTTATATTATAAATTATTTCAACTATAAAGTCATTCTCCAACAAAGTGCATAATTTTAGACATGCAAATAGCTAAAATTCAATCACAATCCAGTTACATAAAATAATATTTTCAACAAGTATAATAAAATGGTTAAAATATAGATTTCAACATTTTATATAGAAAAATGTAGATATAATAGAATGATATTGTGTTTAGTATAGAATGATATACTTAAAAGTTTATATATTGTTTTATGAAATTTATCTCTGTTTTTAAAAATTCAAATCATGATATGTATAGAAAAAAATCTATGTTTTTTTCAAATCGGATAACAAATTTAAATTAATATTATTGAAGAGATCTAAATCAAATAAAATGAGTTGGGGTGTAAAAAAATAATAACAAATAAGAAAAAGAAAAAAAAACAGGGAATAGAAGAAGGAGAACGTGTCTTTCCATTATGTGAATAAGGGTAAGACTGTATATATTATATAGGGTGATTTTAAATAAAACCATCAAAAGATGAGGAAATAAAGAAAGTGGAGTTTTAAAATCAAAAATTAGTTTGATATATATTACACATAAAAATTATGATTATTTTGTCCCTATAGTTATTTTATACAATTTTATTAGATAACTATCCGATTACCACGCTAACTAATATAATATCGTGATAATTGTTGATTACTATGCTAACATATTGTACAAATATCTAATTAACCCAGTTATCATATTAAAAAAATTGAAATTGTCATGTTAACAATGTTATCATTTCATAAAATTATCTTGTTAACCTTGTTATCGTGATGACTATCGTATTAATCTTGTTATCATTTCATGAAGAAAAAAAAATTATTGATTAACTAATTTTGTTAACTTTACAAGTTCTGTAAAATTATTTAGATAACCACTTAACTAACCGTCATCGCTAACGTTGTTGTTACTGCCGTCCACCGGTATTACTTTCACTACCATCTTTATCATCTCCACCTTCACTTTACATTATAGTCATTACCATTATCATCGTCATACCACCGTCGTTATCACTATTATCGCTGGTAACATTATTATTGCCGTCATCCACCAATGTTACCATCGCCACCGTGGCCATACATTGTGATCACCACTGACATCATCATCGTCGATCACCACCATCATCTTCTTATTCTTCTTTCTTTTCCTACTTCTTCATCTTCAAATTTCTCCTTCCTTCTTTATTTATTTTTCTCTTTCCTTTTCTTCTTATTTCTTCACTTTCCTTCTTTCTTCTTTTCCTTTCTTTTACTTTCTTCGTAACCGATAAGCCAATCTCAAATAGGGACAAAAAGATATATTTTTCAAAAATTTGTGAGTTTTGAATCATTTTTTCTAAAAAGATGGAATGCAAAGAAAGTGTTAGTGTACGACTGTGTAATAATTTAGAATTATAGTAATAGCTCCACTAATTTGGTAGTTTATGGCTGTCAAAAAATTTTTTGGTAGTTTATGTAGAAAATATTATAATCAATTATTTTATTGGAAAGTATCAAAATTTAAAACTATAACATGGTAATAAAAATCACATATAGGATAAGATGATAAGAAGAAGATGAAAGCAAAAATGATTTCGTCCACTTCGGTGTAATTAACAGGCTGGAAAAAAGAAAGTGTAATTAACAGATATTAGTATTACAGTGGCATGCAGCGAGTGTTGATTTATCTCACAACGTTATCATCTTTCTGGTTCTCACCTATCACTTATCACTTTGCTCCTCCTTAGGCAAAAACCTCAACACTAATCCTCCTGCCAATCAAATCGACGGTGAGTTCTTCAGATTCAGATTGCTCAACTTGTACGTTTATGTATGTGACTTTACTCAACTTGCAACCTAGACTTTCGAATCAATACTGAAAATTTTCAAATATGATTGTTTTTTGAAAGTTTAGGATTTCGCTTCTCGTGATGGGTTGGGATAGGATCAGCGAGTTGCCAAATCCTTTGTTAACTCAAATACTCTCATATCTTCCGACCAAAGATTCCGTTAAGACAAGCGTTTTGTCGAAGAAATGGGAGTTTCTCTGGCTTGATGTTCCTGTACTTGACTTAGATGACTCTGATTTCCCTACTCGTCATGGCAAAGATTGCGAGAGCTTCATCGACGAATTTCTGGCGTTTAACTACAACTTACGAATGCAAAAGTTCAAGCTTAAGTGCAAAACATTGTTGTATTATGGACCACTCGTGAGGTGGATTGAGAGAGCAGTTGATAGCGGCATCCAACATTTAGATGTTGCGACAGATATTGCTTCTTATCTGCCTTCGAGCATTTACCAGAGCAAGACTTTGGTCTCTTTAAAGCTCATTTACGGAGATATCCCGGAACGCGAGTTCATTGTTTCTTTACCTTGCCTTAAGACGATGCATTTAGAAGACATTTCATATAAATTTAATCCTTTGATCATGGAGAAGGTCATCTCAGGCTGTCCTGGTCTTGAAGATCTTACATTCATTACGTATATGGATAATTGGTATCTAGAGGTTCCGGAGGTTCTTCGCGCGAGGTCTCAGTCTCTTAAAAGGTTTTGTCTCACGTTTGTTGTTTCGTATGGTATGGCTGGTACATATTCTTCGGTTGAGATTGATGCTCCAAGACTCGAGTATTTGAGTTTTAATGATAACCAGTCTGATATGATTGTTGTCAAGAACCTGACTTCTTTATTCACGATCGATATCGATACTCAATTCAAAGTTAAGTTTGGCGACATTCAATTGTCACCAAGCAAGAGAGATACTATCCGTGATTTTCTCACCGGTATTTCAAGTGTAAGACATATGATCATCTCTCAGCGTACTTTAGAGGTAAGTAAATATATAACTTGTTATTCATATATAGTTTAATTCTCTACAATACAATCTTTTCTTTCTTCTTGCAGGTCTTCGATCAATATCCCTATCTATGGCCATTTCCCAAATTCGGTAACTTGTATCGTTTGGAAGCTGCGTTCTCTAGCTCCATGTTACAATTTTTGCCGTTCTTTCTTGAAAGCTGTCCAAATCTGAAGAAACTTATCTTGGTAAGAATTTGTTTAAACATGTGATTTGGCTTAGCAAGAACAGTGTTGATATATTTTAAACTTTTATATTTTGTTTGTAGGACTTTGCTTTTTCGGTGCAGCCACTAAAAACTGAACTTAGCTATGCGCCTCGGTGTTTAATATCGACTCTGGAGTGTGTTGAGATTATGAAACTCAATTTGTGGGAGGAAAATGGGATTAAACTCATGAATTACTTTCTTGAGAACGCAGCAGTACTCAAGAAACTTTCTGTGAGTTTCACAGATTCTATGACCAACCAAGAGCGAGATTTCTACATGAACCTTCTAATTACATCCACTTGGCATTCTCGCGAGTGTCAGGTTTTTGTATATTGATATTTCATTGAATACCAGTGTCATTATTCTATCGTTGAGTGAACTGGTCCAATGATTAGTCGTGATCTAGTTATCGACGGCTTCTTTATGTTGCTTTATTTCAGACCTTTCGTGCCTTTGGACATTTATGTAAGACATTAGTTTTCTTAAAACTTTTTCAAGATCCTTTATGGAGACGCTTGTTTCAAGCTGTCTTGTTCTTTAATATCTGACTCTTGATGATAATGTGGTGGTTCTGCGTGTGAACTCTCATACAGTCATACTCTAAAGAATCTATTTTGTGTTTGTTATGTTTAAACTCTAAGAGAAGAATGAATGATGTAGAATAATATTCTAATATGTCTAAGAGATATGATCATTCTGAATTCCTGATTAATGGAGTTTAGAACCGGATATATATCTAGTGTAAGACATATGATCATCTCTCAGAGAATTCTTAATTACTTATGTTTGGATTCTTTGATAAACTTACATGCATAAAAGCCATTTTTGCTTTGATCTGAATCTCACCATCTTGGACAACAACAAAGACTCGACCTAATAGATTAAAAATACAATCATCTTTAGGCGACTCAATAACAGACTTGGAACTTATCAAACTAGGTGAGTTACAAAACCCTCTTACTGACTTCAATCACTTCCCTTTAAACCGTTACGACTTTTATAATCACTTTTAATGAAAATTTTGAAGATCACATAATTTCTTCTTTGAAAATTTGTGTCTAAAGATGAAATATTTATTAAATTCGTTTCAATTGGTGACCACATTTTTTAGGAAGAATGTCTTGTTCCCTTTTTTTCCTCAAAGTTTTTTACCATTTACAAACAAAAGTGTACCATTGGGTTCTATATAATGCTTTGGTCCACAAAATGTAAACCTAAAAACGTTTTTAAATCACAATACAGTAGAACCTCTATAAATTAATACTCGATAAATTAATAATCACTATAAATTAATAAATATTGCTGGTCCTGAGTCGGGCCAGTGTAAAAATTAGCAAAATTCGATAAGATAATAAGATAACAATTTTTTTGAAACTCTTATGTAAATATATGGTCCCAATAATAAGATAAATTAATAATTATACATATAAACATATATATCTACATATATAACTAAGGTAATATAGTAAAACATGATAAAATTATTGTTTTAAGTTTATAAAAATGGTTGATTTATCTTTAAATTCTTTGATATGATATTTCTAAATGAATTTTATAATTTTGAAAACATTTTTGTATTATTTCTTGACAAACGTTAAAAGTTCAAACGAAAAATATCTCTATAAATTAATAACTCTATAAGATAATAAAATCTTGAAGTCACAAGATTATTAATTTATAGAGGTTTTACTGTAAAAAACATTTGTAGTTTTTTGTTCATCATGTTTACGACACATATTTTTATATCATGGATTTTTTTTTCTATTATTGTTTTTGTTGTTTTCAGTAAAAAAAAGGGAAAACGGTCTATTTTCCCACGAGAAGTATCGTATAGCATTAGATACCTCCCAGACTAAGGCCTCATGTTATATCTCTCTGAAAATAAAGATCGAAACCGATATCTACCCTATTTAAAAGTTAAAAACTTATAACACCTCGAAATAAAAGTTTCAAACCTGAAAATCCACAAACCTCGGTTTAAGTTGGTTTACTGTATTAGAAACAAATATTAGCCATCTAAAAACCTTATTAAACCAGGTTAAATCCCAATTACAACCCGTTTACTACAAAATAGCCAAATCCCAATTTGAAAAATCTCCAACTAAAAAAAATCCCCAATTATTAGAACCCTAAAAATTGACAAATCCAAAATTGATTATTCAAGGCTCATCCATGAAGGATGTTTTGATGAGTTTCTCATATTTTTCAAGTTACTAACCGATTGTACA
Organism: Alliaria petiolata; assembly: GCA_020283515.1. NCBI lineage: Eukaryota > Viridiplantae > Streptophyta > Magnoliopsida > Brassicales > Brassicaceae > Alliaria > Alliaria petiolata. Next base: position 352,672,216 of record JAHZTW010000001.1, read on the forward strand.
GATACGAGCCTTAAGGTATCGAATTGTTGTTGCTGCAACTTTTGCTCCTCGGCATTCGTTCTTTGCTTCAGCAACCTCTTCACCTTCTTTCAATCTATAAGCTAAGTCAACCTCCTCTGTTTTTCTCAAGATTGCGGTGGCACGTGCAGGTTCTCAATCTCTGCCCGACAGGTTCGACTCGATTTGTTGATGGGAAAGCTCACAGGGAAGCAGCAGGAAAGTCGTAGCTATTGTTCTCTCTCTCTCTTTCCTTGTCTATTCTCATTCAGCCTCATTCTCGTATCGAAACGTATTTCTTGTTCTTTTTCACCTCTGTTTTTGTTTCTTCAGTCATTCCTTTTACTCCAATCAGGTTTCAGGCCTATTGTGTTCTCCCAAACATCAATCCGATCTTACAGACAAGATCAGTTGAAGATGGCTTGTTCGAATTTAGTATCCATTTTCATCTATTGGAAAATCGTACACGCATCCTCCGATCCCAACAAACCCATGATGAAAGGTTTTGTGTTTTAAATTTGGTTTAGTGTTTTAGGTGGTTGGTATTGGTTTAATTTAGTTTTAGCTGGTTTGGTATCGGTTTTAGTCGTAAACCGATTAAACCAATATTTATGTGTAATTAGATCTTAAAGTTTTAATTCAGGTGTAATTAGGTTTAAAACTTTATTTTCGGGGAGATATAACACGAGGTCTTAGTTTGTGAGGTACATGATGTTATAGGATACTTCTCGTGGAGAAATAGATCGTTTTCCCGTAAAAAAAAGGAAATTACGTGAGATAACTATATAAAAACTAAAAATAGATAGAGTAACCATAACAAAAGTATGGCTATAGTATTTTTTATATATTCTACAATATATGCGAAACTGCCCTGCATTTTAAACGGAAGTGAGAGAACGGGATGACATCACACCCTAGGTTAGTGAATCGTAATAATGACTCTCCGCCCTAAATGGTCCGTCCATGAGATCATTTTGGTATAGTAAAGCTTGCAATTGTCTCTCTGCTATGAACTTTCAAGTCTATACTATTACACACATATTAGACTATACTATTTTATTATTTTGTCCATTTTTAAAGTGAAAGGTTCTCTCTTTTTTAATTTTAATTTATCTATTTAAATCAAATTTTTAGTCTATACTACTACACATTTATTAAACACTTAATGTTTCTTATGTATTCATAGTTTAGAAGATCAGAGATAGGTTTGATCGTCTAAGTCCACATGACAACAAAACCAATAAAAAGTCAACACAAAACCATATCATATAGAATGGAAAAACTATTTCTACAATTCAGTATTTATAGTAAAACCATCCAAAACAAAGTCCGTTACTCATACTTAGAAAGTTTATGAAGCTAAATTAGAATTATATAATATAACCAATACACTGAACATTTTTATTCTTTCACTGATTATAGCATTCCATTATAAATTAAAATTTGCATACTATTCCATGTAATGATATAAACTCTACATCATCAACCGACCACCGACTATCCAAATTAAACACCCTCAAGAATGCAATAATATGCGAAATTGAACCCACCATCTACTCTTCATAACACCACAAAAGACTATTTAAGTAAATAAATAATTTGTATTACATCGTCCTGTACATTACTAGGGAAAATAGAATAGGAATAATAGGTGATCTCTTACCCGTCAGAGTTCTACGTGTAAGGTTATGACGTCAGGCAAATCTCTTCCTCTTTAATTTTCTGCCTAAACGAAGAGGTCAGTTTTGACATTGCACAGTGGACCACATTTATAAGTTTTATTATTCAAACACTATGGCTATATCTTTATTTTGATATTCAATATGGTTATTCACAAATTAACCCTAAAAAAAATATGTAAAACGAAGAAAAAGTGGAATAAGTGGAACTACCAATAACCTTTTTTGATAAGGAAGAAATTGGGTTATCGTTCCTATTCTAATTCTCCTACATAAAAAAAACATAGAAATTGTTCATTGTGTATTTACTTCTCAAATCTTTTTTATGAAAAACATTTTTTTATAGAAGCGTAAAATTATTCTCTTCATGTTATTTCTATGTAGATGCATATTTGATAGTATTCAATTTAGTATCAAAGAACATGTAGCTTCGGTTTCAAAAAAAAAAAAGAACATGTAGCTTTTGATAACCTAATGGGCTAAGCTATAAGACAAAGATGATGACGAATTTGATGGCTTGAATTGAAAGAGAACAATAAAGGATATGAGTTGAGAGAATGCATGCTAAAAGAACATGTAGATGTTTCTTATATTTATTTTCCAATGAGGCAGACGAATTTTGTAGGGTTTGACTGTTTTAAGAAAAAAATAACGCATTAGATTTTGGGTTAATTTGTTGAATAACCATAAAAACAAAAAAAATTAAAAAACTAACCAAATTGTTAGTGAGAGATAGGGAGAGGTAGAGAGAGAAATTGGTTAGATTTTAGGTTATTTTTTTTTTTATGGTTATTGAGTATAATTTCCCTTAGATTTTAGAGTCATTTAACAAAAACAAATCAAGGAAAATTGCATTTTAAAGCCATATTGTAGGTTCAAATTAGTGTACGACCATAGTAAAGTCGTGGTTAGAATACACACTGCATAATGTGTATTGTTTCCTTAAATACCTCTATATGAAGAGAGAGAAAGCTTTGTTCTTTCTTCTTATGCTCCGCGTCGACCGAATCCACCTCATCGTCTTCTAGTCTTACGTTTCTCTCCACCTGAACTCGATCGTCTCTCTCCTTCATGCGACTGAGTCTCCGGCATCCACCATCCGCCGTGAGAACACATCCTCAGACCTTCCATGTCCGATTACTACACTGATTTCAACGACTACTACTCTGATGCCGAGGAAAGCGTCGATATCAATGGGAAGAAGTCATGTGTCTCACGTGCCGTCGCTTCCGTGTATGATGCTGCGATGGAGTGTTCGGAGATAGAGGCAGAGAGCAGCGAGATCACCGGATCCAGATCGGGGGAAGAGTGTAGCCGATTAGATTATCCAGAAAAAGATTTCAAAAGAGTGTTTTGAATGTCCAAATCGATGTTTGAATTAATCTGCTAGGAGCTGAATTCGGTAGTGGCGAGAGAAAACACGACCCTTAGAAACATGATTTTGATGCGAAAGTGAGTGTCAGTTTGCATATGGATATTAGCCACCGGAGAGCCACTCCGTCTCGTCTCCCGGAATTGCTGCTTATACCCGAAAAATTCTCTCATCCATACCACTACAAGAATAAGTTCATATAGCTACATTTTTTGTTACAAAAAAATTTTGTAGCTAATTTTTGTTACATATAGCAAGAAATTGTTACAAAAAAAAGTTAAATGTTAAATTGTAGCAAATTTGAAACTTTCTGTAGAAAGTTTGCTACAATTTGCGAGAAAATTTTAATAGTAGCAAATCTGTTTCAAAACACCACAAAAAAATTTGTAACAACGTTAGTAACAATTTTGTTTGTAACATTTTGTAGATAAATAACTACTTTTTGCGACAATGTTTTTTGTGGCAAAACTGTTTCAAAGAACGACAAAAAAGTTTGTAACAAAATTAGTTACAAATTTGGTTGTAACATTTTGTAGATAATTTACTACATTTTGCGTCAAATACCAACAACAAATCTGTATATAATGGTGACAAATGAATTTGTAACCATTTGTGTCAAAAACAACAAATAGATACAAAAATGTTAGTAGCTAAAATTATTCAGATTTTTAAAAAAAAATCCCAACAACCATTACACAAGCACTCGAACTTGTATGGTGTGAGATGAGATTGCAAAGACTTAACCATGTTGGCTTGTGTGATATTTAGTGTTCATTACCTTATATGTTGCTTAATGTTAAAGAGAATTAGCCCAACACTTCAACAAAAAGAACACAATTAAACGCCACTGACTTTTTTCCTTTTATATTTTGTGGAGACAGAAAAAAAAAATAGATCTCATAAGCGACCTTATTCTCCTCCCTCGATCCTTGCCGTCTCCGATATACTCCTCCACCTTCAATTTCCCCGACCCAGCTTACCCAAACCCTAACTCACCTCCGATTCAATCGGAATTTGGATAAGCCGTCCAATTTCTCTTCTCGGTTTACTCCGCCGTCGCATGCGTCCTCCTCCTTCTCTCTCCGGCTTTTATCTCCGAGTCAGATCACAAGGTCAGATTTGAAATCTCTAGCGGCTGACCTTTTTTTTCTTTCTTATTTGTAGCTCGATTCGAGTTCTTTTCTTGTAGATCTCGCCGTTGTATGTTGTTTGTCTTTGTTTTTTCGGCTGAGATATGTTGGTAAATCTATAAAAAGAAGTGGAAAAGTTCATATAATGTCCAATTTGATTTTTTTGTCTGTTGAGTAAACGATGCACAATACGAAAGTTCGCAACTTTCTCGCATCTTACCTATCCGCTTTATTCTGTTGTAATTTGCTTACATCGTGTTCTTATCTGGGTTTAGTCTTTTCAACCTAATTGATGTGTGTGAATAAGTTCTCTTCCTGCTACGAATCTCGTTACATTTGTCTAAAGTCAGTGGCTGTATTATGAAAAATTTGAACTTTAGTTAGGTCGAGTATGATTGCAATCTTTGAAAGCTCTTAAACTAGCTTCATGTTAAGTATAACTTGTTGATTTTGAGAAAAATGCTCACGGAATTGGCCAGCTGATTGTGATTATTGTTCTTTTACATCATGCAAGCTATTTGGGCATTACGAGATAAAAACTTAATTTCCTTCTCTTTTGGTCAATCTGTTATGGCTTCACAGGATAATTAAGAGGCCAAAATTGAGTAAGAGATAAACATGGAGACTAAGAATGAGAACTCTGATGTTTCACGGGCCGAGGAGATGAAGAATCAGGTCAACAAAGCTTTTAAAGGTGTGTATTTTTGATTAAAACTTTATCAGAATCTAGTGGATATCCAACATTGTGATTAAAATTGAGGAAGAGATAAACATGGAGACTAAGGATGCCTTAAAGGATTTCCAACAGGTTATGTTTTTAGCACGAGCATTGTGCCATTTAAGTTCTTGTTTCTTTCCTCTTGGTCTGATATTTTCATCCAAAAGGTCATAACTTGATGTTTTGATCTGATACTTGATCAGATCCTGAAGCTTGATAGTAATCTGTCTAAATCCAGTTAAACATAGGAGAAAACACTTAACCACCCATTAAAACATGTATTTTTTATTATATAACTATTCGGTGGTCAGTTTTTCTCATTAGATTATGATGCTATTTTTATTGATCTGTTTCTAATTTGGTAAGTGGTTTTTGAGTAATTCTTGTTTAGTGATCTTGTTTAATCTTATATTTCAGCTGAAGCTATCCTGCTTGGGTTTCAACACTACCTTGTGATGCTTGGAACAACATTATGATGCCATCGGCTCTAGTTCCACAAATGGGAGGTGAACATGTAAGTCTCTTCTCTAGCTTGGTTTTCCCGGTGTAAGTCATCCTTGGTTTTAAAAAGCGCGCTTTTTCTGCGCCTGAGGCGCAAGACGCACCTATATTCCATCATTGCGCCTCTAGTAAGCAAGGCGCAGGTCTATCCCAAAAGCGCGCGCCTCTGATGCGCCTTGGTGAATTTTCCCAGAAGTGCAAGGCGACCCAAAGCGCGCCTTTTAAAGCCTTAAAGGTAGTCTTAAATTTTTGAGTTTTAAAGTGTGATTTCGATTCATATTCCTAATAAAGCAAGTATAACTATTGAAATTACCTTAACTAATTATATTCTCTCACGAGAATATATGTGAATCAATTCACACCTTACCTTTTAGGAATAAAAGTCATCTCTCTTGGTTATCTCCATTCCTCTCGACATTCTCTTTTCCTTCTTCATCTCTATTGAAATTCCCCTTAACTAATTATGTTTGTTTTTCTTTTGGATTTGCTTGTCTTACGGATTCTGTTTTGTGTTTGGTGGATTTTGGATTTCATATTTGCTTTTCTTTTGTGTTTTGCTTTTAGTTTCCCTTATGGTTTTGATTTGGATTCATGTGTTTTGCTATTGATTATGTTTGGATTTATGTGTTATGCTATTTGCTTATGATTTTGGTATGCTATTGCTTTGAAAACGTTTCCTTATGCTATTTGAGTAATAGATATGTAGTATGTAGTATGTACCTTATGTGTTTTGTATTGATTTCAGGTCTATCCAAAAAGCGCGCGTCTTGCACCTGAGGCGCACCAAGGCGCTATATTGAAGAGTTGTGCCTCAGTGCGCCTTGCGCTTTTTAAAACCAAGAAGTCATCTTGTTCTCTGTAAATGGGAACACGATATCAAGCTAGTGGAATCTTGATTCTTTGTTGTTTTAACCAGGTCGCTAAGTGTATCGAGATTGGACTCCTGGGGCTTGTTATTCTTGATACTTATATCACATGTGGTAATTGTAGTTTAATATAATATGAGATGAGTTCTTGCCTGTTGTTTCTTATCTTCTGTATCATACTTTTTTGCAGTTCATACCCCATGTTTTAAATGTTATTTTTTAGATTAATAAAATTTTAATGACATTTTTATTTATTGTAATTTTTTTTTTTAATTGAAAATATATAAATAGTCACATAATATTTGTAACTATTTCTATCAATTGTGACGAATCATTTGTAACAATTTGTTCGTATTCTCCCCACCAATATTGTAGTAATTTGTTTAAAATGCCCACAGATGATTTGTAACAATTTTGCTACTAATGGTTTTGTATCTTTATTGATTCAAATTGCAACAATATAGTTCTGTGAGTAATTTGTGGCAATTTTGCTACAAATTGATATAAAAACCAAATTAGCTACGCCCCCATACTCGCGAAAAAAATTAGTAACAAATTGTTGCAAATTTGTTTTTTACTACAAATTATTGATCATACCTACGAAAAAAATGTAGCTATGTTGAACAATTCTTGTAGTGTTAAACTCGTAATTATCTAGATTTCCAGTCTCAAAATTGTGAGGATTGTGCAGCATGATGAATAGTTCTTCGTGAAAATTGAAACTAGGGAATCAATGAAATTTGAAAGCATTTACTATACTATTTTGGTTTTCTGGCCATAGATGTTCTATATACGGGTATGGGCTGGTATTGTCAGGGTCAACGCCCGGAGGAAACTTTATTGAAGGTAAGGAATGTGAGACGAAGTCTCTCTCCACTACATACAGAATTAGAGGCGTTGTTATGGGCCATGCACTGCATGCTCAATGATAGAAGATTAGAGGTGAATTTTGCTACAAACTGTTCCGAATTGGTACGGATGGTGTCCACACCAGAAGAAAGGCCGGCGTTCACACTTCACTTGGAGGAATACGAGACAAGCAAGAAAGAATTTGCTTTCTTCTCAATCTCGCATATCCCACGCGCTCAAAACACGAAGGCGGACAAGCTAGCACGAAGTGCTCGAGACTGTCTTTATCATTTGGATTATGTAAACTCGGTACCACCGGTTTGGTTTTCTGAACCGTTCTAGGTGCTGAAGCTGTTGACAAAAAAAAAAGATGTTCTATATACTGATTTTGCGATGAATTTTTGTTGCATCTGTTTTTATTTTAAAAGGGCTTTTGTTGGATCTTTTAATAGCTTATGTTTGGTGAATAAAAACTGAAGCTTGCGATTTGGGATAAAGGTGAGAGATCAAAATCTTGTTTGTGTGTAAACTATTTTCGTTTTATGAATTTGTTTGTTGTAAATACTAACTATGGTATACTATACTGTTTGTTTGTGTGAAGTTATATACTATAATATTTGTTATGTTTCGTTATTATTATGTGCAGTATATGTGATCGACGAAGACGGTTTGCTCGCTAGAAGGATTTGCATACTTGAGACAAATTTGTTGGGATAAAGAGATAAATTATCTTAATATAATGTAAAAGTTATAATTTGTGAAGCTTTGTAATAATTTTTTATTCTAATTCTACGTACAGAGTATTAATCATTTTATTCCATAATTTGAATTCTATATCTTAATTTGTCTATTTAATTGTAAATTTTATGTTTAACGACACCATTTTAAAGTTAAATATACTCAGTTTACTCAAATTTTCATTTTTTTTTGCTTCTAAGGTTATTTTGTTGTGTTTGGGTTTACAATTTAAAATTATAGTTTATAGTATAGTTCGATGTTTTATACTATTTTTAACTATAATATAGAATGCTGTTTTATTATATACTATTTATAACTATAATATAGAATGTTATTTTATTATATGTGTGTTTATATAAAACTATGTGTTCTTTATTAACGGCACTATAGGTCTGTTTAAGAATTACATGTTGGTTTTGTCAAATTCTTATTTATTTTTTTGGTCAATAGTTTTATCGAATTCAAATCATGTCATATGTATATAAAACAATGTTTTGTATTAATGTAAGATTCAATGAGATAATAGTATAAAATTAAAAGAACAAACAAAATTAATTAGAGTTATACATACCACGACCAAATAGTACAGAATTCCAGACAATATTCTATTGTGACGAAATAGTATGTAAAATATGAGGTGTTTAACGAAATAGTATTGCCTACACCATTTTCTTGTTAAGTAATAGTTGTAAGGGTATTTCGGTCATAGAAATATAGAGATTAGGATTTTTGGTTACTTGTTTAAATATTAAATTGTTATGGCTATAAGTTTAAATTAAAAGTCCAATATAGTTAATAAGCAAATTGACCCAAAAATCAATGTATTATAATTAAAAATTTGATAAATGGCGGCTAAAGAAAAAGAAAATACCATACGAGCTCATTTATAGCTTGGAGGGAAAACAAGGAGGAAATGATATTAAAAAAAAATCTATCAAACAGTCATATGCATATGAGCTACTAAATCATATGCAACATCACAAATTTTAAAGATTGGATATATTGTGGAAGTCAAAAAAAAATTTCTATGTAGCTAATCCTTCGTGGAAAAGTAAAATTCAATTATATCGGTTTAAAATCAGAAATTTTACAACAAATTAAAATCTGTTATAAACTTATAATATATAGATGAGATTTTATATATATGTGTATATTATATTATTATTATATAATATGAAAGCTTATGGTAATTGAGTGAACGAGAGAAAGAGAAGTGAATTGTTCTTATTATCACTTCATATATGTGTATCTACAAATGATGATTTTAAGTCTTAAATCGGTGGTTAGTAAAATATTTACATTAAAATATTTATAGGGGTCTTAAGTCGGTGGTTAGTAAAATATTTACATTAAAAAGACATAAAATAGTACTAAGAGATAATTACTATTTTTAACACTCCTCTTTAATTATCCATCACTAATGATTATTACGTACTGCCTCGTTAAAAACATAATCATGGAAAAACCAATGGGATGAAAACTATGACGAGGGAAAAAGAGTACAGTGACGTAATCTCCCTCTAGAAATGATGGATATAATTATTATTTTTCCTTCGGAGATCTCTTAGATGACGCATTTCAATACTATGAACGTGCTTTTTAAATGTTATAGTAGGAAACACCTTCATAAATAGATCGTCTGCATTGTCACATGAACAAACATATTGAATGTCTACTTCTTGATTCTTCTCGAGCTTTTTTGTGTAAGAGAAAAATCTTGAAGGGATATGTTTCGTTCAATCACTCTTGATATAACCTTCCTTAAGTTGTACAACACATGCATCATTATCTTCAAACACTTTTGGTGGCTCCTTCTTTGTCTCTATTCCACTTGTCTCTTGTATATGATAAATCATAGATCAGAGTCATATGCATTCCCTGCAAGCTTCATGTAATGCAATTGTTTCTGCATAATTTGAAGAAGTTGCAACCAAAGTCTGATTTTGGGAACGCCAAGAGATCACAGTTCCTCCAATTGTGAAAACATATATAGTTTGCGATCGAGCCTTGATGAGGACATCGACCTAGCCGAGACCAACGAGCTTGTACCGACGGTCAAGTCCTCACCAATGACACGGTCCAAGACCAGGAGACTTAGAGAAGGGTTCAATGTAGCTGTGGAGACCCTCCTAAACACAATGGAGCTGGGAGACGCGTTCAGAAATCCACCATTTCAAACCGACCTCAAAGAAAGCTCCAACGCACCCGATATAGACATCTTGGAGGATTTTGCAAGGATGAGCATCAAAGACAACCAGCATCATACAGCCCAAGGTAAGTCTGTTTACTTGACAGGAAATGGAGGCCAGGACACCAAGAATCTCGTGGAGATCACGTCTCAACCTCAAGATACCGCGGAAACAAGCTTTGAAGCCGAGAGAGAGAGAGTGGAGCAAGAAGACGTTTTGGGAGCTAACCACGGGAAGGAACTTGAAGATTGCTATCAGCTTGACTTCACTGGACATCAAGAAGATGGAAGCATCATGAAACCAGCATGGAACGGACCAGGACTAGACACAACCACCAAGGAAGCATTTCCGGACATCGCGCGCCAAAACCAGGTATACACGTTTTATACAATTTGTCCAACTAATCTGACTTGTCCCAGTGGTACTTAGCACGTCCAAGAGCCCCATGATCGAGCCCCAGAAGAAGGCCGCAAGAGTAGACTTAGTTTCTTTTATTTTTAGTTTTAAGTGAACTTTCCATTTTTGATGTATTTTTGCCTTTTGCGTTTTGTTTAGTTCCGTAGGATTTATGTTGTCGTTTTCTTTTTTATTTTCGGCCTTAGGGCTAGCTGACGAGCTGTTTATAAAGCTCCCCTGCAGCATTGTATCTTTGGTTACCTTTTGATCATCAATAAAATAACGCAGTTCTTCTAAAGACCTAGCCGCAGCCGCCGCTTGTTCTTGCTTGCTTGTGCTCTTGCGTGTGTGATTCACCAAGGCCAAGTGCTTGTGCAGTATCAGAGACCCTCCATCTCTCTGTGCTGCCATTCGATCCACCATCACTTCCCCTTTAACCGTCCAACAAGAGAGAGCATGAAAGCCAGCTTGTTTGACACCGTTCGGCTCAAAGACTTGTGGATTCAAGCCTTTGTTCTATCACCGTCCATCCACTGATCTAGAAGAGAGAGCTTGAAAGCCAGCCTCTAGATCCCATCTTCCGCTTGCCTAAGACTCATACCCCGAGTCTTACATCATCTGGTATCAGAGCCAAAGGTTCTGCCTTTGGTTTTTCTTACCCTTATCTTCACGATTCATTATTTCTGCTTTGTTAGTTTTCTGTTTCTGTTTTTGTTTCATTAAAAGAAAACCCATAAAAATCGTGTCTGCTTGTTTCATTAGGTTGTTTAGTTTCTATTTAGTCCAAAAAGAAAACCCCAAAAGAATTGTTTCTGTTTTGTTTGCTGGTTTTGTTTATTTTCTTCCATTAAATCCTAAAACCCATAAAAACGTTTTCATTTTGCTAAGTTGCTAGTTTCTTTGTTTCTGTTGCATTAGTTTCGTTTTATAAAACCTAAAATCATAAAAAGTTTTGTTTTCAGTGTTGCTGCTTTTGGTTTAGTTTGTTTAAACAGTTATAGCATCCGCTTGATTGTTTGAATAGGCTAGTTGTGTTTCTGTCTTGATTGAGTTTATTTGCCGTGGTACTTTGATTTGTTTGCTGAGTTTGTGCAAGGACTAGCAACACCGAGTGCAACATGACGGATGGAGAAGGAGTTCCCCAAGATGCTGTGCTACAAATGATGGCAGCACTGAGGGAAGAGCTGAGAAACATGGGCCAACAGATGGTCACCATGCGACAGGAGTTTGGTGAAAGGATTGACCGAATGGAGGCTCCACCACCAAGGAGAGCTCCGATCAGAGGAGAGCCTCTACAACAGAACGGCCAAGAAGAGGAGATGCCGGACTTGGAGGATGATGTCCAGGACCCTCTCATTCACCGAAACCAGAGGAGACAAGATCCTCTAAGGAGAAATCCAGCAAGGGAAGTAGATTTTCGTGAACAGAACCATGAGATTAAGCTAACCCCTCCTACTTTTGCAGGGAAATCAAATCCAGAAGTATATCTGGATTGGGAGAGACGTCTAGAGCACATCTTTGAGTGCTATGGATACGTGGAGCGCAAGAGAGTGGCTGTAGCTGCAGCAAACCTCACGGAGAATGCACTTGCATGGTGGGATAGAAGCGTAGCCGAGAGGAGAAGGCAGCGTTTTGGTCCAGTGGCTAATTGGAGTGACATGAAGTTCCTCCTAAGGCAAAGGTATGTCCCTTAATATTATCATAGAGACTTACATAAACGTTTTCGTAAGTTGTCTCATGGAACCAGGAGCGTTGATGAATACTTTGAGGAGTTTGAGAAGCTGATGAACTCATTAGAGTTAGAAGAATCCGAGGAGGCTTTGATGGCTCAATTCATTGATGGCTTGCAAGAGAGGATTGCAAGAAAGGTGGAGAGACTCCAATACAGTGGAATGCATGAGCTATTGCATCTTTCTGTACAAGTGGAGCAGCAGATCAAACGCAAGACATCGCTCACCAGCCGCAACAAATCATCTCAACCGTGGACATCAAATAGTTCTAGACCTCTAGACAAAGGGAAAGCCGTGGATATTGATCCACGCTTCAAAGGGAAAAACACTGAGGCTCCTAAATTCAACAGACCAGAGCAAGGTAAGTTCCCTAGCACTAATCAAAGAACTCGTGACATAACTTGTTTTAAGTGTCAAGGCAGAGGGCACATGGCAAGAGAATGTCCGAACCAGAGATTGATGATCCTCACGCCTAGTGGAGACTACGAGTCTTAAGATGAACAAGAGGATGATGCTAGTGATCATAGTGATGACATTCAGTACCCTGACACCGGCGAGATGCTAGTGACCAGACGAGTACTAAGTGTACTCATCAACCCCGAAGAGAAAGTACAAAGAGAAAACATCTTTCATACAAGATGTACAATCCAAGGAAAGGTATGTAACCTAATCATAGATGGTGGTTCTTGTACTAACGTGGCTAGCAAGTATATGGTGGAAAAATTAGGATTGGAAAAGACTAAGCATCCGAGACCATATAAGCTACGGTGGCTCAATGATCAAACGGAGCTAAAGATCGTGGAGCAAGTTTCTGTGCCATTCAGCGTGGGTAAATATCAAGACCAAGTCACTTGTGACGTGGTCCCAATGCAAGCTGGGCACATTCTGCTGGGAAGACCGTGGCAATTTGACCGAGCTTCTCACCACCATGGCCGCACCAATCACTACTCATTCACATTCAAGGACAAGAAGTATAACCTTGCGCCTCTCACTCCATCTGAGGTACATGAGTTACAAGTCCGAATGAGCAGGGAGACCGAGGTAAGTAAGACTAGTCTATACTTATCTGCAAATACAATTCATAAGACCCTATATACAAATGGCACCGTGCTACTAATGCTGTTTAAAGAATGTCTAAGCTCAGGAACAATTGAATTAGAACTTCCTGCCGAAGTCATAGCTGTTCTAAACAAGTTCAAAGACGTGTTCCCTGAAGAGATACCACATGGATTACCACCAATCCGAGGCATAGAGCACCAAATAGAT